>CM076571.1:766228173-766931312 GCA_034641835.2 Pinus albicaulis | reverse complement strand
AAAGGAAATGGCACTTAACGTCTGATGTATAATGAAGTAAAAACCTATTCCTTAGATATCACTCAAAGAAATAGGAGGGATTCCCGCCTGAGAACACCTTGTGCTAAACAACACCTGCAATCTCTTCTAAACTGCCCAAGAATGCAGTGGAATGTCACTTGACAATTCCAGATCTAAAATATCATACATCAAAATAATCCCAGATGCCTTTCACCTTTGCCTTCATCTCCTTTATAATGATTGAGCCATCCCAAGCCTTGGCCCTAATCTCAACTGCACTGCCTCATGTGGACAAGATCCTCCAAGTGGGACTGCGCTATTTGATCAAATCAACCAAACAATCTAGGTGCAATGTACACCTCCTCCATCATGTGTGCTTCATTTGCACATGATTCTCCATCACTTGATCATTAATTCTCACTGACCCATTGTTTGACATCTTCAAGATCTTAGTTGACTGAATCAACCCTCCATGATCTTCTCATTAAATGAGACAGGATCTTCAATCCCATTCACATTAGTAGTTGCTCAACTACCTCTTTTTGCAGATCTAGTATAACTTAATCCACATTCACACACACAAAGTGGATATTTATTCTTATTGAGGATTGTGGGTCCCTCCACCCTTTTATTTGCTTAATTCATTAAGAAAATCAAGGACTCTAATATTCCAAATATGATGTGAAAAATTGGGAATATTACAGTCCCCCCCGGAAAAATGTTGCTTGTCCTCAAGCAAATCCAAAAGTAGATGCAAAGCCATCTATTCCCCTCCAAATGGCATCCACATAAGGAAGGATTCCTCCATTTGCTTCAATAGATTATGCATGTTTGGTTCCAAAGTTGTCTTTTTAAAGCATAAAGAATGACCTCCAACTGTTTGGTTAGATGTCCTCCTTCCATCATGAAGTACCAAGTGACAACCATATGATGTCCAACATCATCATCAATACATGAGGTGCATACAAGAAGGTGGTTCTCTTCACAAAGGAAAATCTCCATCACACAATACACATCTTCATCCCATGTTTCATGAATTATATTGAGTGTTGGGATGCTCTCATACTTAGCCATATTGGCCTTGTTGGGTCCAAACTCCATCATTCCAAGGTGACGAAAAAGAAGAAGGGAAGAAGTAATGTGGGTAGACAAATATGTCAAACCATATTATCCTAACAATAACCACCATAGTAAGGCCCTTTGCTTCCATCATCCATCTCTTCCATGTAATATGGACAAGCCAAACTCCCCCAAAAGAAATCCAAGCAATAAGAGACCTTGTTGCTTTCTCTCCTCCTCATGTGCATCATGAAACAAAAGCATACTAATGGACATATGAG
Source organism: Pinus albicaulis (assembly GCA_034641835.2). Classification (NCBI taxonomy): domain Eukaryota; kingdom Viridiplantae; phylum Streptophyta; class Pinopsida; order Pinales; family Pinaceae; genus Pinus; species Pinus albicaulis. Next base: position 766,929,972 of record CM076571.1, on the reverse strand, counting down.
ATGTCACATCAACCCCATACAAAACATCATCAATGCACATCATGAGATCATTATGCCAAGTTTTACACAATACAAAACACATAGACATAGGAGATGTCATGTGGTGGCCAAACTCTCTCAAGTGAAACCAAAATGAACATGCCTTCCCTTGCTCCAATTTATCATTGAAAAACAAGGCATGATTCAGAAAATGATGATCTATTGGGTGGTATCCATACTCACCCAAGGGCAGCCAGCATAGCCATGCCTCCTTCTTTATTCCATACATGTTTTTCAAGGCATGGATCAGAAAAATAGGTGCCTTTGGAGAGTGACAGAAATCTCTCAATGGCAACCAACGTAACCAAGCATGTTGGCCCATACAAATCTGAAAGTGTATTTGCAACCCCTTACTTATCATCCTTACCCATTCACTCCCATGGGGATGATGAATGAGGTACTACATAATCATGGCATCCTCCCTTTGTAGAATGCCATCCTTCCCAAACTATTGACGACTTCTGCATTTCATGAAATGTTGAAATGCATCTCTAATGAGATCTCTTAATGAGATTCTCTCTCCATAAAAGGCCCTCCAAAACCAAAGAATTTTTGGATTTAATGCAAGTAGAAGTTTCTCTTTGAGTAGTGAGAGGCTCATTGAGAAATTTTCATCTAGAAGGGAGAAAAGGTTTCTCATTTCAAGATGTCTACCATTTTTCATCTTTGCTTCCATTGCTTCATGAGTGAAGCTACCTCCAGAATGCTCCAAGAATGATAAAACCCTTTCTTTGTCACAGCTACTAAGTGACAGTGCTGTAGATCTGCAAGGTAATACATATGTTGTCTCAAAGTAAGGCACAATATTCATCTCATAATCAGCCATTGTACATAGGATAATGCTAATCCCATTTTCTGAAACTCTACATCTCAACTCAAGGGGTTGAATGCAGCTCAACAATGATGAACAGGGATAGTTTTTAGTCTCCTCCTTGATTAGATCAACGGTCCTCTGTGCTGTGATATGTCTCTGCTTCAAATAAAAATTTTGTTCTAACCCTTGGTTATGCATTGATCTTGAAACAATATGTGCTGAAACTCTATGCATACCTTGGATCAACTGATATGAGGGAACCTCTTGACAGAACACAAGAGTTCCTCCAACCGGGACAATAGTATCTCCAACTGCTAGTAAGAGTGATGGCCTCTTCTCTTCAAGTGTACCAACGCTGGTATCTTCCTCATGAATCTCCTGATCCATGCATGGGACTCCATAAGTCAAGAGCTCAAGACTACTTTGCAAAGATGCAAGTGTCTCTTCTCCATATACAAGTACTTCTGCAGCAGGTGGTGAAAGTAGTGACCTCTTGTCCAGAGTGACAAGATCAACATTCTCCTTGGTTTCCTTGGGAGATGCCCCTTTGTAACACAACTTTGTCTTCTCCACATAGAACTTCTTCCTCAACTTGTGAAAGAAATCTGAATACTTGGTCACCTTTGCATGCTCTAGGTGCCCAACCCACCAATCTTCTGCTTCATCTAAGAGATGAAGTGCTACAATTTTAACAACCTCTTCTTCAGCCACAGGATGTAGCTTGAAAAATTAATCTAACTCCCTCCTCCAAGCCTTGATATTGCTTGAGGAAGATCCATCAAATGTAGGCAAATAGAATCTAGTATGCCTCTTCCTTCTATTACTTCTATGTGATTCTCTTTCTTCTCTAATATGGAAGAATTGTTGGAGAGTTAGATTTTCCTTGAAAGCTCTAGACTGTGCTTTGTAATCTTCAAGATATATACTAAGAGTCTCATGAGTCTCAGGTTCATTCCTTTCTTCACTTCTATACCTCTCACCTTCTTCAAAGGAAGTGGGCATAGTGGATCTATGAGGATTATGCATAGGGTTGATTCAGTCAACTAAGATCTTGAAGATTTCAAACAAATGGTCATTGAGTATTAATGATCAAGTGATGGAGAATCATGTGCACTATCTCATTCAATCTCATTCACATTATTAGTTGCTCAACTACCTCTTTTTGCAGATCTAGTCGAAATTAATCCACATTCGCACACACAAAGTGGATATTTATTCTTATTGAGGATTGTGGGTCCCTCCACCCTTTTATTTGCTTAATTCATTAAGAAAATCAAGGACTCTATTATTCCAAATATGATGTGAAAATTTGGGAATATTACATCCTCCTCCTATCAATGGAGTGGTGCATAGATCTACTCTCTTCTTCAAGGGAAGAGAGAGAGGGTTGATTTAACTCTTCCTTAAAGTCATGTTGCTGCTCCAACTCCACAAGGTCCATTCATCTTTGAAAATTTTGATATAGTTCTCTTTCAAAGCCCTCCCAATAATAGCTCCTCAAAATGATATTGTTGAGCTTCATAGAATAGGTGTGGCTGAAATTGAACTCTTCATAAACCCTCTGTAGTAACTTCTCCTTGAGCTTGGAAGCTCTAGACAAGAAGATCCTACCATGATTATAGATGACTCCATCAAGGATTGAATAGCTCTCTTCATGCAGCCAGTCATCAAGAATCATGCAAATATGAAGATCATTGGAATATTCCACCAGCAGTTGGGATTTCCAATAGGGATCTAATGTTCCCAACAATGATAGTGATGATAGTGTGTCATCTAAAGTGTCTGCCATGTTTTTGTTCTTCTCCTTGACATATCCCATGTCAAAGGTGTATGTTGGAAAGCAAAGCTTCCCATTTTCCTCCTCCTTGACATTTCCCATGCCAAAGGTACGAGGTGGAAGGTTGCCAGTCCTTCCTTGCTGCCCTCCTTGCTCATGCACATGCTAAAAAGAAGATGGAAGTTCTTGGAAGTTAGTCTCCCATGGGAGGCTATCATCTATCCAAAACCTACTTGGTTTTGCCAAAGTATGCATGTGTGACCACCATCTCCCATCATGTATGGAAGAGGATCCTCCAAACAAGTTTGTCTTCTGATTCAAGGATTGCCTTCCTTTCTTCATGATGGTGTCAACCTTCATTCTTGCAGCATATTTTCTCAGTGCAATATGAGATGAGAGAATGGATAGTGATGTTAAGGAAAAAATTCTTTCCCTCTCCTTGTACTTTCCCTATACTCTCAGCATTGAAGCATGGTCTTATAATGCTCCCTTCCTTCTTGCATCTATGAAAGGTTCATCAATGCATGAAACATATTTCATCAAATCTAAATCAGGTGGTCTCCCAAGTGGTATACCACAAGATAATGATGTATCATGGCTCATTCCCATGTGAATAATAGATGGGAACATATTATGACTGCTTCCACTGCGCAAATCCATCTCCAATTGCTATGTGAAAGTATCACGATAAGGAGAAGTTGGAGGAACTCCCCCATCTTCTTCTTCATCACCCACCTTCTGCAAGATCTCACAGCCTAAGGTGCTCCCTTTAGATGCAGTTAACTCATGAACACCCATCATCTCCTTGGTGTCAAGAGTCTTGATCACAAAGGACTGATCCATTATAGTGTGTGTTCCAACAAGTGGATGCAGTGTTGGAACACATTTCCTCCATTGTTTTATTTCTTTGTCTATCAACATAGACACATGCTACTCATCCTCTTCATGTATAGGATCCTTGGGGACTTCTTGCAAAGATACAAGAGCCCTCTTAGTGGAAGCTATGGCTTTATCTCCATCTATCAATGAAATTAGATCTCCTCCTGCTGTCACAGCGCTGGAGGAACCTTTCAGCCCTTCTTCTTTCTTCTCCTCAACAATGGAGTATGCCTCATCATTAATGTCTTTTCTCTTGATCTCTCCTTGAAAAGGGAACACTCATGTATTATTCTTGAGAAGAATGTTCTTGCTGAAGTGGGGCCTTTGCCCTTGGAAAATCATGTAACAGATCTTCAACCCCTTCAACAATGTTCTGAAATAGAGTTATCTTCATGGATCTTCCCATCTCATGCAAATGTTCTGATCTCTTGGGCTTAGTTTGCTTACCCAAAGAAATTTCAGATGGCATAGAATCAAATCTTTTCACTAACCTCCTAGTGAAATTTGCATAAGTAGATATGTTTACATTTTTCAATGAAGAAGACTCAAACAACCACCAGGCATATGCTTTACCTTGGAGGTGCAACGCTGCTACTCTTATGGCTTCTTCTTTAGAAACTTGATGCAGTTGAAAGTATGTGTCTAGATTCTTTACCCAAGACTTGGTTGAGCTCTCAGGTGACCCATCAAAAGTAGGTAGAAGAGTTCTACCCAAGGTGTGCTACATGCACCCTCTTCTTCTCATAATTCTATTGGATCTTCTTTCTTCTTTGAGTTGACAAAACTCTAGGAATCTTAGATGCTCTTTGAATCTTTTAGACTGAGATTCAGATTCTCGGAGACAGACACCAAGAGTCTCCTCTTTTGATGTCTCTCCTTCTTATTCTCCTCTTGCAAGGAATGTAGGCATGCTACAACGTTGTGGATCATATTGTGCGGCTGAATGCTCACACGCATCATATGAAGTTGTGGGGCTTCCTTCATGTGCAAAAATTTTCAAAATATCTGTTTGTCTTTCAGTCTTCATTGCCTAGATTTCTTCTTCCAGTTCATACATAGCTTGAGAAAGAGTTCTAGAGAACTCTTCTCTTTGCAGACTTCCAGTTAAAGGGGTCTTGCCCTTTTCTTCTATGTCTTTAGTATAACCACACTTCTTCATCAGTATTTTCTTTCCATGAAAAGACATATTGGCTCTTCAGTAAGCAAAGCATAGGCTGTGCCAAAATAGTTTCTCCGATACCACTGTAATATCCCCAAATAGGGATTGTTAGCAAGGCATGCCCGAAAAACGCATTTGTCAGAAATGGATGCTTCAGCACTAGAAATCAGCCCTTGGATCCCTTAGATCTAATAATCTAAGACCCAAATCCAAGAGGATATCAGAAAAAATCTTTCTAGGTGGGTTAAACAGATCTCCCACACCTAGTACAGCTGGAAAATTGCCCAAAGAAGGGACTGTAGCACTATGTGACAAAACTGCTCAGAAAATAACGCAGTTCAGCCAAATATATGCAGGATGCCAATATGTAGGCTCAATCATGCAATTTACATCAACATATCAAGATTATATCGAAGCCCATACATCATAGAATAGAAAGTAGGAGACTTTACATGAAGAAATGCTCAAAATAAGAGGCTGCAACCATATGATATGACTATACAAGCTTGACAGCGTTATTTTATTAGTTGAAAAGAGATATAAGTTACACTTCAGATCTAGAGCAGATCTATGTACCAAAAGATAGATCTATATCAGATCTGTACACTATAGAGTCTCCTCTTCAAAAGCCCCTTGGGGTTTTCAGCATAAAATGATGTACATGGAGTAGATCTGAGATCTAATGTAGCTGATCTGCAAAATGATTCAAAATTTCTGAAGAAAATACATCAATTTTCAGATCAGATCTGAATGGAACATGTATTAGATCTGTAATCCACGGATCACCACAGTGAAGGGCAGATTCCCAACACTAGAGAACTCTCCTCCTTGATGTGCCAAAAGACCTTGCAAATAATGCAGTTCTGGAAGATGGACTACACTGCAGGCTCTAGAGCATGATGTGGCCTCAAGCCAAGATCTGAAAATGAGCTCTCCTCATCCAGTACTCTCTTGCCAATGGGGTAGAAGACTTTCCCAGTGAAAAGAGGCACTAGAATGGCTTAGATCTAAATAGATATAGCCTCCACTTGCTGCAGCTTACAAATACAACCAAACCCTCAACATGATCTGCGTTGTAGTTGGAAGAAGAGCTTGGCAAAATACCTAATTGTGGTCAAGAAATGCAAGTATCCTCCAAGAGGCCTCTCAGGGAAGAGGTGGGATTGCCGATCAGGAACACCCTAGTGCTAAACAACAGTATTCTCAGCTAAACAGCTAGAGAATGAGAAGTGTCTAAGTAGAAAAATCCTTTAGAAATAATATCATCAACAACCTTCTCATGCTGTCCTCCTCCTCCTTAAATAAGATGGAATCCTTTCCAAACCCTAAACCATCTCAATGATTTAGCTGCTTTCACATGATTAGCCTCCAGCTAAAACTGCGTTGTGCATCTAGGTGGTTCATTTTATCTAGAAAACGTTGTTGATTTGGTCCAGTTGACCCAGTCAAATGACTTAATCCCTTTTCACACATAAGGGGTTTTAGTAAGGCAGCCCGGATTTAGCCTTGTTCACATGGGCATTGATTTATTTTGCTGTTTAGGAGTTTAATTTTATCCTCCTTTACAATTTATTCTTGCAACAAGAAAATGAAAACAAAATAGTATATTCCTATTAGCTTGGGCTAATTAGGAATATTACATTGAATCAAAAATAGAATAGGGGTTGTTGGTAATCATTGATGGCATCATCCTCTATTTCATTTTTAAAATAAAGGGCTTGTCCAATGGTAAGGATTGGTCTAAGTTCTTCTTTTTCAGATTCTGACCCTTCTAAAGGTAGAGGATTTTTTTTTAATGTTGATTTTTCTGATGGGCTTGGTTCTACAGGGGGACAAAGAATGAGATTCTTTGTGACCTTCCCATTAGATATCACTATGTTTTTTGACCGACACCCCATATAGGCGTCTGTAGTTGCAAGACAAGGTATTCCTAAAATCAAAGGGTGGCCACCAGCTAGGGACTGTGTATGTAATACCAAGAGAGCGACAGGATAATGCCATGAGTCTACTAAAATTGTTGTCTTCCAACTTCCCTATTGGTCTTACTGTAGATATGTTTGCCAATTCTAGGATGGTAGGGGTTGATTTAATATTTTTTAGACCTAATGTAATCATAGTTTTAGAGGCGATAACATTTATTGTGGCTCCAAAATTTACCAGAACATTTGAGATGTCAACCCTGTTAATTTTCACTATCAGAACTGGGTTCCCTGGATCCCCATATTTAACAGGTATAAACTTTCCTAGCATGATGTCAGACGACTTCCCCATAACATGAATGGTGAGTGGGTCCTTTGATTTTTTTCCAATCTTTTTGGAACACAATTTTTTGATTTTCTTAGTGTAAATTATTACATCCCTGATAGCTTGAGTTAAGGGGATTTTGAAAAAAAAAATTTGAAGTTCCCCTAAAAAGTCAAACTTTGATTGAGGATTTTGTTTACTCATGGCTAGTCTTTCAAGATAAGGTGGATTAGCATCACATCCCTGAGTAATAGTTGTTTGAGGAGGGGGTTTCTTTATAGAGTATTGGTTTAATTCATCCCCAAATATCCGAGGTTCTAGTTCCAAAATTTCATCATCAACTTGTTCAATGATAATTCGTGAAGTGTGGGCATTCACTATCCGACCAAATCATAGATTTATCTCATTAAATTATACAGTAGAAATGTTATACGAAGGAAGGTTGAGAGTGTCAGCCTGATGAAATCCCTTATTGTTAGGATTTCGATTAGGTTGAATTGGAAGCTGAGGAAGAAGGGGGTGGATTACTGGAGGGAATATTATAAGGCAGTTGTAGCTACTATTGTGGCATAGGTTGGGGTAACTATTTGGGAGGAGAACGTTCACACCAATTATGAGAACATGAAGGGTTTGAGCTAGACTAAGGGAACTAAGGCTGCCAAGGTGGGTATTAACAATAATGAAGCCATGCAGGTGAAAAAGGTACCGACTGAGGGAAAATATTTAAATTACTGAAATATTGAGAAAGTTCTAGAGGCATACCTTGATTCATATTTGGGGTTCACGACTGCCACAGTTTCCTAGAATGCATGAAGTACAGTTGATCTACCTCTTGATTTTCTCCCTTATATACTGCCTTTAGTCCAGGAAGAGAAGGAAATGAGATGGTAGAATGACTTTGTTCACATATTGCACAAGTCTCCACAGTATCCAATGGACATTCCTTCAATGGATGTTTCTTCCTACATTGAGGGAAAAAAATGGCCATGGTATTTTCCAATTCCATTTGATTCTATTTTTCTTGTAAATTATCCATCTAAGATGATAATGTACTCAACATATTGGTCCTTAAATTATCCAAAATATTTCCAATTACTGTCTTTGTAACTCCTCTGTTAGATGTCTTAAGAGTTTGAATTCCCTGCTTATTCCTTCCAACTCCTCGTTAACATTGAATGCATAATTCACATATGGTGTCGAAATATTCTTTCAATATATCCTTTTTTCCTACTATATTCCAAAGTTCCAGAGACTCTTCCCTTAATTCCCAAAGAAAGATGATTTTCAAGATGTCCTTGTCCAGGTCACTATGGCCTGATATCTACAAAGTATATTTGAAATGTCCCACACAATCTTCGATACTCTCATCCTCCTTTTGCATAAATTTAAAGATTTCTCCCTTGATATCTCAAGATTTGCAGTAATCTTGATACTTCTCCAGGAAAATCTTCTTCCTATCATCTCATGAGGTGATAGTTTTTCCTCCTAAACCCATAAGCCATCATAGAGCCATCTCTTTCAAAGTAGCAAGGAATATTTTCAACTTCTGAGCATCAACTATATAGTCATACCCCCAATAGACAATGTCGAATTTGAAATGGATTGTGTCTAGATATTTATAGGAAAGCCCATAGGAATTAGGAAATGTTGTCAAAGGAATGGGCTTCATTGGCGCATCACCTATAATATCTCCAATTTAGAATTCCATAGAGGAAGTTGCAGGTGCCATGAATATTTTACAATATTCACTCGAGATATCAACAAGTTTTGGTGGTTCTACAACAAATGGTTGAGGTTTTCCTTCAACAAATTGTTGAGTTTGTTTAACATAGCTTCCTTGATCACGTGGCGAATAGAATCCCTCCAAGTCTTCTCCTCCTCCACTTGGAATACTCAATTCCTCTAATCCTCTACTTGCTACTTCCTCTCATTTTGTCTTCGAAAGGAGTGCTTATGCTTCTACTGGTACTCTGATTGCTACTTCCTCTCTTTTTGTCGTTTAAATGGGTTCTTTTTCTACCAACATTGGTATTGGTTGCACAACAGACTGCCCCTTGGATTTCTTTTGAGTTCTCACCCTGACAGCAGCCCATGAAGATGCTTTTGACTCATCTTTTGTGATTATTTCTTGCATGTAGGTAATCCTTCCTAAATCATTCCTTCCTCTCTTTGTGGGTCCTCCTTTTCCCTTTTTATTCGAATCTATTTTCATGCAATTGGTGAAGGAGAAACATTCAAACAATTATTGTAGCTCAAGACCTGGAGAAAGGTACAAAAAATTCCCTCCCCAGGAAAAGAGAGTGGTTTAAAAAAAAATAAGTAGCTCAGAACCTGGAGCAATGCAAGAAAACTTCCATCCCCAAGAAGAGAGAGTGGCCCCTGATAAATCAAAAAATAAAAACAAAGGAATTAAAACTCAGGACCTAGAGCAAGGTAAGAAAAATTCCCTCCTCAGGACAAGATATTGATTCTGAGGTCAATACAAGTTGTGCTCTTGCACCTTTTATAGCCTCCCCGACAACAACACAAAAATGTTGGTGTCTAAGTATGAATGATATTATTCAAACCTTTCCCACATTAATTATCAATCCAAGATGCGTTTTGTTATTGCAAGGCTAAGATACAAAGTATATGCAAGTAAAAATTAGATAATTCCATATTAATCATGAATTCAATAGAATATGAAAAACAAAAACCAACTATAACAACAATGAAAATGATAGCAGCCATTAGTTGTAATAGCGACTAGATTCACGACATTTAAAATTTGATGCAGGAGCATCAAGGCCAATTTTCATTTTTTATTTATGTAATAAAGGGGGGTGTGACATTTTAATTGTTTTATTAATTAATTTGTTATTTTTAAATAAAATAGGAGATAAATTACAAAAGTGAGGATTTTGTATATATTCTTTTATTAATTAAAAGGATATGAGAGAAAATAGAATTAGGTAGCAAAATTAGGGAGTAGGAATTCTATGTACGGGACTTTGTTGAGTCCACACCTAAAATGAAATGAAATTAGATTTAGTTGAGGATTAGGTGGAGAGATTTTTGGAGTGAATTAAATTCATTATTTATGTATAAATATGAGTGGTTTTTGTGAGGAAAATACACTTGAATAGTTGAAGAGCTGAGATAGTTAAGAGTGGAGTGAGTGAGGAGTGGTTTAAAGGGCCAAGAGCCAAGAGGCCGCCCAATGTAATATCTGGACATAGAATTTTAATGTACTTAAATGAATTGATTTTCATGGCTCTTTTCGCCTTCATGTAAAATTGAGCTGAATTTTTTTCATGATTTTATTACAGAAATTTTGAGTATTTTCAAAGTTTAGTGTGCAGTTGTGTTTTTATATGCGGGATCTGCTTTCTAGCAGAATTCCTGCATCAAAGTGGTATCAGAGCGAGAAAAGATACCTGTTGTGAATTTGCATATATATGTGTATGAAATATGGATAAGCTGTGGACGCAGGAAAAGGAATCGATCTGCAGTATTAAGGAGCTGAAGCGGAATATGAAGATTGAATTCTATTCCTTGTGAATCGGTTGATTAAATTTCAATCAAATGGAGTTCGATAAGGTATAAAATGCCATACAAAGTCGATTTGAAAGATTGTGGCTTGAACGAGTTGCAGAAAACGTAGCTGGATTTCTAAATAGCAAAGATACAGAATCTGGGAAAACACATAAAGGAGCGGATTTGTCAGCGCATGATGAATTGGGCGCAAAACTCTGTTCTTTCTGTAATCTGTTCGTTACTGATATAATTCATTTGATGGGTCAATTCTTAACGCAGAGAAATCAATGTTGCTATCATGTGGAAGAGTGTTAGTTTTTTGGTATTCGGCTTTTAAATACAACGTGAGTTATGTGAATTTCCATAGCGGAGGACTGTGCGCAGAAGCATTGGTGTTGAGTCGACAGTCTTAAATGCGAATCTGGGCAACCTTCTGTTGTTCGATTCGGTCAGAGCCTGAAGATTATAAAACGCACAAAGGAGTTGGTGAATGGTAAATGCGTTGAATTAAGGACGCAGAGGGAGTGGTGTTGCATGGATGAATTTGATTTGAAGATCAAACGCAGAGCCGGAGTGTTAAATTGCAGCGTTGAGAAGTTTGTGTGAATAAAAATTGAACTTGGTCGTTTCAAACTGTGTATGGAGCATTTTCGAATTGAGAGCTGATTCCACTGACATGCAAATCGGTTTCCAGAACGCATGAGACACAGTGAGCACGTGGAAAGAATGCATCCACAGCGTTGATGAATTAAAACTGGAAGCAGAACTTTAAGTAAGCACAGAGGAACTGTAATTATTTGCGAAACGCCGAAGCAAGGTTTATGGAAGAGCACGCAAAGGGAGTTAAATTTGTGTCGGAATGCAAATATTAAATATGAAGTGGACCTTCAATAAAGAAGCGCTGGTCCGATTGGGAAATATTAGAAGCACAGAAAAGGAAATGAACACATATGGGGTGATAAATTGATAAAGTTGGTGGTGCGAATGCTGCCAATTCGATGATGGAGATGGCAATTGGTATGATGAAAAAATCATGAAGAAAAATAGAAATGAGAGGGCGCTTTTACTTTAAAGAACGAAGCAAAATTGAAATGAGTGGAAAGCAGTGTTTCTAATGGGTGAGTACCTGTTTATTTACAACAGAATGATATATATATTATTTGAACACTGTTTGGCGTGCTTAAAGGCACAGGGTTAGGTGTTCAAACTCAACAATAGAATAATAATTAACACAGCAATGGCAAGTAATGATTTGAAGCGCGAATCGATGCAGAGGAAGGCGCTCTGGTTAGGACGTGAAGGTCGTCCGATGAGGTGAATATGCATTGGTTGAGCTTTTAAAGCATGGGCACATTTTTTCTTTATTATTGAATTCTGATTTTAAAATCTGGTATTAAAAGCCATATGTGAATGTTAGGTTTTAAATGGAGATTGAGAAATGAGAGTTATTGGGTTTTATAGAAATCCTTGGTTATGGGTTGCGTGGTGTTGAAATCATATGTTTTGATGAGCTTATGTATGAAGTTTTAAATTGGGATTGTATTGAAATATGGTTTTCATAAGCCATAAAACATGTGAACAGATGTAGTTCACAAACGAGGGGAAGATGACTGTTGATAATCATTTTCGGAGATCTGATGAAGAGTATGAGCGGGAGAAGGCCAAGATAAAAATTCACCTTGAATTGTTAATGGAGTTGTCGCAAGAAAATGTGAGATACCAGACACATGGTTGGACCATGAGAAAGAAGGTGAAGTGGCAGAAGCTACACGCAAAGAGGGAAAAGCAGGTAAACATACAGTTGATGGTGGAGCTGAGGAAACTCGAGCAGATGTTGAGTTGTGAAGAACTCAGAGAGGCTGAGTTGAAAATGGATGTTTCCATTTGTGGCCCAGAACATGGCGAAATTCTGGGTGAAGAGATCAGTGAGGAAGATCTCATGAACTATTGGGATAGTTCAAAAGCATCTGAAGAGGTAATGGCAAGAGAAACAGATGAGGCCATGAAGCCTTACATATTTTCTCACAGTTTATGTATGTTTGCAGGATGTGCGAAAGATGGTGAGTAGTCTGATGGAACTGTCACAAAGGACAATGAAGTTCTTGAGGTAAATTCTGGTAGAGAATTCCTTTCAGAGAAGGAATGTGATGATTGGTCAACAGCAAAGGAAGGTATGGAAAGTTGTGTAAAATTTCTGAGTTCTACTCCAGTTGAGATTGTTCATTTATATTGGAAGTTAGATCTTCAAAGGAGAGAGTTGGAAAAGCAGAGGATCTATTTTCAGGGAGAGTTACTAAAAGACATAGGACAGGGAAACATTTTTCAAATAGATGATGTGGAGGAGGGACTAACTGATAGTCTCACAGAGGAATTAATTCAGCATACTGATGTGCTGATAAATGAGGGAATTTCAAAGCAACATACTAGAATGTTGCTAGCAGTGGAAAGGGCACTGAAGCCTTATGTTTTTTATTCTAACAATTGTTTTGTGAGTACAAGTTTTATTACAAATGCTGGAGAAAATATATTAGACAGAGAAATTGAACTGATGAGGCGGATGATGATGAAGATATCCCGGAAGAGGCCAGCAACAGTAAAACAAAGAAGAAGCAGCAAGAGAAAGACAACAAAATATTGTGAAAGCAAAGCCAGTGGGGCAATGCAGCATAAAGTGTGGAGACTTGGAGAAGAACAATAGACAGAAGCAGCGACAAATGGAAAGCTACAACACAAGATATGGGATCCAGGCAAACAGAGATCCGAACACATGATCGAGCGATCATGATTAATTTCAACCTTGGGAATCTGATGCAGGAGCATCAAGGCCAATTTTCATTTTTTATTTATGTAATAAAAGGGGGTGTGACATTTTAATTGTTTTATTAATTAATTTGTTATTTTTAAATAAAATAGGAGATAAATTACAAAAGTGAGGATTTTGTATATAGTCTTTTATTAATTAAAAGGATATGAGAGAAAATAGAATTAGGTAGCAAAATTAGGGAGTAGGAATTCTATGTACGGGACTTTGTTGAGTCCACACCTAAAATGAAATGAAATTAGATTTAGTTGAGGATTAGGTGGAGAGATTTTTGGAGTGAATTAAATTCATTATTTATGTATAAATATGAGTGGTTTTTGTGAGGAAAATACACTTGAATAGTTGAAGAGCTGAGATAGTTAAGAGTGGAGTGAGTGAGGAGTGGTTTAAAGGGCCAAGAGCCAAGAGGCCACCCAATGTAATATCTGGCCACAGAATTTTAATGTAGTTAAAGGAATTGATTTGCATGGCTCTTTTCGCCTTCATGTAAAATTGAGCTGAATGTTTTTCATGATTTTATTACAGAAATTTTGAGTATTTTCAGAGTTTAGTGTGCAGTTGTGTTTTTATATGCGGGATCTGCTTTCTAGCAGAATTCCTGCATCAAAATTCAAAGCAATCACATTAAACCATTACAATAATAAAGGAAATATGTGATATAATAAAAGAAACTAACACACATGGATTCAATAGCATCTGGTCAAGAGAGCAGGCCCAACTCCCTGATTAGGGTTGTGATAGAATCACAAAATCAAGAAGAGATCATAAATTTTTGAATTGCGTTAAACTAAAATGGATTAACAAAAATATTGTTACAGACTCTCAATTATCTCATAAGGTAAAATACTCTCCATAGCTTTGTAACCTTTCTTACACAAATTGTCACATTGACCGTTCCTAAAATTATGGCAGTTGTTTGCGTACATTTACATAGTGGTTGTAATAAACAAAATGAATGAAAAATATAGCAAAGAGATAAATATAACATTGTTCCATCATTGCAGCTGCTATCCAAAGATAGTGTTTCCAACTCAACAACTTTCCCTAGAATTACGAACTTGGTCATCCAACCTTGAAATCTGCAAGAATGATGGATTTAGAAAGTTGCTTTGGTAATAATATCCTACCACTATGCTTCATTGATTAAGTAATCAATAAAGAATGAGAAGAGGTATACCTGTGCGGTTTAGGACATAAATTCACTGTTACTGATACAAATGAGGAAGGGAAATAAGATAATAAGGTAAGTAAAGATATGCAAGTTTAGCTCCCAACAAGGACCTAACTAGACTGATAAGGAATGCATTAAAGAAAAAAAAGCTGGGTGGATTCACTAATTCATCCTACTTGGCTCTAATTCTGAAAGATGCAAGGCATTCCTCCTTCAATAGATTCCAACCTATTTCATTGTGAAACTCTTCTTATAAAATAATCACAAAGATTATAGCCAATCGAATAAAAAAAATTCTTCCTGAAATTATATAAAACCAAGGTGGTTTTGTGCCAAATAGATAGATCCTTGACAATGTGTTTATTGTCCAAGAATCCTTGCATTCAAGTATGTTAAAGAAAGATAAAGGAAACATCATAAAGTTGGACATGGCGAATGCATTTGGTCGAGTAAGGTTAACCTACCTAATTTTTCTCCTCAAGAAATTCGGTTTCTCAAATGAGATCATTGAAGCCATCAGAGCATGCATTGTGGGGCCTTCGATATCCCCTCTGGTAAACAGAAGGCCAAGTGATTTTTTTCAGAGTTCCCAAGGGATAAGGCAAGGTTGTCCCTTATCTCCATTTCCATATATAATAATGGCATATTATTTAAGTAGGTCTTTGAAGAAGAGTAGGTGAGAGATAAGGGACAACCTCCACATCTCCCATGGTTTTAAAAGAATCAATCACTCCTGGTTTGTTGATGACACACTGTGCATGGGTGGGGCATCATGCATTATCGCTAGAAGGTTTTAAAAAGTGTTGGATAAATTGATGGAGGCATCGGGTGGGCCAATAAATAATGCAAAATGTCGAATCTATGGCTGGAATGTGCCCCCTCGCACCCTACAAATAATATCTCAGATTTTAGAGATTCCATCACAAGTAAATTGGAGCCATTTTGATTATCTATGACTCCCTATATCAAAATAAAATCTGAACGCAGAACTATGGAGTACCCAAATTGAAAAAATGAGGAAAAAAATTCAAAATTGGGGAATGTAATGGCTAAATTTAGCAGGTAGACTGATTATGATCAAATCCATTCTCACAACACTGCAAATTTACCAATATGCAGCAATAATGGCACCAGCCAGCACCCAAAAACAAATAGAGATAATAATAAGACAAAAATTTTGGCAAGGCGGAAAGACTGAAACCAAAAAGTTCAGTTTGGTAAAATGGGACCAAGTAATGCTTCCCTTTAAAAATGGAGGTCCATCTATTACGTTACCTGGAATTATGAATGCAGCCCTTGGGGAAAAAATTGTTTGGAGACTTGTCACTGGCAAATATCATTGGTGGAAACAAGTCCTAGCCTCAAAATATATGAATCAACACCGAACTCTTCTCCTAGAAGGAAGTGTTCCAACTAGAACATGCTCGCAAGTCTGGAAGCTTGTTAAAAAGTTCCTTCCCATCATCATAAACCATACCCCTAATCTCCCTGGAAACTGAATAAGTGCTCTACTATGGGAAGACAAAATAATGGGGAATTATTCAAATTACTTCTATACAGATCTCCATGAATTAACAAGGTGGCTGAGCAATAAGGGGTTTGTAATGTTCCTAATTAGCCCAAGCTAATAGGAGCATTTAAATTTTGTTTCATTTTCCATTTGTGAATAAATGACTAATGGAGGACTTGTAAAACTCCTTATATCAATGAATAAATCAATGCTCAATGTGAACAAAGCTATATCTAAGCTAGTTACATAAAATCCACTTGTGTGTGAAACATGTTTGAGCTATTGGACTAGGTCAATAGGACCAAATCTACAACATTGTCTAGGTTCAATGTATCTCCTAAAGGGACAGCGCAGTTCTAGAAGGAGGACCACATGTGAAAAGGGTTAAGTAATTCAAGGTGGTTTAGGGTTTTGCACATCTTCATCTTATAAAAGGAAGGACAAGGCTCAACGAAAAAGGTTGTTGATGTTAATTCTATTTTGAGATTGCTTGAGCAACTCAAACTCTCTTGGCTGTCTAGCTAGAGAGAGAGGAATTTCCTGTTTAGGAATTCCTCTTCCTTCCTTAAGGGTCTCTTGGAGGAGATTGTGGTGCATTGATCCACTATCCAGAATTTTGGCCAAGCTTAACCTTACATTACAGTGCTGCTCATGTTGAGGGTTGAGCTGTCTTGTGAGCTACAGCAAGTGGAATCAGATCTATTCGAATCTGAAGAGTTCTATTGCATCTTCTTAGTGGGGAAGTCATCTAAACCATTGGCAGGAGTGCAATAGCTGTTTTGAGATTCAGATTATTATCTTGGCATGACACCAAAGTGTGCATCACTTCATCAGCACAGTTAGCTTCAAGAAATGCGTCATTTTGTAGGCAGAGTTGCAGTGTACATTTGCTAGCAGTTTGGAGGAGAGATCTTCGATGAGAGGGGTCATTTCCTTCACTGAGGTGATTCGTGGATTGGCCAACCAATCCATGTCATATTTTAGATCTGATCTGCTATGTGATATATTCTTTATAAATTTTAGAATTTTACTACAGATCCATGGTGTAGATCTCAGATCTATTCAGTGTCCTTCACTTTCAGCTGAGATCCCCAAGGGGAATGTACTAAAAAGGAATTTTTGCATATAGTTCCCATTTAGATCTATCCTTTTGTCCTCTTATCTATTATAGACCTGAAACTTAATAAAACACTACTTCATAATTACGAAAATAATGTTGTCTGGTTCATCATCTACTTCTTGTGTCATAAAGCTTGGGTTTTGGGCCTTTTCTTCAAGTGTAGATATGTATTTTCTAATGTAAGATCTTTGAATCATATTCTCATCTTTTCATACTATTATCTATGCATAAACTCACCAAATCCTTCAGAAAATATTCTCTCTAAGCTTTAACAAATTTTTGCATACTCCAAGTCATGGGAAATCAGTAATTTTAAGCCTAGTCGGGAATGGAGGATTTGTTTAACTTAGAAAGACGCATTTTTTTTCTTTCTAAAATTAAGCATGTGAATCCCTATTGACCTAATATAACATATCCTAGAGCCATGACCCTTATTTTTATGCATATTTATGAATACAGTCATTTTAGGGCATGAAAGGCTGCTTTTCCTCACCTTTTTTAGAATAAAAGCTGAGTAAAGGTTGCTGCAGTACTTTGTCTTACACCAATTTTTGGTCATCTAACCTATTATCATTAGATGGACACAATTACACCATGTAAGACCAATTTTACCCTAAGTAAAATAGCTTTCACTATGTAAAATAACCTAATAAAACACATTTATTAGGTTGTTTATGGTCTAAACAAGAAACCCCAAAGGGAAATATTAAACAAATCTATATTTGTTTGATTTTCCTCATGGAATAATTAATTAAACAATAATTTAATTATTATTCCTGGTCATATTTAACCCAAAACAAGGAAATTAATTAGATAAATCCTTATTTATCTTATTATTTTCTAGGAATAATTATTTAAATCTTATTTAAATAATATTCCTTGTTAAATATGACTAAATAATTTATAAATAATTAAATAAATCATTATTTATTTAATTATCATTCAACCACTTCCTTAAAATAATAAATAAATCATTTATTTATTTATTATTTATAAATAAAGGATTTGACCCAAGTCAAAATCCTTTTCCCTCCAACAAATATAATAAAATATTCCTAAAAAGTGGTTCTAGAATTTGGTTAATAATATTTTATTCATGCACCAAGTTCTAGACTACCCTAATATTTTGTTATAAATAGAAGGGTTTTCCCATTCATTTGTCACCTTTTGTTGCCTATTAGATCACTCTGGATCTATACTCTTGGTCTAACTTTGAGCCATTATCATTGTCACATTCTCCATTATTTTCTTTGTGAGCTCCCTTTGAGTTCTATGTTTGTCTGGGTTTTCTACACCAACAAGAGAGAGAAATGGTAGATCTGAAGCGATGAGGACTTTCAAGAACCCATCCCATTGAGGAGAATTGGAAACACCTTTCTTGTTTTCCTCCCAAGTGCCCTTAATATAAAATTCTTTCAAAAATATTGTTCTTGTCTTGTCTATTGGATGTATGGAGAAAAACCTTATTTTCACTGCTTAATGTCTTTTTATGCATAGATCTGGATTTGTGCAGCATTTCTCTTGATCTACTAAATGCAGATCTGAAGATATTGGCAGCCATATTTGATGTTAGGACTATAAGTTATGTGTAGCTAAAGTGGTCTTTTTTCGTACACTTCGACAAAATATTTATACTAACACTTGGAATTGGTTGCTGAGTGTTTTTAAACACATTTTATGATAGTTGAAGCACACATCCCTGAAAAATGCATTTTTCAGGTATGTCTTGCTGAGAAATCCATTTTGGGAACACTACAGTGGTATCAGAGCATGATCTCTGGCACAACCTGTGAGATCAAGCTATTAGAGAAGTGAAGAGAAGAAATAGAGATCATAATGATGGAGAGGACGAGATTACTCTCATCAATGTTCAGATCTAAGAAGGGCCTCTCCAAAGAGGTAAATCAAAAGAGAGAAAGAAGATGCACCGAGACTCATAGAGGGTTTCAAGAAGAAGAAATTTGTAGTGAGACCTACACAAGCTTTCAAGAAGGAGAGGAAGACCCATGCACTTCCTACCCTCACAAAGAAGATGAATTGTACAGAAAGAACAAGAGCATGGCTCCACCACTTGGAAGAATGACAGAAGAGGATATATCCCTGCTCCTTTTCCAGACCATGAAGGGTATTGAAGAAGATCTCAAGGAGATTGAAAGGGTGGAGACTTGTACCAGCGCTGGCACAACCTTGGAAGAGTAGCCTTCATGTTCAGTAATGAAGGAAGACTACATAGTTGCAGAAGAAGCTCTTGCTTCTACATCTCACCGAGGTATGATTAAAAATCCATCTATTGTCATTTCAGCACATTATATGAAGAGATCTACATCTTTGCATGCTGCTAATTTAGAGCAACAGATTTGCACTGTGTTATGCCAAAGTAGTGAGGAAGAAGAGAGGAACCATTCCTCGTTGGAGCATTCACATGGAAGCTTCATTCATGAAGAAATAGAGGGTGGAATGATGGATGGTAGACATCTTGAAGTGAGAAACCCTTTCTCCCTTATAGATGACCCTTTCTCAATGAGCACATCCATGCTCAAAGAGAAACTTCTACTTGCAGCAAATCTAAGGCCCCTTTGGTTTTGGAAGGCCATTCATGAGGAGGAGACCTCATGGGAAGAATTCATTGGAGGTGCACTTCAACACATCATGGAGTGAAAAGTTCTTCAACAGTTTGAGGAGGATCTTCCCTTCTCATAGGAGCAGATAGTAGATGGAGGACATCTTCGGATGGATAACATCTCTCATGAATGTGTTGGAAATTTCTTGAGCCATGCACATCATGATGGGAGGTTTTTTCCTACCACCTATTTGGGTCCTCATAGGGTCAAATTTATCCTCGAGAAGATTGCATTTCAAGATCCCATGAAATGCATGAATTTGATTTGGGATGATGGTAGCCCTCATGGGAGGAGTGCTAGGATGAAGGGTGGAAGGAGACACCCACAAGTGGTTGAGTGGATGTGGATGGAGATCAAGAAGTTGGAGAGATACTTGCAAATCTATGACACTGGGCAGCAAGAGGCTTGGCTGCGTTGGTTTCTCTTGAAAGAGTTTGGTCATCACTCTCTTTCTAAGGGTATGTGGCAGAATACTTGCATCATGGGGCAGCAAAGAGTATGGGCACATTGTGTTGGCATAACATTCTTCATTTCAAATACCATGTTGTCACTACATGATTTGGATGATGGAAGTATGAGGGGGCAGCAAAAGATTTTGTTGCTTGGGATGTTCTTGAGAGAGCAAGGGCAGATTTTCTCTCACAGTTTTCATGATGTTGCAGGAGTAGAAGATGGCACTATCATAGTACAAAGGGGTTACTCCTTGGCCTTAGATGTTCAAGAAGGACTTTCTTCATCGGGAGGACTTCTCATATGTAGCAGCGTTATGGGAGATTCCTTTGACATTCTACATGTCAAATATTGGAGCTATGTGTTGAGGGGAGCCTATTTGCATAGGCCAACAACGTTGTCACTTTGGAGCTGGGTTTTATTGATGGAGTATTCCCAGGATCACTTCTAATTTGATGCACTTGGTGAACAAAGAGGAGGTGAAGAAGATGAAGTGGTAGATGGAGGCATCTATTACTGTGGTGTGCTTTCCTTGACTTGGGTTTCCAAGCATGAGGAGAAGGACTTTCATGCAACACTTGGTTCATTCCCCTTCATGGGAGTGTGCCAAACTATTATTGAGGATTCATTCATGGGTCCATGTATCTTCTTTCTTCCAACATATAGTGAGAGATTTTGCTTGCATCCTCTTACCATCTTTTGGCAGTGCATTGCTCCACAAGAGGGCAAGCTATTCATTGAGCTCCATGATCTACGTTGGGCCAAGTTATATGATGGAGACAACCATCTCTTATGTGGCTTTTGGAAAAGATGTTTTTCTTACATGTATGTTCATTTGATTCATATGATTAACCATGTAACAAGAAACAATTTGCCATGTATTCTTCTGAAGCAGCAGTTTCTAAAACTGCACTGTGAAGACTTGGGAAACTGTTGGTACTCTCTTGCATCACATAGAACCTTCAGTATTTCCTTCATGCTGATGATAGTCATGTTCTTAATTGTTGATATTACTTTTATCTTGATGGGAGACATCATGTTAAGTGAGGCACATGGTTTGGAGGTGTCCTTTTGGGAAGTTGGTTCCCACATTTTCTGCAGTACATGTTCTAATGGGAACATGGGAAGATTGTGGCCGCCATGACCAAACACTTGTTTCACTTGGAGGTGGGCCATGTGTGTAATGGAATACCTTATGATGATACTTCGGTCCATCACATATGGAACATTTTGGGCTAATTGGCTTTACAGTGTTGGAGGGAGGATCTTTGTAGATCTAATCTTCATGATGTCACTTGAGGGAAATATCCTTGCAACCCAAGATCGATTTTCACTCTACACTTATCTTAAGTGGAGAGGGGAGA
Source organism: Pinus albicaulis (assembly GCA_034641835.2). Lineage (NCBI taxonomy): Eukaryota > Viridiplantae > Streptophyta > Pinopsida > Pinales > Pinaceae > Pinus > Pinus albicaulis. Next base: position 766,908,487 of record CM076571.1, on the reverse strand, counting down.
GGAGAACAACGTGGGGTAGGCTATCTTGTCTACCATGTGCAGATTTTTAGCCCACCTATTTTACGAGAGCTCAAGGTGGAGGAACATTTTCAGGAGTTGCCGTGTTGGGAGGTGACTCATTTTGTGTGGATGATTGCTTGGGGATGGAGGATCCACATGGGAATGTTGTTTCCCAATACATTTCAGATCCCATGCCTCAAGGGAGCCTCTAGGCAGCACCTTATTTCCTTCTTGAGTACTCTACTTATTCATGATGATAGCTATTCAGCTAATTTGCATGCTTGGGAGAGGCAATATGGAGATTCATTGTTGACACAACATCTCATTATTTGGGGGACATCCTTCAGTTCTATCCTTGTAGTTGCTTGAGGACAAGAAACATTTGGGAGGGGAGGACTGTAATGTTCCTAATTAGCCCAAGCTAATAGGAACATTTAAATTTTGTTTCATTATCCATTTGTGAATAAATGACTAATGGAGGACTTGTAAAACTCCTTAGATCAATGAATAAATCAATGCTCAATGTGAACAAAGCTATATCTGAGCTAGTTACATAAAATCCACTTGTGTGTGAAACAAGTTTGAGCTATTTGACTGGGTCAATAGGACCAAATCTACAACGTTGTCTAGGTTCAATGTATCTCCTAAAGGGACAGTGCAATTTTAGAAGGAGGACCACATGTGAAAAGGGTTAAGTGATTCAAGGTGGTTTAGGGTTTTGCACATCTTCATCTTATAAAAGGAAGGACAAGGCTCAAGGAAAAAGGTTGTTGATGTTAATTCAATTTTGAGATTGGTTGAGAACTCAAACTCTCTTAGCTGTCTAGCTAGAGAGAGAGGAATTTCCTATTTAGAAATTCCTCTTCCTTCCTTAAGGGTCTCTTGGAGGAGATTGTGCTGCATTGATCCACTATCCGGAATTTTGGCCAAGCTTCACCTTACATTACAACACTGCTCATGTTGAGGGTTGAGCTGTCTTGTGAGCTGCAGCAAGTGGAATCAGATCTATTCATATCTGAAGAGTTCTATTGCATCTTCTTAGTGGGGAAGTCATCTAAACCATTGGCAGGAGTGAAATAGATGTTTTGAGCTTCAGATTATTATCTTGGCATGATTCCAAAGGGTGAATCACTTCATCAGTGCAGTTAGCTTCAGAAACTGCATCATTTTTCAGGCAGAGTTGCAGTGTACATTTGCTAGCAGTTTGGAGGAGAGATCTCCGGTCAGAGGGCTCCTTTCCTTCACTGAGGTGATTCGTGGATTGGCCAACCAATCCATGTCATATTTCAGATTGATCTACTGTGTGATATATTCTTTAGAAATTTTTGAATTTTACTGCAGATCCATGGTGTAGATCTCAGATTTATTCAGTGTCCTTCACTTTCAGCTGAGATCCCGAAGGGGAATGTACTAAAAAGGAATTTTTGCATATAGATCCCATTTAGATCTATCCTTTTGTCCTCTTATATATTATATATCTGAAACTTAATAAAAAAATGCTTCAGAATTCTAAAAATAACGTTGTTTGGTTCATCATCTACTTCTTGTGTCATAAAGCTTGTGTTTTGGGCCTTTTATTCAAGTGTAGATATGTATTTTCTAATGTAAGATTTTTTAATCATATTCTCATATTTTCATATTATTATCTCTGCATAAACTCACCAAAACCTTCAGAAATACGCTTTCTAAGCTTCAGCAAATTTATGCATACTCCAAGTCATGGGAAATCAGCAATTTTAAGCCTAGTCTGGAATGGAGGATATGTTTAACTTAGCAAAACACATTTTTTTTTGCTAAAATTCGGCATGTGAATCTCTATTGACCAAATATAACATATCCCAGAGCCATGATGCTTATTTTTACGAATATTTCTAGATACAGTCATTTTAGGGCATGAAAGGATGTTTTTCCTCACCTTTCTGAGAATAAAAGCTGAGTAAAGGTTGTTGCAGTACTTGGAATTGGTTTCTTAGTGTTTTTAAACACATTTTATGATTCTGAAGCACACATCCTTGAAAAATTCATTTTTCAGGCATGTCTTGCTGAGAAATTCATTTGGGAACATTACAGGGTTGATCACCTTGCACTCTATCTCTCATTCGTAGACAGAAATTGGATGGATTGGCACATACCCAAATTTCCACATGACTTAAAAATTCAATGGGATTCCTTAGTCATTCGACTTAAGGAAGTAACACCATCTAATCAGGAGGCCCAAGACACCTTCATTTGGGACCCGAGTGGAGGAGATTACTTGGTCAAATCAAGGAATATGACCATACAAGCACAAAAAAATAATAAATATTGGGCACCATGGAAGTCAATATGGGAAGTTGAAATTCTACCCAAAGTTAAAAAAATTTATATGGACTCTTTTAAAAGGTAAAGTCCTTACATCAGAAAATCTCAAAAGGAAAGGCTTTTTGGGTCTGTCAAGGTGCCCCATGTGCCTGAATGATGAAGAAAGTATTTGACACCTTTTCCTTGACAATCCCTTTGCGAAAGAATGTTGAAAACTACCAGAGAGCCCATTGGAAATCGGCCTAAATTTCTCAAGTACCTTTAATTATTTCTTCATAGATTGGAAAAAAACTTATCCCTATTCTCTAAAGCAGAAACACACCATTAAAATATTTTGGAAAATCCTGCCATCCTTCATCTGCTAGCAGATCTAGTTATCTAGAAATCAAGAAATATTCAAGAGTCATTCTACAAATGTTGGCAGAGTTTTGTCAAAGACATGAGGTCTCACAACAGAATTTTTAAACATGAAAGACTTGAGATAAATTGACAGCAACTAGCTCCTATAGGAAGAGAGGATATGGATCATATTTACACAGGTAGAAGCATATGGACAAGCAGTCCCAAAATAAAAAATCCCATCCGAAATTTGAAAATAATATTAAAAAAGAATGATTTCCTTTTGTGGAGAAAATTTTGAACAAGCATTTCCCCCTCTTTGACGGGGCATCAAAAAACAATCCGGCTAGAATAGGAGCAGGGGGCATTTTCCTAGATCTGGGTGGAACCAATCCCGTCACCTATGAATGGGGATTAGGAAAAACCTCCAACAACAGGATTGAGGCATATGGTTTACTAATGGGCACCATGATCCTAAAAAAAAGGAAAATGCAGAATCCAATAATCCTAGGAGACTCAACTATAATTATTCAAGCCATGCTAAGCTTGACAACTCCTCCAAATGCATATATGGGCCAAATAGTCAACAGAATTAGGAAAAATCTGATAGATCTGGGCATTATAACTTTCAAACACATATTGTGAGAAAATAATAGCAGTGCAGATCACCAAGCCAACCAGGCAGTAACTCAGCCCTAACAAGAAACAAGAATCCAAAATGAAGTATCTTTCACCCCAATACCTTAGCAAGGTCTGCTTCCCTCCCCTGCCACACTCTCAATGTAACAACATGAGTATTTTGATAAAAAAATTAACAAGGAATATAGTCTGAATAAAGATCCTTCTCAGACTTGGTATAATTATGGTCCTTCCTGCAGCACTATACTCAAGCCTCACAGGTCTTGTCGAGTCAGTGACTTAATCCCTCTCAACTCTTTCATCTCAACCCCTTTCAATAGCATCGACCTTTCCTTATTCCTCTCTATCAGGCTTGATCTTTCTCTTTTTGCCTCTGTCTGCATATCTATTCTAGTTCCTCTAGATCAAGCTCGATCCGTCTCCCTCTTCCTATCATGCTTGATCGTTTTCAAGACTATGCTCCCTTTCAAGCTCAAATGATATTTTCTCTTCGCATTTCCTACCCCTTCCATCCTCCCTTGAACACATCTCTCTCCATCATTTTCTCTCTCGGCTCTCCATCCTCTCGCCCACTCATCTAACAGCAGGTGTGCTCTATCTCAAGCTTCTCCTTCAACCCCAGCAGTGCTTCATTCAATCGATTCTTGCCCCTTCTTCATGATCACTCTCTATGCTAATTTGTGCAATCCCTCCCTCTGTGAAGCCCTGCAGATCTCTTTCCAAATCCTCCCTCACTGTCATCCTTGATATTGTTGAATTTAGAGCTATTCTCCTCAAGGGGTGTGAGATCCTCCAATCAGCAATGCAACTATGCAGTCTCAGCACAGTCCTTCTCCTAGTCATCATAGTTCATCTAGAAGCAAAACCAAATCTCTTTGTCTCCAACATAGAAAGGGATCATCACTCTACCTCTCACCATCATTAGACCGACAAGAATTCTCCTCGGCAACCAGAAATGGATATGAACTCAATAGAAAGAGCCTCTCAAAATGAGAGATGCGCCATGAGCAGAGCCAATAAATACAATATTGACAAAGTAACAGAGACAATAAAAGAATTGAAGTTTCAGGTAAGATCAGATAATTTGGCCTTGAATAAGCAGCACCAAGGACACAAGGAAGAAATATATGCTATCTACAAATACTCTAATCATCAAGGCATTAAACAAAGGTCACAGTAAGAGCATTCAGTCAACAATAACTAGTAGATCTCAAAATACAAAGAAAGATCTTCACTCGCCATATATTAGTCCATTTCCAGTGTGTTAAGTAAATGTGTTTCTCCACTTTTTCATTTTGTAAGGTAGTATTCCAAAAATGTAGTAGGAAATTTGGGAAATTTTGGAAACAATTCTTTAGGTAACTGGGACTGCGCTCCCGCTCTTATTTCCTTAAACCTGCTCCTATTTAAACCCTCCTTGTAATGGAAGCTTTCTCCTTTTATTTTTGGAATAGATATCATAATAACTGAATTTTTAAAATAATAATAATAATAATAATAATAATCTAAATATTAAATTTATTAAGTTTTCTACATGACATGATAGCAAAATTATAATAAAATTTGAGATTTTAAAATGTGGTAAAAAATTAAATTTCTGATATTTATTGATTCTAAAATATAATTTATGGGATTCATTTTTTTTTATTATAAAGGCTCAATCAGGCCCTTTTTAACTATGTATATGGCTCAATCGAGGCTCTCAAGTCCTAAAATCCAAAATTTTTGTACCCCTTCTGCAAAATTTCCTGCAACACCATTTTGTACCCTAGCAGACTTATGGAAAAATTTGTCCTTAGGAGGCAGAGTTGATCACGTTGGATTCATGAATGAATCCTCTATCCAATGGCATATGATTTTGACATTTTTGAATTAATATGATATTTTTCATCTAATTTCTTCTAAACATAATGCTTGAAATTGTTTTTAACAATTTTAAAGAGATTGAATAAAAAATCAATATCATAAAATATACAAAACAAAAACATTTCAAAAAATACCACTATATTTGGTTATGATTCCTCTTTAAAAGGTTACTCTTGGTTTTTAAATTTATTTAAATATTTGGAAAAAAACCCTCAGAAAACACATGTGTTTGCAAATGCAAATGAAATATTACTTTTCCAACTTCAAAAAATAAAAAATATAAATATAATTATGCATAAAAAATAAATTTTTAACTCTCTCCATGTATGTCATGCTCAGATATATATATATATATATATATATATTAAAAATTACACATTTTAGACTAAGTTATGCTACATGAACACACGCATGACTCTTAAGATGTGTGAAACTTTGCAAAGAAAGCATTTCATTTAATGGAAAATTGACATATTATACGACACTAAATATTTTTGAAAAAAATACCAATAGGAAAACAACATAATTCTCCACAATTTTTGTTTTTACTTTGAATCAAAATTCACAATGCTTATATGAATTTTGAGGGGTTCAATTCGATAAAAGAGGAAAAACTTGAAATCTGATCGCCACATTTGGCCCAAAAGTGTAACCCATCTTCATGCATTCACCCTTCCATATTTTCATTTTTCATTGTATCTTTGTAGTTCTAAAATCACATTTTTTTCAAATAATTAAATGACATATAACTGATTGTGGGTTAATTAATTTTGCAATGTGTGATTGATCTCTCTGGTTTATTTCCGCATCATGTTTTTAATTCTAGAAGTTAAAGACACTAGTGATTTTTTTTTTTTTGGAAAATCAATTTTTATATCGATAAATAAATAAAATTCTAGGGATAAATTGATTTTCCATGAGAAAAATAAATTTGGATGGTATTAGAGATTTCCTTAATTGATAATTGCTTCCAGTGTGTTAGTGTCTCGTGATTTGGCTAATTGGCAAGCCAAATGACAGTGTAACATCAAACCAGTCTTTGGAACCCGAGGACCTAGCCTTCCTAGACTCAGAGAGGGCTCTCTCTATTTGTGTAAGGGATATCTATGTGTTTGCTCGTTGTGTTCTGATTTTAGGCTAGTTATGAAGTAGGTTTTTTGGTTTTGGTTTTTTAAGTTGTGAGGGATGAAACTGATCAAAGATATAAGATAGGTAAAAAGATGTCAGATCAACTGGGCTATGGGGTCGAAAAGGTCAAGAAAGCTATTAGATGGTGATACAAGGCTGTTGAAGGGCCGATTTGATTCAAGGTAGAAATGATCTTTGGGCAAAATGGAGTAAAATGGACATCAAGTTTGTGAACAAAAAAGCATTTCAAGCATAACTAGTTTAATAGCAGACATAAACATGGTAGGGCAAACCATTAACCATGAAAAATGTAACTATAAGCTAATCAATACATAGAAATAAACACTCAAGCCATGCATAGATATATATAACTCTCTAACTTTGGGAAATGGCTATCAGACTTTGGGGAGATACACTTAAGACAAACAAACGACTCAAAACACTATGCCGGAATGCCTAAACACAGTACTTCAAGTTATTGGACACTTTGAAAACAAGATTTCATAATCTTAGACAAAGGGCAATATCGGAACAATACCTCCTTGGTTCAACAAATGACAATCTAACCAGCCAAAGAGATAATTTCATGGATGGAGCTATGACTAGCCATGAGTAATCAGGGCGTACCGTAAATCATACTTAGCATGCATAAAACCATGAATGAAACAAGCAACAATATCCTTAAGTTATTAAAGAGAAATCAAGAATTCTTTAATGTGACTAAGAATGAAGAAAACATGGAAGCTATGAAGAAACAGGAAATTTGAGGTGCCTCCAAGGGCATGTCTCAAATTTGTTCTCTACTATTCTATATCAAGCAAGAAACATGGATTCATGAATGAAAACTAGGAAACAAAACAAAGAGAGAGACACTATACCATTCTACCAAGTCATGGAATCCAACAACAATCCTCTTTCATCATCCAAGAACATTCAAGAGACTATCCAAAAGCATGAGACAAGTATTTCTTCCAAAGCTTATATTACCATATATTGCTTCTATCATCAAGTTCAGCCTTGTTTACAATAAAAGCCTTTGGAATAAATAGGCCAAAGTGAAGAAAACCTCTTGGTTCAACTTGCAATCTCATTGGCCTATCCAAAATATATAGATTTGTCCTTGAGGCTTTGCAAAGCCCAAGGCACAAAATATCTCATAAAAGAGGGAAATAAATTGACTTTTCATAACTTCTCATGTGTAAAAATAGCTAAACGCACATGAGGAAAAAGCAGTTTTTAAAGGTTCAATTTTTACAAAAATACTCAGAAAATACATCAGCAAAAGGTCCCCTGACTTGCCGACAACTTTTGGCAGCCTTCTCGATGTCGAAACAAGGCTCATGATAGCTCATTGGAAAGCTATAAGTGTCTAATTTCTAGAAAAACTTGAATTTTCCCAATATTATGCCTGGAAGTCCTCCAAAAAGAGGCCTGTGATTAAAAAACCAAAAAATAAGGCTTGTTGATAGACCGGACAGAGTGTAGAAAAAAGCGGGCATTTTTCACCATTTCGAGGGAGAAAATGATCTTCAAATGTCCTGAAAATCACTAAGTGTGTGATCCTAAAATTATGGCATCCAATGATACCATTATCCTCCTTTGATGATTCCCCAAACTAAAATGGCGAAGCCCATGAGTTTTGGCCAAAAACCCAAAAATGCCAAAAAACCAAAATATGTCGAAATTCGCCCAAAATTGGTGAGCATGACCCTCAAGGGTTCTCAGCAACATGTTGGGAAGCAGAGGCAAAAATCCGAAGTCCTGATGTGTCTTTCCTCACTTTCCGTGCCGGGCGCTTCCCTTTAGCCTCCTTGAGCTTTTCTTGAGCAGCCTTCAACTTGCGTCGGGCAAACTGATTTAACTTTTTATAATGCCCTGCCATTCTCCTTTGAAGGTCTAAATCCCTGTTTTCCCTCTCCAATTTCTTCTCCAAGTGGTCGTTGACTCTCTCAAGCCATGCCTCCCTATTGTTCTCTATCTCCTGTTCAAACAATGCAGTGAGAGGGGTAGACTGGAGAAGGGCATTTTCCTCTTCTTTTTGCTTCTCAAGGGCCTTTTTAAGCCCTATGGTTCTTGGCCTCTTTCGCCTTGGCCAATCCTCACCTTCAATTTCATCGAACTCGCCCATGAGTTCTTCCCACCTTACTTGTGCTTTAGAGGCCTCCTTCTTGTACTTGGTCACCCGCGTCTCATAAACAGCCATATGGACACTCATTTGCCTATTTTGGATTTGCAGAAATTGATTGAAATTCCTAGCTCTATCAAGATCATCCTTCAAGGCATCAATTTGGCCGTCCCTATGGATCAAGAGGTTTTCTAGAATCCGGGCCTCATTATCACTATCATCGCTTTGGACTTGGATGATGTCGAATGCACTCTCCTATTCATGATTGCCTTCTACCTTGCCCTTCCCTTTGCTTTGAGTAGCTATTCTAGTGCTCTTCCTCCTGGGCAAATCAACCATGGGCTTCTTTGGCAATTTTCCTTTACTTCGGAGGGCTTTTGTCACATTTGGAGTGACAACTCTAGGCACTCTTTTTCTTGCTATCCGGGGCTTGGCCACTTTTGGAGAAGAGGACATGGCCCCTTTACCTTTGTCACCTTTCTTCTCTTCTTTTTGAGTTTGTTGTTTTTCTTGATGGGTGGGCATTCACTTCTTCAGTGGAAATAGGTTCATATCTCTTATGCAATCCACTCCTACTATCCTGCCTGGGAGGCATCTTGTTATGGATGCTCTCTGCAAAACCACACTGCCTCAAAAAGGATTTCTTGAAATGTGTTCTCAAACAACACTATGCCTTCTTTTTCAATCACTATTTGATCAATGTAAATTTTCCTCAAAGCTGTGCAAAATGTTTTCTTTGGTATTAGGTCCCTACTCCTCCCAAAACACTGCCTTTCCCCTTTGTATGCCAATCAACAAGTAAATTTAATAATAAGAACACAGTCAACTAAAATGTATACACACAGTCAAAGGGCCATTGTGTTTAGGTAAGGTCATCCAGCTCTTGGTGTTTTGGTGACAAGAAGACAGCCTTGTATTTTTAGAAAAATACAAAACAAAACTCCTTCCAATCAAAACACTGCTCTGGTATTCACTATTCCTCACACAGATTCTGACAACACCTTCCAACTGATTAAGCTGCTTTACTCATTTAAAGTCTACTTTACAGAACATAAGAGAAAAGTGGTTTTGCCTTTTTACCCCTCAGAGATGAATTTTGAAACAACAAGGCATTTACACAATGATCACTACTGCTAAATTTAGGCTCACTGCTTTGCCTTTTAAATACTGAGTTTCTCCTTTCAAACAGTTCCTTCACCTTTTAATATTGTTTTGAGGGCAGTTTGTATGGTCTTTTGATAGCAATAAAAATCCCCCAGTTTCACTATGTCAGGGTTTGGGCAAACAAAACCATGGCAATCCCGAGTTTCAAACATAAAACACAGCTCCTTATGTTCACTATCTCCTACCCATAGTCAGACAGAACACCTCCAAACTTGATTAAATAGTTTCACTCATTAAAGCCTGTCTCATGGACAAAGATGGCAGCACTGATATTGCTTTTCACCATTACAACAGAGTTGACAAAGTTTATGTTTTTTGCCTTATCTTGAGGGTAGCTCTAGGTTCTTCGAAATTAATGAATTAATCGACTAACCCTCGCTGCAACAGATTTCTTCAACACACTTAACACATCACCTTGATTCACACCGGAAACTTCATTTTTTTACCATCACTTAGTCTTGGAAAAACACTGCATTATTCACTCTTTAGAAAATTGACAATACCAAGGAGGCACATAAATACCTTGAAAAATTTGATGGCAACCCTTGTTGACAAGTTTGAGCAACTTTCAAGGCTTTTGTAAGGCGTTTGTATCATAAACATGTGTGCGGCATGTTGACAAGGGAAGGCACCGTGCAATAGGAACGGTGTCGGGTCGTCCTTCGTGTTGCTATGACCGCACCTACAGGTGCGCCGTGCACCGCTACAGGCGCGCCGCGCAGCAGTGCAACTCTGTGGAAATTTTTCGCCTGAACGCACTGCGCAACCTTATAGGTGCGCCGCGCAGCCTAGAAAGCCCGAAAACTCTGGTTTTTTGCCCGAAATGTCTCTTAGTTCCAGTGAGCAGCTAGCAGGAGGTGTGGTGTGTGTTTTGGGATTTCAAAATAGCACTTGGCAACAGTCGTTACCTCCTTTTAAACATGGAAAAGTCAAAGTCCCTTTCATACATGTTTGGTGAGGTTTTTTTGAAAGATGTTTCGAAAAAGTCTCTGCTTTTAAACAAACTTGAACCTTTATCCTTTAAACATAACCTGATACTCTTTTTTCTGGATAAATGTCATAGTGGAAATGAGAATTTCTTTTATAAGCCTGACACCTTCTTGAAATGAAACAACCCTTTTGAGAATTTTAAAACTTTGACTGTTTCTCATTTAAGAAATGAAAAAATAGCCTCGCTTTCTGATACCTGTGGCCATCTTCTATCACTTTTGATCAGTTGAAAAAAGGTTTTATAAAATAGAAAAAAGCAACATCTTTAAATATCAACATCACTTAGTGTTTTTCCTATTGAAAAAGGGATTCCTGTAGAAAGACCTAATGTTATGTGAGGTTCTCCCTGACACTATGAGGGAGATAGCTTCACCCTTTTGAAACCTACATTGACCATGTTTGTTCCTGATGCTTTGGATATGGTCATGCTCATTGTGAAAACCAAAATGAGATGGCAGGTGTTGTTGGAGTTTGTTTTTGACTGTGGGTATAAATAAAACAGGAGATGATGTACTAGAGTTAGAAAGTGAACAAGGAAAACTGCCCCTTTGTTTTTCTGTGAAGGAGGTCTGCAAGAAACCTGGGCTTCACTGTCATCTGTCTATCACGAGGGCATTTCTTTAGAAAACTTCTTCTCTATTGCAACTGCAACAGCAAGGTACCTCTAACTTATTTTCATAAGGAGAATGCCTTCATTTGTGACGGTGGCCTGCATTATTGGCTTTGAATGTTGTTTCAGAATCTTGAAACTCATGTCATAATATTTCTTACATATTTGTGAGCTTATGTATTTATTTGCAATGCCTTTTTAGGAGAATTAAACTCAAATTGCCTTCTGTTCACTATGATGAGTGATTTTTGAGAGAAAATTCTTTATGAATAGGGAGAACAGTACCTTTTGAAGAGCAATCATCACTCTTAGGCCTGTGTCATGACTCATCTCTCAACCACTTATCAACTCTGTTTTGTTTAAAGGAACAGAGACTAAATGTTAAGCCTGTTCATCAAGGAGATGAGTTTTTGTATCTTTTTAAGGAAATCACACCCCTCAGCTAAGTTTGTACATTTCTTGGCTCTCAAACCGTCTTTGAAAGCAAACCCTGATAGGATATAAGCTAGCTTTCTTTGATATTTTATAGCGCTCATGCTTTTCCTTTTTTTTTGACATGATTGCCCTGCTCAAAAGCTTTCAACTGCCTTCTACTGCTCTTACCATTTGTCTCTTAATCAGTCCAAACCCTAGAATCAATCACTACTCTGGCCCTCTGCTTATAGATGAAGGAGGCCTATTAGTCTTCAACCCTCTACTTATGAAATGAAGGAGGTTCTTTAGTCTTCAAACCTTCTGCTTATAGATGAAGGAGGTTTTTCAGTCATGTCATATCATCAGCCTTTTGACAGTGTTATTTTTTCTTTCACTGTCCTTTCATGCTTTGACTGTGATCGCAAGAGCTTAATGAAAAATTCTCTGCTCTGTAGCTGCAACCCAAGCTCAAAATCACATTGAGAAGCAACTGTCTTCTCATGTGGAGCCAAATATTGTCTTCTGGGATGCTGGTATGTCTCTATCCTTTAAAGATCCATTAAAACACTGTAAAAACACCTAAAATCAGTTTGACCTATGGTATATGTATTGCTGAGACTTGAGGGTGTATTAGTGGCGCGACCTAGGGCTGTAACCAACTTTATTTGCAGAATGGGAAGGTCTGTTATGACTGGTCTATAGCAGGTAGAGGTTCTTTGGCTTTAGAGTGGTTTGCCAAGGGAGAAATGCCTAAAGTGCCACTACCTAACTTAGGGGATACTTTTTGGACAGATTTGGATTGTTTCTTTGGAGCTGATGGGCAAACTAGTATGGCTGAGGCTAGATAAGACTTTGATAATGAGGTTTCGTTTCGTCATGGGCAGACTGAAAGGTAAGAGGGAAAAAAATTTTATGGGTGTTTTCCAGCTAGCAAATTTGACAATTTTTTAGATCAACTGCTAGAAAAAATGGTTGTTACAACTAGTCATCACCAACAAGTGAAAAATACTGATGACTAACAGTGGCTCCATTTGGGGAGGGCAACTCCTTTTCAGGAGGTGTCCAGAATTTCAGATCTTTGGCTTATGAAGACCAATGCCTTACCCATTGACGCAAATTTCATTCTTCCTCAATGCTACTTCTGAAAAATGACAGCATGATTAGCATCAATGATACTTCTACCTACCCCACTATCTTTCCTAACATTTTCTCTTCTCTTGGGTGCATTTGGACTAGCAACCCTTCTGACAATATATATTTTTTGAAAAATGAACCTATCTAGTTCTATACTTATATCTGTTGGGAGTTCAGATTAAGCTGATGAACTCCTTCATTACTCTACCTATGCTAGATCAACTGTCAAGGTTAAACTGTTTGACAGGATTTTGTTTCTCTAATCTAAAACATGAAATTTAAAGTGATCAAATCAGGGTTAGACAGTCTAATTTTTCATGTACTTGCGGCATGAAGGACAAGCTGCACACAAATTTTATTTTGCAAAAATTGAAATCTAGAAAAATGGGGCTAGGATGCACAATTTGTTTTTCATCCCCGCTTCCCTCTTTGGTTTTGTTTTGAGCATGTAGAACCAGTATCTTTTCCTAATCTACTCTCTTTGATAAGTCAAGCTTACACAATGTTGACCATCTTTTTCACTCACTAAATTATCAACAAATAAATTAAAACATGTTCAGCTATGATTATGCTAGATAACTGAACAAGACATTTGAGTACTAGTAGTGGCATTTAGACTTGCGCGCTTTCTGAATGACTATTTTTTGGAACATGGGGCCTTCTTTCTATTTTTCAAACCGCCCTCTTTTTCTATTTTTCTATTGTTTTTTGAATTTTCTTCTTTTTCACTTTTTCTTCAAACAATCTAAAACTGAAAAGATGTTCGCAAGGCTGAGCTTATTTTTCACAGCTATCTATCTATCCTAGTCTAAACTATACACAACATACATTCATTTGGTGAACTCTTCTTTCCAATATAGCCAGTCAAGTAGATGATTGCATGGTTGATCTTGGTTTAGTTCTTCATGATGCTGAAGTAATGAAAAGGCCACTCCCATTTGGCTTGTTTTCAGACAGTAGTGCTTAAGTTTTTTCTCATTCTTGGTAGCAACTTGTTCATGATAGAACACACTACTCCTTCTTTAAAGGTTTCTAGGGAAACAGCAAAGGGGTCTTCGAATAATAGCTAGCCTAGAGGATTTGAACAACATACCTCATTTAGGATTACTCCCTCCTTTACTTGACTAACCTTGGGATTCTTTTGAGAAATAATCCCTTCTCCCTCTTTATGATTATCAGATTTGGCAACTTCAGAAAGTAATGTTATGCTACCTTCAAGCAATATTGGTACACCCTGATTTAGTGAGATGATTCATGTTTATGAGCCATTATCCTGATGAGTAGGACTATTCTTTAGCACCAGGTCTTCTTGAGAAGATATTGTAGTATCAGCATCAATCTGTTCTGTACTTTTAGTATGAGAAAATACATTAGTAGATAAGTCAGTAATAGAAAACACATACATATCTTCTTCACAAAAAGGTTTGGATGCTGGCTGTATGCTTAGGATTTTAGTGTTTTCTTCTTTTGTTAGAAGAGGTGGTGTTTTTATTTTTCTCTGGATGGAACCATGATGTTTCTCTTCCTTTTGTGACTGCTTACAAGGATGAATGTCTTCTTGAGGAGGTATTTCAACCTCAACAAAAATTTGTTCTATTGTTTCTTTATTAGCAATTTCTTTAGTAGGGAAGGCAGTAGTGGATAACATCTGATCTATTTCCTTTTCAGTTAAAGGAGGAGGTATTTTCTGTTTTCTTTGGATTGGGCAACAATTTTTTTCCATTTTTTGTGGAAGTTGATCTTGTGGCTGAATGTCCTCTTGTATTTTACTAGGAAAGGCATACAAATTGTTATTTGTTTCAACCTTTTCAAAGAGCTCTTGTGGATCCTCTCTTATTTTTTGATGGATTTCATCTGGGATCAACTCTTCTTGGTCATCTTGATGATTAGTTTGGGTAAGAAAATTTTGGATCTCCTCTAAATAATCCTCAGGATGCCAATTTCCTAAGTTTTCATCAATGCTTACAAGGTGTTGTATGAGATTTTCAGATTGATCACAACAATTTTTAGCCAATGATAGAGATGGAAAATGCCCTATATAGTGTTTAAAAAATACTTTATGAAAATCCTTCAAAGAAAACAAGATGCCAGGTTCTAGGCCTTCATACCATTTTCTTGCCTTTCCTTCTAATGTACCCATGAACATTTTCATAAGGCAGTCCTCATGCCATTCAACCTTTAACCTCCGTACATGTATATGAAAATTGATGAGATGTAACAAAGGGTCATCAACCTTTTCATCTCGAAAGATAGGTAGGTTTTCTATCCAATTTATGTCTTTAGGCATTTTGTGTGGGAATCCAGGGATATTTTCTCTGCTCATTGGAGCATATCTCCTTTGTGTCCTTGGATCCATCTTTGTTAATTAGCAGGGTCACTGTGTCTTTTCGATCAGTCTAAAGTTCTCTACCAGGGGAGTTTTTTGGTCTAATGAAGGTTGTGGAGTCGCCAGGTGGAGGATTTAAACTATGCTGTCCACCATCAGCATGATTGGGATTGCTTAATGCATTCCCAGGAGATTTTATAAGGACTAGTGGAGTAATAGGCCTACTGGAGGCTAGTGGAGTCGCCAGGTGGAACTTGGTTGTTTTTATAGGGATGTAACTATGGTCCACCACCAATAACTAGGGAAAAAACCAATTTGGGGATGTTTTGGGGTTTTCTAAGTTTTTATGTGTGGCCTATGAGGTTTGGAAGAGTTTCCTGTAACTGAGTCATCATTTTGGAAAGATGGTGAAAAGGCTAGCTTCTACTCTTCAGACACCACTTAAGTTTTCTAAGCTTGATTAAGAAATCGAGAGTTACTAAGGAGTACTTAGATTGTCACTAACTCGGAAGGTCCCACCGTGATCGCCATTATGTTAGTGAGCGGTGGGATAAGTCAATCAGATAATATTCTTAAAGTTCTGTAAAGGTTTAGGGAAACTAAGTTTGTTTATCACTCAGAGTCCCACTGTGATCGCCATTATGTTAGTGAGTGGTGGGATAGGTCGATTGGATAGTAGCCTAGATTTTAGTAAAGTAGTAAGGCCTACTGGAGGCTAGTGGAGTCACCAGGTGGATTTTTAGTTGTTTTGAGGTATATGTGTATGGTCCACCACCAGTACTGACAAAAACCAATCTAAGGGAGTTTTTTGGGGTTTTTCTGAGTTTTTTATGTAGTCCTAAGGTTTGTAAGAGTGTCCTATAGCTGATTCATCATTTTGCTAAGATGGTGAGACAACTAGATTCTACTCTTCTAAGTTTGACTGAGATTTTGAGAATTCCTAAGGGATACCTAGGATGTTTTGACTCAAAGTCCCACCGTGATCGCCATTATGTTAGTGTCCCGTGATTTGGCTAATTGGCAAGCCAAATGACAGTGTAACATCAAACCAGTCTTTGGAGCCTGAGGACCTAGCCTTCCTGGACTCAGAGAGGGCTCTCTCTATTTGTGTAAGGGATATCTGTGTGTTTGCTCGTTGTGTTCTATAGTTATGAAGTAGGTTTTTTGGTGTGGTTTTTTAAGTTGTGAGGGATGAAACTGATCAAAGATATAAGATAGGTAAAAATATGTCAGATCAACTGGGCTATGGGGTCAAAAAGGTCAAGAAAGCTATTAGATGGTGATACAAGGCTGTTGAAGGGCCGATTTGATTCAAGGTAGAAAGGATCTTTGGGAAAAATGGAGTAAAATGGACATCAAGTTTGTGAACAACAAAGCATTTCAAGCATAACTAGTTTAATAACAGACATAAACATGGTAGGAAAAACCATTAATCATGAAAAATGTAACTATAAGCTAATCAATACATAGAAATAAACATTTAAGCCATGCATAGAGATATATAACCCTCTAACTTTGGGAAATGGCTATCAGACTTTGGGGAAATACACTTAAGACAAACAAACGACTCAAAACACTATGCCGGAACGCCTAAACACAGTACTTCAAGTTATTGGGCACTTTGAAAACAAGATTTCATAGTCTTAGACAAAGGGCAAGATCGGAACAAGACCTCCTTGGTTCAACAAATGACAATCTAATCAGTCAAAGAGATAATTTCATGGATGGAGCTATGGCTATCCATGAGTAAGCAAGGCGTACAATAAATCATACTTAGCATGCATAAAACCATGAATGAAACAAGCAACAATATCCTTAAGTTATTAAAGAGCAATCAATAATTCTTTAATGTGACTAAGAATGAAGAAAACATGGAAGCTATGAAGAAACAGGAAATTTGAGGTGCCTCCAAGGGCATGTCTCAAATTTGTTAAATGTGTTCTCTACTATTCTATAGTAAGCGAGAAACATGGATTCAAGAATGAAAACTAGGAAACAAAAGAAAGATAGAGACACTATACCATTCTACCAAGTCATGGAATCCAACAACAATCCTCTTTCATCATCCAAGAACATTCAAGGGACTATCCAAAAACATGAGACAAGTATTTCTTCCAAAGATTATATGACCATATATTTCTTCTATCATCAAGTTCAGCCTTGTTTACAATGAAAGCCTTTGGAATAAATAGGCCAAAGTGAGGAAAACCTCTTGGTTCAACTTGCAATCTCAATGGCCTATCCAAAATATCTAGATTTTTCCTTGAGGATTTGCAAAGCCCAAGGCACAAAACATCTCAAAAAATATCTAAAAAATGCTAAAAGAAGGAAATAAATTGACTTTTCATAACTTCTCATGTGTAAAAATAGTTAAACGCACATGAGGAAAAAGCAGTTTTAAAGGTTCAATTTTTACAAAAATACTTAGAAAATACATCAGCAAAAGGTCCCCTGACTTGCCGGCAATTTTTGGCAGCCTTCCCGATGTCGAAACGAGGCTCATGATAGCTTGTTGGAAAGCTCTGAGTGTTTTCCTTCTGGAAAAACTTGAATTTTCCCAATATGATGCCTGGAAGTCCTCTAAAAATAGGCCTGTGTGTAAAAAACCAAAAAATGAGGCTTGTTGATAGACCGGGCAGAGTGTAGAAAAAGCGGGCATTTTTCGCCATTTCGAGGGAGAAAATGATCTTCAAATGTCTTAAAAATCGCTGAGTGTGTGCTCTTGAAATTATGGCATCCAATGATACCATTCTCCTCCTTTGATGATCCCCCAAACTGAAATGGTGAAGCCCAAGAATTTTAGCCAAAAACCCAAAAATGCCAAAAAACCAAAATATGTTGAAATTTGCCCAAAATTGGTGAGCATGACCCTCAAGGGTTCTCGGCAACATGTTGTGAAGCAGAGGCCAAAATCTGAAGTCCTGATGTGTCTTTCCTCACTTTCCGTGTCGGGCGCTTCCCTTTAGCCTCCTTGAGCTTTTCCTGAGTGGCTTCAACTTGTGTCGGGCAAACTGATTTAACTTTTTATAATGTCCCGTCATTCTCCTTTAGAGGTCTAAATCCCTGTTTTCCCTCTCCAATTTCTTCTCCAAGTGGTCATTGACTCTCTCAAGCCATGCCTCCCTATTGTTCTCTATCTCCTGTTCAAACAATGCAGTGAGAGGGGTAGATTGGAGAAGGGCATTTTCCTCTTCTTTTTGCTTCTCAAGGGCCTTTTTAAGCCCCATGGTTCTTGGCCTCTTTCGCCTAGGCCGATCCTTGCCTTCACTTTCATCGAACTCGCCCATGAGTTCTTCCAACCTTACTTGTGCTTTAGAGGCCTCCTTCTTGTACTTGGTCGCCCATGTCTCATAAACAGCCATATGGACACTCATTTTCCTATTTTGGATTTGCAGAAATTGATTGAAATTCCTAGCTCTATGAAGATCATCCTTCAAGGCACCAATTTGGCCTTCCCTGTGGATCAAGAGGTTTTCTAAAATCTGGGCCTCATTATCACTATCATCTCTTTTGACTTTGATGATGTCGAATGCACTCTCATGTTCATGACTGCCTTCTTCCTTGTCCTCCCCTTTGCTTTGAGTGGCTATTCTAGTGCTCTTCCTCCTAGGCAAATCAATCATGGGCTTCTTTGGCAATTTTCCTTTACTTCGGAGGGCTCTTGTCACATTTGGAGTGACAAATCTAGGCACTCTTTTTCCTGCTGTCCGGGGCTTGGCCACTTTTGGAGAAGAGGACATGGCCCCTTTACCTTTGTCACCTTGCTTCTCTTATTTTTGAGTTTGTTGTTTTTCTTGAAGAGGCTGCTGTTCATGAGGAGGCTGTTGTGTATCATCTTTTGACTGCCCTTGCTCATCACTGTCATGCCCTTGTTCATCATCTTCATGCTGCTGCTTTGTCTCATAAGGTTGTTGTGTGTCCTCTTTTGACTGTTCTTGCTCATCACTATCATGTTGCACTTGCTGCTCTGTCTCACCCTCACTGTCATGCTGATGTTCAGCACTTTCTTCCTTTTGCTCTTGCTGCTGTTCATCATCACTGTGATGTTGCTGTGTGTCATCATAAGGTTTTTTTTCACCCTCATCATGAGTCTGCTATTCACCCTCATCAATGTCATGCTGCTGTTCAGCACTTTCTTCCTCCTGCTGGTCACTTTCTTCTCCTTCTTCATGTTCCTTTGCTTGTTCTGTAGTAAACTTGAGTTTTTTAGGAATAGGTTTGCTAGAAGAAGGTGAGGGATGATGAGTAGGAGGTGTAGGGGATGTATGGATTGGAGGGACAGTGGAGAAATCTAGATGAGTGATGAAAACATCCCAAGAGACCTCTCTCTTTTCAAGCTGGTGAAGGATGATGATTTTGATGAGAGAGTGATGGAAGAGACAAGCTATTTGTTGTGAAGGAGGCTTCTTCTAGATAGTGGAGGCCATTTTCTCAATGCCCTTGTGTAAGAAGAAAGGAATATTTAGCAATCTGGCCCTAGTGAAATGCATGAGCAGTCGAATGTGATATGCATAAATTCAGGAGAATCTTCCCTCACAAGTGAAGTACTTCATGATAATCTTCATGAGAGGTGCGTAGCTGGCTAAAATATATGAGAAAGGGAAAATAGAAGGACATGATTCTCTATGCTCAGGCTTTAGTAAGGGCTTGTAATCATCTGAGTCCAAATGGCTTTGCTTAAACCATTTCTCACCAACATAGGGGACTTTAGTGGCCTTGGAGATGGATCTTGGGGAGAACTTGAAGTCAAGGCCTGCCAACTGGAAACGCTTGTCTCGAAACCTTAAAGTGGAAAGGTGTGTCAAAGGAGAAAAACTCTTCACCTCTTGCACCTCATGGAAATTGAACAATACTGATGGGTGGGCATTCACTTGTTCAATGGAAAAAGGTTCATATCTCTTATGTAATCCACTCCTACTATACTGCCTAGTAGGCATCTTGTTATGGATGCTCTCTGCAAAACCACACTGCCTCAAAAATGATTTCTTGAAATGTGTTCTCAAACAACACTCTACCTTCTTTGTCAATCACTATTTGATCAATGTAAATTTGCCTCAAATCTGTGCAAAATGTTTTCTTTGGTGTTAGGTCCCTGATCCTCCCAAACACTACCTTCCCCTTTGTATGCTAGTCAACAAGTAAATTTAATAATAAGAACACAGTCAACTAAAATGTATACACACATTCAAAGGGTCATTGTGTTTAGGTAAGGTCATCTAGCTCTTGGTGTTTTGGTGACAACAAGACAGCCTTGTATTTTTAGAAAAAGACAAAACAAAAATTCTCCCAATCAAAACACTGCTCTGGTATTCACTATTCCTCACACAGATTCTGACAACACCTTCCAACTGATTAAACTGCTTTACTCATTTAAAGTCTGCTTTATAGAACATAAGAGAAAAGTGGTTTTTCCTTTTTACCCCTCAGAGATGACTTTTTAAACAACAAGTCATTTACACAATGATCACTATTGCTGAATTTAGGCTCACTACTTTGCCTTTTAAATACTGAGTTTCTCCTTTAAAACAGTGCCTTCACCTTTTAACATTGTTTTGAGGGCAGTTTGTATGGTTTTTTGATAGCAATAAAAATCCACCAGTTTCACTATGTCAAGTTTTGGGCAAACAAAACCATGGAGATCCCGAGTTTCAAACATAAAACACAGCTCCTTATGTTAACTATCTCCTACCCACGGTCAGACAGAACACCTCCAAACTTGATTAAATAGTTTCACTCATTAAAGCCTATCTCATGGACAAAGATGGCAGCACTGATATTGCTTTTCACCATTACAAAAGAGTTGATAGAGTTTATTTTTTTTCCTTATCTGAGAGTAGCTCTAGGTTCTTCGAAATTAATGAATTAATCGACTAACCCCCGCTGCAACAGATTTCTTCAACACACTTAACACATCACCTTGATTCACACCGGAAACTTCATTTTTTACCATCACTTAGTCTTGGAAAAGCACAACATTATTCACTCTTTAGAAAATTGACAATACCAAGGAGGCACATAAATACCTTGAAAAATTCGATGGCAGCCCTTGTTGACAAGTTTGAGCAACTTTCAAGGCTTTTGGAAGGTGTTTGGATCATAAACATGTGCACGGCACGTTGACAAGGGAAGGCGTCGCGCAATAGGAACGGTGTCGGGTCGGCCTTCGTGTTGCTGTGACCGCACCTGTAGGCACGCCACGCGCCGCTACAGGCACGCCGCGCAGCAGTGCAATTCTGTGGAAATTTTTCGCCTGAATGTGCCGCGCAACCTTACAAGCGTGCCGCGCAGTCTAGAAATCCCGAAAACTCTGGTTTTTTGCCCGAAATGTCTCTTAGGTCCAGTGAGTAGCTAGGAGGAGGTGTGGTGTGCGTTTTGGGATTTCAAAATAACACTTGGCAATGTTCGTTACCTCCTTTTAAACATGGAAAAGTCAAAGTCCCTTTCATACTTCTTTGGTGAGGTTTTTTTGAAAGATGTTTTGAAAAAGTCTCTGCTTTAAACAAACTTGAACCTTTATCCTTTAAACATAACCTGATACTCTTTTGTTCGGATAAATGTCATAGTGGAAATGAGAATTTCTTTTATAAGCCTGACACCTTCTTGAAATGAAACCACCCTTTTGAGAATTTTAAAACTTTGACTGTTTCTCATTTAAGAAATGACAAAATGTCCTCCTTTTCTCATACCTGTACTGTGGAAGGAAGTTCTACTCTGAGCTACTGTGGCTCATCTTCTGTCACTTTTAATCAGTTGAAAAAAGGTTTTATAGAATAGAAAAAAGCATCATCTTTAAATATCAACATCACTTAGTGTTTTTCCTATTGAAAAAGGGATTCCTATAGAAAGACTTGGTGTTATGTGAGGTTCTCTTTGACACTATGAGGGAGATAGCTTCACCCTTTTGAAACCTACATTGACCATGTTTGTTCCTGATGCTTTGGATATGGTCATGCTCATTGTGAAAACCAAAATGAGATGGTAGGTGTTGTTGGAGTTTTTTTTTGACTATGGGTAGAAATAAAATAGGAGATGATGTACTAGAATTAGAAAGTGAACAAGGAAAACTGCCCCTTTGTTTTTCTATGAAGGAGGTCTGCAAGAAACCTGGGCTTCACTGTCATTTGTCTATCAAGAGGGCATTTCTTCAGAAAAATTCTTCTCTATTCCAACTGCAACAGCAAGGTACCTCTGACTTCTCTTCATAAGGAGAATGCCTTCATTTGTGACAGTGGCCTGCATTATTGGCTTTGAATGTTGTTCCAGAATCTTGAAACTCATGTCATAATATTTCTTACATATTTGTGAGCTTATGTATTTATTTGAAATTCTTTTTTAGGATAATTAAACTCAAATTTCCTTCTTTTCACTATGATGAGTGATTTTTGAGATAAAATTCTTTATGAATAGGGAGAACAGTACCTTTTGAAGAGCAATCATGACTCTTAGGGCTGTGTCATGACTCATCTCTCGACCACTTATCAAATTTGTTTTTTTTAAAGGAACAGAGACTAAATGTTAAGCATGTTCATCAAGGAGATGAGTTTTTGTATCTTTTTAAGGAAATCACACCCCTCAACTAAGTTTGTACATTTCTTGGCTCTCAGACTGTCTTTGAAAGCAAACCCTGATAGGAGATAAGCCAGCTTTCTTTGATATTTTATAGCACTCATGCTTTTCCTTTATTTTTGACATGATTTCCCTGCTCAAAAGCTTTCAACTGCCTTCTACTGCTCTTACCATTTGTCCCTTAATCAATCCAAACCCTAGAATCAATCACTGCTCTGGCCCTCTGCTTATAGATGAAGGAGGCCTATTAGTCTTCAACCCTCTACTTATGAAATGAAGGAGGTTCCTCAGTATTCAAACCCTCTGCTTATAGATGAAGGAGGTTTTTCAGTCATGTCATATCATCAGCCTTTTGACAGTGTTATTTTTCCTTTCACTATCCTTTCATGCTTTGACTGTGATCGCAAGATCTTAATGAAAAATTCTCTGCTCTGTAGCTACAACCCAGGCTCAAGATCACATTGAGAAGCAGTTGTCTTCTCATGTGGAGCCAAATATTGTCTTCTGGGATGCTGGTATGTCTTTGTCCTTGAAATATCCATTAAAACACTGTAAAAACACCTAAAATCAGTTTGACCTATGGTATATGTATTGTTGAGACTTGATGGTGTATTAGTGGCGCGACCTAGGGCTGTAACCAACTTTCTTTGTAGAATGGGAAGGTCTGTTATGACTGGTCTATAGAAGGTAAAGGTTCTTTGGCTTTAGAGTGGTTTTCCAAGGGAGAAATGCCTAAAGTGCCACTACCTAACTTAGGGGAGACTTTTTGGACAAATTTGGATTGTTTTTTTGGAGTTGATGGGAAAACTAGTATCGCTGAGGCTAGATAAGAATTTGATAATGAGGTTTTGTCTCGTCATGGGCGGACTGAAAGGTAAGAGGGAAAAAAATTTTATGGGTGTTTTCCAGCTGGCAAATTTGATAATTTTTTAGATTTACTGCTAGAAAACTTGGCTGTTACAACTAGTCATCACCAACAAGTGAAAAATACTAATGACTAACACAGTGATTCTTTGTCCAATTTTCCTTATACCACATTCATCATTAAGAAATTATGTAATAAATCAATCAACGATAGAATAATAATTTTGTTGGCATGAGGGGTCCTGACCTAGGTTCGGAGTTGTCACACAACCAACAAACCCTCCAACTACTGGCCCTTTCGGCAATGATCTGCTTGCGCAGATCAAAGTCTCACCTGAAGCAGTATGGTGGGGTGTTGGAACCAGGTTTCCCCACCCTAAGGAAGAATTTAATGTAGTGGCCCTAAAAAAAATTATAACAGATAATAGAATAGATGTGTGCATTAAAAAAAAAGTAGATCAAACCCTTCACAGATTATCACATAACACTTCAATATATATTCATGCACAAAATCAGATACACTTCAATAAGATCTATTAATATTCACACACAAGTACTTCATTCATTCACGCAGATGAATTCAACTGTTAACAGAATTAAATATGTGATAATAGAACAGATTCAGACTTAATGCAATCAAAATATAATTAACACAGAAAAGTGCATAACAGTCCAGGTTCGCCAAAAGAGTCTTTTTTATTAAGATATCTATCAGTTCAATACAATATATCCTTATGCACACACAACCAACAAGAGCCTTTCTACCCAAAAACCTAGACTTTAGCTTGAAACCTCAAGAAATAACCATAATAAGATAATAGATCGATATCCTTTCTCGACTCGATCTTTACATATTTATACTAACTTAAG
The DNA here is from genome assembly GCA_034641835.2 of Pinus albicaulis. Lineage (NCBI taxonomy): Eukaryota > Viridiplantae > Streptophyta > Pinopsida > Pinales > Pinaceae > Pinus > Pinus albicaulis. Next base: position 766,884,151 of record CM076571.1, on the reverse strand, counting down.
CGCGCATATACCATGGTCTCAAACCATGGTTTGAGACTCATGGTTTTCCCTTTAAACCCATTACATTGATTAAGGGTCTTTGACCCGCCCCAAAGCCCCTTTGACTCTTTTGCGCAGAGCGCACAACAAAACATATACAAAAATTAACCCAAAAATGTACCCCAGCGGACCCCGCTCTAATAGGCCCCCAACACAATCTTGTGACTCATCCGGAGTCACTACGGGGTGGTCTCCTTCATCTTGGCTTTGAGTGCTTCGACGGAGCTCTTAAGTGGAAGAATGACTTTCACGCTCTATGTGATAGCACCATGCACTTCTTTAACCAGTTTAGCTTTCGTTGGCCCCTATGCTTCCAAAATGAGGTTGCGTTGTGTTTGCTGGAGGCTCTTCAAGGCACCATCCAAATTTGGTGACAACTGCAAGGCTTCCTCAGCCCAAGGTTGCATCCTGGTCTCCAATACTTTCTCCTAGTGATGCAGGTATTCAATATCACCATGAATACCTCTGCCCTCATGAAGGAAGGAAATTCTCTACACTGTGACCATTGGAGGCGTCGTCGTCCAAATCTCTATGAACTATTGTTCCTTGATGTGCAATTCATTTCACAGCTGCTGCAACATTGGTTCGTTCTGAAAATAAGTTGAGACACCCATGGCTTCATCAAATAGTTGTCCGCACTTTATCACTGCGGTGAAAATGTTGTTTGTAGTGGCTTTGACCTTTGTGGCATGTTGCGCTCAAACCTTCAGGGGTGTTTCAGGTTGAAGCTTCATCTGTAGGTCAACAATTTTCTCCTCAATCTTAGCCCAGAGGGTATGGACTTCATTGCATGATGCCTTTAGCATAGCATCCAAGCCCTGTAATTTGGTTTTAGGTGCGGCTGATGCAGGGACCTCTGGTAGGTCACAACAGACTTGGTCGATCTTGGCCTCTAATGTGGCGCATTGAGCCTCAACTGCACAACACACCTCCCCTGTCGTCTGTTGCTTTTACTGTAAAATTGTGTCTTGTTTTTGTGATTCATTTGTAGTGCATTAGGCACGGTCCTCTCTATACTACAATTCATCAACAAACATGTTATGGATCATGTGGGGCTTCCCCATAGGATCTCAAGGTCGTGCGCAAAGTCGGCAAATCTACCTTGATGGTAGGCACGGGGATATAGATCAGGAGACTATCTTTGATAGAGGACAACACTGTGCTAATGGGCTACACGCTAGAAGGAGGCACACTCGCTTGAAATTGGCTCACTTGCACCACGCTCACTTGAATCTGGCTCGCCTGTACTTTGAGTTCTTGGATACCTCTGCACTCTGTCAAGCACAACACTATACTGCGCCTCCATATCTAACCACATATCTTCTATTGCAGACTTTACGGTATTTTCAATTTCGGTAAACTCATTCTCTTTCAAGATGAGGTTCTAGATTTTTTAGACCCTTTTCTCTTCCTACGCAAACCTCTTGTAACTTGATACCCACACTTAGTCCCTTCGGTGGTCTGCGTCTCCTCAGCGGCTTCACCGTTATTTTCATCTTCTGTCTCTTTTTCTAAATCAATTGTTTCACCTGTCTTCATCAACTCATGATCAACATCAGCATATTTTCCCTTCTGTTGTGTATCTTTTGTGGTTTTGTGCTTTTTCAAAGTCTTCAGAATGGACGACAAGGTACCCCTAGTGGTGCGTGGCTCTAACCAAGCAGATGAACACTCTGCCGTGATGCGCACCAGGTCATATTCTGTGACCAAATAGGGAAAATGATACCACACACCTTCAACAACACCCTTTGCCTAGATTCGTACATTATGAAACGTTGCCTTTAAATCATAAATAAATTTATTTTTCTCATAGAAGGTTGAGGACGACCTTGGATTCGACGGAATTGCTTGACATAGAACAGAGTCAAAGAGTACCTAGAAAATCTTATTTTGTGTGACTTTGGCTGGAATATTGGAATTCCATAGAGTTGAATAGCACGCAGCTTCACACATTTTTGGTTCTATCTCTGGGAACTCTGTTTCTTCAGGCATCTGACAGCCAATAAGTGCAATGAGGATTATCAGCCAGGTGTAATAGAAAATTTTCCCCTCATCCTGCACCTGGCGCACATTTTCCATAAATTTTGTGCATAAGTATTGAGGCTAGCTGTATCAGACACCCTTCTTGCAATGCCCAACAAGTGAAATAGCATGTGATGGGACTTCCTTCGACTTGCACTTCCTCATCATTTTGCAGGCAAGGACAATTATTCCAAATTGAAATGTAGGGTCACTTATTTCACTGACAACGAAGCCTCAGGTCTTCCACAACACCTTGTAATATATCTTTACTTTATCAGCAACCTTCTTCTCTTGACCATTCCCGCCAAATTTTGCCACAGGTCCTGCGCCTTGGTGAGGCAAGTCGGTGATCTGATGGATCAACGTGAAATAAATTGGTATGCGCTCTCTAAGCCATAATAAATCATCATGAATTAGTGTGAGTAGTTGTCACACACAAATATCATTGATTAGGTTGTGCCCAAAGTGTGGGATCTGCAGAAGGTTCAACATTCCTGATTTGTGTAGGCCCAACACCCAGGGAATTAGCTCAACCTTGACAATGCCATCATCATAGAGGATTCGCTCAAGATACATATTGGGCACGAGCTTGGGAAACTTTTCATGATCTGCAAGGTTCCAAACCTCCATTTTGAGCATTGGAATTTTATCAAACATATCACCCTCAATTGTTGCATTCTCTAGAAGAAATGTCATGTTTATATATGAATGGACTTGATCAAGGTCCTTAGGGACTTCACCAAAGCTTTGTGTGGTGCAAAATAGGCAGGAAACTGCGAGATAGGATTAGCAATATCTACCACATCCTCCTCCATTACATTTTCTGGAAACTCTGCCTTTGGATTCCTTTGGCGCTTTGCTATAGTGGAGCATGGCCTAGGTGTTTTCTTTCGAGGTGACTTTCGGGACCCATAGATCTGTCCCTTCTTGGTTTGGGTCGGTGCAGGGGTCTCAGCAACCTGTGCAGCAGGTTCTTCTCCTAGCTTGGTGGTAGTAATACTCGGAGGAATTAAGTGACCTAAACCATGACGACACAACTCCTCCTCAAAGAGTGGATTCATACCATACATAGACTTTAGACAAACTTCAGAGAGGAGAGAGCTCAACTTGCAAAAATCACACAGAAAGAAAAGGGAACTAATGTGACCCCTTTGGTCATATTTATAGCTTAGGTGCGTCCTAAACAGTCTCTTGTGCATTACTGTAGCTCCATAAATGTTAAAACAGATCCAAATCTTGCATAATATGTAATATTCCAAAATTAGCATGCAGCTAATTGGAATATTAAATTTTTATAATGTCACTTAGGAGATAAATAAATGGGTAAGGAGGCCCATACATTTCAGAAATATGAATAAAATCCCTCATAGTGTGAAAAGGGATAGTCATAAGAGCTGGATTTCACACCCTCATGTGTGAAAAGGGGCATTTGCATGTGGACAAGGTCAAGTTTGACCAATTCAATAGCACTGGTGTTATAGGTCAATTTGGGCACCATTCCCAATGACCTGGTTAACTGGGCATCATCTCCAAGACCGATGATCAAAGGGTCTATCGTTCCCTATCATCTCAGTTGCTATATGACCTAAGACAGGAAACAACATGAATAAAAAAAAGACTTTCATCAAGCAAGGACTTTCCATGGTTTGAAGCTTATTATTGAACATGTGGGAGCTCACCAACACAGGCTCTAAGGGGGATAAGTGCATTGCATATGCAGGTAACCCCATTCAAGGCTGCTCTGCAAAGCACTTCCCTACATTCAAAGGTGCGTTGATCACATTGGGAGCGAAATTCTCATTGTTTTGGAATCTCCACTTGGCCAGCATCTTCTAGAAGGGTTCACATGTGTCAAGCTTCGGATCCAAGTGTCCATTTGACATCTACATGAATGGAAACATGTCTTGCCTATTTTTGGAATGTTATTGATTACAAAACAATGTACAGTTCATCTATAAATTGAACACAAATCTAAGTGTTTGGAAGGAAGAATTTGAGTAGGGAAATGCTGGAGAATTTTCAATAGAGAGTTTGATTTTTGGAGCTGCTACTAGAGATATTTATGCTATGATGAGACTTGGGAACTTTGCTAGAAGGTCACTTCAAATCAGTCACTAGGTTGTAACCTCTCCTTCTATCATCAATAAAGATTACTTCTTGTTTTTCCCTACATGCATCTATGTTTACTTTGATTTTCCATATTGCAAGATCATGGTTGATGAATGTAGTTTATGCTTAACTTATTTAGCTAACTAGCTTGAATAGATATCTATATTATTGCATCTTCTATTGTTTCAGTGTTCTTCCTTGCAGGAAGCATTCAGCTATTTGAAACCGCTTGAATTTGAAGCTGTAGTGGAAGCGACAAAAAGGAGCCATTTGGAAGTGACTGAAACAAGTAAGCATCCAATCCTCTCTGTGTATATGTTCTGAGTTAGGAGAAATAGTAGTATAGTCTTTCACCTGTTGTTCTAGGCTAACACCTGCCTAGGGAAGAGTAGTTTATCTGTAGATTACAATTCTGGCCCAACAAACTGGTGAATCCATTGGGGAGAACTTCTCTTGTTTCTAGGTGTTTTAGTCTCTGATCTGCGTTTTAAATCCACCCAGTAGCTTTTTCACATAAAGATTAGACTTTTTCAGAGCTTAATTTGCAAATTTGGTGAGCCAAACAGTAGCTTTTTATTTGTTTACTGAGCCCAACGCACCCTTAGTCAGGGCATAGTGCTTTGTAGACAATTGTCTCCCTTCCTAGCCTGCGTTGTAGAGAACTGTCTCCCCTTGGAGACTGCGTTGGCCCCTGAAAGGAACAAATCCCCTTGAATCTGACTTTGTACTTTGCTTCAGTTCTGTTTGTTGATTTGTTATGAAAATTTTGATGCTCTATTGACCAGTAACTCTATATATTTCTTCTCCTTTGACTGAAATTTTTTTCACTGTTGTTTTAAAAAAAAAATTATTATCATTGATAGGTTGATTTCAAAGTACTTTTTATGGTCGCATTAAGAATCATTTTCTTTCGAAATAGGGAATTGTCGTAAAATCTTCATTTCCTTGATAGGAGAAATTGTTCTTGAAGTCCTCATTCTTCCTTCAAAATACAAATTTTTGTTTGTATTCTTTGTTTCTCAAAAGTAAAAAGCATTTTGATTATTGATCTAGTGCACCTAGTTTCTTTTCTGCATTCAGAACATTAAGGAAACTGAAAAGAAAAACTTGCATTTGCATGTAGGATTGTGTGTTTTTGCAAAAGGAACATTAGGAAATATGAATTTAGTTTGTGATTCATTGATTTTGTTTTGTTCATTGATTTGTTTGCTCACAAATTGTTTGCACCTTTTTGAAAAAACTAGCATTCTCTTACCTTAGTAGCTAGGTTCTTCATTGAAAAAACTGAAAGTGAAAGTTTGTTTATCATTTTTAGCTTGCATTTTAGGAATTTTATATACATCATCGTGGTGAACCTGAAAGGAAAACTGTTAAGCAATATCAACAAAAAATAATTCTCAATTTACTTAACAATTCTTTGGAACATTAACGATAACATTTAGAAGGTCTAGGCTAGAGACGTGTTCCAACGTCATAAAACATAGAAGTTGTCATTAACTTGTCTACGATACATTCCAAGTGTGATACCTCACTCCACATACGTAAGTATATCGTAGCTCGTCCATGTACTTTCGGGTATATCGAGCGGTGTTACCGTACGATAAGTATAAAGGGGTGCTCTCACTGTGCAGTTTCGCATCAGACAACGCTAATACGTACTTGGGCCTCCACGTACCTTCGGGTATATTTGGGAGGAAAAATTTTAGGTGCTATCCATCCATAGTGAACCGAGTCGGTTGCCCTGAAATTGTGATACACCGAACACAACATTTGGAGATATTACCTGCCTGTACTTCTTGGTTCGCCAGGAGGTATTCTGCAGTTCACAGTTTCTTGGTAAACCCTTTTGCCTAGCATTACCCTCTTTTTTTAAATTTTTTTTTGGATAAAATAAATCATTAATCATGGAATAACACAATCCTACACCCCATCATTTGCGTAGATTAGATTTAAAACCACCTTTACCGCCAGAAGTTATTTCTGGTAGGTGAAGGAAATCACGATCTGCCGAATCAAGTACAATTCGTACCTCTGGTGAAACATCATCATCTCAACCAGAGCTAGCTCAAAACCTCCTGGAATCGACATTTTTCAATCACAAATCAGTCCAAATCCTATCTCTTCTTTGCCAGAAAATCTGAATCTTAGAAAACCGGAAGTTGTTCCTACTTTGGTCACTCCACAAATATCTGTAGCCATTGAAACTCCTATATCACACAGTCAACCGTCTGAAATATATTTTGGGCCTGACAGTGAAGTTCTTCCTCCTAGTTTAATCACGATTTAATAAATCCCTCAACCTGATACACCTTTAAGTCCAACCCACTTTGGGGGAGACCTTTACCTGTACCAGTCTTTTCCTCAATCGTTTCCATCTGCTTTTGTTGATCCCATTTCCATTCAGTCTCCCATAGATTTTGGAAGGTATACATTTGTTCATACAACCATGTCTGAACCGACATCTTCGGTTGGGTCTGTTGTTCCCATTACGCCAGCTCCTACCCTCGCTACTCCGTCAATGTTCACAACCTCATCAGAGTCATATTTGCACGGTGGTCTTTTGGTCCCAACAGGCTACAAATCATTGTCTGGCACTTTCTTTGGTCAATCTTCAAGACCATGGTCGTTACCAATGTCATCATCTAGTGTTTCAACTGGTAGTCTTATAGTTAGTACTAAACGACTTGAATCATTACATCCATCATCAGGGCAATATCAAGTTAGACCTTATGGGTTAGTTCCTTTAATTACCATGTCAACTGGACTCCTAGCATTTGGAGAACAATATTTTCCGTCTTATTATCCTCCCTATGCTGGGGGGCAACCTATCATCACCCAATACAACAATACTCAGTCACATTTTGGTCAAACTAATGTTGGCATGAATGTTTGTCAATGGCAGCCCACTCTGCCTATCCAGCCACAAACGGTTGTCCAATCGTATCAACCAATTCAACCTGTTACACCCACTTCAATACCACTTGTTAATACATCTATACCCCTATTACAGAATCAAAATCTTGTACATCAACCTTATCAGGCGAGTTCTTCAACTCAATATCAAAATCCTTTAGTTAATTTACAACATCCTGTATTAGGGATCATTTATTCACAAGCTGGTCCACCATTTTATGGGATGTCACAAACACAATCTGGTTATACATATCAACCGAATCCAACTTATACTAATTTGGGTTATAATATTGGTGGATAGACCCCTTGGCAGCCACAAGTGAAAATTCCTCAAAATTTCATATCAAAAAGTACCATATCCAGGTTTTGGTCAACAGAACTCTCAAGTGTTTGCTATGCAGAACAACCCCTATCTAGGTTACCAGCAAAAAATCCCATATGTCGGTGCTCAAAGACCTGTTGCCTTTTTTTGCAACCTTGGAACTACCAGATTTAAACCGGTTAACCAATGATCCTATCAATTATGCTCCTTGGTGGCCGGTGATACCACATAAATTACCATCCGACATTCCTAAATTCAATGGAAACCCTGGGGAAGACCCATCAACTCATGTTATGACTTATCATTTATGGTGTTCATCAAATTCCCTAAATGATTATTCTGTTCGATTACGTCTTTTCCAGCAAACGCTCACAGGTCCAGCAACTAAATGGTACATTGAATTACCTAGATCTTCTTTCGATAATTTCACTACCTTGGCTACTGTATTTTTGACCCATTTCCAGTTACCGATCAAATATGAAACTGGAACGGAAATCTTGACCAATTTCAAACGGAGTAATGCTACACACATTTCAGATCATATTCATGAGTGGCGTCGTCGTCGACAAATGGTTAAGAAATTTGTTCCCGATCAGCTCCTTGCTGAATGTTTCATCAAATCCTTGTTCCCATCTATAACAGAGGATGTGGCTAAAGGTGGCATCATCTCAAAAGAGCAAGTTATCGCTCATGCCCAGTATTTAGACTTAATTTATACTCAGTTTGGCACGCTCTATGACAAAATCCCAAATGCACCGTGATCTAATTTTAATGTTCCTCCTCAAATAAAAGACTCTCATGCCGGAGATGGCTTGATGGGCACCGTAAATACACACAAAACTACTGCATCTGATCCTGCTCCTACTTCCAAAATCAATTTTGTCTCATTTGACAAAGGAAAAAATGATAATCAACCAGGAAGTAAGAAAAAGGGGAAATCTAAGAAAAAGAAAACTTCTAACCCGCAAGAACGATCATTTGATCAATTGTTAGGACCATGGAAACCTCGTTATCCATGCAGAATTTGTAACGAGGAACATTTTGTTAGGGATTGTCCCCACCATGCTGAAGTCTCAAAAATCATCAAGACTTCTAATGCATCAGCTATGTTGACAGACCCAATTCCAAATCCAGATGAAAATTTGGTTGTTATTGATCCAGATCCTAGTTCCCAAGTGTTAATGTTATCCACTACAAAACCTTCACAAGATATTTTGGTGTCGACGTGGAATAAAGACTATGTAGTCCGGCCACTGATCAACCTACTACCTCGACAACAAATCCATCTAATGAATTAGTACCACCTCCTGTAATTCCTGAATTGAAGATTAAGCCACCAAAGGGAGTAATTCATAAATTGACATATAATCCTTGAGCAAGAGCTGCAAAAAATTATAATATAGTTGAAGATTTGGCTCAATCCCCTTCAGCCATGTCTGCTCTTGAGGTATTACAAAATTTTCCCTCCCAGAATCAGGCTTTATTGTCGGCCATTGGTGGAATTGATCTGACTGATTCTAATCTTGTCATCTTTAATCATACGGGCTATGTGCCGTAGCTACTAGCAGAATTGGCATTCTCCATCCAAGTAAATGTTCTCAATCACCTTTTTCATTGCACTATTATTGATGAGGGAGCATCTACGTGCATTATATCTCTAAACTGTTGGAAATAACTTGGCTCCCTACGCTTATCGCAATCATCAACGACGTTGAAGGCTTTTGATGGAAGAACATATAAACCTTGTGGTATCATTAATAACCTACAAGTTTAATTAGGGGGAAAAACAGTAAGTATTGATTTTGAGGTTTTTTGACGAACCCCTTGACTATAATATTTTACTCGGAAGACCATAGGTATATGTGATGACTGCAATTGTTTCTACATATTTTACAATGGTTGCCTTTCCTCATAAAGGTACTATTATAGTCATTAATCAATTATCCTTTTTTTTCCTTCGCTTCGCAGGTAACTGGAAGCGTTCCGTATATTCACTTACCCCAACTAGAAATTCAGAACATTGGTGTAGGACTCTTAAAGGATTCCACTCTTATGGGAACCTTTACATTACCACCACCCGCGACGCCGGTAGAAATTGCAAGCATAGAGACCTGCTACATGATCTCTTCCACTCTATCTAGCTTAAGGGAGAGTACGGGTGTTTCTGATATTTCTACATTGGATGATGTTTTACTGCTCAGCCTCGTTGAGCTACAATAGCAATCAATCTATTTGTCTTGGGTGGCAAATCCGAAATCAGCGTCGCCAAGTGTTTGGGTTAATCATTCATTAGTTTTTGGTACTCCACCTGACCCATTTTCCTCAACATTTTTGATAGATGAAAATGTTTTGGAATCTATGATGGAAAAAGGAGAACCATGGGAAGATTATCATCATCATTCCCATCTTCCTGATTATGAAGAAAATAATCTTAGTGAACTATATCACCCATCCATTCAAAATTTCTTTTCAAATTATTTTCCGATTAATGCAATTGAATCTGAGTGAAATTTATCTAATATTGAAAAAATGATTTCTATCGATATTTCGACTAAACCTGGAGCTGTAGAAAATATTCATGTCGGTGTATCTTGTTCTCCATCAAAACTAGATTCATATCGCTCTCTTTTTTGTGAATTTCATGACGTATTCGCTTGGTCTTACAAGGAAATGCCAGGCATAGATACTAGTATAGTTGAACACACTATTAATATGTATCCTGATGTCAAACCGGTGCGTCAACGGCTTCGTCCTGTTCATCTGAAGAAAGACGCTGCCATCAAAGTAGAAGTTGAAAAACTTTTGCGTGTTGGTTTCATTTACCCTGTTCCGCTAACTGAGTGGGTTTCCAATATCGTTCCTATTATGAAAAAACAAGGAACCATTAGAGTGTGCGTCGATTATCGGGATGTTAATTAGGCTTGTCCAAAAGACAACTATCCTACTCCCTTTATCAACCAGATTATTGACGACTGTGCTGGATGTGAAATATTTTCTTTCATGGATGGATTTTCCGACTACAATCAAATCAATATCCACCCAGATGACCAACATAAGACAACATTCATCTATCCCTGGGGCACATTCGCATATCGGAAACTCCCGTTTGTTTTCAACAACAATGGGGCAACTTTTCAGAGAGAAATGGATTATGCTTTCAATGACATCAAGCACATTGTTCAACCATATGTGGATGATTTACCAGCACATTCATGAAAATGGATTGATCACCCAATGCATTTGAGAGCCATTTTCTTACGATGCCGACACTACAAGATACGCCTTAGTCCGCACAAATGTGTGTTTTTTGTTGGTTCTGGTTAATTGCTAGGATTCATAGTCTCAAAAGAAGGAATTTGAATAGACCCACTGAAGGTACAGGCCATTCTTGATTTGCCTGCACCATCAAACCTACTTCAGATACATAAAATTCAAGGAAAGGCTAACTTCCTGAGAAGGTTCATTCCAAACTACGCTGAAATGGCTAAAGGATTTACTTGATTATTGAAAAAAGGAGTTCCCTTCCATTGGGACCAACTTGCACAAGCTTCTTTTGATGCTATCAAGGACCATCTTGTCCGAGCGTCATTAATGTATCCTCCAAATTATCAAAATGATTATTTCCTATATATCATCGTAGCTAAAACGACCATGGCTGTGGTTTTGGTCCAACTAGAAGATGGAATTGAACATTCGATCTATTATTTGAGTCATAATCTCGATGATACGGAAGTTAAGTACTCGTACGTGGAAAATCTTGCCTTGGCAGTTGTTCAAGCTATCCAAATATTTCGCCATTATATCCTACTTTAAAAAACAACAATAGTTTCGAATTGCAACCCCATGACTTACATCTTATCATGTCAATTGCTGGGGGAAAAATATTCAAAATGGATTGTCATTTTGTAGGAATTTGATTTGGAATTCATTAAATCCAAGTCAAAGAAGTCTTTAGTTTTGGCTGAGCTTCTCTGTGACCTTCCCTCTGATAGTACAGCAACTACGTCGGAACCATCTATTCTAGACGAGTCTCTGTTTCTGATCAGATCATCTAATCCATGGTATGGAGATTTCATCATTTTTCTCCAAACCCAAAATTTTCGACCTAATACCTCTCACTCTGATCAGCGACATATTCGATACCAAGCCAAGGATTATCTGATTGTTGGCGATATACTTTATCGTCGTGGTGTCGATACCATTTTAATGAGGTGCCTCACTCATGAGGAGGCCGAAAAAGTTTTAAATGATTGCCATGTTGGGCCTTGTGGTGGAAATTTATATGGTTATGCTACCGCGCAGAAGATACTCCGCGCCAGTTACTTTTGGCCTACTATTTTTTGAGATTGTATCCTCGCAGTTAGAAGTTGTCATGCATGCCATATTTATGACCGTAAAATATGCAAACCGCCAGCACCAATGCATCCTGTTGTATCTACTAGACCATTTATGAAATGGGGTATCGATTTCATGACCTGTAACCCTCCTTCATCCGGGGGGCATGGTTATATTATTGTTGCAATTGACTATTTTACCAAATGGGCCGAAGCGATGCCTACATTCAACAACACAGGACAAACAACTGCATTGTTTTTCTTCAATCACGTCATTGCATGGTTTGGGGTCCCACAGGCTATAGTTACGGATCATGGGAAGCATTTTCACAACCATATGATCTCTGAATTGACAGCCAAGTTAGGATTGTCACAAGAAAATTCTACTCCTTATTATCCACAATCAAATGGACAAGTTGAGCCTATTAAAAAAATTCTTAAATGAATGCTTCAACAAATTATAGGAGTCCGTAAAAGGAACTGGCACTTGATCCTGTACTCTGCCTTGTGGGCGTATCAAACCTCAGTGAGAAATGCGAGCAGATTTACTCCTCTTCAATTGGTGTATGGTCTGGAAGCTATCTTACCAATCTAATGCAAAATAACATTGTTAAAACTTGCGATAGACTTGTTACCTGACACCTCAAAAGAAGAAGCGTGTCTCCTTAACCTCATCCATCTAGATGAAATGTGTCATGAAGCCGAATTGGCCAACGAAGTGCACAAGAGACGTATAAAGGCATAATATGACAAAAATGTCTAGCCTCGCATCTTCTCAGAGGGCGATTTGGTCCCTCTTTACGACCAGAAAGATGATGTAATTGGTACAGGGAAATTCGAGCCATTACGGCATGGCCCCTATATTGTCAAAAGAGTTCTTGCTAAGGGTGCCTACGAGTTAGTTGATTACGATGGGATTCCATTGGCACAGCCTAGAAATGGGTTCTATTATGTTACTATGCTTAATCATGAGCGTAGTAATTTTTTGTATTATATTGTTTATATGTTGTTGATTTTCATTCACTATCTTAATTTGTTTTTTAGAGTTTTCTTGATGTTAGTAATCCACTTTACATTTCATCACAGATGACTGAATCTTCAGAACCATTTGTTGGATATGCTAATGGTGCTAGTCGTGTTACGCAGAATCTATCCTCTACAGCATGGGCCATTTTCACTCCGAACGGCGAGTTAGTGAGTTTTCAAGGGATTTGTATTGGTAGATCGATGAATAATATCACTGAGTATAGCACGTTGATTGAACTTCTCTCTGATGCCATTTCATTTGGTATTAACCACATAATCATAAGGTTAGACTCATAACTTGTGGTACTACAAATTACTAGTATTTATTCTGTTATAAATCCAACACTTCTTAGATTTTTCCTAAGAGTTCGACTTTTGGAGAGACATTTTGATTTCATTCAATATCAACACATTTCCAGAAATATGAACACTTTAACTAATTCATTAGCTAATCAAGTGTTATATATACATTTGCGACATAGGTAAAGAAAACATTCATATCATTGAATAGGATTGCGCATTAAACATAGGAAAAACTCTGAAAACATTTAGATAGATAGTTATAGGTTTTTTACAAAATTTGTGCCCAAGACACGTTGGTCATCTGACCTCAAAATGTATGAAAAAATTCATAAGTAAACTAGTGGTGCTCATGATAGCACGCTATAGATCTGGCAATCCTACGGAGCAACCACATCCAACGGTTAGGAACCCCAATTGTGTGTCGTTGCAGTCGCATGGGAAGCTCTTTGATCTAGAAATCCGAAATCCCAAAGGTAAACCCCTCTATGTGCTACTAGAGCTTAGCAAGAGTCTCAGCCATATCAAGGTCCTAAAGGACTGCTCTCCCGACATCCCTCTCTGTTGGCGCATCCACTTCATGCTCTGGTTCCTCTACTGGTTGAACGCGACCGATATTTGCATTAAATTAAAACATTTAGTTTAGTCTTGGAAAGAAATCAAAACACAAAAAAATGGTATAAACCTTGTAAAAATAAAAAAAACATGGTCAAATAATTCTTATCTATTACACCCCACTGAGCGCCTTTTGGTAAAACTAGATCTGGATCTCCTCAGAAGTCGACGTCTGCATATGCATACTCATCGATGGCGACAATATGTCACCTGAACCAAGCGAAGAATGCAGTTGAGAACACAGCGGTCGATTGGCCTGCATGCCAACCCATGAGTTCTACCCATCTCTGCATTCGAGGATCTCTAGGACTGGATATATCCAATGTTACATGTTGTGGCTGCATCAGTGGAATCCGTTCCAAAGCAAAGGAGATGAGGATGGAACCATTGCTAAAAAATTTCTTCCTTCCTCCCTTTACTCTATTCAATTGTTCCTTTATCTGAGATAGAACAACTTCAGACCAGTTGAAAAATGTTGGTTCTAAGCACTCTAGCGCATACTGCATATACGATCTGTTCGCTACATGGACTGTAACGGTGCCAACTAGTTTAGCGATCGTGAATAGGATGGTTCTCAAAGGAAAATCCTTGACATCACAGATGTTTATTTTCCCATATTTTCTAGGTTCTGACCCCAGATATCAATACTGCATAACATAATCCCTGACTGTTTCTCCTCCAACGGTAGATCCTGTGAGTGAAATGGTCAAACCTCTCCTCGACAAACTTATGAGAAAATACACATCCTCAACTGTTATGGAAAACACTTGATTTTTTATGTGAAATGCCTCTATCGCCAGATCCCATGCTCAAACAAGGAACTCCAAGAGTTCTATTTGTTGCCTCATTCCCGATAATTTGAAGTACTTAAGCAGCCCGCAATCTCTTAAATCTCTTACAGTACTCGAATCATTCAAGGCAATCATATCTTGTTCTTCATGTTCTATTTCTCTCCATGTAATCATCATTATAATCCGATGGAAACCTGAAAATCAACCATAAGATCCATTAGATACCATTCATTGCAAAAAACTAGGCAAATTTTGGACACAACATGAAAACAAAAAACTTCAACTGCGCCCAATGCACTCCCTGGGCTGAGACAGTACATTACACATGCAGGTACACTTTACTGTACCAGCTATGCAACGCAGATTTCGACATTCAGGGGTGTGTTGCCCTCAGTTTTGGCAAAATTTACCCTAGGGGCCTTAAAACCCTAAACAATTGCAAGGAATGGTAATGACATGAATATTGAAAGAAACAGGAGGTTTTTACTACTGACCTGGATCAAACGGCAATGAAATCCGTCCACTAAAACGACCAAAATCAACAACTGAAGTTTGGGGGAAAAATCAGGTTCAGAGCTCCAAAATGCAAATGGTAACTATGGAATAGTAAAAATGAATGGTGAAACTGCTTTATATAGTCATTTAATTACTTGCAAGTTAAATTTATTGCTATGACTATGGTTGTATTATATTTTTTATCATGAAACAGGTATTTTTAATCCATTTGACGTTGTTCTGAACAGGAAATACAACTAACGAACAGGTTAGTCATGCAGATTTATTTCAAGAAAGACTTGACCATAAAGCATGCTTTTTCTCCTTATTTTTGGAGCTTTGTTAAAAATGAAAAAGGATTTGAAGACCACTTTTATATTTTTTTCAAGCTTCGATAACAGCAAAAAAGGAACCCTTGGAGTCTTCTTTTAGCTCTTTTCAGACTCCGATAATGTGAAAATATTGCCGAGCACTTGTCATTTCGAGCTCGTTAAAGTAAATGAATTGATATCTACTCAGTATAAGTTTCACCCTTTTCCAGACTTAGATGGATTATTTACGAAAAAGAAATACCTTGGTTAAACATGACCAAAGAGGTTCTTTCAGATATTATTTTACACATTTTCGGATCTAAGAGACAAATTTACGAAAAAGTACTTTATGGAGTCCTCTTTCGTCCTCTTTTTTAGACTCTCTAAACATGAAAAGGACCGGCCCATCACTGTCGTTAAGCTCGTTAAAACATAAAACAGCGACGAGCTTGTCAATCATGGCAAGAATCGAGTTTCATTCATCATTAGACTCATTAAATTATTAAATAGCGATACTTCATTCTTTATTTGTCCATAGGGTTGAATTATAGATCAAGAAAATGTTATCCCTCTAAAGCTTGTTAAAACATAAAGAAGTATCGGTCAACAAATGACCGGGGAAAATTTGGGAAAAGCAAGTAACGTTTCTTTTTGGTAGCAAGTCGCTCTTGAACATGACACTTATTTCACTCCATGTCCGTAACTGTTTGGGTTGGGTAGTCATATTGATGGTTCATTCACACCTATGGTTCATCATACCTTCACTTCGGTTTTGGGTCAATGTTGCCAACTCATCACAGTGTTGCCGATATGTTCAAGCGAATTCATCCAGTGATTAAGAACTCATCCATCTACAATACTCATAAACCTTCATTTTCATGACCGTCATCCCTGAAAATTGCTATATCAAGTCCTACCCTTGTCTCCGAAACCAATAACTCCAGTTTTGCAATAAGGTGACTTCCTATCAACTACAAATCAATTTCCACGAAGTTCACTTAGAAACATCAGATTCCAGTACCATGAGGCTTGTTACAGCATCGACAAGATCCTCGCTTCTAGACTTTTGACCGAAAGATTTTGTTTGCCGTTCGACAACAAATCATCTATTCATGCCTTACGAAATGTACTGCAGTACCTTGAGGGCCATTGAAATTAATGGTGATTCTCTCACGTTTGTTAACAACTCACATTATTGGCTGGTAATAAAATGATGTCTTTCCATGTTCGATGACAAATCATATATTCGCATGGCTAGACTTGTACCCGAATGATCGAGTGAATGAGATAAGAAGACCCTGAATCTAGTTTCAGCCATTTAGGCTGCGATTTCAGGATTGTTGTACACATCATCTGTATAGTGACCTTACATATAGATTGTCATCCAAACATGGGCCTATATTTGTAGGCGTGTCTGCATTTGGGCAACATTCCAATGTAGACGACTTTTTGAATTATGTACATGTTATTAGATTGTTTTATGTGCTAACTATGGGAATGCCTACCCTAAGCAATTATGATCAATAGAGGATATATCATGATGTAATGTATTGTAAAATTGATGCAGGTGATCGTTCTGCTCTGTTTCCAAGCTCATCATAGTGTAAAACATCTCAATAAAATGTTCTTATTATTTGGATCTCATGCTTTAGGGGGCAATTGTTATAGGTCAATTTGGGCACCATTCCCAATGACCTGGTTAACTGGGCATCATCTCTAGGACCGATGATCAAAGGTTCTATCATTCCCTATCATATCAGTTGCTATATGCCCTAAGATAGGAAACAACATGAATCAAACAAAGAATTTCATCAAGCAAGGACTTTCCATGGTTTGAAGCTTATTATTAAACATGTGGGAGCTCACCAACGCAGGCTCTAAGGGGGCTAAGTGTGTTGCATATGTAGGTAACCCCATTCAAGGCTGCTCTGCGAAGCACTTCCCAACATTCAAAGGTGCGTTGGTCACATTGCGAGCGAAATTCTCATTGTTCCGGAATCTCCACTTGGCCAGTGTCTTCTAGAAGGGTTCACATGTGTCAAGCTTCGAATCCAAGTGTCCTTTTGAGATCTACATGAATGGAAACATGTCTTGCCTATTTTTGGAATGTTATTGATTACAAAACAACGTACAGTTCATCTATAAATTGAACACAGATCTAAGTGTTTGGGAGGAAGAATTTGAGTAGGGAAATGCTGGAGAATTTTCAATAGAGAGTTTGATTTGTGGAGCTACTGCTAGAGAGATTTATGCTGTGATGAGACTTGGGAAATCTGCTAGAATGTCACTTCAAATTAGTCACTAGGTTGTAACCTCTCCTTCTATCATCAATAAAGAGTACTTCTTGTTTTTCCCTACATGCATCTATGTTTACTTTGATTTTCCATATTGGAAGATCATGGTTGATGAATGTATTTTATCCTTAACTGATTTAGCTAACTAGCTTGAATAGATATCTATATTATTGCATCTTCTGCTATTTTAGTGTTCTTTCTTGCAGGAAGCATTCATCTATTTGAAACTGCTTGAATTTGAAGCTGTAGTGGAAGCGACTGAAACAAGTAATCATCCAATCCTCTCTGTGTATCTATTCTGAGTTAGGAGAAATGGTAGTATAGTCTTTCACCTGTTGTTCTAGGCTAACACCTACGTAGGGAAGCGTAGTTTATCTGTAGATTACAATTCTATCCCAACAACTAGGATAGGAGATGGAGATCATCTTGGGAGACAATGTAGAGATAGTGGGAGGAAGATTACTTGGTGGAGGAAACCCTAATGAGTGGGACCCATGGTGGGAGGGCTTCCATTTGTTTAAAATAAGGGAAAGGCAGCCATAGTAAGACATGTTATGGATTATTGATTTCATGGTCTGATTAGACTTTTTGCATTCTCTTATTGTTTAGCAAACTTGTTGTGCTGCTTAGCACAAGGCATTCCTGTTTATAAATTCATTCTCCACTCAAGAGAGGCCTCTTAAGGGATATTTCTCTTCATTTCTCCACATTTGGGCTTTAAGCCAAGCATCCTCGTTCATCTACAGCACAGTTTCTGTTTAGAGCTGGGTTGTGTTGCAGGGTGTTGCAGTGGAGGTTACTCAACACCACTTCCAGAGCTTATTTTTTACAGGAGGAAGCCTTCTTTCCTTTGGAGGATCAGTGAGGAATATTTTGGGCTGATTTCACCATATTTGGCATTAGGCCAACCATTTTCCATCATTCATAGCACAATCCCTCTCCTTGACTGCGTTATTTTCAGTGAGCATCTGTAGCGAGGGTTGCAATGTGTGTTTGGAGGGTGAGATCTTCAGTTTTAGGATCAGAATTTCACTTGGAAGATCAATTTGAGGAGGCCTATTCATCTTGTGCATCATATTCATCCATATCCATCTATTTCTTGAGTTGCAGCTGCTACTCAATCCTAGGACTGCAACTCCGACATTTTTCCATTTTTGCATATTTCAGGAAATCCTTTCTGGATTGTCTTGGAATTGAGTTTGGGAGTCTATACCTTCACTCCCAACATTGTATGGGCCCTATATCTATATATTTATGTATTGACACTTCCCAGCAGCAGTTCCTCTAATAAACTGTGTTGTCATAGCCTTAGGCATTTTCTGTGTAGCAGTGATCTTCATTTTTCCATGTACATGTTTCTTGAGGCTTGTATTGCCTAGCTTGAGTGATTGTTTCCTCAAGACATTGTATGCATTTGCTGCTATGATCTTAATATTATGGCTATTTGGATCTTCTTAAATCCAATGTGTTGATGTATCACTTCTATTTCATTATTGTGTTCATGTATTGCTAGGTCTCCAATCTTGGGATATTATAAGATATTCCCAATATTGTTGATTTTCCCTATTTTGGGATATTACAGTGGTATCAGAGCATAATCTTGGCTCAGCCTGTGGATCTCAGCCATTATGCTATCAAGAGAAGAGAAGATGAATAGAAAGAAGAAGACACCTTCCTTTGGAGGAAAGAATGAGGATAGGCTCTCAAAGATTCTTCCTAAATCTATACAAAGCTTTCAAGGAGATCTCAAAAAAATAAGAAGGGAGATGTGTATAGAATCTCCAAGAGGGTTTGAATCTGAATCAAACTCTATATTTTCATATAATTAGTGTGAGCATGTAGCCACACACTATGATGCACAGCGCAGTCACATGCCCAGATTTTCCATGAGAGAGATGGAGGAAGAAGCAATGACTAGGACGGAAACTCTTAGTAATATTTTGCAAGAGTATGAATCTCAAACTCAAAAGTTTAGAGATCACATTACTTTTCCATAGTTTCGCAAGAGCAAGGTGAAGAAAATAAAGAAGCATGATATGGGTATATTTCTTCTATCTACTTTTGATGGTTCACCTACATGCTCAGCCGGAGCTTGGATGGAAGAACTAGGCAACTTTTTGCAGCACCACCAAATTTCTAAAGATGAAGCCATTAGAGTTGTAGCACCATCTTGGAGGTAAGCCCTATGCATGGTGGATATTTGAGTCTTTTTCTTTGAAAAATTCCAATACTTCTTCTTATGCAAGGTTTATTAAGACATTGGTGGAAAGGTTTGATGGAAAACGTTTTGCAACACATGTGGTGAAGTTGAGCAAACATAAACAAACAAAAAACTTGCATGTGATGGAGGAAACCATAAACTCAACTCCACTTCAAAACACCATTGAGGATGCTAATATCTTGCATCATACCTTTCTAGAGGCAAGACCTATATCTTATGTTCTTAAGCAAGAGGGTATGGAGATCCCTTTTTCAAAAGAGGATCCAGTCATTGGGAGATTGCCCATATATATTAAGGCAGATAAGGGCAATAACATTGTCATGTCTAGAGTTTATCTAGCACCTCATGCAGAGGTAGATGGATCATATGCTCCAACTAGAGGGGTTCTTGTATCATTGCAAAGAATTCCCCAGGATCTCATATGTGCAGATCAAGGCACAACCCATGATTATCATGTGCCATTGCTGGTAGAGTGTGAGACCATGCAGACAAAAGGAGGTAGGGAGGATGATCAACATCATTTGATGAGGAACACACACCCCTATCCATTTCAGAGGGTTGATACATAGAAAAGGGAGATTTGATTATGCAGTGAGGGCCAATACAAGTCTGTCCATTTATGTATACATTCTACTCTTGATGTTGATGTCTCATTGCATGGAGACATTTCACCAAGGAGACCAAAAAATTAGCAGATGATGAGAGATGTTTCACATTTTAAGGCACCACTCATTAATTTTAGAGGAGTGGAGACCTTGGGAGGTCATTGTACAACGTTGAGAGTCTTGGGTAGACTCAAGGAGGAGGGAGAAATTCTCTCAACATCATCATTACCCACTCTCACTTCAGATTCTGCATTGTGGCAGAAGAAGCATGGGAAGGATAGCAGCCTTCCAACTTACATATTTGTCATGGGAGATGTCAAAGAAGAGGATAAGCATATGACAGATGTTCTTCATGATAGTTCATCAGTGCTGTCACTATGGAGGATAGATCCATATTGTAATTCCCAGCTATTGGTGGAGTATTCCAAGGATCTTTTCACTTGTATGTTATTGGATGACCAGCTACATGAGGAGGGATATTCAGTTAAATATGGGGTCATCTACTATCATGGTAAGATCTTCTTATCTAGAGCTTCCAAGCTCAAGGAGAAGTTGCTACAAGCAGCTCATAAAGATTTCCTTTTCAGCCACACTTATTCTATGAGAGCATGCCACACCGTCATGGAGGGGTATTTTTGGGAAGGCTTTTAGGAGGAGACGTATCAGCATATGAGGAGATGCATGGATCATGTGGAGATGGAGAAGATACATAAATATTTGGAAGAGTTAACACAACCACCTCTTTTCTCTTTGAGGATGGGAGGGGATTCATCTATGAGCCACTCCATTTTCATGAGCAAGACATATGGTAAGGGTATTTTTTGTTTGCATAATGACTTGTATAATGTATATATGCATCCCTTAACCATATATGTGCAGGAATTTTCTCAAAGGAGGGGCATTCTTCCTTCTAAACTTCAAGGTCTACTTGAGACCATGAGTAGTTTTGATGGCCACTCCCTAGGAGAACTTGGGGAGGAGATTTTTTAGGGAGAACATACTTAATTTGCACCATACATTATTCACTTTCTCCAAACACATGAGGAGAGTGGCGCAGAAAGAAAGTGGTTAAGAAACCACACCTTTTGTCATTATCTATTGCAGTTGAGTTGTTATAAAAATTAAATATTACAGAGCAATGCAACACATAAAATATGCAGAAAATACAAGCACACAAAACACATAAAACCAGAGAGACACAGATATACGTGGTTCACCAAGTTTGGGCTACGTCCACCCTGAACAGCTAGTCCTTCCTTTCTATTATCCAGCAAAAATTGAAGAGACAAAACCTACATCAAATCTGCTGTAATATCCTATGTTCTCTCTCACAGTCTCCCTATCTGTTTCTCACTCCGAGAATACACATACAATACACAGCCGCAATACAATACCCTCATAAAAGCAAGGGGTTGCCTTCTAGGGCAAAAAACCCTAATCTAAACATAACTTCTACCGTCAGATCATTTGCCTAATGAATGGCCCAGATTGACTAGAAATTACTATACTTTTACAAGGCAATTTTACATCTGTTTTTAGCTTCGGGGGTGCTGCCCCCAAAAACCCCTGCCAGGGGGGGCTCCAAAAAGCACTGCCGCCCCCCCTGGACCCCCCACGGCAGCGATTAATTACGGGTGGCGTTGCCACCCCTTTTAAGGTACAGGGGTCCAATGCTGTGATACAAAGTAAACAAGATAATCAGGCTCCACACCCAACATGAGGGTCAAACTGCGTTGGTTACATTTGAGGGACAATTGTCCTTCTCCCTTGCTACATATGGCAGCAAGTATGGTTCTCATTATGATTTCCTATGTTGTTGTTGTTCAATTGGGAGCATGTTTGGGGTAGAGACACATTGGTTGGGTGTGTCCCTTGGGAATGAAGATTCCCACACTTTTGCATTAAATGTTCTAATGGGAGCATGGGAGGTGATATGGCCACCACAACAAAACAATTTTCTCTTTATGAGGTGGGCCATGAAATTGCTTAGAGCACTTGGGATATGACTCTCCTAAAGCATTGGGAGAAACCTTTTTATGAGTTGCCATGTCATGTTGTGCAACAGAAGTTAGGAAAACTACACTATGACCACTTGGAAAACTGTTGGTACCTTTCAGGTCTACATGAAACCTTCAGTATTCCACTCACTTGGATGCCATATGATGGTGATTTCCTATTCATCATATATGGGATGGGTTGGGCCGACATGATTCACAAAGTTGGAGGGAAGATATTTGGAGATCCAGTTTTCTTCTTGCCACTTGGAGGCAACACTTTTGCACCCCAGGAGTAGCAGATACTCTACACTTATCATAAGTGGAGAGAGGGGAAATGCGGGGTAGGCTATTTTGTCTACCATGATCAGATTTTCAGCCCACCTACATTGCAAGAGGTCAAGGTGGAGGATGATTTTTATGAGTTACCATTTTGGAGGGTGACTCATTTTGTATGGTTGATAGATTGGGGATGGAGGATCCACATGGGAATGCTAGTTCCCAATACCTTTCAAATTCCATGACTTAAAGAGACCTTTATACAGCCCATTTTTGCCTCCATGGATGTTTCACTTTCACATGATGATAGCTATTTGGAATGCTCACCAAAAGCTAGCTTTCATACTTGGGAGGGGCAACTTGGAGATGTATTGATGATACAACATCTTGATCCTTGGAGGATTTTATCATATGAGGATGCTATAGGGAGAGAATAGGAGGCTTCTCAGTTCTATCCTTGCAATTGCTTGAGGACAAGCAACATTTGGGAGGCGAGGACTGTAATATTCCAAACTTAGCATGCAGCTAATTGGAATATTAAATTTTGCTCATGTCACTTAGGAGATAATTTTATCATATGAGGATGCTATAGGGAAAGAATAGGAGGCTTCTCAATTCTATCCTTGCAATTTCTTGAGGACAAGCAACATTTGGGAGGGGAGGACTGTAATATTCCAAACTTAGCATGCAGCTAATTGGAATATTAAATTTTTCTCATGTCACTTAGGAGATAAATAAATGGGTAAGGAGGCCCATACATTTCAGAAATATGAATAAAATCCCTCATAGTGTGAAAAGGGATAGTCATAAGAGTTGGATTTCACACCCTCATGTGTGAAAAGGGGCATTTGCATGTGGACAAGGTCAGGTTTGACCAAGTCAACAACACTGGGATAGGAGGTGGAGATCATCTTTGGAGACAACGCAAAGATAGTGGAAGGAATATTCCTTGGTTGAGGAAACCCTAATGAGTGGGACCCATGGTGGGAGGGCTTCCATTTTTTTAAAAGGACGGAAATGAAGCCATAGTAAGACATGTTATGGAATATTGATTTCATGGTCTGATTAGAATTTGTGCATTCTCTTGCTATTTAGCAGAGTTGTTGTGCTGCTTAGCACAAGGAATTCCTGTTTAGGAATTCATTCTCCACTCAAGAGAGGCCTCTTGAGGGAGCTTGCTCTTCATTTATCCACATTCAGGCTTCAATCCAAGCATCCTCCTTCAGCTACAACACAGTTTCTGTTTAGAGCTTGGTTGTGTTGCAAGGTGTTGCAGTGGAGGCTACTCAACACCACTTCCAGAGCTTATTTTTCAAAGGAGGAAGCCTTCTTTCCTTTGGAGGATCGGTGTGGAAGATTTTGGGCTGATTTCACCATATTTGGCATCAGGCCAACCATTTTCCATCATTTACAGTGCAGTCCCTCTCCTTGACTGCATTATTTTCAGTGAGCATCTGCAGTGAGGGTTGCAATGTGTGTTTGGAGGGTGAGATCTTTAGTGTTAGGATCAGAATTTTACTTGGAAGATCCATTAGAGGAGGCCTATTCATCTTGTGCATCATCTTCATCCATCCCCATCCATTTCTTGAGTTGCAGCTGCTACTCAGTCCTAGGACTGCAACTCCGGCATTTTTCCATTTTTTCATATTTCAGGAAATCCTTTCCGGGTTGTCTTGGAATTGTGTTTGGGAGTCTATACCTTCACTCCCAACGTTGTATGGGCCCTACATATATATATTTCTGTATTACACTTCCCATCAGTATTTCCTCTAATAAAACTACATTTTCATAGCCTCGGGCATTTTCTGTGTAGCAATGATCTTCATTTTTCCACGTACATGTTTCTTGAGGCTTGTATTACCTAGCTTGAGTGATTGTTTCCTCGAGACATTGTATGATTTTTCTGCTATGATCTTAATATTATGGATATTTGGATCCTCTTACATCCTATGTGTTGATGTATCACTACTATTTCATTATTGTATTCATGTATTGCTGTATCTCCAATATTGGGATATTATAAGATATTCCCAATATTGTTGATTTTCCCTATTTTGGGATATTACAGTGGTATCAGAGCATAATCTTGGCTCAGCCTATGGATCTCAGCCATTATGCTATCAAGAGAAGATAAGATGAACAGAAAGAAGAAGACTCCATCCTTTGGAGGAAAGAATGAGGAGAGGCTCTTAAAGCTTCTTCCTAAATCTATACAAAGCATTCAAGGAGATATCAAGAAAATAAGAAGGGAGATGTGTATAGAATCTCCAAGAGGGTTTGAATCTAAATCAAACTAGATTTTCATGTAATGAGAATGAGCATGCAGCCACACACTATGATGGACAGTACAGTCACATGCCCAGATTTTCCATGAGAGAGATGGAGGAAGGAATGACTAGGAGGGAAACTCTTAGTAATATTCTACAAGAGTATGAATCTCAAACTGAGAAGTTTAGAGATCACATTACTTTTCCAGAGTTTTGCAAGTTCAAGGTGAAGAGAAGCAAGCAACATGATATGGGTAGAATTCTTCTATCTTCTTTTGATGGTTCACCTACACATTCAGCCGGAGCTTGGGTGGAAGAACTAGACACCTTTTTGCAGCCACACCAAATTTCTGAAGATGAAGCCATCA
Source organism: Pinus albicaulis (assembly GCA_034641835.2). NCBI lineage: Eukaryota > Viridiplantae > Streptophyta > Pinopsida > Pinales > Pinaceae > Pinus > Pinus albicaulis. Next base: position 766,858,846 of record CM076571.1, on the reverse strand, counting down.
GAGTTGCGGCACTGCATCTTGGAGGTAAGGCCTATGCATGGTGGATATTTGAGTCTTTTTCTTTGAAAAATGGCAATACTTATTCTTATACAAGGTTTATTAAGACATTGGTAGAAAGGTTTGATGGAAAACGTTCTGCAACACATGTGGTGAAGTTGAACAAACATAAACAAACAAAAACCTCACATGTGATGGAGGAAGCTATAAAATCAAATCCACTTCAGAAAACCATTGAGGAGGGTGATATCTTGCATCATACCTTTCTAGAGGCAAGACCTCTATCGTATGTTCTTAAGCAAGAGGGTATGGAGATCCCTTTATCAAAATAGAATCCAGTCATTGGGAGATTGCCCTTACATATTGAGGAGGATGAGGGCAACAACACTGCCATGTATAGAGTTTATCTAGCACCTCATGCAGAGGTAGATGGAGCACATGCTCCGACTAGAGGGGTTCTTGTATCATTGCAAATAATTCCCCAGGATCTCATATGTGGAGATCAAGGCACAACCCATGATTATCATATGCCATTTTTGGTAGAGTGTGAGACCATGTAGACAAAAGGAGGAGGTAGGGAGGATGATAAAGATCATTTGATAACGAACACACACCCCTTCTTCTCCTTCAGCAATTCAAAACACTTTTGATATTCTTCATCCCAACATAATGACACATATTTCTTGAGAAATTTCTCCATCGGCATAGTGACTAGCGCATAACCTTTGATGGACTTCCAATAATACCTCGTATGCCCCAAAATTAAGCGCAGTTGTTTGAAATTTGCAGGTTCTAGATTAACAATCACTGTGATTTTAGCAGAACCTACCATCAATCCTTGTTGGAAAACAATATGACCCAGCAATATCCCGAATGGTACACAAAATATGCAATTCTTCAAATTAAGTGAGATATGATACTTCCGACAAGTATCTAGCATTAGGCATAGATTTGAAACATGCTTCTTCAACAATCCAAATATAGTCCAATCATAAAATTAAACTTCTAAGAACGTGTGGATGTATTCCTTAAATGCAGGTACTACTACGTGCAAGAAGATAGTCGGCACATTCCTAAACCCAGATGATAGTATACTGAAAGGATCGCCATTCTGTCGCAAAAGTTGTCTTACTCTTATCTTTCGGTTCAATTATGATATTATTATATCCTAAGAACCCATATGTAAATGAATATGCCTCCTGTCCTCCTACATTGTTGAGGATATCATTAGAAAATGGAGCCAAGAATGGATCATGCATGTAGGCATCATTCAATTTGTGCAGATCCATGCAAATCCATGCAAATCCATATTTATCCTCCACCACCATAGGACTCACCCAATCATATTCTTCTACTGGTTCTATAATTCCCGCAACAACCATTTTCTCCAATTATTCCTAGGCTTTATGCTTATACTTGGGATTCAACCTATATAGTCGTTGCTTCACAGGTCGTGCATCCAATTTAAATGTAATATTCATGACCCCTAGATTTCCTATTATCCCTTTCAGCTCAGAAAAATTTATAGGAAACAGGTCCTGATACTCAGTCAGCAGCTCATCGACCTTTCCCACCTTGTAATCATCCCAGTAATCTCCAATCTTCGCCAATTTTTGTTGTTCTTTTGTGCCAATGTTGACTTGTTGAATATTCATAGGCTTTGGGAAATATAGTGACTCAATTGAAGGTCCAGAAAATGTGTGCCTTCCTTCAGACTCAGGGATTGTAATATTCCTTGGGTTTTCCTCATTCTCTTCAACTGTCAAATTTCTACAATTGACAATATCCATCATATGTGCATCCCATGTTGGTGACACGCACTCTATCTTCGGCATTGAGGTGTCAAAGTTGACCTATTGAATACCTTACATCGCTTTACCCAAGAAGTTGAACCTACTTTCAAAGTTGAAGGTTAAAATAAACTTTTCGTCAGCGCAGTCCATTCATTGGTCCCTCAGCACAACTCAGTCTCCAGGTACAAATCTCTAGGCAGCTTCCCAAGTGTGGATGAACATGTGGACCCATTCTAGTCTCAACTCTGTGACCCATGCTTTAGTCCACTTAGCCAGATGTCTACGTGGATCACTTTTTTCAGAATAAGGTTCTTCTATACTCTTATCTAGACACTCAAATCGTAGTCTCATCATTCGGGTGTTTTCTTCCCAATTACCCAAGTTTCCTTTGTGTGTCTCCCACCAGCGTGCTCAGGTTGAGCGAAACGTAATATCCAGTGCATGGAATCTATGTGCTTCTGGAACAGTGCTTTCAAGTTCTCCTAAGAACATGTTCACATTAGTTAAAACATTATAATACGAAATTTCTTGTACCTTTGATGATATGCAGCGAAGGGATCTTGTCACTCGATTACAGCGCAACATAGATGCTTCATGTAGTTGGTTTTGTCAGTTTTCCAGTTCTTCATCTAAATCTGAGAAGGAGGAACTATATTTTTCCCATTTAAGTCATCCATTAGCTCTCGAGTTGGGCCAATCGTCATATCGTGTAGTCAACTTATAAATATGGTCGACATCATCATCTGTGTGCACCAGCTCGATATATCTTTCACCTTCTGCAAGATCTAGAGGAACTACAACTCGGGTTCCATTATTCTTAAATACCAAACTTCTTCTCTTAAAATTAATAATTCCATCCATATCAATAGCCGAGCCTAAACCAAATAGTGCAAGATAAGAATCAGTATCATCCACAATTTGTATGACTTCAAATCTGAAATCACCTTTACTCCTTCAATATCTACTATAACCTATGATAGTCTTCCCAATGGAATGATCTTCTGTTGATTTTCCATGCGCAACTGAATAGTAGACCACTCCAACTTAGGCTCACCCATGCACTGCCAAGTTTGCTTCGGTAAGACATTTGCATCAAACCCTAGATCCAAAAATGATCTGATCCATCTCATAGGCACCAATCTGAGGAGTCAAGCACATCTCTCGTCAAGTTATTCTTTTATTCTTATAAATCTTATTGACGATTTTTTTTCCATCTGGGGCTATTTTTTTTCACACAGTTATCTATCAATGCTTGAAGATTCTCCACTACCTTTTTATTGCACAATAGTTTGATACAAGCTTGCAAGAAAGGCTTTATTTCTTCATCTACTCTAGCCACATCCGTAGGTTTAATTGATGTTTATGCACTTGCTTCTGAAAACCCCTTCTTTTCCTCTATAAAGGTGTATTTTTTGCATTTTAAGTCGAATCCATCCTTTTTCTCAAGCGCTTTTGATCCATAGATCAGTATTTGACTTCTTTCCCTCGTCCTCACCAATATTTGCATCACTCCTAGTGAAAACATTTACACTTGGAACTTCTTCGTGTAGCTCCTCTCTTACCCTATGAATGTTTTGCATAGGAGTTTGTGATTTCTTTTCCTGCATCTTGGCAATAAAAACATGAGAATATTCAATTACATGATCAAATTTCCTACAATACCTGCAAGATTGTCATGCTGGATTTAGACAGTCATGTGCATAATGACTAGCATATCCACAATTGTAGCAAATGAGTTGCCCCCTCCCTTGACCCTCTCATCCTCCTCTTCCTCGTCCTCTAGCTTAAAATCCACCATGCCCAGATGGGGAGGCTGCTGAGGTAGGTTAAACTTGCATTCTATATAGGTCATCTTTGTCCATCATCAAATCAAAGTTGCGATAATGTTGTTCATCATGTCTTAACGAAGAGAAAAAACTACAAAAAGGTTTCTTTAGCTCAAGCACATATTTACCAATCCTCGGATAGTAATTTGTTGCATGCATGCCCATAGCCTGAAAAATCATGCACCATACTGTGGGTGTCCCAGTTGGTCCAATCGCGCTCTTTAGTGGGCTTGGTCCTCCAGCTTGCATATAATCATCGAATACAGGACACTGACCTTTGTGATTCCAGGTAGCTTTACAATGTATACACCATACATCTACGCATCCCTCCTTACCCTTACCTTTCCACATATTATTAATTTATAAGTGCATCGCTTCTAATTGGCTTTGGATCTGCTAAGTTCCAATTGCAGCAGGTACCGATGCAGCTTCTAGTTTCATTGAAATTTTGACCACTTCAGCCTGCGTGGAAATATTTTGTTGAATCAGGGGTTGGTGCAGACTCAGTAGAAACACGGAAATAAACCATTATTTGTGTTGGGCATCATCAATAGTAAATCCTACATCCCTGATAGTGCACTTCAACCTCTTATCCACATCCTATACAAATTCGTTTAACTCCTAGTGAATCTCTTTCAGCTTAGTTACACATTGCACGTATGATTTAGGCTTATTGAATTTTTTTTTAGTGTGTCCTTCATATTATCAATAGTTTCATTAGGGTTCACCAATACATATCTTATATACCAATCTAGCACACAGTCTTGAAAAGCAATGGCCAACTGCGCTTTCTTCACATCGTCACTATTAACCTACTGCACTCTCCATACAACGTTAGTAACTTACCAGAATTTATTTGTGTCTTCATTCCCAACACCACAGAAATTAGGAAGCTTCATGAAAGCAGCCATCTCCAAGCCTGGTGTTGAAGGTGGAGGTGGAGTTGGAGTGGATGGCTTTTAAGATGGATTTGGAAGTTGAGTGGATGGAATCTGAAGATTATTCTGATCTTGCAATACTTCTTCTTCGGAGTGCATAGATACACCAGATCTAATAGCCTCATATTCTTCATCGTTGTCAAACTTACCCTTGAGAGGATTATAAATAAACCCTTCTTCTAAATTTACTCGATAATTTCTTCCTATGCACGTATTCAGGCCTCTTTGGGACATTCACTAAACATGATTGCACAGATTACCCTATTCACACAATAGCATCTTAAGACACAACTTCAAAGAGCACAGGAACATATCTTTAGGACCCTTGAAAAATCCTCTTTAAGCTTCATAGTAAGATACAAACTGATTAATAGCAAACTCAGTTACAAATCTTCCCAAAACATGATCAATCCAATGATCCACCATGCGGGTAATCTTATTGCTAGTCTTTTCTAGTTGTTGTACTAACTCTAGAGTCCACTGAGTGACTATGTCATCCTTTTTGTGGGTAATAACTTCAGTCAATCGAGACAACCACCCATGAAACTCGGTCACAAAGGAGGCAAAGAAAATCTCATGGACTTATGTATAGATATACTTTTGTACCGAATCTTCAACAAACAATTTAGAACTTCTATTCTCTTGGATCGCAAATTCAAGTATATTTTTGTCAAGCCAATATTGTAATTCGTGCTGCGTAGGATGCCACAACATCAAGTCTCCCTCAAAATGATATTGGTCTTGGCAATGGAACCATTTTTTGGTTTGAGGGGTACTCACACAAGTTTGGAGTTGTCACGTAGCCAACAAATCCTCCAACTACTGGCCCTTTCAAAAGTGATCTGCTTGCACAGATAAAAGTCTCACCTAAAGTAGTCTCGGGCGGTACCGGTCCACTGGAACTAAGTTTCCACACCCTGAGGAAGACTTTAATGTAGTGGCACTAAACATACTTATAACACATAATAGAATAGATGCGCGCATCAACAGAACAAAAAATCAAACCCTTCACAGATTACCACATAACAATTCAATATATACTCGCACACAGAATCATATACACTTCAATAAGATCTATTGATATTCATGCACAAGTACTTCATTCATTCAAGTAGATGCAATTAACCAATAAAAAAATATAAAAATGTGATAACAGAACAGATTCATAGTTAACGCAATCAACATATATTTCACACAGAAAAGCACATAACAGTCCAGGTTTTCCAAAACAATCTTATTTATTAAGAGATCTATCAGTTCAATACATTCATTCCTTCAATACAATCTATCCTTCCATGCACATAGCCAGGGGATTTCGCACATGTTAGGGTCCCGTGATTTGGTTGATTGGCAGGCCAAGTGACAGGGTAACATCAAACCAACTTTGGAGCCCAAGGACCTACCTTCCTGGACTCAGATAGGGCTCTCTCTATTTCTGTAAGGGATGTATAGTTGTTTGCTTCTTATATTATGGATTTTAGGCTAGTTATGAAGTAGTTTTTTGGTTTTGTTTTTAGGTTTTTTGAGGGAGGAACTGATCAAAGACTAAATAGATAAAAATATTGTTAGATCAACTGGGCTGTGGGGTCGAAAAGGTCGAGAAAGCCTCAGATGGTGATACAAGGTATATTGAAGGGCCGATTTGATCAAGGTAAAGTGGATCTTTGGGTAAAATTAAGTGGGATGGACACTAAGTTTGTGAAGGAAAAAGGCTTTCAAACATAAACAGTTCAATAGCAGACATTTATATGGTAGGGCTAACCATTAATCATGATAAATGTAACTTCAAACTGATAAATGCATAGAAATAAACATTCAAGCAATACATAGAGATATATGACTCTCTAACTTTAGGAAATTTCTATCAGACTTTGGGGAAAAACAATTAAGACAAACAAATAACTCAAGCTACTAAGAGGGAACTCCTAGACATATTATTTTGAGCTATTGGGCACTTTGAACTAAGATTGCAGAGTTTTAGGCAAAGGGCAAGATCGATACAAGACCTCTTTGGTTCAACTAGGACAATCAAACATTCAAAGAAAGGTTTCAGAGGTGGAAGCTTTGACTAGCCATGAGTAAGTAGGGTGTACTGTGAATTATACTTAGCATGCATAACAACCATAAATGAAACAAGCAAACAAATTCTTCAGTGATCAAAGAGCAATTAAGAATTCTTTGATATGACTAAGAAAGAAGAAAACATAGAAGCTATAATGGAACAAGAAATCTAAGGTGCCTCCAAGGGCATGTCTCAAATCTATTCTCTACTGTCTTATAGCAAGCAAGAACATGAAATATGTATGAAAACTAAGAAACATAATAGAGAGGGACACTATACCATTTTACCAAGTCAAGGAATCCAACAGCAGTCCTCTTTCATCATCCAAAACATTCAAGAAACTATACAATGCATGAGATAAGTATTTCTTCCAAGCTTGTATAACCATATATTTCTCTATATCATAAGGTTCAGCCTTGTTAAAAATGAATTCTCTTGGAATATATAGGCCAAGATGAGTGAAAACCTCCTAGTGCAACTAGCAAGCTCATTGGCCCATCAAAAATATCTGATTTTTTCCTTGAGGCTTTGCAAATCCCAAGGCACAAAATATCTATAAAAATATCCTAGAAATGATAAAAAAGGAAATTATATTGACTTTTCCCAACCAACAATGGTCAAAAAAGGCTAAACGCACATTAGGAAAAGCCACTTCAGAAAACTGCATTTTTTACAAAAATACTTTAGAAATATATCAACAGAAAATCCCCTGTCTTGTGGGAAACTTTTGGAGGCCTTCCCGATGTCGAAACAAGGCCTGTGATGGCTCGTTGGAAAGATCTGGATATCTAGTTTTTGAAAATGCTTTTTTTTCTCCAAACGGATAACTGAAAGCCTATGAAAAATGGACCTGTGTGGAAAAACCCAGAAAATAGCCTTTGCTGATATGCGGGGCAGAGTGTTGAAAAAGTGACTGTTTTTTGCCACTTTGGGGGACCAAATCATCTTCAATTGATCTAAAATTCGCTGAGTAGATGCCCCTGAAATTATGGCATCCAATGATACCATTTTCATCCTTTGAGGATGTTTCAAACAAAAATGAAAATGCCAATGATTTTTAGCAAAAAGCCCAAAAATGTCAAAAAAACCAAAACTTGTCGAATTTTGCCCAATTTTGGTGAGCATGACCCTCATGGGTTTTCAAAAGAATTCTGAGAAGTGGAGGCCAAAATTTGAAGCCTTGATATGTATTTCTTCATTTTTGGTGTCGAGCGCCTCTTTTGAGCCTCCTTGAGCTTTTCTTGTGTAGCCTTCAATTTCCTTCGGGCGAATTGGATAAGCTTCTTATAGTGCCCGATCATTTTTCTTTGAAGGTTCAAGTCTCTATTAGCCTTTTCCAACTTCTTCTCCAAGTGTTCATTCACCCTTTCAAGCCATGCTTCTCTATTATTTTCTATCTCTTGAGTGAATAAAGTAGTAAGAGGAAAATATTGGAAAAGGGCAGCCTCTTCCTCTTTTTGCTTCTCCAAATCTCTTCTGAGTCCCATGGTCCTTGGCCTCTTCCTCCTTGGCTGATCTTCTTCTTCACTATCATTTAATTTGCCCATGAGTTCTTCCAACTTAATTTGCACTTTGGAGGCTTATTTTTGATACTTGATAGCCCATGTCTCATACACTGCCATATGGACACTCATTTGCTTGTTTTATGCTTGCAGAAAATTAATGAAGTTTTTAGACCTCTCTAGATCTGCTCTTAGATGATGAATTTTTTCTTCTCTATTTATCAAGAGAGATTCTAGGATTTTGCCCTCATTGTCGCTGTCATCACTGTTTATCTGAATTATGTCAAAATCCCTCTCTTTCTCATGGCTGCTTTCTTCCTTCTCTTTTCCCTTGCTTTGGGTGGCCTTCTTGGTCCTCCTCTTTGGTAATTCAACAATGGATTGCTTGGGCAACTTCCCTTTGCTTCGGAGTGCTCTAGTAACATTTGGAGTTACAGTTTGAGCCACTTTCTTTCTTGATGTTCGGGGCTTTGTTACCTTTGGAGAAGAAAGCATGGCCCCTTGCCTAGGAGAGGCAGCTAACACATGATCTATTTGGTCTTTGCCCTTGCTAATCTCCTCATATCATCCTTGCCACTGTTTTGACCCTCTTCATGAATGCCTTGACTATCACCTTGCATGTCTCCTTGAGGGCTACCCTTTTCACTTTTGTCCCTGCTTTCTTCAGGACTTTTAGGCTCGGTATCCTCAATGTTTTGTGCTTCAACCTCATCATGTTTGCTGCTATGAGGGCTACCAATATCCTCCTCTTTGTGACTACTTTGTTCCTCATCAAAATGTTTCATTTCTTCATCATTTCCCTCTTCACTTTTTTGCTTTTCTTCATCACTGTGCTGCTTTTCATCACTGTACTTTTCTTCACTTTTCTCCTCTTCATCACTATTTTTCTCTTTATTACTATGGTGCTTTTACTCACTGTGCTCCTTTTCATCACTGTGTTGTTCTTCCTTACTATGTTGTTCTTCCTCATTATGCTCTTCTTCTTGATCAATCATGGGATATTTTTGCTTCTTAGGAGTGGGTTTACTAGAAGGAGAAAGAGGATGAGTGGAAGGTGAAGGAGATGCATGGGATGAAGAAGCAGTGGCGAAATCAGGATGTGAAATGAAAGTGTCCCAAGAAATTCCCTTCTTCTCAAGTTGATGGAGAATAACAATTTTGATAAGGGAATGATGGAAAAGACAAGCTGGCTGCTGAGAGGAAGGTCTCTTTTGAACAGTAGAAGCCATATTTTCAATACTTCTATGGAGGAAAAAATGTAGGTTTAACAATTGGGTTCTTGTGAAGTGCATGAGTAGCCTGACATGGTAAGCATAAACCCGGGAAAATCTTCCTTTGCATGTGAAATATTTCATGATTATCTTCATGAGGGGAGCATAGCTGGTCAAAAAATATGAAAAAAGAAAGATGGATGGTCATGCATCCCGATGCTCTGGTTTCAAAAAGGGTTTGTATTGATCTGAGTCTAGGTAGCTCTGCTTAAACCATTTTTCTCCGACATATGGAATTTTGGTAGCTCTGGAAATGGATCTAGGAGAAAGTTTGAACTCTAAGACTGCTAGATGAACATGTTTCCCTTGCAGCTTTAAAGCAAATAGATGTGTCAAGGGAAGATAACTTTTCACCTCCTGAACCCTTTGACAAAACTCCAAACATCCTACTTCATGAAAGTTAAAAAGTACTAAAGGATGGGAATTTACTTCCTCAGTTGAAAAAGGTTCATACCTTTTGTGAGGGCCACTTCTGCTATCTTGCCTGGGAGGCATTTTGCTTTGGATACTCTTTTCCGGCTGACCAAGACAAGCTGATTCAAATGGTCTCTGAAATAGTTTCCCAACACGACACCTTTTCCTCCTTGTAAGTCACTGTGTTTCTTTGATGCTAACAAAACCAGTATTTGTCAAATGAGAACCAAAATCACTTTGATCACTGTGTTTGAGTAAAGGGTTTAAACAAGATATTTTTGTGGTTTTTTTTTGAAGAGGAATTTCCCTTTGTTTTGGCACAAACAACCTTCCCTTCAAACACTGCTCTTTGTTATCACTGTTTTTGAAAGGTAATTAGGGCTCTTTCAAAACTGATAAAACACCTTCCTCTATTACTGTACTAATCCTTGATACCCAGAGCAACAAAATTTCTTTGATTTTGACCAAAGGCCCGATCTTCTAATCACTATCTATCTCTTTGTTTTTAGCAGCCAAACTGCCTTTTGTAAACACTATGAAGACACCCTTTTAAAATGATTAGAAGACCTCTTTAAACTAACTCTGTATTTCTTCTTGCAACTATGGGTGTTTTAGTTATTTCATTTCACAAAGAACACCTTTCAAGATGGCATGTTAGTCTTCTCTTTTCACTGTTTCTATCCCTTTGAAAACCACAACAAGGAAACCCTTTAACTTAAAAATTTACCAAGAAGTAAGGAAAATACCTTGAAAATAAGTTTATGGACCTTTTTGATCATTGATTTAGCGTTCAAAGGCGTTTTTGGAGGCCTGGTGGATGAGTGGAGCATTTTCAGTAGAAAGCGCCGCACAGATGGAGGTGTCGAGTCGGTTTCGGGCGCCCAGTGACCGCAGACACAGGCGCGCCGTGCCGCAGTGTAATCTCTTCATTCGGGCACTCACAGGCGCGTCGCACGCATCTACAGGCGCGCCGCACAGATTTCTGAGCCCCAAAAACTTGAAAAAATGCCCGAAAATGTTTTTTCCTCCAGTGAGCAGGCTAAGGAACACTTGTTTCATGGTTTGAAATTACACAATGGGCCTTTTAAATGGTATCTTCTGCCTTTTTATTTGAAACAAACTTCAATGTCTTTGCAGCATAATTAGGAAGGTTTATGCCTTTTTGAAAAGGATTTTTGTATATAAAAACATCGATCATTGCCTTTAGTATTTTATCACCTTTAAAATACCATAAAGACCCATTTTTCGAACAAGACTCATAAAAACAATGTTGTGGCCAACTTCTTTTGAAGACCCTCATATCCATGAATTTTTCAAAGTAAAGAGGCCTCCTTAAAAACATAACCTTTTTCACTGCCTCTTCATTAAGGAAACAACCCCTGAGACCACTAATGTAGCTCTTGATAATGATGCCTTTTTATAATCTTTGTTGTCTTTTTTATATGCAAGAACTACTATCAACCACAACCATCTCTCTTTCTTCGACTATTTGGATGAAGGTTTTTAGCCCAAGTTTCATCCTCATGACAGTTTGAAGGAGGTTTTTATGAACAGAGGAAACAAGGTTTTGTAAACACCAGAAAAGTCATCTTTTTGCTTGATGTGAAATAGGTTTTTAACCTATGAAAACTCATTTCTTTGTCACAGTTTGTCCTTTCTGTCCTTCAAAGGAAAATTTCTCAAGAACCATATCCAAGACTGTTGATGCATCCTTTTCCTATCTCTTGGAAGGAGGTGATTGAAAATTCTAGAAATTACTTTGACAATTCAACTCTCTAGTGTTTGATGATTGATTATGCCCATTGTTGGAGTTTGTCAAACACTGTTAGGCACCTTATATCGAAATTTTCTTTTGACTGTGTATAAACCCTTATTTTCACTCACCAAGATTTTACCCACATCTTCTCATCAAGGAGATGGCCTTTAAAAACCCTTAATGCAATCATATACAAACAACAGAGTTTGTTCTCATGTGCATTGAAAGGTCTTGTCTATGACTGTGGTATGTTTTATTTCTTTGAAGGTTGTCTTGAACTTGAATCATTGTGATATAGCATTCCTTATCCATATTGTCTCTATGTATTCAGTTGCAAAGGTCATTTTAATAAACAAGGCTATTCTACCTTCTTGTCATTTTGATGAGCTTGTTCCAAGTTTTGGACATTCTAGCCTCTGGTTACTCTTCGAAGGAGGCCTTTATAGATAGAAGAGAAGAAAATTCTTTTGACACCATTCTATCACTGCTTTGATGATGTCACAAATGGATTCAAAGCATGAACCTTCAATTGCTTTCACTGATTTTCAACTTTGTCCTTTAAACAGTGAACTCATTTAAACACCCTTTGAAACACTACTGATACATCAGTTGTTTCATCCTTTTGGAGGAAGTGGTGTAAACACGTTTTTAGGTCATTTGAAACACTATTAGTCTTGTGCTCCTTGAATGAGGCTACACCTCTGTTCCTGAACCTTTGCTTTTAGATGAAGGAGGCCCTTATCATGTTCCTAACCATCTGCTTTTAAATGAAGGAGATTAACATAATATTTCCAAACCATCTGCTCTTTATATTGGAGGAGGTTTTCAACATGTGACCCAACCATCTGCTTTTGCTTGGAGGAGGTTAACACAGTCATGACATTTCATCCATTTCTCAAACCGTGTCATCTTTCTTTGTAATACATATCTCTTTCTTGATTGTGTTTGTAGAGGCTTATTGAATTTGCTCTCTGACTAGTATTCTTATCCCAGGCTCAAGACAACATGAGAAGCAACTGTCTTCTTATGTTCAGTTTGATAATGTCTTCTAGAATACTTGTGCATCTCTTCTTCTGAAAGAGACACTGAAACAATGTAGATCAACATTATATCAGTTTGGCTTTTGAAACATGTACTACTGAGACATCGAGACCTCTTAGTGGCACGGCCTATGGGTGTATTAAGATTTGTTTTTTGCAGATTAAGCGCTAATTCAGGGCTGGCTGGTATTGAACAAAGTATTCTAGCTCAGGATGTTTTTGCCAAGGAAGGAATTCCCTAAAGCACCACTACCTAACTTAGGGGAGATCTTTGACAGATTTTGAGTATTTTCTTTGGGTAGGATTAGATCTCGAAATAACATGTGACCAGAGGTAGGGTGGCTGACATTCCTATCAACAGTTGGATAATGAATGACTTGGGGATGAGGGTAAATGACAACAGATAACCTTTAGCTATGACAACTCATGGACATGATTATATGACTGAAAATAGATAGGACTTGACAACTAGGTTTTTCTCATCATAGGCTGACTGGAAAAGGTAAGAGGACAAAAATTGTTTAGGGGTGTTTTCTAGATGACATATTTGACAAATTGGAGATCAGCTTCTAGAAAAATTGGCTTTAAAAACTAGTCATCATCAACAGGTGAAAAATACTGATGACTAACAGCACACAGCCAACGGGAGCCTTTCTACCCAAAAACCCATAGTTTAGCCCAAAACCTTAACCAATAACCATAACAAGATAATAGATCGATATCCTTTCTCGACTAGATTTTTAAATATTTATACTAACTTAAGCGCACACATACCATGGTTTGAGACGCATGGTTTTCCCTTTAAACCCATTACATTGATTGAGGGACTTTGACTCACCCCAAATCCCCTTTGACTCATTCGTGTAGCGTGCACAAAAAACATATACAAAACTTAACCCAAAAATGTACCCCAAGGGACTGCGCTCCAAAAAATTCCAACAAGAACATTGAAGCGATAGTTTAACATAAGAGACACCAATTTAACCTAGGAAAATCCCAAACTAAGGGGAAAAATTGAACAACCCTTTCATCTTCTTTCCACATATTTGTTTCACCTCTTTGCCACAGGTCGTGACATTTTTCCTCAGACAACCATAGGTCGAAACTTTATCCTGCCTCATACCACTAGGTCCAAAATATATTCTTCCTCAAACAACCACATGTCTAAAATTTCAGCCTTGAACTGTAATATCCCAAAATAGGGAAATTATACACTATTGGGAATATCTTAAGATATTCCAAATGTGGAGATCTAGCAACACATAAACATAAACTAGAAATAGCAGTGAATAAACATCATACCAAAATGTATGAAAACCATAGAGACATTTTATTATGAATCAACAACAAATAATAGAAATACAACTCAAAGGATCAAGGCAAACAAGTCTCCCATCAATAAACATGCAAAAAGTGAAATATTGCTACATGGCAGAGTGTCTATGAACAAGAACTGTGCAGTCATGGATGGAGCACTGCTACAGGAAGTGTAAAATTTCATATATATACATATACATGACTCATACAACATTGGTAGAGAATATCTAAGCTCCCAAAGACTACCTCAATTCAATCCTGGAAGGATTGGCTGAAATATGAAAAATCTGCAAAATGTCGGAGTGGCAGGGTAGTAACTGCAACTCAAGAACTGGAAATGGATGGTGAAGGCTGAATATGTTGCATCAGATAAAAGACCTCCTCCAATGGATCTTCCAAGTGAAATGTTGATCCTAACACTGAAGATTTCACCCTCTGACAATCACTGCAATCCCCCACTGCAAATACCAATTGGAAATAACGCATTCACTGAGGGATACTGTGTTGTAGGTGCAAGAAAAAGCGTTGGCCAAGTGCCAAGATCTACAATATGCTCCAAGGGCTTCCAAATTGATCTCTCAAAGGAAAGAGAGCCTCCTCCTCTGAAGAAAAAGTGATGAAAGTGGTGCTGTGAACCCTCACTGCAACACCCTGCAACACAACATTATTCTGCTGCAGAAATAACGCTGTAGTTGAAGGAGGATGCTTGACCTCAAGCCTGGATGTGAGGTAAATCAGTAAAAATCCTTCAACGGGCCTCTCAAGAAAGGAGAAGGATTCCTAAACAAGAAATCCTTGTGCTAAGCAGCACTGCAACTTTGCTAAACAGTAGGAGAATGCACCAAGTCTAAACAGACAAAGAAATCAATAATATGAATCATGAATAGAAATGGTTACATTTCCCTCCTTTTAAACAACTAAAATCCCTCTCTTCATGATTCCCACTCATTAGGGTTTCCTCCACCAAATAACCCTCTTCCATTTATATTGCATTGTCTATCAAAGTGTTCTCCACCTCCTATCCCAGCACTGTTGACTTGGTCAAACTTGACCTTGTCTCCATGCAAATGTCCTCTTTCACACATAAGGGTGTGAAATCCAGCTCTTATGACTACTCCGTTTCACATTTGAGTGATTTTATTTATGTTTTTAATAAGCATGGGCTTCCTTACCCATTTATTTAGTTGCTAGGTGATAAAAACAAAATTTTAATATTCCATTTAGCTATGTGCTAAAATGGGAATATTACAGTCCTCCCCTCCCAAATGTTGCTTGTCATCAAGCAACTGCAAGGGTAGAACTCGACAATCTCCTCCCAAGGAATGGATACTTAAATGTGTTGAGGAACATCTTCCCCAAGTGGATCCTCCACTCCCCAAGCAATCATCCATACAAAATGAGTTACCTCGCAACATGGAAACTCCTGAAAATCCTCTTCCACCTTTAGCTCCTGTAATGTAGGTGAGCTGAAAATCTGATCTTGGTAGACAAAATAGTCTACCCCATGTTTTCCTTCTCTCCACTTAGGATAAGTGTAGAGTATATGTTGAGCTTGGGCTGCAATAATATTTCCCTCAAGTGGCAAGATGAAGATTAGACCTCCAAGGATCGCTTCTCCAATGTTATGAAACATGTTGGCCCAAATCATCTCATATGTGATGAGTTGGAAGTCATCATCATATGGCATCCAATCAATCATATGGCTCACCTCAAATGGAAACAAGTGTTTTTCTATAGTGGCCACATACTCTCTCATGCTCCCATTAGAACATGCAATGCAAACAATGTGGGAGATCTCTCCCCCAAGAGACACATCCAACCAATGTGCCATTCCCCCAATCATGCTCTCAACAAAAACAAGAATAACAAAAACATAAGGAACCATAATGAGAATCATAATTGCTACCATATGTAGCAAGGGAGAAGGACAATGGTCCCTCAAATGCAACCAACGCAGTTTGACCCTCAACTACAAAAGAGTGTGACAAAAAGTGTGGGTTCTCAACCACTTGCTTGTTGTCCCACTCTCCTCATATGTTTGGAGAAAGTGAATGATGTATGGTGCAAAGTGATCATGTTTTGCAAAATACATCTCCTCCCCAAGTCCTCCTAGGGAGTGGTCGTCAATAATTCTCATGGCCTCAAGTAGACCATAAGGTCTAGAAGGAAGAATGTCCCTTCCTTGAGCAATATCCTGCACACATATGCTTAAGGGATGCATATATAAATTATACAAATCATTATGCAAACAAACAATACCCTCACCATATAATTTGCTCATACAAATGGAGTGGCTCATAGATGAGTCTCCTCCCATCCTCAAAAAAGAAAGAGGTGGTTGTGCTAACTCTTCCAAAGAGTTATGTATCTTCTCCTAATCCATGCATCTCCTCATATGTTGATATATTTCCTCCTCAAAGCCTTCCCAAAAATACCCCTCCATGATGGTGTGGTATGTCCTCATAGAATAAGTGTGGCTGAAAAGGAAATATCCATGAGCTGCTTGTAGAAACTTCTCCTTGAGCTTGGAAGCTCTAGAAAAGAAGATCCTACCATGATAGTAGATGACCCCATCTCTGACTAAATATCCATCCTCATGCAACTGGTCATCCAATATCATGCAAGTAAAAATATCCTTGGAATACTCCACCAACAGCTGGGAGTTCCAATATGGATCTATCCTCCATAGTGACAACACTGATGATCTCTCATGAAGAAAATCTGTCATATGGTCATCCTCTTTGACATCTCCCATGCCAAAGATGAAAGTTGGAAGGCCGCTATCCTTCCCCTGCTGCTTCTGCCATAGCGCAAAATCTGAAATGAGAGTGGGTAAATATGATGTTGAGAGAATGCCTCTCTCCTCCTTGAGTCTATCCAAGACTCTCAGCATTGTACAATGACCTCCCAAGGTCTCCACTCCTCTGAAATCAATGAATGGTGCCTCAAAATTTGAAGCATCTCTCATCATCTGCTGATCTGGTGGTCTCCCTGGTGAAATGTCTCCATGCAATGAAAAGTTCTCATCAAGAGTATACTGCATATATGTATGGACAGACTTTTTCTTGCTCTCACTGCACAATCCAATCTCCCTCTTATGTACATAAAACTCATGAAATAGACAGGGGTGCATTCACCTCATCACATGATGCTGGTCATCCTCCCTATCTCCTCCTTGTATCTCCATAGGTTCACACCCTTCTATCAAAGGCACTTGTAAATCATGAGTTGTTCCTTGATCTCCACATGTGAGATCCTAGGGAATTTCTTGCAATGATACAATAATCCTTCTAGTTGGAGAAAGATCTCCTCCTTCCTCTGCATGAGGTGCTAGATCAACTCCAGATCTGATAGTGTTGTTTCCCTCAGCCTCATCAACATGTATGGGAAACCTCTCAAGAAATGGATCCTCTCTTGAAAAAGAGATCTTCATGCCCTCTTGTTCAGGAATATGAGATAGAGGCTTTGCCTCTAACAAGGTATGCTACAAGATGTCAGTCTCCTCCATGGGTTTCTGAAGTGGATCTGAGTTTATAGTTTTCTCCATCACATGCAAGGGTTTTGTTTATTTATGTTTTTTTAACTTCTCCACATGTGTTGCAGAAAGTTTTCCATCAAACCTTCCCATCAATGCCTTAATAAACCTTGCATAAGAAGAAGTATTTGCATTTTTCAAAGAGAAAGTCTCAAATATCCACTAGGCATAGGCCCTACCTCCAAGATGCAGCGCTGCAACTCTGATGGCTTCATCTTCATAAATTCGATGCTGCTGCAAAAAGGTGTCTAGCTCTTCCACCCAAGCCCTGGCTGAACATGTAGGGGAACCATCAAAGGTAGACAGAAGAAATCTATCCACATTGTGCTGCTTTCTCCTCCTCACCTTGATCTTTCAAAACTCTGGGAAAGTGATATGATCTCTAAACTTCTGAGTTTGAGATTCATATTCATGCAAGAAACCACTAAGAGTTCCCCTCTTAAGCACTCCTTCTTCCTCCCTCTCTCTCATGGAAAAACTGGGCATGTGACTACGCTGTGCATCATAGGGTGTGTCTTCATGCTCACACTCCCCATAAGAAAACCTAGAGTTTGACTCAGTTTCAAACCCTCTTGGATATTCTGTACACATCTCCCCCCTTACCTTCTTGAAATCTTCATGAATGCTCTAGACAGATCTTGGAAGAAGCTTTGTAAGTCTGTCTTCCTTTCTTCCTCCAAATAATTTAGTCCTCATCTTCTCTTTTCTTGATAGCATCATGGCTGAGATACATAGGTTGAGCCAAGATTATGCTCTGATACCACTGTAATATCCCAAAATAGGGAAATTCTACACTATTGGGAATATCTTAAGATATCCCAAATGTGGAGATCTAGCAATACATAAACATAAACTGGAAATAGCAGTGAATAAAAATCATACAAAAATGTATGAAAACCATAGATCCATTTTATTATGAATCATCAACAAATAATAGCAATACAACTCAAAGGATCAAGGAAAACAAGCCTCCCATCAATACACATGCAAAAAGTGAAATATTGCTACATGGTAGAGTGTCTATGAACAAGAATTGCGCAGTCATGGATGGAGCACTGCTACAGGAAGTGTAAAATATCATAGATCTTCATATACATGACTCATACAACATTGGGAGAGAATATCTAATCTCCCAAAGACTACCTCAAGTCAATCCTGGAAGGATTGGCTGAAATATGAAAAATCTGCAAAATGTCGGAGTTGCAGGGTAGCAGCTGCAACTCAAGAAATGGAAATGGATGGAGAAGTTTGAAGATGTTGCATCAGATAAAATACCTCCTAGAATGGATCTTCCAAGTGAAATGTTGATCCTAACACTGAAGATCTCACCCTCCGAGAATTGCTGCAATCCCCCACTGCAAATACCAACTGGAAATAACGCAGTCACTGAGGGATATTGCATTGTAGGTGCAAGAAAAAGTGTTGGCCAAGTGCCAAGATCTGCAATATGCTCCAAGGGCTTCCAAACTGATATCTCAAAGGAAAGAGAGCCTCCTCCTCTGAAAAAAAAGTGATGAAAGTGGTGTTGTGAACCCTAACTGCAACACCCTGCAACACAACATTATTCTGCTACAGAAATAACGTTGTAGTTGAAGGAGGATGCTTGGCCTCAAGCCTGGATGTGAGGTAAATCAGTACAACTCCTTCAAGAAGCCTCTCAAGAAAGGAGAAGGATTACTAAATAGGAAATCCTTGTGTTAAGCAGCACTGCAACTCTGCTAAACAGCAAGAGAATGCACCAACTCTAAACAGACAAAGAAATCAATAATCTGAATCATGAATAGCAATGGCTGCCTTGCCCTCCTTTTAAACAATTTAAAGCCCTCTCTCCATGGGTCCCACTCATTAGGGTTTCCTCCATCAAATAACCCTCTTCCATTCATATTGCGTTGTCTATCAAAGTGTTCTCCACCTCCTATCCCAGCACTGTTGACTTGGTCAAACTTGACCTTGTCTCCATGCAAATTTCCTCTTTCACACATAATGGTGTGAAATCCAGCTCTTATGACTATCCCATTTCACATTTGAGGGATTTTATTCATGTTTTTAATAAGCATGGGCTTACTTACCCATTTATTTAGCTGTTAGGTGATAAAAACAAATTTTTAATATTCCATTTAGCTATGTGCTAAAATGGGAATATTACATGAAATCATCTTATTATTTCCTCAAAGATGGTTGAATTGATGTTCCTCAGATTTGGCTGAATTGTTGCATCAGACTTAGTTGAATTCTTTCCTTAGTCTTGGTTATTATGCCTCAAACATAAGCAAGATTCTATTCATGTTTTGGAGGAATGAATTATTGTCTTTTATGGCTTTTCTTGGAGATGAATGGGTGTGTCTTTTGCTGGAGCTGACTTGGATTCATGAAGGGGTTGACTTGTCATTGTAGGAGGGTTGACTGGATCATTTTGGAACCATAATTCAAATTTTGAAAATTTAAATTACTTTTTTAAAACTAAGCATGAATAAAATTATTTACAAAATACATCCATGATAAAAAAAAATGATAATGATGAAGACTAACCATAGCTACAAAAAATTCAAAAATCCCTCTTAGCTATGGAGGTATTCATAATGACTATCCATATTTTCTCATGTTGAAATATTTCTCTAAGAAAAGGTTATAAAAATTCATCATCAATATCTCCAATATTAACATCATCATCATCATGTCATCGACATCAATATCAATAGCATCAATCTCATCCCACAAGCTAGAAAAAATGGCATCAATATCAAAAACCAATTGATGAAGGGATCAAACAATGATGCCAAACTCTCCAACCATATGTAATGGCTTCTTAGTCAAGCACAATAACGTAAGAGAGTAATCAAATTCAATATCTCTAGCCATGCCATTTGTCTCTCATTGAAAATAAGATGAATCAAGGGAGAGTACTCAGAATTAGTGTCCTCGACCAAGTCAACTGGTCTCTCATTCAAACATAATGACCTAAGGGATCACTCCAAGCCTCAAAACCAATACCCCCAACCATAAGGTTTTTTGGTCAAACTCAATGACCCAAGGTTGTAACCAAAACAAAATTCCCAAACATAAAGCATGGTTTCTCATCCAATCCCAAGGAATATTCGTGATGCTATATAAGAAATGCTTCCTCTCTCCAAGAGAGGGATTCTTAGCCACTCCAAGATTATTTCATAAACAAAATTCATGTGGATAATGGCTATGTCAAAACATTATAAACCTACTTATTAGCATAAATGTATTCGAGACTCACAAATTTTCTTTGGAAAATATCTTGGATATAGTGATACTTGATCACAATGTTCTTTGAAGTGTCTGTTAGCATGAATTTTTCGTCGTAAAAAACTCACTTTAGCTACGCATATCAAGTAGCCCTAACATAAGTTATGGCTGCAAAATATCTTAAAATCCGTAATAAGCTGCATACATCTAGATCTAAATATGGAATATATTAAGCAGATAAAGTAAAGTATAAGCATCAATGGACAAGACAAGAACACATATGTTTAAAAGAATCTTTTTATTATATCAAAGAATGGGGCACCTGAGAGGAAAACAAGAAAGGTGTTTTCCAGTTCTCCTCAGTGGGTTGGGTTCTTGGAAGTCCTCAGTGTTTCAAATTGATGGTTCCTCTCTCTAACTATTATGGAAAACAACAACATGGAACTCAATGGGAGTTCATAAAATAGGAATGAAAAGTGGTGACCAAAAGCAGATCTAGTGTGATCTAATGCAATGGAGGTGACTAATGAATGGGAAAAACCTTCCTATTTATAACAAAATATTGGGGTGTTCTAGAACTTGGTGCATGAATAAAATATTGTTAATCATCTTCTAGAATCACCCTTCAGGAATATTTTATTATATTTGTTGGAGGGAAAAGGGTTTTTGACTTGGGTCAATTCCTTTATTTATAAATAACAAATAAATAAATGATTTATTTGTTATTTAAGGGAAATGAGGGGAATATAATTAAGTAAATAATGGTTTATTTAATTATTTATATTGGATTTAGTCAAATTTAACTAAGAATATGATTTAAATAACTTATTCTTAGGAAAAAATTAAATAAATAATTATTTACTTAATTGATATCCTTATTTTGGGTTAAATATGATCATGAAAGATAAATAAATGTGGTGAAAGCAATTTTGCTTTAGGTAAAATTGGTCTTACATGGTGTACTTGGGTTCATCTAATAATAATAGGTTAGATGACCAAAAAATGGTGTAACAGTGTCATTAAAATTAGATTCTTGGAAAGAATCACATGGTTTTGATTGTCACAATATATCATGGTCAATTTAAACAACTGATAAAACGAACCAAATAATAAATTTCAAATCCAAACTGCTTCACAAGAGGTTAATCAATCAGTTGTATCGTCATCCAATGTAAGTGTAACAAAGTTTTACATCATACTCATTCTTGATATCTAGGATAAGACAACATCCAAAAGTTCTCTAGAACAACCATCTGAAAAAAATCTACAATTCCATGTGGCATATCTTTCAACAATCCAATTAGTAGGATCGACCAATTCAATGACAAATTCTTACGACTTCTTCAAATTTGTGATCATCGAGGTGTCCATGGACTCATTGTCCATCATGCCAAATTTTTGAATGATTTCAACAAATATTTTAATAATCTTATGCCATACTTTCAATCTATGGTAGTAATGCATTAGACCAAGACAATTCAACAAGATTTTTGCTACACTAGACAAAGAGGTCCTCAACTCTTGTCAGAAATATATCATCAAAACCACGGGATCATCTTCAACATCCCTCTTTGTAGCACCAAATATCCATTAATTTGATAGTATCATTCATGACGTTTCTCACTTCATAGTTTTCTCCCTCTTACTCAAGTTATCGTTCACTTTTTACTTCAATTACAGAAAAACATTGTTTTGTGGAATTTGAGGAATTTTTGGCTTTAAAATAGTGTAAAGTGAACATTTATAGTTAAACACAGCAAATTGAAGGAAGTTGGAGCAATATTTCATTGAATTCCAAGTAATCAATTAATCCATGAAAACTGATAACAACATAAAATCATAATGAAATAACATGAAAGCTAAAAATGAATCTCAGGTACAAAAATAGAGCATGTGATGCAGGAGCAGTCTTCAAGGTTTATAAGACCTAGGAGTCTTATCACACATTTACTAAAGGGAGTGAGTTCCCTTAATTATTTTGTTTATTTTCCTAAGTTTAGTTTGAGTTCTAAATACATTTAAATGTAATTTTATTAATGAATAATATCTCGTGAGTTGTAGAGATCTTAGGGATGAGTGATTAATCCTAGGAAGAGTAAGGGTTTTGTGGATCTAAAATATCTTATGAGTTGTTAAGGAGGGTTTTGTGTATTTGAACCAAGGAAACTTTTAGGGAGCTAATATTCGCAAGTGGGCTAATTTTCCATGCATTTAAAAAAAAAAAAAGATTCGTGAATTTACAATTTTTTAGAATATGTTTCGCCCAAATTTTACAGTATACGAATATTTTGCCTTAGAAATCACCAATTAATTATAGATACTATTCAAAATCATTATAAATATGAATATTTTTACAAAATTATCGCTAATCCTATTACAATTTCCATAATACGGACTAGTAATATTCGCCAATATTTCTAAACTTTAAAATTAATTTCTATCCTAAAACATTTCCATGATATGAGCTAGAATCCTTTTCTTTAAAAGTGTAATTTGGCAAGCAATAAATATTGGATTGTGTGAGTGTGAGAGGGAGAGGAATGTAACGATTATTGAGCCACCAAGGGTCAGACCAAAAAAAAAAACTCTATTTCTTTTTATTATTTTATCAATTTTAATTCAAGAAGGATTGTTTTCAGATAAATCTCTTAATAAATTCCTTTAAATATTCATCCTTCAACATTTGTTGGCCATGGGATTCCTTATATATACAGATGTTGTTAAGTTTAAGAGACCCAGTTGTCATGAAATTGTTTTCCATAACTCTCTTTCATGTTTGAGGGTCGATATCTTATTCATGGTTATGCTGAATTCATTTCATATTCTCAAGAACATAGAGTAACATATTATATGAAATTTTTCAAAAATATAGGTGCATAATTTCAAACAATAAGATATTTACTACCAATTTCATTGGGCATTTTGTAACCAAAGATTTGATTATGTCAATGATGGAATAGTTCTTTCTTTACTTCCTATCAAAGGAAACCCATTCTAGGATCCGATGGACCAAGGATTCGATCATGTCTGCAGGAGAAATTAATCAAGTCAAGTGCTGCTATGGTGTAGCTTCGGAAAGATCTTCTAAAAATTTCGTAGATCCACGTAAGGAGAAAACACAGAGTAGAGGAACACACATGGAATCAATGATATGTCTCTTGTAGGGTTAAAAAAGGAGTCTAAATTCCATTTCCAGATTTCAAGTTCCTCATCCAACGGAAAACCCAAATTTCTTGAACTTCGCTACGCATTAGCTGCGTAAGCATTATGCATTCGTTGTGCATGTGCTATGCACACTCTTGAGACACTACCCTTTCGCTGAAGACGCTACTCTTTCATTGAAGAAACTACGCATTTCACTGGGAAAGCGCTACACATACTCTGGAAACATTGCGTATACACCTAAGGTACTACACATACAGTTGTTGATGTTACACTACCTTAACGCTACATTTTCACCAACACTAGTTCTAATGTTGCATTTTCACCTGCAAGCTAAGTGAATGATCAATCCAAGCTCTAGTATATTTGTAATGGTGGATAGAGATAAGGTGTAATTTATTGAAGGTTGCATGTTGTATGAATTGGATCTGCTTCAGATCTGTGTAAGGAATTCCAGGGAGGCTTAGTGTGAAGTGTGGTTATTATTTTTATTTGTGAAACGAGTGTGCTGGTATCCGGTAAACAAACAATCCACAGTGAGGATTTTTTCTGTTGGGTGGTTGAGGATCATTGGGAGTAAATGATGAGGAAATTGAATGTTGGCATGATCCCATAAGATGGAGTTTTCAGAACTCAATTGGGGGCATAATTTATGTAGTTTTTATTGTTGTAGATAGATAAGCGCCGAGGAGAATGTTGACTCCCAAGAATTCATTTTTTTTTTTAGAACTAAATTTTCACAAGTATTTTACCAGTGCATCATTTGGTATCAGACCAACACTAGTTCTCTTTAGGGTTTTTCCTTCAAAGATTGAATTTCATTCTGAGTATGTGTAGAATTTTCATTGGTAATAGATCTAGATATAGAGGGTTATGATCTGAAAGGAATTGGTCGTTGGGAGATCAAAAAAAAAAATATTTATTGCAGAAAAGAAATCGGAAGTGTGGGCAAAGCAAGATATTTTGATGTGTAAAGAAGAGAAGAATCTTGAAATACTGTAGGCAATGAAGACTTTAGCCATTTCATTCGAGGCAGAAAGTGGAAAAAGGTTTGAGGAAGACAAGATGAGGGAAGGATCTTGTATGTTTTAAAAACTTTAATGATATGTATGCCAATGGAAGTAGAAACAAGAAATTGTAGCTAGGTAGTTGTGGCAAAGGACAATGGAGCAAGTGAAGAAATTACAGCAAGAGGTGTTGTAAGGCAATGAAGAGAACATGGATATTCTCAGAAGGAAAATAAAATTAGTTGGAATAAGAATTGAATTGTGGACAGTGGAAAGTAAAGCAACATGTTTATTGTCCAAGCCAGTGAAAGCTCAAGGAGATAAGATCATTTTAATATCTCACAGATATGAGTTATATTTTGATATTTGGTCTAATTTGAATTATTTTCATAGTGAAGAGAATGATAGTAGCCAACACACAGTAGCAGACTATGTAAAGGGAATATAAGTTGTGTTAGTGGAAAAACTCAGAAAATAAGATTGTTGTAGAAAAGAAGAGAATAAAAGAGTTTCAAACCAAAGAGAGAGGCAGGTGAGCATTGTTTACAAAATCTCGACAACATTGGAAGTTGAGGAGTAGGAGTGCTCAAAAGAGGTTTTGTTGCAGAAACCCAAGGAAATATACCAAGATGATGACTTGGTGTAGGTTACAAGTAAAGACTTGTTACAAAGAAATGAGAGATGGTTATTGTAAGCTCACAATGGGCAAAGGAAGTTCACATAAATAAGCCAATATGACTATTAGGGGTCATGAGAGGATCCACAATAGAAGAGAGAAAGATTCCAAGGAAAATGGAAAAGGAAAGAAGATGAGTTAGGAAGTACTTGACAAAGACATTGTTGTATTGAAAGCAAGTATTGATGCAACAATAATGCTGCTAGAAGATTGTGAAAGGGACCAAAGGTATGGTTAGCTGGAAGTTGTTGCAAAAACAGATAAAGAAGAGAATGTACATCAAGTTAAGATAGGAACTCAGAGCAGCTGAGTTAAAGGTGAAATATGGCTATTGTAGACCTGACCAAGAGGTTTACCTTAATGAGGAAGGAATTATTTATGATTTTCTAAACTGTTGGACAAGTTCAGATCAACAGAGAGATGTGATGATTAAGACATCAAAGGAAGAGGAGCCTTTTATTTTTGAAACTAATGCTTTGTGTATGTTTGCAGGTGATGAACAACCTTTAGAAGATGTATTTATGCAGGTTGATGAAGAAATGAAGCTGTTAGAAGAGATGGTTGTAATAGAATATTTCTTAATTGAACATGTATTCAAAGACACTGAAGATGGACAATTTTTTAAGACTACTATGGAAGTTGAAGATGATGAATCTAGTAAGGCTTGGAAAAAATATGGTAGACGGTCTAAAGACAGAAGGAAATTGAATATTGCAAAACAATAAGTAGAAAAGAGGTATGATGATGGAATTATGACATGATCAAACAAGAATATATGTACAGTGCAAACACCTGAGGTAATGCAATTATCTGTTCAATTTTTATTCAAAAATTATGAACCTGTATTGATAGTTAATGGGCAAGAAATTGTCTTCAAAAGACATAATGGAGCATCCATGAAAAGGGCTCTTACTAAATATTGCACTATGGAGGATGATATAACAGAAATTTATAAGGAGAATTCAGTCCAAAGAGGTACAACTAGTCCAGTAAAGGATATGAACAGGAAAGGAAAAGAGGACAATCAAGAACTTAAGAATAAGTTGGCAGAGGTTGATGCACAACAGAAAATTGAAGAGAATGTTATTTGTACCAATTAAAAAAAGAGTAAAAGTGAATGTAATCAGAAAACTGAAAAGAGACAAGCAATCTAAGAGGATCGAGGCAAGGATGCTTTAGTGAACTATGCACTTGCAGCGAGCAGAAAATGGGCTCAATGGAATGTGATATTCATGGTGTTAATACTAATTTTTACTGTTGTAAAAGGGACTTTACAGTGGAATGAAAATTTTTTTGTATATGGTAATTTTGTTTCCTGTACAAAAACAAAGAGAACTTTAGCTTCTAAAATTAGAAATTGGAATATTTTGATTGAAAATAAATAGGAATGGAAAAAGAAACTAGTTGGCTCAAAAGCTTGGAATGGAGGAAAAAGAGTTGAGATAACTCTTATACAAGTCATTGCAGAAGACAAAGAAGATTTTAGAGGATGTGAAATTATATTCCATGAACAAATTTTGTTTTTGATCCAAATAAGATTTGAATGCCAAGAGTTTATCTTGAGTTTGCAATTGAAAAATTGGGTGAATAGTTCAGTTAGATTTAATATGAGTATGGAGACAATTGAACAAGATTCAATAACTAAAATTTTTGCAGCTAATGGACAATATGTAGTGGAAAGATCATATGTTATTGTATCAAGAAAGGAACAATATTCTTTTGAAATTGAGAGCATTCCACTCAATATATTGGATAAGCGGATGATGAAAACAAAAAAGGTGATAGGTATGATAATTTCTCAAAGTCAAGAATTCAAGAAGAGATTGAAGCATATGCAGGACAGTATAAAGAAAATGTTTTGGAAACATAAGAGGATGTTGGGGATAGGATCAGAAATCAAAATATACAGTCATGTACAAGACAATGTAACTAGTGAGGAATACATGGAGTTGAAGTTCAATTCTGTTTAGATGATGACAATTCAGCAGCTAACAGAGGTACATAATTTTATGTTGCCTGAGGAGATGTTTATGTTGGAAATCAGTATCAAAACACTATGCAATGGAGATTCTCATAACAGCAAAGCAAAATTACATCCACAATACAGGGTTTGGTATCAAGGAGAAGAAGAGAATGCAACAAATACACCTGTAATTGGAAAAGGACAGACAGCCAGTTGGAAGATGGAATCTGATGAAGTTTACAACATAGGAAGTTGGAAGACTCATGAAGAGGAGTCCATGAATTATTTCAACCTGGGGAGTCTGATGCAGGAGCATTATTCAATTTTTATAAGACATAGGAGTCTTATCACACATTTACTAAAGGGAGCGGGTTCCCTTAATTATTTTGTTTATTTTTCTAAGTTTAGTTTGAGTTATAAAGAGATTTAAATGTAATTTGATTAATGAATAATATATCGTGATTTGTAGAGATCTTAGGGATGAGTGAGTAATCGTAGGAAGAGTGAGGATTTTGTGGATCTAGAATATCTTATGAGTTGTTAAGGAGGATTTTGTGGGTCTGAACCAAAATTTGGTATCAGAATCATTTTCTTTGAAAGTGTAATTTGGTGAGAAATAAAGGTTGGATTGCGCGAGTGTGAGAGGGAGAGGAATGTAATGATTATCGATCCATCAAGGGCTAGAAAAAAACTCTGTTTTTTTTTTTTTAGAAATTTTAATTCAAGAAGGATTGTTCAGAGAAATATGTTAATCAATTCCTATGAATATTCGTCCTTCAACATCTGTTGCTTGTGGGATTACTTATATACAGATGATGTTAATTTTAAGAGACTAGAATTTCATGAAATTGTTGTCCATAACTCTATTTCCTATTTGAGGGTCGATCTATTATTCACGGTTACACTTAATCATTTCATATTATCAAAAATGCTAACATATTTTATGAAATATTTCAAAAATATAGGTGAAGAATTTCAAACAATAAGCTATTTACTACCAATTTCGTTGGGCATTTGGTAACCAAAGATTTGACTCTGTCAATGCTAGAATTTTTCTTCCTTTACTTCCTAACAAAGGAAACCCATTCCGAGATATGATGAACTAAGGATTCGAATATCTCTGTAGGATAAATTAATCAAATCAAGTGCTGCTATGGTGTAGCTTCAGAAAGATCTTCTGAAAAGTTCGTAGATCCGTGTAGGGAGAAAACACAGAGCCAAGGAATGTATATGGAATCAATGATCTATCCCTTGAAGGGTTAAACAAGGAATATAAAGGAAATATCTAGATTTCAAGTTGATCATCCAGCAGAAAACCCAAATTTCTTGAAATTCGCTATGCATTTGCTGCGTAGGTGTTGCACACACCCTTGAGATGCTACCCTTTCACTAAATACGCTACGTATTTCACCGTGCATACTTTGTAAATGTTTCATATACAACTAAGGTTCTACGTATATAGTTGTTGATGCTACACTACCTTAATGCTACATTTTCACCAAAAATAGTTCTAACGTTGCATTTTCACCTGCATGCTAAGTGAATGATCAATCCAAGCTCCAGTAAATTTGTAAAGGTGGATAGAGGTAAGGTGTAATTTATTGAAGGTTGCATGTTGTATAAATTGGATCCGCTTTAGATCTGTGTAAGGAATTGTAGGGAGGCTTAGTGTGAAGTGTTATTATTTTTTTATTTGTGAAATGAGTGTGTCGGTATGCGGTAAACAAACAATCCGCAGTGGGGATTTTGTCTATTGGGTGGTTGAGGATCGTTGAGAGTAAATGATGAGGAAATTAATTGGTGGCATAATCCCATCAGATGGAGATTTCAGAACTCAATTGGGGGCATAAATTGTGCAGCTTTTATTATTGCAAGTAGATAAGCGTTGAGGAGAATGCTAACTCCCAAGAATTCATTTTTTTATAGAACTAAAGTTTCACAAGTATTTTACCAGTGCATCAGCATGTTGCAAATGTATATTAACTAGATAAATATTTACAAAAGTGGCATTTCTCACATCATCGATCATCCCTTGCAGAGTAAAAAATGTACAAATATATAGAGAAAGATCTCCATATGTCATTAATTACAAAAATTTCCACCAAGGGCTAGGTTTAAATCATGCTAAGAGACCTAATCCTATTTCAATTACAAAACATATGATTTTTCCTAGCGATTTTATATTTGACACAATTTGAATACAAATAGGATTCTTTTTCATTTATGAGTCCTCAAATATTATGTTGTTGAACCTTATCGGATTCAACCAATTGTTGAGTGTGTTGAATGTGCTAGACATGATGATGTGCTCTTTCCAGGTGGATATGCCGACCTGGTTGACATGCTGACATGTCTTCCTAAAAAATAGGAGTTATTTGACTAATTATGTGGACATTCCTATGACCTATAACCCATCTATTTTCCTTTTTGTCTGACGAAAAATTAAGAACTATAGTGTAGAAAAAACAACTTGACAGTTTCGTAGAAAATTTTGGTAGCAAGCTTCAAAAAACACCCCTCTACTACTTCGTTGATCTTCCTACAAGTCCTGAAGTCTTTAATTATGTAATTTAGCTAAACTCATGCCAAAATAAATCCTTTAGCTAGAAATTTTACTTGCATTTTCCTCAATGAAAAGCTACAACAATTTCGTAGCAAATTTTCAGCTAAACTACGGAGAGTTGCTACGAAAACGTGAATTTTTTAAGTTTTCTATTTCTTTTGATTTTTTTTTTTCCTTCATATCATTTCTTATAACACATATAACCTTGTATATTTCTAAAACTATTAGTCTATCATAGTGTAGGCAAAGAATGAGGAATTTACCATACTCAAGGGGTGCTTGTTACTTAAGCTATCAGCTTGACATATCTTTTTGCAAGTTCAAATTTGATCATTTCTATTTGATTTTCCAATGCTTTGGCTTGTCTCTAAAAATTTTTATTGTCTACCTATAGCCAAATGTTCCTTTTGTACACATTTTTTAGCATACTATGTAAAGGTAGAGTCCTCTTCACCATTTTTCTGGATTCTTCGCCAACCTTTTCAAAGAAATCTAGCTGCTTTGACACGTCCTCTTTCAAATCCTCAAACAGTAGTTTAGAATCAATTACTTCTTGTCTAGATTATCTCACTTGTTCTTGCAAAATTTCTATTTCACTTTTTTCTTGCACATGATCTTTTCCCTTTCTTCTCTTTACTGGCTCTGCTTCTTCTAAGGGCACTTCTGGCATATTTTCAGTTTTTTGAATTGATCTTGTAATAGGTTTCCTTGGTTTGAAGATAAAACCTTATTCCTCTTGTGCGAAATCAAGTTTCTTGGCCCTCTTGCTCTTTTTCTGAGTTTATTCCTTTGTCACTTGTAAAAGTTGTAAATCTGGACTCTCTTCAATATTAATGGCTACTAGAATATCATCTAACATGCTCTTCCCTTTACTCTGTTGTTTGGTTATCCTTTTCACAGCGCTTGTTGAATTTTTCACTACAGGTTCTGATTCTCGTTGCTTCTCTTATCTAGGAGTTGTTGACTGATATTTTGGAGTTTTTCTAGAAGGGGTGGCAACATCTAACTTGTAACCACTCAAAAACAAGAAGGTAAGACAATATCTATTTAACTTATTAAGTTCATCTACAACAAGAAATTTGATGAGACCATGATGGAAAATAGAAGTGTTGCTAACATCAGGTTTAGCCTATACTTTGTTAGTCATCTTCCCCAAACTCCTATAAAGATAAAAAGGAATGTCTAGAGGTTTTTTACTTGTGAAATTCAAGAGAAATCTGAAGTGATACTAGTAAACCATGTTGAACCTACCTTCACATGTAAATTTTTTCTGGATGACCATTAAAATTTTGGAAAAATTCTCTTTGAGGGAAGTCCTAGAAATTCCAGCAGTTATGTAAATCCTTTTCTGTTCAGATTCGAGAAATTCATCACAATTGAGTAGCTGAAACTTTTGAACCTTGAACCACATTTCAACAGACCTGGGAATATCTATAGCGTGAGAAATTGTATCAAGGGACACTGCAAAATTCAACATGGAAACCTTTGAATCTGATCCTCTGAAATTGATGGTAAAATCCTTGGCAATATTCGCATGGAACCCCTACAACTTCTAGAAAAACCACAGGCATCCCACGTTGGCAAAGGATTGGATGAAAACGGGGTCTTCCTCCAATAGCTTCATGTCTATGGGTTCATAGCATACCACTGAGCCTCCTTTGTACTGCTTTTTCTCTGCCATGTATGCAAAAAATAGAGAGCTCCTTCTTCCCGCCTGCAATTTCTCCTAAAGACATCTAGACCTTGCTATGACACCAATAGACTTTCCTATGACAATAAGACCAAACTCAAAGTGACAACAAAACAAGGTAAGAATGAGCTTTTCGGTGTGAATGTTTGGGGATAATGGATAAGGGTTAAATCTAACATATATTCATGACCCATCGTGACTCTGACCTGTTAGCGCTCGAATCTGCCACAGGCTGAAAGAGGCGAGGCTCGAGGCAACATCAAACCAACCTTAGCCTCGTAGCTAGCCCTACGAGGACAGGAGAGGGCTCTCTCCGGGCCAACTCAGCAAAAGGTTTTCAGAAGGGCTGAGATGACCAAAAGCATCACTGATCTTAGGCTAGTAAACTGATATAAAAGGGTTTTTTGTAAATGTTGGGGTTTCTGGGCTGTGGAGGCAAAGACAGCAAGAACAGAGAAAGATAATAAAAAAACACAGATTGTCTCCTGAGGCAAGGTAGGCAGGAAAATTTAACATCAAATTTAAGATTAAGTGGAATGGCAAGACTGTTGAGGAGCCGACAAGGGCATAGAGGATGAATCCTTGTCGAACAGAAGAAAACATTAAATATGAACAAACTTAAAGGCAGAGCATATAAATTATGAATTCTACCTTAACACTTCATTTGTTCAAATGGAAACTATCATGAAATGACCTGAACACATAACAGGCTACATATGAAACAAAAAAGGACACAAATGCTAAATTTCAAGCCACAGGAATCTCAGAAGCCAGCGCTGGGTATTTTCATTAAAATATCTGTCAAAGACAGTACAATGGAAGCTCTGTTCTCTCTCCTACCTCAGCTCTCCCCACTCTCTCCTCTCAAATGATTATTTAATATATTAAATCAACTATTCTAGAAAAATAAGTCGACCCCAAAATGGTGGGCGCTGCTTCACCGTAATTACAACAATAACATGTAATAACTTTCTCCTAGAAAATTCCTAGAAAATCTCAACCAAAAGCCTAATAATCGAGCTGATGACTGAATTGCTGTCATAGGGATAAGAACAAATCCTACCATATGGTAACAGGTGTCTTCATTCTAACTTTGGTTTTCAGTCTTTAACTGTCAATTTTCCACTTGTCATTTGAATAAAACTCGTTGTTACAGCATTTCATGCGTTTTTAACAAAGCACCAAAATTGGATCCTCTTGTGTTTCACCGGCTCCACATCTTACTTTCTTTCTTCAAACTCACACTAGCAGTCTTTCCATGGCCCAACTTTCCATCTTAAATATCTTGAAACAGTTCTACATTCTCATCAAGAACCTTAGTTAATGCAGGTGGTAATTTTATAACTTGTACCAGTACTGTGCATCTCCCATTGGGCGTGGTCTTCTCGACAAAATCAGCAGTTGTTGATACGTTCTTATAGCTGTCCACAGCAGTGGCAGCTTCCGCTTATATAATTTCCTTATAAGAAACAATAGAGGGGGGACACTTCCAGATCAACACACAAATCTTAATACATCTCTCTAAATGAACCTCCCCTGCCGCTGCAAGAACTTGTTCACCTCTGCGTTTTATTTTCTCTCCCGCGGCCCTTATATGCACTCTGCTTCAATGTTTAAAATCACCACAAAATATAAATAAAAATCACCACAAACATAAAAATCGACTGCACAATGATCAAAACTTGTTGGCAATTCGTTGAAATCATTTTGGATGTCGTTGAAGTTGTTTTGGATGAAGACTGGGCGCATACAACCATTTCCGGACTTCTGTTGATGCGTGGGTCGCGCAGGCTCTGTTTGGGTCGCGCACCAGCTGTGACCGTTAAGAATCGCTCTGAGGTAATGCCCGCGCTGTGTGGGTCGCCGAGCCCCAAAACTCATTCACGCCGCTTAAAACCGTGGAACGGGGCCTCCAACTTCACTAACTTTTTCGATCTCTCATTGTTTGTATTTACTTCAAAGCAAGTCATAAAAGATCTTTGAGTTGGATTGCTTTACACATTCCTACGTTGGAGGAAGCCCTGGGTAAGGTTGCGAAATAACATTTTCCGAGATTTTGCTTGCCCGAAAAATAAATGCTCTACCAGCGTTGGACGTTTTGTTTGATCTTTAATTAAGTACATTGCAATTACTTTTTGAAAGAATTTGAGAACTTTTTGTCTTTATCGTAATCAAGCCTGTGTGGCATTTGTATCGTCATGCGTAACCTTCATGAGGATATTTTGAGAACCCGGAAAGCCCATGTGCCATAAACTGTCTCCATCACTTTTGCCATAAACCTGAAGATTTTTACTCCTATCATCCACCAGAGTTCTCAACTGATCTTTGTTATCCAAATAAGCTGCTACAAGAACCATTTGAGACTTTGTTTCTGTCTGATGAATTGTTCCTCCTGTTTATGTTTTCGCAGGGATAGGAACTGAGCTGCTGCCTTTTGAAGAGCTGGAGAATTTGATACATATTCTAAAAAAACACCTTTAATGAATTCTTCTTCAAAACAGGGTTTTGAAGAAGAATCAATTTCACATTGATGACATTTCTGAAATGAACACCTAGTGAATCTTCCTCTGGCCTACCTCTGAAAACTAAACCCTGAACTGTAGAATTACTCTTTAATGACTGTAAATAAGGAGAACTGAACCTTGGTGAATTTGATTGCAGCAGTCTGACAAGACGAAGTCTAACATTGGCTCCAATGGGGATGGCAGCTGCCGCTTCTTGGAGGTGCCAAGAACCGCAGAGCTTTGGGAGAGCAGACAGTGCCTCCATCCATTGGGCTATGGAATCATGATCAACTTATTAATTTAAAACTGACTGAGATGATTTGAAAAACTGACTTGGCAAACCTCAAACTAGAACTGCAATAAACTGGAACAAAATGCTGCACTTTGGACTGCTTATTTATTTACAAAATCTACCCTACTCTGCTGTAAAAACAATAGATCAGGTAATACCGAAATGCCAGATTAACCATTCAAGTAAACCTGAGAATGATGCCGCTTGAGAATGCTTCCACCAGGTCACAGATACAATTGCTGGGAACCCTTCATGCACGTACTGAGCCTGGTCACGGAAAATACAGCCTGATCTATCAATCAAACTGAAAAATGTGTCCATGTATGCCGCAATAGGATCACGGAAGCTGGACTCTGTTGGCTGCCCCAACTCTGTTATGCATACTTCCAGCTGCACACTGTCAATGTAAACAACTGTAGGCCATTCTATGATATCTTGTTTCGAATGAGGAAGGACTTCCAAGAACTTTTTAGGGTCTTGGAAATCATATGACTGAATCTGCTCATCTAAACATTGAATCTCCTTTTCAAACTTTTCAACAATTAACTCACAGAACCTAGTTTTAGTTTCAAGAGGAAACTTTGGAGATTTCAAACATTGAAGCAAGACACGGACAAATTGCTCATTAATTTCAAAATCCGCTAACGAATTTCTCACATCTTCTACAGCTTCAGAAAGTGCATGGTTTGCCACATACCCTACCATTGCATGAGTGGATCAGTGAGCATTGGAATCTCTGGATCGAGCTGGAGTCGCCGGGTGAAAGTTTCAGCCTTCATATGTGTCTGACTGCTGTCCACCATCAGCATCAGATCTGCAACTTTGTTATCCTTTACCGGGGAAAGATCTTCCCCAGTATGGTCGCCACTATGTTAGCACTCAAATCTACCTCAGGCTGAAATGAAGTAAAACTCAAGGCTACATCAAACCACGCTCAGCCTCGTAGCTAGCCCTACGAGGACAGGAGAGGGCTCTCTCCGGGTTAAACTCAGCGAAGGATCTTCAAAGGGGCTGAGATAACCGATAGTAAATGCTGATCTTAGGCTAGTAAACTGATAGAAAAGGGTTTTTTGATAAATGTTGGGTTTCTGGGCTGTGTGAGGCAAAGAACAGCTTGAACAGAGAAATGTAATCAAGAACACAGATTGTCTCCTGAGGCAAGGTAGGCAGGAAAATTTAACATCAAATTGAGATTAAATGGAATGGCAAGACTGTTGAGGAGCCGACAAGGGAATAGAGGATGAATCCTTGTCGAACAGAAGAAAACATTAAATATGAACAAACTTAAAGGCAGAGCATACCAAATATGAATTCTACCTTAACACTTCATTTTTTCAATTGGAAATGATCATGAAATGACATGAACACATAACAGGCTACATATGAAACAAAAAAGGACACAAATGCTAAATTTCAAGCCACAGGAATCTCAGAAGCCAGCGCTGGGTATTTTCATTAAAATCTCTGTCAAAGACAGTACAATGGAAGCTCTGTTCTCTCTCCTACCTCAGCTCTCCCCACTCTCTCCTCTCAAATGATTATTTTAATACATTAAATCAACTATTCTAGAAAAACAAGTCGACCCCAAAACAGGGGCGCTGTTTCACCTGTAATTACAACAATAGAACATGTAATAACTTTCTCCTAGAAAATCTCTAACCAAAAAGCCTAACAATTGGAGCGTATGACTAACTGAGGTCATAGATAAGAACAAATCCTATTCATATGGTAACAGGTGTCTTCATTCTAACTTTGGTTTTCAGTCTTTAACTGTCAATTTTCCACTTGTCATTTGAATAAAACTCGTTGTTACAGCATTTCATGCGTTTTTAACAAAGCACCAAAATTGGATCCTCTTGTGTTTCACCGGCTCCACATCTTACTTTCTTTCTTCAAACTCACACTAGCAGTCTTTCCATGGCCCAACTTTCCATCTTAAATATCTTGAAACAGTTCTACATTCTCATCAAGAACCTTAGTTAATGCAGGTGGTAATTTTATAACTTGTACCAGTACTGTGCATCTCCCATTGGGCGAGGTCTTCTCGACAAAATCAGCAGTTGTTGATACGTTCTTATAGCTGTCCACAGCAGTGGCAGCTTCCGCTTATATAATTTCCTTATAAGAAACAATAGAGGGGGACAATAGAGGGGGGACACTTCCATATCAACACAAGCAAATCTTCTTATCTACTTACATCTCTAAAAGCCACCTCCTCGCCGCAAGAACTTTGTCACCCACATTTTCTCCGCTCCTTATATGCACTCTGCTTCAATGTTTAAAATCACCACAAAATATAAATAAAAATCACCACAAACATAAAAATCGACTGCACAATGATCAAAACTTGTTGGCAATTCGTTGAAATCATTTTGGATGTCGTTTGAAGTTGTTTTGGATGAAGACTGGGCGCATACAACCATTTCCGGACTTCTGTTGACGCGTGGGTCGCGCAGGCTCTGTTTGGGTCACGCACGTTATATTTTTGCACTGCGAAGAACGCCCAGGTGGGTCGCTCTGCGCCCAGGTCGGTCGCTCGCGCCCAGGTGGGTCGCTCGAGCCCCAAAACTCTGTCCACGCTGCTTTAAAACTGTGAAATCGGCCCTCCAACTTCACTAATCCGATCTCTGCTGTCGGTATTTACTTCAAAGCAAGTTGTGCAGCATCTTTGAGTTGGATTGCTTTTACACGCTCCCACAGTGGAGGAAGCCCTTGCAGAAGGTTGCGAACAACATTTTCCGGAGATTTTGCTTGCCTGAAAAATGAATGCTTCAACAGTTTCTCTGCTGTTGGACGTTTTGTTTGATCAGTAACTACACATCATAATCATTTCTTTGAAAGACTTTGAGAACTTTTTTTTCTCATCGACTTGGCTCAGTGGTATTTCTGGGTAATGTTACAAGGTAATCCTTCATGAGGATATTTTGAGAACGGAGCATGCCCATGTGCCATAAACTATCTCCATCACTTTTGCCATAAACCTGAAGATTTTTACTCCTATCATCCACCAGATTTTTGTTATCCGAAGAAGCTGCTACAAGAACCATTTGAGACTTTGTTTCTGTCTGATGAATTGTTCCTCCTGTTTATGTTTTCGCAGGGATAGGAACTGAGCTGCTGCCTTTTGAAGAGCTGGAGAATTTGATACATATTCTAAAAAAACACCTTTAATGAATTCTTCTTCAAAACAGGGTTTTGAAGAAGAATCAATTTCACATTGATGACATTTCTGAAATGAACACCTAGTGAATCTTCCTCTGGCCTACCTCTGAAAACTAAACCCTGAACTACAGAATTACTCTTTAATGACTGTAAATAAGGAGAACTGAACCTTGGTGAATTTGATTGCAGCAGTCTGACAAGACGAAGTCTAACATGACCTACAATTTTTTTTTTTTAAATGTGCCATTGGTAACCACAACATAGTTATGTACCGAAATAGGTGTTTGAAGTTATAGTTCTGCTACGGAAGTGTCAGTAACTTCTATACCAAACCCTTTGTTTCCCTAATGGGAGCTGCTACAAATTTATGCAAAAGTGACTAAACAAAAATCATAAACAAATGAGACTAACATGAATGATGACTAGGATTCTAACCCATACTATGGACCCCAGTTACACTCAAAATGACTCTACACACTCACTAGATGACCAAATGACACTTTCTACATCCATTTATATTTTGAGAAAATTTAAAAACCTAACTAATTTGACAAATTGACTCCAATCATATCTAAAGGTTGTCAAAGATAACAGGATGATGGTGAATTTTTCCCATCATTCTCTTTCCTCAACTATCTCAACAATGTCTAGTTGTCTCTGGTGCAATTATGGTGACGAGATCTTGCCTCAACTCTTCCTTTTCAATATGCACTGCCATGGGATGATGGTAATGTGTTCCCATCATTCTCTTTCCTTGATGGTTTAAACCATTTTTTGTAAGCTTCTAACACCTTTTAGCACCCTTCTTCAGTGTATCTCAAACATTCAAATTGAGGTCTTTTCACTACCTCCAATGGTTAAGTCATCCATTGGACATTAACCCCAAGTCCTCCTCATTTGTACCCCATCTTTGTAAGAAGTCTCATGCTAGTTCTTGTGATGGGTACCTCAACATTTCCAACAAAAATAACATCATGTGAAGATGAAACTAAAGAACTATCACAATTTTTTAACTCAATTGTTGATTATGAAACATGTGATGAGGGCTTCTCTGATACTTTTTTCGTGCTTCAACTCTTCCAAGGCCTCTTCCGTAACTCGTAGTTGAATTTGCATTATCCATTTCTCCTCTTTATATTCTTGTAGAAGCCTCCTTAATTCAACATGCTTTACTTGAAGGCTCTAGTCGTTGCACTTAAATTATTCCAAGGCCTCTTCCACGACTTGCAACTGAAGCTGCTATCTCTACTTCTCCTCTTTCTCTTCTTGTATAAGTCTCTTCAATTCATTGTTCTTTGCTTGAAGGCTCTAGTTGATCTCGTCATTCGAATGAAGAGAAGACGATGAGGGCAATGAGTATTCACCAGAAGATGTGGATGGAGCATCCATTAGGGGAGTTTTGAGGTCTAAAATGGGCCTCTTAAGGAAATTATAAAATAATAGTGGAAATAATAAAATAATATTTGATTACATCATC
This sequence comes from Pinus albicaulis, assembly GCA_034641835.2. Lineage (NCBI taxonomy): Eukaryota > Viridiplantae > Streptophyta > Pinopsida > Pinales > Pinaceae > Pinus > Pinus albicaulis. Next base: position 766,819,686 of record CM076571.1, on the reverse strand, counting down.
AAATTTTAGAGGGAAAAAAGAAAAAATGACTTTTTCAACTTGTATTTTCAACTTATCTCCCAAATTGTTTACTCAAATTTCAAGCACGAGTACTCGTTGGATGCAAAATTTAATTCCTCATCCAAGGAATACCCATGTTGCATACTTTATATGGATCCTGCTACACGAAAAATGAGAAATGCATGAAAAACGTGATTGCAATCATGTTTTTTCATGTATTTCTCATTTTTCGTGAAGCGAGGTGGATAAAAAGTATGAAACATGGGTACTCTTTGGATGAGGAATTAAATTTTCCATCCAATGAGTACTCCCACTCGAAATTTGAGTAAAAAATTTGGGAGATAAGTTGAAAATATGACTTGAAAATTTAGTTTTATTATTTTATTATTTTTTAAATATTTTTACCCTTTTACTTAAGAAATGGTGACTCATCCCCCATCGTTGACATCATCATCTTGAATCCTATTGGTTCTTATAAAGTTTATTTTTGTTGTAAATTTTTCTTAGGAGGCCCATTTTAGACCTCAAAATTCCCCTAATAGCTCTCTGCTCTTTTTTTATCCTATTTCTCATAAGATTCATATATTATGTCCACCATTTTGGACATCCTTAGCATGGCCTCATAAATTTCTTTGTCATCCTCCATTGATGCACGTTCAATAATTCACACTCGTAATTCACATCAGTGATAAGACCACTCTAATACCTAACTTGACCTAGCTTCCTTCAGTGGCTAAATTATCTAAGATCTTTTAATCCTGTGATGTTATAATAATTTCATTTAAAATAGCATAAAAGAACAATATGTGCATGCTTAAACAAGAGGAAACATATTGATGACCATCAAATCAAGAACAAGGCGCATTTATAATAGATTTCACCCAGTGTGTGTTACATCTTCGGGAAATAAAGCTTGAGTGCCGTACACAAGCTCATAAGGTGATTTTCCAGTAGACCTCCTTGTGGTCATCCTTGTTGCCCATAAAGCGAAGACTAGCTTCGTGTCCCAATTCTTCTGATTCTCACTGATCGTTTTCTTCAAAATCCTAACCAATGTTTTGTTAGAGGATTCTGCTAATCCATTGCCCTGTGGATGGTAAGCTGTGGAGTGAGACAGCGTCACATTATAAGTTTGACAAAAATTGATAAACCTGAGTGAACTGAAAACCTGAGCATTATCTATCACAATCTTCACGGGACATCCAAACCTGCTGAAAATGTTCTCCTCCAAAAACTTTATTACTACCACATCATTGGCTTTCCTGGTGGGAATTGCCTCCACCCACTTTGTAAAATAATCCGTAGCAGTAAGAATCCATTTAAATTGCCCGCTGGATGGTGGATTAATCTCTCCAATGAAGTCCAATCCCCATTGTCTGAAGGGTTCTTCAACGAAGACAGGAAGAAGAGGTAGGGGAGCCAGCTTTTTCTTCTCTGCAAATAATTGGCATTTTTGACAGCTTCTGACTGCCTTGTAAACATCTAAAAATACAATCGGCCAATAAAAACCCGATTTGAATATTTTGTGGGCCGTTACCTTCCAGCTGTAATGCCCTCCACACAGGCATTCATGATACTCTTCTATCACTTCTTGTATTTCTTCCTCTGTAAGACACAACAACAACATACCAGCTGGATCCTTCCAATATAATTTTGCTTCTATTATAACATAAGGCTGAGCTTTAAGTCTCAGGGCTCTGTATTTTGTTCTATTAATGGAAGGTGGACATGACAGAAAACACAGATAATGTACAATATCTTTATACCACTTTGAATAGAGATATTTATACTTAACTGCTGTTTTCGATTGCCTGTCACGCGTTTCTTCATTTGCTTCTTCTATGGGGGCCAGCAAATTGATTCCCAGCGCTTGGAAATTGGATTCTGTCAGTAATTTGGGCAATCCCAATCCTTTAACCAGCTTGGTTGGCTTTATATCTAAATCATACTCCTGTATCTTTGCGATCCATTTTCCTCTTTTACCTTCCACATCACTTTGTACGAGCACATCTTTCACGGCCGAATTAGGAACATATGCCAAAATCTGAGAGTGAAGAACATAAGTTCTAAAAGCCTTCAATGCCTTTACCAGAGCGTACACCTGTTTCTCTAATATGTTGTAATTCAGTTCTGCATCACGGAGAACTTTGCTGAAGTATGCCACTGGTTGTTCTTGCTTCTCTTCATTCCTTTGTAATAAAACGGCTGCAATAGTTGATGGAGAAGCAAATGAAAAAATTTGAAACGGCTTCAAATAATCTGGACTTACCAAAACAGGAGCTTCTTTTAAAGCCTCTTTGATTCTCTGAAATGATTCCCTCGCCTCCTTGTCCCATCTTACCTCAGCATTCTTTTTTAGCATGTCAGTAATCTTTTTAACGATTTCAGCATAATTTGGGACGAACCGTCTCAGGAAATTAATCTTTCCAAGGAAGCGCTGGATATCCTTTTTACTTCGTGGCAGGGGAATTGTCTGAATGGCTTCAACTCTGGCAGGATCAATCTTCACTCCTTCCTTCGAGACAATGTGGCCTAATAATTTACCCTCCTCCAGGGCAAATAAAGACTTCTTTGGATTCAGCGATAAACCAAACTTTCTGCACTTCATGAAAGCCTTCTGTAAATGCTGTAAATGCTCCTCATCAGACTTTGAAAAAATTGTGACATCATCCAAGTATACCACTACAAATGTGTCTCCTACAAATGCGATATCCATTGCCCTTTGAAATGTGGCCCCTGCGTTCATCAGGCCAAAAGGCATCCTGGCGTACATGAACGTTCCCCAAGGCGTAGTGAAAGCGGTTTTCTTCTGATCCTCCTTCTCCACTGCTACCTGATTATAACCTGAGAACCCATCCACCATAGACAGTCTATAATCGCCAGTCACTTTCTGCAAGACAAAGTCCATTTTCGGCAGAGGATAATTGTCTTTTAATGAAGCCCTGTTCAAGTTTCTGAAATCCACGCATAACCTTATTTCTCCATTTTTCTTTCGAACAGGTACAAGGCTAGATACCCAATCTGAATACCTGAGTGGGACGATTATTTTGGCTTGCAACAATTTCTTAATTTCCTTCTCGATTGGAGCCAATAGCAATGGATTAATCTGCCTAAGCTTCTGTTTATGTGATTTAACTCCCTCCTTGAGTGGAATCTTGTGCTGTATAATGTCCTTATCATATGTTTTCAAATCATCATACGACCAAGCAAAAACATCTTTAAACTGTTTAAACAACTCAACATACCTTTCTTTATATTCCTTCGGAAGCCCCTTGAATAGTTTGACCATCTTAGGCTCTTGTGGAGTACCCAAATTGCAATCCTCCACTGGCTCGTCTTGGTTCCTCTGCTTTTGATCCATAGCAACATCATTAGCCCCAAACAATCTTTCAAGCGGTACTAAGCCTCTGGGTAAGACGTTATCTTTTAACTGAATAATTTCCCGACCACCGATTTCCTTTTTAAAAGTCTTTCCAGCCAACTCGTCTTCGTCACTTTCCAGATCAATTTGATGATCTTCAAACTCCTCAGTCATCAACAAAAACTGCTTAATCTGCTCATCATCTTCGAAGACCTGCCAATGCTTAACATTATCAGGAATCGACGGCCTATGTCTCATTTCTATCTCATACCTTAGTTTCACGCTGATAGGAGGTTTGAACGTACTTGCTGCAACTGCAAGTGAATCTGCCAATCTATTTTCTTCTCTCGGCACAAACTGCAAATTGAATGCTTCAAAATAATTTTCAATCAGATCCCATACTTCATTCCGGTATGCTCGCAATCTAGGATGCTTGGTTTGACAGGAATTCTTAATCTGCCTTATAATTAACTCTGAATCTCCAAACACAGTCATAGCTTTAATCCCCATCTGCTTAGATGTCTGCAAACTAATAATTAATGCTTCATACTCTGCAACATTATTAGTAGACTCGAACTCCAATTTGAAAGAAAAAGGCACCAAATTACCTTCCGGAGAAACAAAGATGAAACCCGCTCCAGTACCTTCTTTAGAAAATGCCCCATCAAAATAACACTTCCACAGCTTTTCTGACTGTAATTCCTTATTCACAATTTCTGACTCAAACTTCCCCTGAGATTCCTCAGCAAATTCTGCAACCTCCTGCAACATGAAACATGACAGATCGTCCTTTTCCTGACCATAAATCGGTGAATTACTGGCCTCTTTCTTGGTGGCAGTCTTTTGGAATCTAGTCTCTCTATACAATCTTCGCTCTTCACCATTAAAAACGGGAATAATAGCATACGTAAAGTCCAGCTTCAAAACTCCTCCCAGCTTCGCTCCCCATGACCTAGATAATAACATTCCAAACCTGGCTGGAATATCTGCCACTACAACATCCATCATAATACTTTTGGCTGGGATTTGAGCCAATGAAACAACCATATCTTTAATGAGGCCTACACATTTAACTCTTTTCGAGTCAAAAGAATAAAGATCTCTGTATGGCTTAGTAATTTGCAAATTTAACTCCTTCATCACGCTCAGTGGCATCAGATTGTGTGATGCTCCAGAATCCAACATACAATTGTGCAAAACAAAATCATGCAAGAGAAGAGATATATAAAAAGGAGGAACAGACGAATCTACCTCTTCCACATGAGGTCCAAACGTCACCACAGGCTTTTCTTCTTGCAGATTGACTTTATCACCCACTTCATCAGGCTGAGTCAGATTGATGAATTCAGCAATTTCTTTTTTGTAACCCGGAGTTTTCATGAGTTCAAGAAGAGGCACTTGTATCTTGACTTTTTCTAATTCTTTGGATAGACTGAAAGTTTGATTTGATCTTGTCAAATTTTCAGGATCTTCTTGATCTTTTTTAGAATTTAAACTCTGATTAGAAACTGTGACCACCTTCTCCAAAATGTTAGAATCTTTTTCTTTCACCTGGGATGTTTCAGCTTGTTGCTTACCTTTCTGCAGTGGAGTCGCCTTTGCAGCAGGTGCTGTTTCTGGTTCTCTTTCTTCATTTTCTTGCGTCCTCAATCTCTTCTTCGACCTCAAGTCGTATTTTTTATGCAACTCAGATTGCATAAAATCTGTGAATTGTTTACAATAATCATCCATCTCTTCTTGATCAAATGAGGGTTCAGCTTCTTCCTCTTCTTTCTCCTCTTCTTCATCAATCTCTTCTTCTGTTTCATCATCTTCCATATATACAGCAGAAATTCGAGCATCATCCTCTCTGTCATCATCTTCGTCTCCTGAGCGCGACGGGGATGCTTCTATGTACAAAGGTGCTTGCACCTGATCTTGATCTTTCCTTTCTCTTTATAGAATCTGTAAAGGTTGTTTTTTAAATTGAGGATTAAAAACCCCCCTGTTCTGTCTAGCAGGCTTGCTATCTATTTCCAACTTTACCAACTTATTTGAAAGATTCTTAATAACCTTAGTCATGTTTTCCATTCTTTGGTCCTGAATGGCTTCCTCCTTAGCTTTTCCTTTATCTGAAACTTTACCAGCGGCAGACATATTTGCTTCAATTTCCAAAGCATCAGTTTGAATCTGTTCCAGCGTAGGAGACCTTCTTTCCTTTAACGTGAAACTGAAATCTGGTTCAAAAGCACCAGCAAAAACAACCCTTGCTCCAATCGGAGGGGGTTTCATCTCAGCAGGCAAACTATTATACAATTTATTGAATCTCCTAACAAAATCGTTCATATTTTCTTCAGATTTTTTCTTAATGGCATTAAATTCTGTCAAAGAATAACCATGGTCCCTTTTTTCGCCCCATCTCTCAATGAAACGTCTTTCTAGAGCCTCCCAATCATTAATAGAACCATTCTGTAATCCTTTGAACCACTTCCTTGCCTCTCCACTCAGAGACTGAACGAAAAGTCTCATGACAACATCTAAATGTTCAACATTTAAATTTTCTACAAAAGTGCAAAACAGGGGCAGGTGCTATTCTGCAGTTATCTCATCTTCACCCGTAAATCTTGGGAGTAATTTGAGGTACTCCTGTGGTAAATCGTGCAATGGTTGCGGTAGATTTAAAGGTGCATATCTGTTCATCAAGAAAGCAGGGGCTGCAGGAACTGCCATATTTGCGCCCGGGTTAACTGCTCCTTGAGCGGGGGTAAAATGAATACCAGTTGTGGGAAAAGATGAATGAGGTGAAACAACTGATATGGGAATGGGAATTTGAACAATTGCAGAAGAGCTGGCAACTGTATGTGACTGAGTTTCTGTAAAGAGAAAAGGCACAAACTCCAATGATTCCTCTTCTAATGTGGGTTCTTGAATGGGTGACGGTGATGATTCTTCTTCCGAGAAAATGAGTTTCTTGGAAGCTTTCTTGGATGAAAAAACGTGTGAACTGCTGCCAGGTGCGAGCAGTGTGGGTTCAGGTGTAACAACTATTTTTGGTTTCTGGCCCTTCTTGGAAACGAGCTTCTCAGGATTTGACAAAACGGGAACTTTTTTCTGAGAGGTGTCTGACCTCGTGTGAGGTTTTTTGGGAGCCAGATCTATTTTCAAAAATCACAGCGTACTATTTCCTCCTCTCTGAACAACCAGAGGAAATGTGAATCAAAACCTAGGGAAGAACTTCGACTCTTCGTTCCCCGGCAACGGCGCCAATTAATGTTGTTCCTTGAGAAACAATTCTTGGCTGTGTACAAGAATCCGTGCTCAAGACATTAAAGATTATGTCACAAAAATGTATATATGTGTCTCTGTTTCTTAACCCTTTAAATGTTAGTAATATATTTCCCAAATATCAAATCTTTAGTAGCCATGCAATGCTATATTCCCTTTATATTGAAGTGGACAGATGGAAGACAGAGAAAGAAAAGGATTTTAACTTGTCATGCTGCTTTACACAGAAACTGCCATTATAAAATCCAGAAGAAGTGAAAAACAGATAAGTTAAAGAAGAGGAGCGCCCATTAAGGATATTTAACTCTTAGAAATATAAATATCAAGAGACCTGCAGCTCTAATCACTCTACTTTATTCACAGAAATGCAAACGAAATGGAAACCAAGAAAACTCTTCAACATAGATGGAATATTGGAAACTTGCAAAACTTCTTTATTCATTCGATATTGCTCAGTACAAAATTTAGCCTTCAAAGGTTCAAAACTCGGAACCTTCTTCCTTCTTTCAAATGTCTTTAAATACAGGTTGAACCAAACTGGTTTCAGTTATAAAACTGATTCTAACTGACTGTAACTACTTAACTACTTTATGTCACGGAGGTATATGCCTCAGTAACATTTCATTACATTGCATCATTTGATTTGAAAATAAAATAAAAGATGACAAATCCTAATCTAAAGGAACTGATTTTCCTGGAACAGCAACTGATTCAATGATTTCTTGCGGCTGTACGGTCACTTGTGGCTGCTTGGCGGGAAATCCTTTTTCTGTATCAATAGTAAACTTCTTACATTCCTTCCAGAGCCTGTCTTGAGTTATTGGAGCACTCTTATAACGATGATATTCTACTGTGAAGGCAACAATATGACTGTGAGTGAGGTTACTTGTAAACAACGTTTTCACCATCCACAGTAGAAGGAAATGTCTTTGTAAGAAATTGAAGACTGTTTCTCCCTTTAGTATCTGCGTCTTCTCATGTCGACTGATGTAGCATGAGTCTTACCTAAATCATTAACAATTAACTGACCTGTTTGCATATGTAGATTCATCTTATCCCACAAGGGGATCTTCTTTACATCCATAACAATATTCAACTCCTTAAAACTGCCTGAGGGTCCCAGAGACATCCCTGTCGGATGCGATAGTGCCATTTTGAACTGGTCTTTCTCTAAATCCATTACAGTCAAAAGTCTCGTTTGATCAGCAGATACATGATGTTCTGCTTGTATCTCTATATTAGCCTTTATTCTTTGATTCTTTTCTTCAATTAGGGAGAACACCTGCTTCATGGAAGGAGCCTTCTCTATCTGGAGTTCTGATCTGCTAGGAGATGAAGCACCCTGTTCTTCACTGACCTGGAGAGTGAAACCAGGTGAATTGGAGGAGTGATCTTCTGCTAATTTAGTCCTTTTTTCCTCTCGGGGCGTTTCCTCATCAATCTCAATAACATCATCTCTCACTCTCTTGCCCATATTTTCCAATATTACAGGAGTTTGAATACTAATCCGTGATGAACTTGGCCCTCCTGGATTAGCCAACTTTTCTAAATCCGGTTTACTCACATGAGTAAAAGCAGCATAACCGTTCTCGACCCTTCTCTGTGAAATAATCGCATGTGGATCATAGGCCCATTTCTCTCCCAATAATAACTGTGTTTCTTCCAACATCCTTGATACCTCCTCATAAGCTTGCCTTGTGTTGACAACAAAAGGACCTACACTCATGGGCAACTTGTACATCAACCCCTTCTTCATTGGAAGAAAATGAACTTGATCCACATTGAGACTTTGCCTTATAAATTCCAGAGCAAAAAGTCTCATGGGAACAAATGTTGTAAGCCTATAAGGCTCAACACCAACTCCATATATCCTTATTTCATAATAGTCCTCAAAAACAAACCAGTCTCCATATCTACAATTAGGTCCTAATTGCAAGAACTCCTGGGCCTTTGGCAAGAAACAGGGAGGCCGAGTTCCATTGAGAATTTTATAAGCAGTGGTCATAAAATGTTCCACAAATTCAAATAAACCAGCTTCATTTTCTTCTCTTCTGATCAAATCAGTCCAAAGTAGAACTGACTGTTTATTTTTGTTGCTATCCATTATGGTCAAACCAATACCCATGAATTCTTCCACATTCTGGTATAAAAACAAGTAAACTATTAATGAGGGAAATCTGAAATAACCTGTCAGTGGGAAAGAAAGCAACTGAGAATTCACCACTTCTTGCCAAAAGGATGGAATATCTAACACCACTCCTGGTTTCATCATGAGAGCAAACATTCCCAGAACTGCTTTGTCAACTTCGCAATCATCTTCTCTCCCCAGAATCTCCATAATACAGCTGAGAATTGACCTGTACTGAACATTAAATGCATCTAAACCAAACTTTCCTAATCCAAACTGGGTTTTCTCCGGACTCGATACCAAAAATGACATGCAGCGGTTAAATTCCTCAATTGAGAGCTCCTCGAAGTATTGAACCAGTGAATCTTCTGAGAATTGCAAAGGAGAATCATTCTCCGGGAAGCATAATGCTTGACGCATTAATTGAGCTGAAACCTGCAAAACACTTTCTCCCTAGGAGTTCATGACATAACATTTACCGGGATACATAGACGAAACCAACCAGGAAATGAATTCAGGAAAAACATGGGTCTTAGGAATACAGGCGGACAACACTCCAGAGCTCTGCATAGCGGAAAACACAGGTGACTGGTCGGTGTTCAAGGTCACTTGGTAATGCATGAGAGGATGATTTACAGATGAGGGAGTATCACGGACGTCTTCCTCACTATCTAGGAGAGGGTTCAGAGTGGACAGACCAGACAAGGATGCTCATTTGGCCATAGCTGACAAGAATTTCGAAAACAGTTTAACGCAAAGGTGGTGGGACAGGGTTTCAAAACTGGGCAACAATCACAAATGAACCACAACGGAACGGAAAACTCGACTTTATAACAATGGAAATCGCAATTAATGCAAAGGTGACGTGGGACGACACGTATAGTGGATGACAGCCGTTTTGCCAACTGTTTGACACTTCAGCGAATGACGTAATGCGGGGGGTCCGTGAGTACGGCCGAGACCTTCAACCCAAACCCCCCTGAATCAATCGGATCCGTCGATCAATAATTTTCACAGATCTGACCAGTCAACTGCGGGGGGTCGGGTTTTGATAACCGACGGGCAAGTTGACCCCCCGTAGTTGCTTATCCAAAAGCTTCTGCTCGTGATTGCGACTTCCACTCCGGAAGTTGCTCGGTCTTTAAGATTAATAAAGATATAACATTATAAAGTCAGTTCGCTCCATAAATCGGAACGAAAATGAAAATACAATGTATTCCTTCTTCATCTTTTTCCTATACTAAAGTATAAAACCTTATACGATAGCATATTTCGGATCCTTATGAATATTTTTTCAAAAAACATTTTCTTTTTCCAAAATTTCAAAACTTGACATAAAAAAGGATATGCAGATATAATGATCCACAACATCTGGCTCCACCTGGGGATAGTGTTTTTACCACGAAACACTAAGAACCTGCAGATTAGTGCCTTCACCTCGGGCATGGAGTCAAAAATTGCTTGATGAAAAATGTACAATGAACACTCCGGATATATACAATGATGAACCAGTAACTGCTTAATGTCGGAAATAATGCTTGAGATATTGCCCATTGACAGGCATATCTAGCATTTCTCCTTCCAAATTTTCCAATACGAAGGTGTTATTTCCTCTGACTTCATTAATTTTGAATGGGCCATACCACAAAGGATCAAATTTCCCGTGTTTGCCTTTATCTTCCCTTCGTGTATCCCATCTCAAAACTAAATCTCCTTCCTGAAACAAAACTTCCTTTGCCTTTCTATCAAAAATTGCCTTCATTTTTTGCTGATAAGTGAGCAAGCGATCCTGAACCTGATTTCTACTTTCACTTAATTCCATCACATTGTTCATTCTTCGTATCATGGGGTTTGGTTCTGCTTGAGCATCTTGGAGGAAAGAAATTACAGGTTTTACCAATTGTGTGGGAAATAAAGCTTGAGTGCCGTACACAAGCTCATAAGGTGACTTTCCAGTAGACCTTCTTGTGGTCATCCTTGTTGCCCACAAAGCGAAGACTAGCTTCGTGTCCCAATTCTTCTGATTCTCACTGATTGTTTTCTTCAAAATCCTAACCAATGTTTTGTTAGAGGATTCTGCTAATCCATTGCCCTGTGGATGGTAAGTTGTGGAGTGAGACAACGTCACATTATAAGTTTGGAAAAAATTGATAAACCTGAGTGAACTGAAAACCTGAGCATTATCTGTCACAATCTTCACGGGGCATTCAAACCTGCTGAAAATGTTCTCCTCCAAAAACTTCATTACTACCACATCATTGGCTTTCCTGGTGGGAATTGCCTCCACCCACTTTGTAAAATAATCCGTAGCAGTAAGAATCCATTTAAATTGCCCGCTGGATGGTGGATTAATCTTTCCAATGAAGTCCAATCCCCATTGTCTGAAGGGTTCTTCAACGAAGACAGGAAGAAGAGGTAGGGGAGCCAGCTTTTTCTTCTCTGCAAATAATTGGCATTTTTGACAGCTTCTGACTGCCTTGTAAACATCTGAAAATACAGTCGGCCAAAAAAAACCTGATTTGAATATTTTGTGAGCCGTTACCTTCCAGCTGTAATGCCCTCCACACAGGCATTCATGATATTCTTCTATCACTTCTTGAATTTCTTCCTCTGTGAGACACAACAACAACATACCAGCTGGATCCTTCCAATATAATTTTGCTTCTATTATAACATAAGGCTGAGCTTTAAGTCTCAGGGCTCTGTATTTTGTTCTATTAATGGAAGGTGGACATGACAGAAAACACAGATAATGTACAATATCTTTATACCACTCTGAACAGAGATATTTATACTTAACTGCTGTTTTTGATTGCCTGTCATGCGTTTCTTCATTTGCTTCTTCTACAGGGGCCAGCAAATTGATCCCCAGCGCTTGGAAATTAGATTCTGTCAGTAATTTGGCTAATCCCAATCCTTTAACCAGCTTGGTTGGCTTTATATCTAAATCATACTCCTGTATCTTTGCGATCCATTTTCCTCTTTTACCTTCCACATCACTTTGTACGAGCACATCTTTCACGGCCGAATTTGGAACATATGCCAAAATCTGAGAGTGAAGAACATAAGTTCTGAAAGCCTTCAATGCTTTTACCAGAGCATACACCTGTTTCTCTAATATGTTGTAGTTCAGTTCTGCGTCACGGAGAACTTTGCTGAAGTATGCAACTGGTTGTTCCCGCTTCTCTTCATTCCTTTGTAACAAAACAGCTGCAATAGTTGATGGAGAAGCAAATGAAAAAATTTGAAACGGTTTCAAATAATCTGGACTTACCAAAACAGGAGCTTCTTTTAACGCCTCTTTGATTCTCTGAAACGATTCCCTCGCCTCCTTGTCCCACCTTACCTCAGCATTCTTTTTAAGCATGTCGGTAATCTTTTTAACGATTTCCGCATAATTTGGGACGAACCGTCTCAGGAAATTAATCTTTCCAAGGAAGCGCTGGATATCCTTTTTACTTCGTGGCAAGGGAATTGTCTGAATGGCTTCAACTCTGGCAGGATCAATCTTCACTCCTTCCTTCGAGACAATATGGCCTAATAATTTACCCTCCTCCAGGGCAAATAAAGACTTCTTCGGATTCAGCGATAAACCAAACTTTCTGCACTTCATGAAAGCCTTCTGTAAATGCTGTAAATGCTCCTCATCAGACTTTGAAAAAATTGTGACATCATCCAAGTATACCACTACAAACGTGTCTCCTACAAATGCGATATCCATCGCCCTTTGAAATGTGGCCCCCGCGTTCATCAGGCCAAAAGGCATCCTGGCGTACATGAACGTTCCCCAAGGCGTAGTGAAAGCGGTTTTCTTCTGATCCTCCTTCTCCACTGCTACCTGATTATAACCTGAGAACCCATCCACCATAGACAGTCTATAAGCGCCAGTCACTTTCTGCAAGACAAAGTCCATTTTCGGCAGAGGATAATTGTCTTTTAATGAAGCCCTGTTCAAGTTTCTGAAATCCACGCATAACCTTATCTCTCCATTTTTCTTTCGAACAGGTACAAGGTTAGATACCCAATCTGAATACCTGAGTGGGACAATTATCTTGGCTTGCAACAATTTCTTAATTTCCTTCTCGATTGGAGCCAATAGCAATGGATTAATCTGCCTAAGCTTCTGTTTATGTGATTTAACTCCCTCCTTGAGTGGAATCTTGTGCTGTATAATGTTCTTATCATATGTTTTCAAATCATCATACGACCAAGCAAAAACATCTTTAAACTGTTTAAACAACTCAACATACCTTTCTTTATATTCCTTCGGAAGCCCCTTGAATAATTTGACCATCTTAGGCTCTTGTGGAGTACCCAAGTTGCAATCCTCCACTGGCTCGTCTTGATTCCTCTGCTTTTGATCCACAGCAACATCATTAGCCCCAAACAACCTTTCAAGCAGTACTAAGCCTCTAGGTAAGACATTATCTTTTAACTGAATAATTTCCCGACCACCAATTTCCTTTTTAAAAGTCTTTCCAGCCAACTCGTCTTCGTCACTTTCCTGATCAATTTGATGATCTTCAAACTCCTCAGTCATCAACAAGAACTACTTAATCTGCTCATCATCTTCAAAGACCTGCCAATGTTTAACATTATCAGGAATTGACGGCCTATGTCTCATTTCTATCTCATACCTTAGTTTCACACTAATAGGAGGTTTGAACGTACTTGCTGCAACCACAAGTGAATCTTCCAATCTATTTTCTTCTCTCGGCACAAACTGCAAATTGAATGCTTCGAAATAGTTTTCAATCAGATCCCATACTTCATTCCAGTATGCTCGTAATCTGGGATGCTTGGTTTGGCAGGAATTCTTAATCTGCCTTATAATTAACTCTGAATCTCCAAACACAGTCATAGCTTTAATCCCCATCTGCTTAGCTGTCTGCAAACTAATAATTAATGCCTCATATTCTGCAACATTATTAGTAGACTCGAACTCCAATTTGAAAGAAAAAGGCACCAAATTACCTTCCGGAGAAACAAAGATGAAACCCGCTCCAGTACCTTCTTTGGAAAATGCCCCATCAAAATAACACTTCCACAGCTTTTCTGACTGTAATTCTTTATTCACAATTTCTGACTCAAACTTCCCCTGAGATTCCTCAGCAAATTCTGCAACCTCCTGCAACATGAAACATGACAGATCGTCCTTTTCCTGACCATAAATCGGTGAATTACTGGCCTCTTTCTTGGTGGCAGTCTTTTGGAATCTGGTCTCTCTATATAATCTTCTCTCTTCACCATTAAAAACGGGAATAATAGCATACGTAAAGTCCAGCTTCAAAACTCCTCCCAGCTTCGCTCCCCATGACCTAGATAATAACATTCCAAACCTGGCTGGAATATCTGCCACTACAACATCCATCATAATACTTTTGGCTGGGACTTGAGCCAATGAAACAACCATATCTTTAATGAGGCCTACACATTTAACTCTTTTCGAGTCAAATGAATAAAGATCTCTGTATGGCTTGGTAATTTGCAAATTTAACTCCTTCATCACGCTCAGTGGCATCAGATTGTGTGATGCTCCAGAATCCAACATACAATTGTGCAAAACAAAATCATGCAAGAGAAGAGATATATAAAAAGGAGGAACAGACGAATCTACCTCTTCCACATGAGGTCCAAACGTCACCACTGGCTTTTCTTCTTGCAGATTGACTGTATCACTCACTTCATCAGGCTGGGTCAGATTGATAAATTCAGCGATTTCTTTTTTGTAACCCGGGGTTTTCATGAGTTCAAGAAGAGGTACTTGTATCTTCACTTTTTCTAACTCTTTCGACAGACTGAAAGTTTGATTTGATCTTGTCAACTTTTCAGGGTCTTCTTGATCTTTTTTGGAATTTAGATTCTGATTAGAAACTGTGACCACCTTCTCCAAAATGTTAGAATCTTTCTCTTTCATCTGGGATGTTTCAGCTTGCTGCTTACCTTTCTGCAGTGGAGTCGCCTTTGGAGTAGGTGCTGTTTCCGGTTCTTTTTCTTCATTTTCCTGCGTCCTCAACCTCTTTTTTGACCTCAAGTCATATTTTTTATGCAACTCGGATTGCATAAAATCTGTGAATTGTTTACAATAATCGTCCATTTCTTCTTGATCAAATGAGGGTTCAGCTTCTTCCTCTTCCTTCTCCTCTTCTTCATCAATCTCTTCTTCTGTTTCATCATCTTCCATATATACAGCAGAAATTCGAGCATCATCTTCTCTATCATCATCTTCGTCTGCTGAGCGCGACGGGGCTGCTTCTATGTACAAAGGTGCTTGCACCTGATCTGGATCCTTCCTTTCTCTTTGTAGAATTTGCAAAGGTTGTTTTTTGAATTGAGGATTAAAAACCCCCCTGTTCTGTCTGGCAGGCTTGCTATCTATCTCCAACTTTACCAACTTATTTGAAAGATTCTTAATAACCTTAGTCATGTCTTCAATTATTTGGTCCTGAACGGCTTCCTCCTTAGCTTTTCCTTTATCTGAAACTTTTCCAGCAGCAGACATATTTGCTCCAATCTCCAGAGCATCAGTTTGAATCTGTTCCAGTGTAGGAGACCTTCTTTCTCTTAGCGTGAAACTGAAATCTGGTTCAAAAGCACCAGCAAAAACAACCCTTGCTCCAATCGGAGGAGGTTTCATTTCAGCAGGCAAACTATTATACAATTTGTTGAATCTCCTAACAAAATCGTTCATATTTTCTTCGGATTTTTTCTTAATGGCATTAAATTCTGTCAAAGAATAACCATGGTCCCTTTTTTTGCCCCATCTTTCAATGAAACGTCTTTCTAGAGCCTCCCAATCATTAATAGAACCATTCTGTAATCCTTTGAACCACTTCCTTGCCTCTCCACTCAGAGACTGAACGAAAAGTCTCATGACAACATCTAAATGTTCAACATTTAAATTTTCTACAAAAGTGCAAAACAGGGGCAGGTGCTGTTCTGCAATTATCTCATCTTCACCAGTAAATCTTGGGAGTAATTTGAGGTACTCCTGTGGTAAATCATGCAATGGTTGCGGTAGATTTAAAGGTGCATATCTGTTCATCAAGAAAGCAGGGGCTGCAGGAACTGCCATATTTGCGCCCGGGTTAACTGCACCTTGAGCGGGGGTAAAATGAATACCAGTTGTGGGAAAAGATGAATGAGGTGAAACAACTGATATGGGAATGGGACTTTGAACAATGGCAGAAGAGCTGGCAACTGTATGTGACTGAGTTTCTGTAAAGAGAAAAGGCACAAACTCCAATGATTCCTCTTCTGATGTGGGTTCTTGAATGGGTGACGATGATGATTCCTCTTCCGAGAAAATGAGTTTCTTGGAAGTTTTCTTGGATGACAAAACGTGTGAACTGCTGCCAGGTGCGAGCAGTGTGGGTTCAGGTGTAACAACTATTTTTGGTTTCTGGCCCTTCTTGGAAACGAGCTTCTCAGGATTTGACAAAACGGGAACTTTTTTCTGAGAGGTGTCTGACCTCGTGTGAGGTTTTTGGGGAGCCAGATCTATTTTCAAAAATCAGAGCGTACTATTTCCTCCTCTCTGAACAACCAGAGGAAATGTGAATCAAAACCCAGGGAAGAACTTCGACTCTTCGTTCCCCGGCAACGGCGCCAATTAATGTTGTTCCTTGAGAAACAATTCTTGGCTGTGTACAAGAATCCGTGCTCAAGACATTAAAGATTATATCACAAAAATGTAGATATGTGTCTCTGTTCTTAATCCTTTAAATATTAGTAATATATTTCCCAAATATCAAATCTTTAGGAGCCATGCAATGCCATATTCCCTTTATACTGAAGTGAAAAGATGAAAGACAGAAAAAGGAAAGGATTTTAACTTGTCAGGCTGCGTTACACAGAAACTGTCATTATAAAATCCAGAGGAAGTAGAAAACATATAAGTTAAAGAAGAGGAGCGCCCATTAAGGATATTTAACTCTTAGACATATAAATATCAAGAGACCTGCAGCTCTAATCACTCTACTTTATTCACAGAAATGCAAATGAAATGGAAACCAAGAAAACTCTTCAACATAAATGGAATATTGGAAACTTGCAAAACCTCTTTATTCATTCGATACTGCTCAGTACAAAATTCGCCTTCAAAGGTTCAAAACTCGGAACCTTCTTCCTTCCTTAAGATGTCTTTAAATACAAGCTGAACCAAAATGGTTTCAGTTATAAAACTGATTCTAACTGACTGTAACTACTTAACTACTTTCTGTCACGGAGGTATATGCCTCAGAAACATTTCATTACATTACATCATTTGACTTGAAAATAAAATAAAAGATGACAAATCCTAATCTAAAGGAACTGATGTTCCTGGAACAGCAACTGACTCAATGATTTCTTGCGGCTGTACGGTCACTTGTGGCTGCTTGGCGGGAAATCCTTTTTCTGTATCAATAGTAAATTTCTTACATTCCTTCTTCTACTGTGAAGGCAACAATATGATTGTGAGTGAGATTGCTTGTAAACAACGTTTTCACCATCCACAGTAGAAGGAAATGTCTTTGTAAGAAGTTGAAGACTGTTTCTCCCTTTAGTATCTGCGTCTTCTCATGTCGACTGATGTAGCATGAGTCTTACCTAAATCATTAACAATTAACTGACCTGTTTGCATATGTAGATTCATCTTATCCCACAAGGGGATCTTCTTTACATCCATAACAATATTCAACTCCTTAAAACTGCCTGAGGGTCCCAGAGACATCCCTGTCGGATGCGATAGCGCCATTTTGAACTGGTCTTTCTCCAAATCCATTACAGTCAAAAGTCTTGTTTGATCAGCAGATACATGATGTTCTGCTTGTGTCTCTATATTGGCCTTTATTCTTTGATTCTTTTCTTCAATTAGGAAGAACACCTGCTTCATGGAAGGAGCCTTCTCTAACTGGAGTTCTGATCTGCTAGGAGATGAAGCACCCTGTTCTTCACTGACCTGGAGAGTGAAACCAAGTGAATTGGAGGAGTGATCTTCTGCTAATTTAGTCCTTTTCTCCTCTCGGGGCTCTTCCTCATCAATCTTAATAACATCATCTCTCACTCTCTTGCCCATCTTTTCCAATATTACAGGAGTTTGAATACTAATCCGTGATGAACTTGGCCCTCCTGGATTAGCCAACTTTTCTAAATATGGTTTACTCACATGAGTAAAAGCAGCATAACCGTTCTCGACCCTTCTCTGTGAAATAATCGCATGTGGGTCATAGGCCCACTTCTCTCCCAATAATAACTGTGTTTCTTCCAACATCCTTGACACCTCCTCATAAGCTTGCCTTGTGTTAACAACAAAAGGACCTACACTCATGGGCAACTTGTACATTAACCCCTTCTTCATTGGAAGAAAATGAATTTGATCCACATTGAGACTTTGCCTTATAAATTCCAGAGAAAACAGTCTCATGGGAACAAATGGTTGTGGAGCCCATAAGGCTCAACACCAAACTCCATATACTTATTTCGAATGGAAGCCAAAAACAAAACCACCCCATATCTACAATTCGGTCCCAATTGCAAGAACCCCGAGCTCTCAAGTAAGAAACAAGGAGGCCGAGCTCCATTGAGAATTCTATGTTTCTGTCATAAAATGTTCCACAAATTCAAATAAACCAGCTTCATTTTCTTCTCTTCTGATCAAATCAGTCCAAAGTAGAACTGACTACTTATTCTTGTTGCTATCCATTATGTTAAAACCAATACCCATAAATTCTTCCACATTCTGGTATAAAAATAGGTAAACAATTAATGAGGGAAATCTAAAATAACCTGTTAGTGGGAAAGAAAGCAACTGAGAATTCACCACTTCTTGCCAAAAGGATGGAATATCTAACACCACTCCCGGTTTCATCATAAGAGTAAACATTCCGAGAGTTGCTTTGTCAACTTCGCCATCATCTTCTCTCCCCAGAATCTCCATAATACAGCTGAGAACTGACCTGTATTAAACATTGAAAACATCCAAACCAAATTTTCCCGAACCAAACTGGGTCTTCTCCGGACTTGGTACCAAAAATGACATGCAGCGGTTAAATTCTTCAATTGAGAGCTCCTCGAAGTATTGAACCAGCGAATCTTCTGAGAATTGCAAAGGAGAATCATTCTCCGGGAAGCATAATGCCTGACGCATTAATTGAGCTGAAACCTGCAAAACACTTTCTCCCTGAGAGTTCATGACATAACATTTACCAGGGTACATGGATGAAACCAACCAGGAGATGAATTCAGGAAAAACATGGGTCTTAGGAATGCAGGCGAACAGCACTCCAGAACTCTGCATAGCGGAAAACACAAAGGACTCGGTCTATGTTCAAAGGCACTCTGATAATGCAAGAGAGAAGATTGACAGAGGAAACAGTATCACGGACGTCTTTCTCACTATCTAGGAGAGGGCTCAGATTGGACAGACCAGACACAGACGCTCGTTTGGCCATGGATGACGAGAATTTTGAAAGCAATTCGGTGCGAAGGTGGCGGGACGAGGTTTGAAACAGAACAAAAATCACAAATGAACCGCAACGGAACGGCAAACCCGACTTTATAACAATGCAAACCGCAATTAATGCGAAGGTGACGTGGGACAACACGTATGCAGTTTTGCCAACTGTTTGACACTTCGGAGAATGACGTAATGCGGGGGGTCCGTGAGTACGGCCGAGACCTTCAACCAATACCCCCCGCAATCCATCGGAGCCGTTGATCAATGGTTTTCATAGATCTGACTAGTCAACTGCGGGGGGTCGGGTTTTGATAACCGGCGAGCAAGTTGACCCCCCGCAGTTGCTCATCCAACAGCTTCTACACACGATCACGACTTCCGCTCCAGAAATCGCTCGAACTTTATGATTAATAAAATAAATAACAAACTAATGTTTGCCGCTCCATAAATCAAAATGAAAAATGTATTACTTCTTTGTATTTCTCCTATACTAAAGTATAAAACCTTATACTATAGTATATTTCGGATCTTTAGAAATATTTTTTCAAAAACATTTTTTTTCTTTTTCCAAAATTTCAAAACTTAACATAAAAAGGATATGCGGATAGAATGATCCACAACAGGAGAAAAAACCATCCTTTTACCCTTCTCATAGGTTTGAGTGATTTCTTCCCTTGGCATCTTTGTAACTTCTTCTTGTTTGATTGAAGAGCCAACCTCTTGTTCCTTTGTTGATGTTGATGGTATGCTCTGAATGATGGGTGGACTAGTAGTGGGCATATAAGAAACTGACTCCATGAAAGTTTCCAAAGACATATTGATTTCTGGGAGTTGATGAAAAACTATAACCTTGACCAAACCATGGTGGAACAAATTAGTGTGGTGAACCTTTCCTTTACTTTGTACCTTTTCAGTCATTTTGACCAGACACCTGAATAGATAATGAGGAAAATTGAGTGGCTTGGTGGCGGTGAAATGCATCAATAGCCTTATGTGGTACTGGTACAATCTTTAGAACCTCCCTTCACATGTAAAATAGTCCATGATTAGCTCCATCAATGGGGCATACCAATCAAGTAAATGCTTGAAAGAAAAGACGTGTTTAGGAGAATCTTTGCAATGTGATTTTAAGAACATTTTATAGTTCTCAATGTCCAAGTCCATCCCTTTGAACCATATTTCTCCATGGTTTGGGATACCTGTTTCTGAGGATATAGAATCTTCTGATATGTTGAATTCAATACCTGCTATGTTAGCCTTATCTCTCCTAAAATTGGTGGCAAAAAGCCTTGTTAATTGAGCATGACATCCTACCTCTTGAACTCTTTCACAAAATCTTAAACAACCATTGTATTCAAAGGATTTATTGGCATATGGAGAAGCATTGATCTCCTGCAAATTGGATGGATCAAACCTGTAATGATGACCTCCCTTATAATACTTTCTCTTCTCTCCTTCCATGATATTTTTCAACAAGGAAAACCCTAGCTTGATGCGGAGGAAAGGGAAAGTGAAATTTAGGAAAATAGGGAATGATGATACTGTGATTTTAGGGACATAAATGGGATGGAAAATAGATAGGGAAAAATCCATAAAAATTTGGGGAGATAGGGTGGTGAGTTAGCTACATAATT
Source organism: Pinus albicaulis (assembly GCA_034641835.2). Classification (NCBI taxonomy): domain Eukaryota; kingdom Viridiplantae; phylum Streptophyta; class Pinopsida; order Pinales; family Pinaceae; genus Pinus; species Pinus albicaulis. The sequence continues at coordinate 766,798,861 of CM076571.1, read as the reverse complement.
CATGTGAAAATTTTGGAAATGGGTATGGGAAAGGTGGCAAAAAAGTTAAAACACAGAGTTTTCCTAGTTTCTCTACAAAAGTGTAGTGAAAACTAGGGTTTGAGTGAAAATAGTGGCAAGGAGGGATATGAATGATATGTAGTGATTTGGTAAGGTATATAAGTGATGTGTGAAGTTTTTTAGATGATGAAATTAGGGGTTTTCGAATTTAAGAAACCAAACATTAATGAAACCAAAAATGTAGTGAAGAAAATATAAAGGAGGGAATCCACCCTTTGCTGAAGAAATTGGCTTGAATGAGATGGGAGGAGAATCCACTTACTGGAATTAGGGGAATTTTGAGGTCTAAAATGGGCCTCCTAAGAAAAATGTACAACCAAAATACAATTTTTAAGAACCAATAGGATTCAAGATGATGATGTCAACCATAGGGGGTGATTCTGATGTTAAGCATGGGTGATGATTCACCATTTTTGGAGTAAAAAAGTAAAAACATTAAAAAATAATAAAATAATAAAACTTCTTTATCAACTCGTATTTTCAACTTACCTCTCCAAGTTTTTTCTCAAATTTCGAGTGGTAGTACTCATTGGATGCAAAATTTAATTCCTCATCCAAGGAGTACCCATGTTGTATACTTTTGATCGAACCTTCTACATGAAAAATGAGAAATACATAAAAAATGTGATTTTCATGTATTTCTCCTTTTTCGTGTAGCAGGGTCCATCGAAAGTATGCAACATGGGTACTCCTTAGATGAGGAATCAAAAATTTCATCGAATGATTGTTTCCACTCGAAATTTGAGTAAACCCATAGGGAGATAAGTTGAAAATACAAGTTGAAATTTTTTTCTTTTTCTTTTTTGCCTCTAAAATTTGATGATGTAATCTAATCTTATTTTATTATTTCCACTATTATTTTATAATTTCCTTAGGAGGCCCATTTTAGAACTCAAAATTCCCCTAACGTTTGGAGGTTTCTGAACCTTTGAGCAATTATGAATTGACCCTTTGATAGCTTTTTCTAGCTTCGAAGCCAAAAGCATAGCAGTTGCCTGAAGCGTAGTGTAGTTACCAAAAGTGTATCACACTACCAAAAGTGTAGCACATAGAAGTTTGGATCGATTTCTTTAGGTTATCTTCAATATTTGATGGTTGTGGAGAGTTGAGAGGATGAGAGAGGAGCTCTTTTGAAAACAAAAGGATGAAATGAACTCCAAATCTTCATTTCCCTTTATAACTCACAAAATTTGCTTTTTGCCTTAAGTGAAATTAAAAGCACTTTAAGAAAATTTTCTTTTTGAAAAACTTTGACCATGTAGCGTACTTCTTGAGAAAGGACAATTTGCCTTTACTTTATTTTCCTATCTTTGCTAAATCCCAATGAAGGTGATTTAACTAATGACAATGACCATTTATTTTCCTTTTTTATGACATGATTTGGACATTATGATGGAAAAACAAAAGAAGCCTAGACCATGACCTAGATGGAGGTATGTTGACTAATCTATGATCCTAGATTGATGATGAATGACATGACCTTGAAATTTATTATGACTATGAATGGGTGAAGGGAGTAGCATTCAGACCTAGAGAAGATTTAGTGAACAAAATTTATTTGAGAATGTATTTGAAAACATAAAATTTTGACCAAGGACCACTACCAAGTAAACTTGAAAGAGTGTATTTGATCACTGAACATTAAGACACTAACACCAAGATTGATCTTCATCTACTTTATCACCTTACATAGGTATTGTTTTAGGAGAAAATAATGATATAGCTAAAGCTTCTCCCCTAGTCTTGACAGATTACTCTGCCATAGGGATTGATGGAATAATAAAACAAGTGAGCATATAAATTGGAATAATACTGCTCTCAAAGAACTAGTAGTACACTCTTCATCCCATAATGCTCAGAAGGAGCAAATTGATTATTTTCAAGATTTTGTAAACTCTGTAAATAAGAATCTAAATGAGTTCTAGTTTTCTGTATCTACTTTAGAATGGTTTTTCAAATAAGGAACTAAAGCTACAATGTCTTTGTCAGAAAAAATAAATGATCAATATGAAGATATTGAAAAGGGGTTTACCATGGGTTTCTTTACAACCCACGAAAAAATACAAGATTTATCCTTCAAGTTTGATAAACTAACCATTTCCACCAAAGATAGAGACATCCCTACTTCTATGATTATAAGGCATCATATTACTATACATCATACCCCAAAAGAAGTTGACAGACTCGCTACTCTCTTACCAAAAGAAAAGCCAGAAAAATTCGAGTCTTCTTATAATTCTCATATTTTGCTAGTACATGAACCTTTGCCAATCCAATTCACCAGATATCTCGCCCCTAATTTAAGTGGTAAAGGAAGATTTCCTGAGACACAAATATTTCATCTAGATTCTCACAAAGAATGGAATGTGGATAATCTAAGCTCATGACAAGTCATAAAAATTATAGATCAAATGTTCATAGAATACAAAATGATGTGTATGAAAGGAAAGGTTAAGTTGAAGCTTGTAAGACCTTAATTCAATGCTTCACTGGCACCCTTCAGGGATGATGGGAAGTTGAATCTTCCCCTGCACTTATTGAGAAAATGGCAGAAGAAGTAGTAAACTATGAAGTGGGTGATGTTGTAATGAATGATGATGGGATCCAAAAGAATAACATGATTGGAGCACTAACATCAATGATCATTGAACATTGATGTGGTGTTGAAACCAAAATTTCAAATAAGAATTCAAAGGTATTAATGGATTTAAAATGTAAAAATATGTCCCAATATGATGATTTCCATTGAGACTGGGTTCAAAGAATATACGAGGAAAAAGACAACAACAAAAATCTTGTGGAAACAAGTATATCTCACAGCCCTTCCCTCCAAGGTTGTAGCTGACTTGAATATTCAAGAAGTTTTCCAAAATCCATATGAATCTTACACTTGGGGAGGAATTTATTGTATTCTAAATAAAAATCTATTTGGTTTGTGTACAAATATAAAGGTGAATAAGTCTATGCAAAAATTATCTTGATTTTCTGACAGTAGATAAATTTGTAATAAGTATGGATTATCACTAGAAGATCTAGTTGTAAATAGAAAAAAGGTAAATAAATCCATAAAGAAAAATTCCAGAAAGAAGGTTAGCCAGAAATCATAAAACTTTTTATTTTATTAATTTGCAGAATAGAAAGTCATTACAATCAAGGAATTTCATTTTTTTTCAAAGATTCACTGCTAAGGCATTTATCAGTTATACTATCTCATAATTAGCTAGAAACTGAAGGCTTCCTAGCCCTTTGCAGACTCTGCCTATGAACCAGAGGACTCAAACCAAAAGACTCTTTCCTATGAAAGTCCAACCACTTTAGGTTCTCACCAGGCTCACGGGTCCTCATGCATAGGCTTCTCAAGATCAAGAATTTCTTTGACTCGATACAAACTAAATAATTTCTCTGTCATGCAAGAAAATCATCTTCAAGACGCAGATGCAAAGCAGGGATAATTCTTGACTCTTAGACTCGATCTCTCCAACTCTCGATACCTCCAATATTCTTTTCGCCCTTACTTATAAGATTTAGTACGAAATAGAGGGCATATTATGGTACTATTAATACTAACTAATACCTTTTCTTTAGATACTTTGAGATGTGGGTCAAACCACACCAATCGTCGAAGAAGCGCTTTGAGTCTCAGAGAATCAGCCGATGAGATTTGGGATAAGAAATCATCCAAAAAGTATATAAAGTGGAGATATGAGGTACCTAGTGAAATATTTATTTACACAGTGGAGATATTATCAGAGTCCCACGATACTAATCCCTCTCGATCTCAAGTGACTAGACTTTACATTATGTTACATAGTGGATTATTGTATCATGCAAAGCCCACAAGAATAAAATATAAGTACAATGGTTGAGCTCCCAACATATTTGTACCAAGGAATATTTGTTTGGCATATCTTCCACTAGTGTCCCATGATTTAGTAGAGATGTGTCAGACTATTGTAGGCTTTCCCAGTACTATTTGATGCCTTATTTTTGTCATGACTAACCATTGGTGGTGCTTAGCCATAAAATATAAAATAATCCCATCATATGTAAATATGTTTAGATCTGATACAGTTTTACGGGGTTGGTGAAAGCATTCTATGCAGTCTTCACATGCATGTTGGTAGTATGATTCGAAGTAGATGGGGTCCATATCATTCTTGTTGATGTCGAAACATGTGCACCATTATTTTAACCATGTTGGTCGATGTAGAAGTTGGGTGACGAACATTGATCAAAATTTTAGGAGTGTATAATATGTTCCATTTGATTTGTCTCTCCATATTAGATTCCACCATGGCTTTTTATATCCATAAAAATCATAAACAGAATCAGGAAAAGCAATTTGTGGATTATGTTGTGGCCATATGAGTATTTGATGAGATGATGGATCCCTGGTTCTATTTATCACAAAATATTTGAGAAATATATTAAATCTATTGTTTTCTTCATTCCATATTATATTCAGAACTCTAAAATAGATATTTAGGGAATTTTCTAGTAGGTTTTCCATGTGTTTATAATGGTAAAAAACAACATGGATCCATTGGTTGGACTTTGGATAAATCTTGCATTCTGGAATTAGGTGTTATAAATCTCCATGAGGTTGTAGATTTGCATCTAATACCTGTGTGTTTCTAAGATGCCAAGTTAGTTTCCAGGAATTCATATAATCTTTCCATTTCATGGAGTCTGGAATTTCTCAGAAAGTTTTATGCTTATGCATAACATCCAATTTTATGACTATGACCATTAGATGGGTTTTTTCTTGGAGATTTTCCCTACTGAGAAAATCAAGAATGTTGTTATTTGTGCCCTTAATGTGTTCTATATCAAAATAAAAGTTTGATAATAAGACCTACCATTTGGAAAATTTTGATTCTCCCAACTTTTAATATCTTTGGACAAGACTTTTTTCATAAGAGAAACATTAGTTCTTAAAAGAAACTTCTTATTAACCAGATTTATATCAAAAGCTCCCTTTACTTCCTTTTCAATAGTGGAATAATTCTACTTAGTGGGATTCCACACACTAGAAGAAAATTGTATAATTTGTTCTTTTCCATCGTTAACATGTTTGAGAATACCACACCAACGAAGATCACTTGCAAATAATTCAACAATTTAAAATAAACTATCATGAAAAACATATAATATAGGTAGCACACACCTCTTATCTTTGATTTTTCTTATGGTAGTTGTATGGGCATCAGTCCATGGGCTTCGAATTTTTTGTAGTCTCAGGTTTAATATTTTTCTATTATGGGAATTTTTTTTTTTGTAGAAATTGAAAACATAATTCGAGCATCCTAGAAACCTCTGAAACTATGTTTTGACTTTTATTTCATCTGGGAATTTATCAGCAAATGCACTTGCATGTTGTTGCAAAGTAATTTTTCCATTTTATATCACATGATCAAGGAATTTAATCTTTGTCTGAAACATTTCCATATTTTTCTTGCTCAAGACCAGTCCACTATTCCTAACTATCTGCTTGAATCTGTATAGATGATTAAAATATTCTTCTACGTTTTTAGAAAAAAACATTAACACATCGTTAATATAAGAAATCACCCAATCAAAATGATGCTTGAATACTTGATCCATGACCTTCTAAAACTTTGAAGGAGGATGTTTAAGGCCGAAGGGCATTACATTCCACTCATAATGGCCTGGAGGTACATTAAAAGCAGTTTCAAATTTTCCCTCTTATTGAATGGATACTTGCCAAAACCCATACTTCATGTCAAATTTAGAGAAGCCTTTGGCACCTACTATTCTAGTTAACAATTTCCCCTTATGAGGAATAGGATAAGTGTCATCTGCTAATACATTATAAAGTGGTCTATAATTTATCACAAGCCTTGGTACTATTTTTTGTTTAGAGTGTTTATTTACATAGAATCTATTTTTGATAGAGATTTCTATACCCTTAATTCATTAGAATGGATCTACACTTACATGGTCTACCTCTATATTCTCGTTTGTATGAAAATTTAACAAAATATTGCTTCCTATGCAAAAATGAATTTGGTTCATCTGCAAAAAAATTGTTTCTAATAGGTGATCCAGATTTATGCAGGAACACAGCAGAATAAAAATATAACCATAAATACAAAGATGCAGTGGAAATAACACATCATTTCATTAATATCAAAGAACTAAAATTTTCTTACAGACGGAATGGAAATAAACTAGCTAGGGTATTGTTAGTTTATCTCTAAGAAGAGATGTGGTAGATACAGGCCTCTGTAATGTGTTATAGTGAGGCTTGAGGACCTATTTATTATTTAGAAATAATGTAAAACCATAAACATCCAAAACCCTAACCCTAGGAGATGAAGCGCCAAAACTATGGGCCCCGTTTGGGTAAATTGGTGTTTCAACTTCCTGGGGACGTAAATTTGGCATACGATCTCTATACCTCGTTAAAAAGATATATCTGTGGAATACAAATTTTGGTGTGAGAAACATTGATCCGTACACTAATGTTGCTCTCGGTTTTCCCAAAAAACATCGTTTAGGGCCTCAAAATGGCTCCAAAAGTTCAGGACCCGAAAAATTGCTAAAAATAGTAAGTTGTGCCGAAACTGAAAAAATAAAAGAGATAATAGTGGGGCCCCAAGTGGAATAGGCGGGTGACCACCAATATCCATGTGGATCATTCCTCCCCCCTTAGGAAGCAATGGTCCCCATTGCGTTGAGTTCCTCCATGAGATGAGGAAACTACTATTAAACGTGGTCCCTGGTGAACCACTTGCCTTGCTGCAGGAGTTGGCCAGCTTTGACAACCCGATACAGTTGGATATTCTGTTGGTAAGTGTTCTTGATTTTCATGTCCATGATACAATCTGTGGTGGCATGTTCGATGCAGTTTGGGTTTAACTCTCTTGGTGTGAGTTGTTCTACAATGTCAGAGGTGTCCAGTAGAGGTGGGAAGTAGGGACGAAGGTGGTCCACATTGAATAATGGGTGCAGACCAAGGAATGGTGGAATACTGAGCTCGAAGGCATTGTTCCCTACAACCTTGGTGATGGTGTATGGTCCATATCGAAACGGGAGAAGATTGCAGTGGGGTCCAGTGAGGTGCTCCTTCAGTAAATGTAGCCACACTTTATCGCCCACCTAGAAGTTGTGTGGAACCCGATATTGATCATGTCGTTGCTTGTACCTAGCATTGGCTCCGTCCAATATGTCATGAACCTGGTGATGGATGTTCTGATTGCGCTCAATGAAGATTTTCACTTTGTTAGCTTCTGACTGGACATGAGGTGAATCGGCCTGAGTAGCCGCAAATGGCATGGTTACATCAATGGGACATAGTGGTTGGAATCCCAAGCCCTCCTAAAATGGGTTGTGGATGGTAGAGCATTGGAGAGCCCAGTTATAAATGTGTTGTACATAGGGGAGGCTCTCATCCCATGTGCGTGGATGCTTTGAATTGTACATATGCATAATGTGTACAATAATCTTGTTAACGACCTCTGTCTGGCCATCAGTTTGGGGATGGAAAGTTGTGGACTTGGTGAGCTTGGTGTCTAGCATTGACAAAAGGCTAGACAAAAATGTGTTGAGGAACCCACTATCCCAATCTGATATGATAGACTGTGGGATCCCAAAGTGCACCCACACTCGTTCAAACAAGAGTTTAGCATTGGCTTCTACTGTGATATTCTTCTTGCAGGCCGCCATAATGTCCATCTTCAAGATTCTGTCGACGACCACGAAAACACAGTCATTTCCATGCTTAGTAGAAGGAAGGCCCGACATGTAATCCATGGAGATGGGTTCCCAAGGTCGACTAGGGGTAGGTAGCGGAGCATATAGGCCTTGCTTCTTAGTGGTCAGTTTGGCAATGTTGCAAGCAATGCAGGATATGATGTACTTCCTGACATCCTATAGAAGGTTCGGCCAATAGAAATACTTCTCTAGTACTGCCACTTTTTTATCGACCCTGAAATTCCCAATGACTTGACTCTAGTGTGCTTCCCATATCATCTTGGCATGCTCGCTTGAAGGAACACAAAGGTTTCCCAGGTGACATAACAGTGCATCTTGGAGGTGAAAATTTGAAACTTGTGTACCCCCCAAGAGTGCCTTGTATGTGTGGTTGAATTCTGGATCACTCTTGTAGAGAAGCAGCCAGTCAGAAGTATCATTCCCAAAAGAGTTGAGAATGGTGGTTAGAGCCACGATCGGTGGTTAGCTAAGGCAGTCTGCAACATTATTGGTGCTACCTTTCTTGTACTTGATGTTCAAATGAAACTGTTGCAGTTATGTCGACCACTTCTCATGGCGATCATTTTGCATATTCCCTTGTGTCTGTATGAACTGCAGGGGTTGATGGTCTGTGAGGATGATTGTTTCCTTCTCAAAAATGTAATGCTTCCATTGTCGACAAGCCTGCACAATAGAATAAATTTCTTTGTCATAAGTAGGATACTTGGGAACTGTGTCGGACAATGTCTCACTGTGATATGCCATTGAATGCCCCTGTTGAGTAAGAATTGCCCCAATAGCATAGTCAGAGCCATTTGTCTCAATCTCAAATGGTTGTTGCAAGTCTAGTAATGTGAGAAATGGGGCAGAACAGAGGCGATGTTTCAATTCTACAAATGCCTTCTATTGATATTCCGACCAAAAGAATTTTTCTTTCGCTCCTCCCTTGGTGACTTGACTCAAGGGCCAAGTGATATGAGAGAACCCCAACACGAACCTACGGTAGAAATTAGCAAGACCTAGAAAGTTGCGAAGCTCTGTTAGAGTGGTTGGTCTTGGCCAATCCCAAATTACTTGGATCTTGGTTGGATCCATATGCACCCCCCTTTCAACAATAATGTATCCCAGATATTGAACCTGGGTCAATGATGCCAAAAGTGAAATTCTCCAAATTGGAACACAACTTGCATTGTCGTAGTGTTTGGAGGACTTGTCGAATGTGGTGGAGGTGCTCTTCCCAAGTCTAGCTGAAGATCAAAATTTCATCCAATTACACAACTAAAAATGAGTTGTTGAATGGCCACAAGATGTCATTCATCAACCTCTTGAAGGTTGCGGGATCATTCATCAACCTGAAAGGCATGACCATCCATTCAAAAAGGCCCTCCTTGGCTTTAAAGGCAGTCTTCCACACATCGGAGGGTTCGATTGGTACCTAGTGATACCCAGACTTCAAATCAATATTGTTGAAATATTTCACCCCTTTGAGTTGGTCCAGAAGGTCATCAATTCGTGGGATCGGGTACCTATTCCGAACAATGATATTGTTTAGCACCCAATAGTTAATACAGAGTCTCCAAGTCCCATCCTTCTATTGTACCAACATGATCGGGCTCCCACAGGGCGATGAACTTGGTCGGATGTGAAGTTTCTACAGCAGCTCCTAAATCTACCTCTTGATTTCATCATTCTCTAGAACAGAGTGTTGATATATCGTTCCATTAGGTAGCGGCACACCTGGTGTCAGATCAATGGGGTGCTTGACCTGACAGTACAGAGGCACCCCTGTGGGTGAGGTGAAGATGTCCCCGTACTCCTCCACAACCTTGTCAATTTGTTGTTGTCGTGCAGAGAATCCTTGTCTGGAGGTCATGGCCATAGTCTTCTTCTTGCCTTGGGGGCAGATCATCAGGAAAAAAAAATTCCTAGTTTGGTAAATGAGCTTACTACATTGTTTTGCAGCAACCAAAGAGATAGCGATAGGAGGTGGTACCTCTGGTATCCTGTACAGCTTATTTCCCAAAGTAAGAATAACAGCGCGAGGTCGGGACTCACACATAGCATTTCGCTTCCACAGGTATGGTTGGCCTAATAATACATCAAAAACATCAAGAGGATCAATGTCACATAATACCTCATCCGTGAAGGCCTTGATGTTGTAGGGAAGGTGGAACTGTTGGCTGACGTGGAGATCTTGTCCTTGGTGAAGCCACTCTATGGTGTATGGTTGTGGATGTGTTGTGGTTGGAATGTAGAGATTTGAATAATAAATCACTTATTCACCGAGATTATCCTGATTACACACTATTTGAGCTTCATGCATAATACATAACCTCTTCTACCATTGATCATCAATTTGCGGAATTAAAAGCAATCGCATGCGCACATGAAAACATTAATCAATCACACATATAAACACAGTATGTAATGGGGAAAGCTTACAGCTGAAAACCCCCAACTATCTGTATATTATAATGATAGAGAACATGTAACAATACATAGTACAAACTCCTCACAAGTATCCAACACTATCTCCAATTGTTACACACAAACTAGCTCAGATCTGAACAAGTCACAGGTTCAAATCTCCTCCACTGTTTGCCTGCCTCTACTGTGCAATCCAAGATGAGAATGAATGATATCCAAGTTCGAATCCCCTTGGCTTGTACTGCGCAATCCTCATTGGCAATCTCAATCAATGTGTGTGAAAATCTCATGCACAGTTATAGTCACAACTGATAGTAGACTCACCCTTTCACCCACCTCTAACACTGGTCTCCACTGAACTGTCCATGCACTGAGTTAACTGATGTATTCTTTAGTTGATTTATGAGTTAATAATTAGTGAATTAATTAATAATTAATTCACACCACTCATCACTAGTGTATTTATCAGTTATACTAAATACAACTAGTTCAACTAAGTTAAACCGAACACAACTCCACCAACTGTCTCATCAACTCCACCAAACTCTGCCACATGAGTTCTAACTGAAGTCAACCATGCAATAGCTCAACTAAACCCTAGGAATAGCGTAATTCCTTCTGTCAGCTACATGTGCTACATCCGTAGCTCGAACTGAAGTGCTCCAAGAGGATAAGATAATGTTTATAGTCCAAATATTATTAAGAGCTAATAATATTCGACTGATCTATTTTTAGACTAGCAGTCTAAAAATAGACTCCGCCCAGTATGTCTAAAAACAGAGGTCCATCTATTTTTACCAACTTGACCAACCATCCACAAATAGCATCCTGCAACTCATAGACCATGATCCATATGTATAAAAATAGACATAGTCTAAAAATAGACTTTGCGACAAAAATCACCTGTGTGGCCTCCACCTAGTCTTGGTGATCACTTTCCAACTAGGATCAGGAAGGATGTTTCAGGATGCCTCCTTCACTGTTTCTTGTTGCAATATTCAACATGGCAAGCCCAAATGCTTCATGGAGTCTACTGAAATGAGGCTATTTTGCCTCCCATTATTGACAATGAACTGTAGCAGGGAACCCTTTACCCACATTTGGGAGTGGAAGAGATGCTTCTCCTCCTCTAGATCTTCTAGTTCCTCCTTTTGGATCTTCACAGTGGCAATAGTGGCGTTGGGCTCTGCATCAATAATTTTTTTCCCTTTATCATTCCCCTTGTTAGGTTCTGATTCAGAGAGAAAGCATGCATATGATTCAAAAGCCCTCATCTTAGCCACTAGCGACTACTTGGCCCGACACTCACTTGTGTTGTGAGTGGAGGTCTTATGGAACTCACACCACTTTCCTTTGTCCTTATTTGGCTTCGCAGTGCTGTTCTTCGCTTGTGGCTTTGGTATGTTTTTTTGGGCCGCTATTCCTTGGCTCTATCCTTTTTTCTGCAGTTTGGGGGCACCTTTCCCTTGCTTTTGATTTGAAAATCCAAAGTATTGCTTCTTCTGTTTGAATTTTTTCTCAATCTTGGCAGCATATCGGTATGTCGTACCAAGAGAGGAGATGTTGAGGAACTCCATTTCCTCCAAAATGTATCTATGAAGACAACTGCGATAATTTAGCACCAAATATTTCTCTGAATCTTTGATACCCAACTTTGTGCGTAGGGTATGGAATAGATTCGTCAACCCCTGCACATCTTGATCCCTTTGTTGCCATAGCATGGTCCATTATATGTACTTGTCCTCATAGCTCCCTACAGGATAGTATTGTTCCTTGATGGCATCTCAAAAATAATTCCAATTCGGTATGGTGAAGAAGAGAGAGGGTTTTATCTCATCCTTTTTCACACAGTAGGTTTCCCACTAGTCCTTGACATGGGGGGTAGCTTTGAGGAGTGCAAAAATAATCTTCTCTCGGTTTGAAAAATCATGAACTTAGAAATATCCTTCTAATATATTCAACCATCTATCTACAACATCTACATCTATTTGACTCTCAAATATGGGAATGTCAAATTTTACTTGTACCTTAAAGGGAGTTGCACCTCCAGAGTGGCTATTGGATGCAGATGAGCCGCCGGTGGGCAGTCGCTAAAGGATCTGGGAAAATTTATCCATCATTGAGTTCCTTTGTTTTTTGAGGGCCTCCTTGAGAAATATTTTGATAGGATCTCCTACTCCCTCATATTTCTTTTCATCCCCCATGGGTGTCCATCTAGGTTTGCAAGGCTGATCTTGCAAAGGTTCAACCAGATCAAGCCCTAAATCCTTATACCATGACCTCGTTGGGGACATGCAAAGAAGGATCAAGAAAAACGAAAACCGCTCTAATACCACTGATACAGATTTATGCAGGAACAAAACAGAATACACATATAACCATAAATACAAATATGCAGCAGAAATAACATTTCATTTCATTTCATTAATATCAAAGAACTTAAATTTACTTACAGACAGAATGGAAATAAACTAGCTAGGGTGCTGGTAGCTTATCTCTAAAAAGAGATGTGGTGGCTACAGGCCTCTAAACTGTGTTAAAATGAGGCTCGAGGGCTTATTTATTATTTAGAAATAATGTAAAACCCTAAATATCCAAAATCATAACCCTAGGAGATGAAGCGCCTAAACTATGGGCCTTGTTTGGGTAAATTGGCGTTTCAATTTCCCGTGGACGTAAATTTGGCATACGATCATTGTTTGACACACCCCATACCTTGTTAGAAATATATATCTGATGACTAAAACTTTTTATATGAGAAAAATCAATCCATGGACCCATGTTTCTCTTGGATTTCCCAAAAAAGTCGTTTAGGGCCTCAAAACAGCTCCAGAAGTTCAAGACCCGAAAAATTGCTAAAAATAGTAAGTTGTGCTGAAACTAAAAAACTGAAAGAGAAAATTCTAGGGCCCCAAGTGGAATAGGCAGGTGGCCACCAATATCCACCTGGATCAATAGGTGTCTTAACTCCTCAATTTTTCTTGTCAGACTTGGATGTTTTAATTGTTCATCAATCTTGAGGCACAAATTTAACTCCTTAAGTTCTTATAATTTCTTCTCAGATTGATTTAATTCTTGAATTTCTTGGATCATTGTTGATATTATAGGAGTGGACACAAATGGAATTGTAATGGCCTATAGAAAACTCGCACTATTTCGCAAAGAAATAAAATATTTGAATCTACCGTCTTCTAACCTAGCTGAACCATGTGGTTCAATAGCTGCCAAAAATGGATTTCCCATAATACAATCTACTGGGATGTTCCCTACTGCAAATTTAACATTCACGCTGTATTATTTAAAGCATAATGTGGCTTTGGGAATTTCATATTGAAAATTGAATCCTTGTTCCCCTAAGCCTACGACTTCTCTTGTGGCTTTGTCCAATATTTAAAAGGGATTGAATTTTTGTTTAAAACATTTATCTCTCCTCATGTGTCTAATAAAGTCTTTAGAGTAAAGACTTCATTCTAAATTTTTATTTCGAGCATTACATGATACTGCTAATTTTATACAACCATGATTTTCATATTATTCAATCCTTTAAAATATTCAGACTTAGTCTCATAGATTTGTGTTTCTAAGAAAATATTTTCTCCTTCTATGATTTTCCCTTTTTCTAATCTAGAGACTTGATTTTTAAGCTCAAAAAATTCCCTTTTCAAATTTTGGATTTCATGGCTGATTTCATTAAGAGTAAGGGTTATATGTTTGTATTGTTGATGATTTTTCTGGAAATATTTTGTATTATTTTCACATGATGCATCAACAAAAATGGATTTTGGTGCAGTGCCTTTATTTGTATAAGTACATGAAGAACCTTGATCTTTAAGAATTGTCTGCAAAAATGTCAAGCCATTAGTTTATCTTTTATTTCGCCTTCTGGAAACATTTTAATTCCTGCTACTATTTTTCTTCTTCATCATCAGTTATATGAACCATGCAATTTTTATCTTTTGATGTGGTGGTGCTTCTTGTTCAAAACTATATTCAGAATCATATTCCGAAATATTGCAGTGGAAACCATCATAGTTTGTACAATTGCATTTGTCGGCAAATAAAACAATGATCATCATCTAAATATTATGACTCAGAAATACTGAAACCTAATGTTTCAGTTGAATCACAACAATCTTTTCCCAACATGTGCACTTGTTCTTTGATACGAAAATTAAGACAATTTTATTTTTTAGTAATTCAATTTAGTTGAGACATAAAATGAAAACCACATATATTTATAAAAATAATAAATCTGAGGATTTGAAATCTCTTTTGGTACAAATCACAACATTTAAAATTTTAAACGGTTTCACTAAATTCTAATAATACCAAAATATTAGAAAAAAATTACTAATCCGAGACTTTGAAATCTTATTATTCTTTTAACTGTAATTCACCAAACTCAATTCCTCCAACTATTCCACCAAAATATAATAATAGTAAAATTATTTAAAAAAATACAAATCCAAGAATTTGAAATCTCATTAATCTCTTAGTTACTATTCATAAAACTCAACTCCTCAAATTGTTCCGCTTAAATATAATAACAATAAAATTAAAAAAAAAAAAAAACAATATTTAATTAATTTTAAAGTTAAAATTAAAATAGAATAATGATTTAAATTTCAAATATATATACATAAATGTGTATGTATTTTGAAAAAATAAAATAAATAAATAGTGATGGGATGTGTTTAATTTTTTTCCTTTCTTTTAATTCTCATTAAGTAAGATAAATTTTGCACCATAGTTAAAACCACAAAAAAAGGAAAATTATCAAAAACGTATGAGGGTAAATGCATGTTATCAATACTGATACAAACACCACACTCAGCCAAAACTATGATCCACACCCACCTCCTCGGCCTCCATTGTAACCTTTATGGCATTTCATTGTTTATCATGACCCCCTTCCTTCCTCACCTCAACATCACTCTATCCCATTGTCTCCTACAACCATGAGACTGTTGTATGGATAATCCTTTTTTGTAGGTCAATTTCCACTATAATTTTTGTAATCCATAATATTTTTGACGAATTGTAAGTAAGGTAAGCTACTTCAACTCTTGGCATCAGCTCCCTTGCCTTGCTTGGAAGCCAAATCTGCAGGATCTTAAATCCCTCCTTCACGGTCAAAGTCCAAGAAGTGTAGTCGAGTATTGGGTGAAAATACAAGAGGACTACAATTGGATATGTTGGAAAAATGAATAGGACTAGCACGTGAATATTGCTAGCAACCCTAGGAGCCCTTGTCTCGAAAATTACACCATCGTCGTCTTGACCACTCTCAATTCCGAGAAAAATTAAGGTGGGGATTGTTAGCGCAAGGAGTCACTCCTTATGCAAAGGAGTAAGCCTTACACATCATAGTTCATTTCAAAGTAAAAGGTTTTGAGTGGTGGGATGGCTTCTTAAAGAGTTTGAAATGATTTTTTCTCTTTTAGACTTTCATGCATTTGGCAAGTTGTGGCAAGTATAAACTATATGGGTAAATTGGTAGTATAGGGAGCAGACTGTAACCGATGAAAGGATATAGATAGCTGGTATTCAATGTAAGAAATATTCTTATCCTAAATCAGTCACACAACTACAATAGTGGCTCTTTACACAAACTTTGCTTTATGTAAAGGAAACAACATTTAGAAATCAGAGTACATGCATAAATTATTTCATAAATCCTTCATGAAACCTTCACTAACATGATCTACAAAATATATATGATTTACAGGAAACTAAACAGTAGATAATTAACTATTAGACCCTCTAACAGTTCTCTTACTCACACCTTACTAGTTGCTGCAACTATTAAATCAGAAGAAATAAACAATGAGAGAAACACACCATACATTAGATAGTCCTTGAACCATAAAATCCTCCAACATGAAGTGAAAAAGGAGTTTTCTTTATTATATTAGTCTTCAAGTAGACCAACATCCAAGCTGAAATGGTATTTACAAATGGTATATATACAGATAGAGGCACTAATTCCATCTCTTCTAAAAAGAAGGAACCACTATTCCTTACATTACATAGCTGTTATAGGACATTTAAGATATATCTTATCTAAATCTAATTGAAAGGACATATGTAGAAGAGAGAAGAGAGGAAATTTTGGACTGTACTGCTGTGTGTGCTGACATGCTACCCCTTTTTCTGCTTATTTGTTTGTCCGTGACTTTGATCCTTTAATAACCATGTGTCTTCATTAAATGTGATCTTCAACAACCTCATAACCACTTATCAATCATAATTTTACATATCCATATCATTATGAGTTCTTATCATTCCTAAACTTTCTCGGAAACTGTGCTCATAGATGCCAAAAATCATTTAAAATAGGCGCTACCGGAAATTCTGGTAAAAACCAGTAACTGTGCAAATTTTTTAATGCTACCAGAATTTCCAGTAGCACTATATTTATTTTTCAAAAATGCACATCAAATACTTGAAAAACCTGTGCAGACTTATACACTTTGAAACTTGAGTTGTTGTTCAAAAATGCACTTAGTAATCAAAAAGGTTTTCTATTAGGAAATTCTTTTACATTTCTTCCATATTGGCTGCAACCTCTGCAAGCTAGTCTAAGCCTGATTTTTTATCAACAA
This sequence comes from Pinus albicaulis, assembly GCA_034641835.2. NCBI lineage: Eukaryota > Viridiplantae > Streptophyta > Pinopsida > Pinales > Pinaceae > Pinus > Pinus albicaulis. The sequence goes on along the minus strand of CM076571.1, from coordinate 766,782,053 downwards.
CTGATCTTGATCTTGTGGTTCTGGTGGTTTTTTCTTTGACATTGGTATTTTTCTCCTTTGAACCCTTTTGAATTCTTCTTCTTTTTGAGGATTTGGTTTGTTGGTATAAAGGCGCTTTACCCTCATATTTCTTCTTGGACTCATTAGTCTCTGAAATTGAAGGGGTTACAGTTTATAACCCTTGAGATTGTTTCTCTATATCTATAACCTCTATCAAAAAACTTGGATTATGCAGGGCTTTAGACTTGAGCCTAAACTTGTTTTTGTCTCTGGTGTGTCTTTTTCTACTACCAGCAACTGATTTTGCATCCTCTTTCCTTCTCTTGCTACTAATTTCATACCCTGCACCTTTTAGGATCTCCTCATTAGACTTATTGGGCTGATATTATTTTTGAATTTTCTATTGAATGTTTGCTTTCGTACCCTGCACCTTTTAGGATCTCCTCATTAGACTTATTGGGCTGATATTATTTTGAATTTTCTATTGAATGTCTGCTTCCTAAACTTTTGGTAGCACCTGTGCTTTATATTTTTCTATAGTTGCATACTTTTCTCTCCAAGCTTTGGTATAAAATTTGTGAAAAGGAGGAATAGGATGCACCATCTTCATTTATTTAGGTTTATAGGCTGATAAGCCTTCTCATTTCTCCAACTTCTTTTCAACCTTGACTGAAGGAGTCTTGTATTTTCTGTTTTTAGCCTTTTTATGGATGTTCTCCTTCTTAGCCTTTCTATTAGTCCTCTCAGCAGGCTAAGGATGTTGCTGTGAAGCTGGGGATAGTTGAGCTGGAACATCTGGTGTAGCTGCAGGTTGGGCTAACCTGTAAAACATAAAATGGTCCCATGATTGGTTTATTTTCCCGAGTTCTTCTTCAACCAATACTTTGATAAGAGCTTGATGGTATTGGTTGTACTCGGATGCAGTTTTCTGTGTTTGAATCCTAGCTGAAATATTTATCAAGCTCTTTAGAAGAAAGAATGGAAAGTTGAGGGTCTTCATACCTGCAATATGAAACAAAAATCTCATATGATAAAGAAAAACCACAATATACCTCCACTCACAGGTGAGGTCAATTTTGATGAGCTTTACAATCTCATCCCATTCATTTTTTAGGTAACTATTGGGAATTCCTTTAGCCTAGGTGGGATCTCCGTGTCTATCTTTAATAAAACTGTTGGGGTCTCTTCCTGTAATGACTTGGCCTTTAAACCATTTTTCTCCTTCCTGTGGAAGGTTGGAAGCTTCAACAATTGACTCTACTGATACTTGCAATCTGAGACCATAGATAGTTGCTTCCTATCCATTGAAAGAGTGTGAAAAATCCTGAGCTACTCCTAAATGAGAGCTTCCAAGTCTTGAACACAATGGATACCACCCTGCTTGAAGAAAGAGCCTTCTCAAATTCAGATTAGCATCAACTAGATCAACTCCTTAGGGTTCAATTTGTTTTAGCTTTCCTCCTTTCTTAAACATATTCAGTAATAAATAAGGTTGTATACGGAAATCTGATAAGTTTCAATATTAGGGGAGCTCACCTGACAAGTGTAGCTGTGTTTTCAGTGAAATCTTTCTAAACTATAATTCTCCTTTCTCAAGATGCTCACTAGAATATCTAGTTCACCAATAGTTAAACTCAAAACTAACGGTCTTCCTTTTTTCTATTTGTTTAAAAAAAATATGTTGGTTCACCTTCCCATGCATGAGATTTTTCATTATGGTAAATATCTTAGACCGTAGCATACATCCTGTGGTATTCATGATGAAATGGAGTTGGCTTCGGAGTTTCAAATGATGTGTTACAGATGGCTGGAGATGAGTGGAGTTGGAGCTGATAGTCAATTCCATTGTATCCTTATTACAGACCTAAATTTTCGGCAATGTCCATGCATGATGAATCCAAGCGGTCATCACGTTAAGACTGTGGATCCACGATCTGCCTTAACATATAATACCTACCTTGACATGTGGATGAAACGACTTAGCTGATAGATGGGACAGACAACGATTGGTTGTGCTTAATTTCAGATTGACACCTAGCTACTACATGTATAACCACAACTCAACTCAACATTAATTACCATAAACCTTTCCTATCACGTGACCTAACCCATGATAAAAAAAAATTAAAACCTAGTCGGTAAAGGGAACACATGGCTTAACACAAAAGTGAATGCGCTTTTTTATTTTTTTTAAAAACAGGGGAAGTTACCAGAATTTCTAGTAGCATTGGTTAAATACAAACAGACAAAACATAATTAAAACATATTGTCCAAAAAGGGCTAAAACAGAAACTACCAAAAATTTCGGTAGTGTTCAATTTTTTTTTGAAATTTTTAAAGTTTTATCCTAAAAGCAAAAAATTTAAAATAGAATCATGACTTAGCATAGAACTGTGCTAACAAGGATTCTCAACCACAGGTAACTTCTCCCTTCATGAATCCTACCTCATAAAAAGGAATACCCTAGACAGTCCCAAAACAAAGATATGGAACAAAATTTGGGGTGATACGTGTCAAGATTAGGGTAGCTCACCTAACAGGCGTAGCTATGTTTTTAGTGAAATCTGTCTGAACTCTAAGTCTCCTTTCTCAAGCTGCCCACTGGAATATCTCGTTCACCAATAGTTACACTCAAAACTAATGGTATTCCTTTTTTTTTGGTGATTTAAAACAAATACGTTGGTTCACCTTCCCATGCATGAGATTTTTCATTATGGTAAATATCTTAGATCGTAGCATACATCTTGTGGTAGTCATGATGAAATTGAGTTGGCCACAGAGTTTCAGATGATGTGTTACAGGTGGTTGGAGATGAGCGGAGTTGGAGCTAGCAGTCACCTCCATTGTATCCTTATTACAGGCCTAAATTTATGGTAGCGTCCATGCATGATGAATCCAAATGATCATTGCATTAAGACTGTAGATCCACCATCCTCCTTAAGAAAAAATATGTACCTTGACGTGTGGATGAAATGACTCAGCTAACAGACAAGATAGACAATGGTTGGTTGTGCTTAACTGCAGATTGACACCAAGCTACTACACGTATAACCAAGACTCAACTCAATGTTACTTACCGTAAACCTTTCCTATCACATGACCTAACTCATGATAAAAAGTTTTTAAAACAGAGTCAATAAAGGGAACACGTGGCTTAACATAAAAGCGAATGTGCTTTTTTATTTAAAAAAAAAACAGGGGAAGTTACCAAAATTTTTGGTAGCATTCGGTTAAAGAAAAAAAGACAAAAACAGAATAAAACAGATTGTTTGAAAAGGGATAAAAGAGATGCTACTAGAAATTTCGGTAGCGTTCAATTTTTTTTTGAAATTTTCAAATTTTTATCCTAAAAACAAAAAATTTAAAATAGAATCATGACTTAGCATAGAACTATGCTAACATGGATACTCAACCATAGGTAACTTCTCCCTTCACGAAGCCTACCTTAGAAAAATGAATGCCCTAGACATTCCCAAAAGGAAGATATGGAACAAAATTTGGGGTGACAGATTATGGCCAAAAGTGGCACACTTTCTCTGTCTAGTGGGGCATAAGAAGATCCTCACATGGGATAGATTACTAAAACAAGGATATACAGGACAATACAGATGCCCCATCTGCATGAATAATGAGGAAACAATGAAACACCTTTTGAATGCATGTCCGATCGCAAGAGAAATCTGGGGACATGTCGGAAATATTTTTAGCCCCTCCACCCTAAGGATATTAAAGAGACCATTGAATGATCTAGGTGGCTTCAGACACACTCAAATTTAGGAAGGGCTTCAGAATAGCTCAAAAATTAAAGAGGTTATATTTCTCCCAAACCTGAACTAGATCATAATGCTCGTCCCCGTGATTCCAATGGTGTGAATGACACTCAAATCTGAGAACTTATGGTCGGTTCATTCACAGTCAAAGCTCGGGTCAAAATTGGCCAAGTGGCAGGCTTAAAAAGGCAGCAAATTGATCAAGACCCGTCGTACAAAATCCATCGACCGAGATGGGAAAAATTGTTGCCTACTTAAAACGCCCAATAACCCTTATTTTCTGGTCGGCAATTTTTGACCAATTGGGTCTAAAATATATTAAAAATTAAAAATATATATAAATAGGGGGGTGGGCCACCACCCCCACCACCCCTCTGCATTATATATAACATATTATATTGGGGTGGGAGGTGTTAAAACCCCGCCAACCCAGCTATTGTTTAAAACATAATGGGCACCCTTTATATGACATTTGATACAATAAGAAAGGAGGCGACGAGGCTTGAACCCGCCAGATCAGTTCGGCCTGCCCGCCACCCAGGCGCCTCCACATAACACAGTTACCATATTTAAACTGCCACCTCTAATTTTCGATAACCGTCGAAAAAAAATTAACTTCGATGGTTCAAAAATAATATACATGCACTATGTATGGGGGCTTGATGGGGTTTGAACCCCAACCTACCCGCCACCATTACTAAGAGTTATCAACAAGCCAACGACCCATGTTGGAAAGTGTGCCTACCAAAACATATAAAAACATGATTTTTGGATTTGAATGGGAGAAGGCAGCAGAAAATGGAGCAAGAGCGGAACCTAGAGCAAGTGGAACCATGATATTCAGGGACAGCAGAACCCTGAACATTGATGCTAAAAAGATTTCTTGGGAGGTAAATTTTCACAGTAACAAAATGTTATCAAGTTTATAGTCATTTTTCTCATAATTTTGCAAGGAGTGATATGGTTAAGTAAGATTCTCCATCTGAGAAGCAGAAATGCAGGTGCCCCGCAGCGAGGAATCTTTGAAGAATCTTGAGGAATCTAAAAGATTCCCTTGGAGGATGAATATTTACAATGTCAGAATGTTGTCGAACTTATACTCATTTTTCTTAGAATTTTGCAAGGAGCGTGATGGCGAAATCAAATTTTTCAGTTGAGTAGCAGATCTCTAGTCAACCAGTGGAGAAGAATTCTTGTGAAATCACGAGGAATCTAAAATATTCCCTAAGGGCCAAATTTTGATAGTTTTATAACCAGGTCAAGTTTATACTCATTTTTTTTAGAATTTTTCTAATAGCATAGTGGTGTGCTCATAATATTCATTCGAGGAGGGGATTTTCAAACCATCTTCAGGAAGGAATATTTGGGGGAATCTTCAAGATTCTCAAGGGTACAAAATTTGATGGTATTAGAAGTGGACATGTTGACAGTTGATTTTACATCATTCATCACCAGGACTTCAATGGTGCAGTCCATTACAATAGTTTAGCCTTAGAGTTTTTGGTCATCTTCTAAAGTGGAGGTAAATGATACAAATATGTTGTGATTTTCTTCTGATTTGCTCAGATGATGTATTTATTGTTGACATCCATGTTTAACACTATGTTGATGGATGCTTAATGCCACATTATTGTGACAATTGATTATCTTATAATGCTTAAGGAAATCCCATTTGAGTGATAGATCCTATAGGGAAAACGTCTCGTGGATAGACATGTCAGTGTCTCATGATTTGGAAGATTCGTAAACCAAATGACAGGGTAACATCAGACCAATATTTGGAGTCCTAGGACCTAGCCTTCCTGGACTCAGAGAGGGCTCTCTCTATTATGTGTGAAGGACGTGAACTTGTTCGATTTGGATAGTCGATTTTAAGCTAGTTGTTAAGTGTAGGTTTGTTGTTTGTTTTGGTTGGAGTAAGATGATCAATTAGGATAGGTGGAGTGAGAGGTTATCAAATCAATTGGCCAATGGAGTCTATGAATTCATTGATATCTCGATAGTGAATCAGGGTACATCACAGGGAAAATCTAGTGTAGTCAATGGATCTTTAAGTTTATGTGTGAGGTGAAATGGACATTAAGTTTGGGAACCAAGGTAGGGCAAAGGGCAGTTAAGAATCCTTTGTCAAATACCTTTGAACAGAGAGGTCTTAAATACTGATAAGAAAAATATATTAATCATGAGATAGGGCACACCATTTACTCAATTAAAATACTTTAAACAAATAAACATTCAAGATAAACAATCCAGTGGAACAAGGAAGAAAGAGAACTTATATAACTTCAATTATTCTACTTTCAAGATTTGAAAAAATATAAGAGAAAAATAGCATCAATAAATGAAGAGGGAACACCTAAACATCATTCATTAAACTATAAATAACTTCGAGTCAAACTGATAAGCATATTCAAAGGGCAAGATCGGAACAAGACCTCTTTAACTTAACCTATCAATCAATACATCAAAGAGAGATTTCAAGACAAAGTTTAGATAGTATAAAACAAGAAGGGCTTACCATGAATCATGTTTGTAAACTAGCATATTAATCCAATAATGAAATAGACAATCTTTGATGGGCCTAAGGAGCAGCTAATAATTCCCTAAACTAACCCAGTAGAAGAAAACATGAAGACAATAGCAAACATGAGGACTGAGGTGCCTCAAACAACATTTCTCATCCTATACTCTTCTGAGCTATTGCAATATAGAAATATGAACATATGGAAAACAAGAAAAACATGAAAAAATGAGAGATACATCACCATTAACTAAACTCAGGGATACTGCAAGCAAGCCTTCATCACCATCAATCAAGGCAAATCATCCACAAGCTCCACGACACTAAATTGTTCTTCAACTTCCAAAAACCATGTATTGCTCTTAAACACATCAAGTCCCCACATTTACAATGAGTCTCCATGCTCTATATAACAATCAAGGAAGAGGAAAGCCTAATAGAGCATCTAGAAGCCTATTGGCCAACAAGAAATATCCTAACTTGTCCTTGACGGCCTTATAAGGCCCAAGGCACCAAAATATCTTACAAATATCTTTTCTGGCCATATATAGCAATTAAATTGACTTTTAGGCCCTGACAAGCATATGAAAAATTTCTAAACGCACATTCTACCCAGTCACCCATAGGAGCATAGCACACTGTGTCAAAAATTTGAATTTATGCTAGGAGCGCAACACAGAGACAAGAGAAAATAGGCCTTTTTGCAATGATGTTTTGAAGGCCTTCCAGATGTCAAAAAAGGCTCTGTGATGTCTCGTTGGAAATCTCTTGAAGTTTAATTTCCATACCTATATTTAGTGCTTTAATATGACCTCTTAAACCTATCCAAAAAAGTGAAAACGCCAAGACTTCTAGGAGTGCAGCACATGCTCTAAAAAGTGGGCAGCATGGTGAAAAAATGAGTGTTTTTTACCCTTTTGAGGGACCAAAAAAACTCCAATTGGGCTGGAACTTTCTAAGCATACTATATGAATGATGAGGAATCCACAAAATGTGAGCCTCTCCTCCTAAATATTCCCTAGGAAAAAGCACAACACAGGGTGTGATGCGCCCCTAGCCTCAAAATTTGCAAAAAACAAAAAGTTGTTCAAGTTTTCCCAAAATTGGTGGATGAGTGCCTCATGGGTCCTAGGAGACCTGTAGAGAAGCTTTGGCCAAAATACCAAGGCTAGCTTGGTCCCTTTCCTCCTTTAGCATTTGGGCCTCATTTTGGGCGATTTTGAGTTTTTCATTTGCAAAGTGGTTTCTTTGTGCATAGTTCTTAGTCATTCTCCTTTGCAAGTCCAAGTTTTTGTTGGCCTTCTCCAACTTGGTCTCAATATGTATGTTGGCCCTCTCAAGTCATGATTCCCTATTATGCTCCATTTCTATTACAAGGAGGTCATCGAGAGGAAGCTGCTCCATAAGGGTTGTTTCTTGCTCCCTTTCTCTTGCCAAAGCCTTTCTTATACCCATAGTTCTAGGCCTCCTTCTAGATTGACCCTCCTCATCCTAATTTTCTTCATAGGTGCCCATAAACTCTTCTAGTTTCACCTGTGCTCTTTGAGCCTCTTTCCGGTATTTGAGTGCCCTTGTTTCATAGATGGCCTGCTAGCCACTCATTTGTTTGTTCCGCATCTACAAGAAGTTAATAACATCCTTAGACCTTTCTAATTCAAATTCCAAGTCCTTGTTCTGTGCATTCTTGTCTTGTAGAAGGGAGTTTGCAATTCTTGTTTAATTTTCCTCATCACTATCTATGTGAATGAGTTCAAACTCTCTTTCCTCCTCATGATTGTCTTCTTCCTCTTTCACTTGTTGTTTACCTTTGTTAACTATTTGAGTTAAGGAGGATGGCATGGCCCCTTGCCCTTTGGAGGCAGAAAACACACGCCTCTCTCCTCTTTCATAGGTAAGGGGGAAAGGTGCAACCAGTTTCACTTGAAAACCTTGATCATTAGTGACCTTGGGACTATTTTTCTCTTTATGGATGATCTTTGTGGGTGCATCTTTTTCACCTTGCTCTTGATTTATATTTTGAGAGGTATTCTCACTATCTCTTATGCCATCATCACTGTCAAGACCCTTAGGACTGTTTCATAACTTGTATCATTTTCATTTTTTGTATTCTCACTGTCCTTGTCTTCATAATTTGTCCCTTCTTTATCATGTATATTGTCCTCTTGGTTGGCTTCTTATCCTCTGTCTGGTTCATTACCCTCATCATTGGGCTCATGGTCTTCATTATTTTGCCCACTGAAATCACTTTCAAACTCTATTTCTTGGCTACTCTTGCCATCTTTGTCACTATCTTATTTGTCTTCTTCACTGCTTTCATATGCCTCCTCTCCACTGTCCTTTGTATTTTCAATGTCATCTTCTTCATTGTTTACTTCTTCTCCTTGACTGTCATTTTTTTTTTTACTGTCATTAGGGTCACTATTTTGGTCTTTTTCTAGCTCACTGTTTTCCTCTTGATAAGCTACCTTTGTCCTTGTATCTTTGGAGTCATCTTATTCATCGTTTGACCCACTGTTTTGGTCTTTTTGCTTATCATTTGGCTCAATGATTTCATCTTTTTTTCTTCTTCATCAACACTTTCTTCTTTGTCACTTCCTTTATCACTTTCTTCTTCCTCTCCTTCACTGCTTTCTTCATTTTCATCTTCCTCTCCTTCACTTCTTTCTTCGTTTTCATCTTCCTCTCCTTCACTTCTTTCTTCTTTGTCATCTTCCCCTCCTTCACTGCTATCTTCATGTTCTGATTTCTTAGGAGAAGGTGAAAGAGGAAGGTTTATTTGAGGATATGATCATGTGAAGAGGATGAACCAAGGTCAGTGGAGGGTGATGGAGGTGTGTGAGGAGGAAGTTGAGATCATGATGGTATACTTTGCAGAGGGATAGGTTGTGGAGTTGCGAAATCATCATGGGCGATGAAAACCTCCCATGGAATGCTTTGTTGTTCTATTTGGTCTGAGACAATCACTTTATGTAGCAGCTTGGTTTTGGTAAAGTGCATGAGGAATCTTATGTGGTAGGAATAGACTCTGGAGAACCTACCATCACAGGTGAAGTATTTCATAATGATCTTCATTAGGGGAGCATATATGTCCAGTAAATGAGAAAAGGGGAACATGGTTTTGCAGTTATCTTGAAAACTTGGTTTCAAGAATGGGTGATAGTGGCTTAGGTCCAGATACACTTGTTTGAACCACCTTTCCCCCATGTAAGGTATTCTAGTGGCCATAGAGATGGCATTGGTGGTCAACTCAAATTTTAGTCCAGCTAGGTGTACTTGGTGGTTATCCAGGTTTAGGGAAAAAAGCTTGGTCAGCTAAGGGTGAATATGGATCCTTTGTACTTTCTCATAGAACTCATAGCATCCTACTTCTTGAAAATAGGAAAATATAGTAGGAGAGGCTATTATTTCTTCAGTGCTCATAGGCTCAAACTTATTTGGCTTCCCACCCTTCCTTTGCTACTCTTTAGGCCTTTGGCTTGCCTCATCAATGTCAACACTGCCTTCCCTAGGCATTTTTTCCTTCACCCTTACCTTAAGATTTTTTGAAAAGAATTGACACTGCTTGTGGAAGGATGTGGAAATCGTGAATGAGATGGTGAGGTTGCAATTAGGTCAAGGCTCAGCAGTGTGTAGACCAAGTGTTTTCTTTAGGAATTCACTTCCTTCTCTAAATTCAACTTCCAATTTTCTTTCTAATCCTACCTTTAGAAAAATAGGAACATGTGGGAAAAGCTCAAATACCTCTCAAAATATCTCCACAGCTGAAAAAACTGGCTCAAAACACATTGCGGGCGAGTCAGGCGTCTTTTGCATGAGTAGTCAGGAAGCTCCTAAACGGACAGGAGCGCAGCAAGGGCGTCTCCTGAACACGCTGTCATGCAGCTCTTGAACATATAGGAGCGCAGCACGGACGCCTCCTGAACACGTTGTCGTGCCTCTTAAATGCACTGTCCTTCCTCCTGAATGTAGCTAGGCAAGTGCTGAACGGGTAGTCAGGTGGCGGGTTACCTCCTGTAGGTGTGTGCCTGGGTGGCCCTAAACACGGTAGGTCACCTCCTACACATTGGTCGGGCAAGTGCTGAACGAGTGGTCGTGTGTGCCCAGGTGGTCCTAAATGTGCAGAAGCGCAATGTGGGTCACCTCCTGAACACGCTGTTGTGTGCCTCCTGCACATAATCGGGCGGAGTCTACGCGTTAGTAGTTGGGAAGAGTCTGCACGGTGACTTTTCTACAGGCGCGCAGCGCCTATGCACAGGAGCGTAGCGCCCTTCAGAAAAGTATATGGGCAGTGCACACAGGAGCGCAGCACAAAGTCACCGGAGCACAACACCCGAAATTTCTGCCCAAGACTCTGTCAGGAATTTTGAAAAACTTGGAAACCCTCAACTCCTTTGAAAATAACAAAATGGTCAATGGGAGATGTTTGCTTGATTTGTTTTTATACCTCTTGAAAAAATTAAAGATACAAACCCACTTTACTAAGGTTATTTTTGGTTCTCCCTTTTTCTAATATGCCCTTTTTCTTTTGTAGGTAGTGTCACAAAAAGCAGTGTTTTTTGGTCCTCTCATTTCTTTTGGAGTTTGGCACGTTTTTCAAAAACCCTTGGAAAACTGGTGATTTTGCTTGGCTTCTCCATTTTATCATATTGAACCTATGAATCTTTGTCCTTTTTCTCCTTCTACATGGATAATTGACTGTAATTGGCCTCCTTTACACTAATACCTTTTCAATCTTTCCCTTTCGTGTAGTGAAATGATGTCTTTACAAACTTTAGAAATTATTCCCTAACATCACCTTCTTATCTCTGCTGGTATTCACCAAGGAGGCTTTTCACTCTGATTTTTTTTTTATTGAATCTTTGATTTGTGCATACTTGTACTCATGTGCCACTGTCTTCAGAATCTTATGCATGGGCTCTTTGTTGGGAAGCACTTTACAAACAATTTGTCATGAAACCGTGATCCTCTTTGTGAAATTTTAGGCCTGTTGTATCTCTTCTGTTGTGTAATGTCATTTATGAGTTTAGGCCTCTTACTTTTCCTCTGTTCTATTGTTAACCATTATAAAACATTCCTGCAGAAATGCTTGAACATGGGAAAACTGTCATTATGCAGACTTAATGCTTGATCAAGGAGACACCTTTGGAGGCCTTTGATGTCTTTGGACAATGATAAGTTCACCCTTGTTTTCACTTGACTTCACCTTTGAATATCTGTAGAAATAGTGAATTTAGAACCATGACAATGCATAACCTAGGAGACCCTATATGACTTATTGGGATGTCCTTTGGAATAGGTCTTTGACTGAAAAGCTTGAATCAGGGTTTGGAGGTGAAGACATGGTTTTGACACACTTTTATGCACTACCATCCTAGACAACTAAAAAACTTTGATTTATCTAAAGATATTAGAAAGGGAGTTTAAAATCACCATTGCTTGACGCACTTGGTGAGTAGAGGAAAAATTTTGGGTTACTTGGCGAACCAAGGTGTGAAAATAGAGTGCTTAGGCAAATAGAGACAGAGTGTTATAGGCAGAGGTGGCAAACATAGTGAGAGTGAGGGACATCAATCCATGATTTGGTCTTTAGGGAGTGATAGGACGGGCATGCCCTAACCAAGTAGTAGGATAGCGAAAAAATTGGTCTTAAGGATAATGAAGGCAGTGAGATTTCTAGAACTCACATGATTCTTGAATTTTGTTTCTAGAAATATATGACAAAGCATTTAGTCATCTAAATAGGTAAAAATCACTGATGACTAACGGTGGCTCCACTTAGGGAAGGGAGCTCCTTTTCAGGAGGTGTCCAGAATTTCAGATTTCTTGGTTTATGAAGACCAGTGCCTCATCCACTTGGTGTATTTTCTTCTTTTCTTTTGTTTTTGTTTCCCCGAAGTAGTGATTTTGATCATCTGAAAGCATGATTAGCTCAAATTCACGTCTACCTACCCAACCTACTTTCCTAACATTTTCTCTTCTTTGGGTGCATTTGAACTGGCAAACCCATTGACATTTTTTCTTTTGAAAGCAAGGAAATAAACTATCTACTTCTACAATTATTTCTTCCAAGAGTTCAGATTATGCTAGTGAACTCTTCTTATTCTCTACCTAGCCTACTTGACTGTCGATATTAAGCATTATGACAAACTTCATTCTCCAAGCTATTGACAAGAAATTTAAAGCATGAGTTGAACCATGATTAGACAATCTAATTCATCATGAGTCGTGGCATCAAGAAAAACTGCTCACAACATTATTTTCATAAGCCAAAAAAACTAGAAGGTGTGAGGGCTAAGTTTCATCATTTTCTAAGCATTCCTATCCTTCTCTTTGGTTTAGTTTTAAGCATGTGGAACCAGTATCATTCATTCCTAATCTATTTTCTTTGACAAGTCAAGCTTCAATGTTTTGAAGAGCATTCTTTTACTAACTTATCAACAATAAATTTAAAACATGTTCAGCCATGATTAGGCTAGATGACTGAACAAGACATTCTTTTTGCACTAGTAGTGGCATTTAGGCTTGCACACTTTCAGTACTACTATTTTTGGGTATGGGGTTGTACCTTGTTTTTGAATCTGCCCTCTTTTCTATTCTTTTCTAAGTTTTTGTGTTTTTCTCTTTATGACTCTTTCTTTACAATGGTGTGTACAATGAATGAAGAATTAAAGCTAAGGGTATTTTAAAAAGTAGTGTTTTAGTGTCCTTCCATTTACAAGACCTCCAAATGCTTCAGTCCCATCCAACTCTTGTAAAAAGAAGGCATTGTTTCCTCTAGCTGAACTGATAATGAATGGCCCTTTCCACAAGTTTTCAAACATACCATGTTTACCATTGTCTTCTCTCCTTGAGCCCCATTTCAACACTTTATCTTCGATCTGGAAATAATTTTCCTTGTTCCTTATGTGAAATATTTTCTTCATATTTTCTTGTACTAACTGTGTCCTCTTATACACCTCCTCTCTTGTCTGCTGTAAATGGATAGTTTGGTTCAGCCTCCTTTGCATGTCATTTTCTTCTGTTTTTACTTCTTGTAGCAGTTTCATCACCGAAACTCCCAAATATGTCGAGAAAATGGCATCCATGCCATACACTAGTTGATAGGGAGACATATCGATTGATTTATTCAACCCATAGTGCATGTACTAATTTGCCATGCCATGCTTTTTTATTCTGTTCTGAAAGCTTCTTAATGATATTGACCAGGATTTTATTAGAGGACTCGGCTAACCCATTACCTTGAGGGTAATATGTTGTGGAATTTCCTAATGTGATGTGATATTTATAACAGAAGTCAACCATTCTTTTGGATGTAAAGGTAGCATCATTTTCTTTGATGATCCTTCTGGGGCAACCGAATCTAGACAGGATATTGGTCTCAATAAATTTGATAATGACTGAGTCAGTGGCATTCCTAGAGGGGATGGCTTCTATCCATTTGGTGAAGTAATCAGTGGCAGTGAGGATCCATTTGTGTTGGGAAAATGAAGTAGGGTGGATCTCTCCAATGAAGTCTAAACCCCATTGTTGAAAAGGAGCTTCAACAATGATAGGATGCAAAGGTAAAGGTAAGATTTTTCTCTTGGGTGTTAGGGAAAAGGGTGGGCGTAGCCAACTCTGAGAAATTTTTTAGCTGTGGTTTTCCAGTAAATATGGCCCCACATTCTCCTTCTTGCAGTTCATGCATAATCTTTCCTGCATCATCCTCAAGAAAACACTTAAGCAGTATACCAATAGGATTTTTCCAATATAAAACTCCATCTAAAATGAATAAATTTAGAGCTTTTTGTTTTAGAAATCTTGCTTTTGTCTTTGATAAGGTAGGAGGAGCATTAAGATAAAATAGTACATAAAGGATATCAACATACCAAGATGAATTTAAAAATGTTTCTTCAACATGAGGAGTTGTGCACTCTTCTTGTTCTTCTAAAGTATCAACAAAATCATATCTAATGCTTGGAGATTTGTTTTAGCCCTGATTTTTGTGAGCCCTTGTCCTTTAACTAACTTGGTGGGTCTGATTTCTAAGTCATATTCTAAAATGATAGCAATCCATTTTCCTCTTTTACCATCTGGATCCTGATTTAAAATGTCTTTGACAATTGAGTGAGGAACAAAAGCTATGACATGAGAATGTAAGATATAAACTCTAAAATCTTTCAATGCTTTAATCAATGCAAAAGATTTATTTTCCATGATGTTGTACTTTAGGGGAGCATCTCTAAGGGCTTTGTTGAAAAAGGCTATGGGTTGTTCTTGTCCCATCGGGTTTTTTGTAACAACATTGCAGCCATAGTATTTTCAGATGCAAATGAGAAAATATAGAAGTATTTAGTGAAATTAGGACTTATTGGAACTGGTGTTTGGGTGAGTGCTTTCTTAACTAATTTGAAAGATTTTTTGGCCTCCAAAGTCCACTTAACTCCTACCTCCTTTTTTATAATGTTTGTAATATTTCTCAAGAGTTTAGCAAGGTTGGGGATGAATCTTCTTAAGAAGTTGATTTTCCCAATAAAGGATTACAATTACTTAATGTTTCTAGGATGATTGATTTGCAATATGCCTCAAATACTATTGGTGTCTATTTTGATTCCTTCTTCAGAGATGATGTGGCTTAGGATTTTTCCTTCCTCGAGACCAAATAATGTTTTCTTGGGATTCAAAGATAGGCCATATTTCCTACATTTTTCGAAAGCTTTTCTTAAGTAGACTAAGTGCTCTTCATCGGTCTTAGAGTAAACAGTGATGTCATCGAGGTAAATGACTATGAAGTAGCCTATGTCTTCTGAAAAGGCTATGTCCATGGCTCTTTGGAAATTGGCCCCTACATTCATCAACCCAAACTGCATTTTAACATATATGAATGTACCCCAAGATGTGGTGAAGGCAGTTTTGTGTTGATCACTTGGGAATACTAGCACTTGGCTGTAACCGAAAAACCATCAAGTAGTGAGATTCTATTAGAGCCAACTACCTTTTGAAGTACGTGGTCCATTTTAGGCAAGGGATAGTTGTCTTTCAAGGAGGACCTGTTCAGATTTCTAAAGTCAATGCAAAGTCTGATCTCTCTGGTTTTCTTCCTAACTGACACAAGGTTGGAAACCCATTCAGAGTATCTGAGGGGAACTATTATCCTGATATCATACATATTTTTGATCTCTTGTTCAACTAGAGGTAGTAAGATATGGTTTACTCTCCTTAATGTTTTCTTGAAAGGTTTCTGGTTTTCTTTGAAATGGATTTTGTGTTGAATAATGCTTGTGCCGTATGATTTTAAATCTTGATACCCCCATGCAAACACATCTTTAAACTCCTTAAAAAGCTCAATATAATTCTTTTTTATGTGAGGAGGAAGGGTCTTGGAAATTTTGATCATTTTAGGTTCCTTTATGCTTCCTATGTTGTACTCCTCTACATCAACCTCAGTAGATTCTATCTTTTATTTTTTAGCTACATCATTAAAATCGAACAGCTCTTCTAAAGGTGCAAGGCCTCTTGGTAATGTGTCATTTTTATAGTGTAAGACTTCAAGGTCTCTTTGGTCTAGGTCCTCAAACATTTCAGCTTCATAAGGATGTGTGATCAGATTTATATTAGCAAAAGAGGGCAACTCTGATTCATGATCTTTATCTTCAGCAGGACCATCTCCCTCATGTTCTAAGCTAGGTTTAGTCAATGTAAATCCATTCCTAGATTGTAGGAAATCATCAATTTGTTCATCACCCTCAAACACCTGCCAATGGTTAATGTTTTTAGGTACTGTAGGATGATGCTTGACTTTGATAGGGTTTTTTTTGTTTGCAAGTGGTATTTGGCAATTGCTGGCAGCAAAGGCGAGCTCATTGGCGAGGCTATTCTGGGCTCTAGGAATTTAAGTGAGCTCATATTTCTCAAAATTTTTGAGGAGGTTTAGGTCTGCATTTATGTACTCTCTTAATCTTGAGTTTTTGGCTAAGTATTCACCTTTGATCTGTTTAATGACAAGTTTGGCTCCTAATTCTTCAAGCAAGTGTAAACCAAGGAGGAGAGCCTCATATTCTACAATATTATTAGTACATTAAAATTCTAATCTGTAAGAATGACCCTCATTTGTGTTATGTATCCAGACACCAGCTCCTGAATCGGCCTTGCTGCATGAGCCATCAAATCTCATGTTCCAAAGTGTTTCTATTTCATGTTTATCAATGAGTTGTTGTTCAGGGCTGCTAGATTTTTGGATATCATTTTCTTCATTTGAGGGTGAGTGTGAGTGTTCTGGAGGGTCTATTTCTTTCTCACTTCCTTGTATTTTTCCACTAATTTCATTCTCATTATACAAGATAAAAGAATCCAAACCTGAATGAATGGAATAAACAGGGGTGTTGTTAGGCCTCTCTAGGCTACTTACCATATACTTCATGTGGGATTCTCGGTATAGTCTCCTAGTTTGATTGAAAATAGGGATAGTAGCATACGACATATCCATTTGGAGGCTACCTTGAAGTCCCCCCCCCCCAATGATCTGGACAAAAGAATGCCATACTTTGGGGGAATGTCAGCGACCACTATGTCCATGACTAGACTTTTGGTGGGCATTTTTCGCCAAAGTGATACACAGATCCTTGTTTAGACCAAAACACTTTACTCTACTTGAATCAAATGAGTATAAGTCTTTGTATGGTTTGGTTATTTCTAGGCCTAATCTCTCCATGACCACCTTAGGCATGAGGTTTTGTGAGGCACTGGAATCTAGCATTGTTGGGTTTGTGTTATATTCTTTCCATGACTATTCACGCGCGGGGGGGTAATAGGGGGGGCGATAGCCCCCCTTGTAGGGGTCTGGGGCAACACCCCGGAAAAAATTTTTGGTCCTTATTTTCCGGTGGGCGGACCCACCCATGATTTTTTGCATGGGTTTGCACATGGTTTTGGGGCATAATGGTTTTTGGCCCTTGGTATTTTGTAGATCCCGTCAAGGGAACTACTGTTATGTTCTAATCCAGTGTTAATGGATTCGGGTTTATGTATGCTTCAGAATGTATATATCTGTGTTGTAACACTAAAAGGAATATAATGAAAAATCAAGTTGGTCGTCCCGATTTGCGATCCAGGGGAAAATCTCTATGTATATCTATTTTATGTTTTATGCTCTTGCTATTGTTTATTTTCTATTTTTAAGATTCATTTACAGTTAATTTCTTTACAGGGTTAAAACCTACATTTGGTATTGGAGCAGTTTTGGCTTCAAGGGGATGCCTTTGCTGCTGAGGGGTTTTTTTCTCGAGCCTGAGGTAGACCCTATTCAGTGGGAGATCTGCGGGATCGATTCTTGCAGTGAAAGAAGATCGTGAGTAGCGGGAAGATAGAGATCGAAAAATTTAATGTTTAGAGTTTTGAGCTGTGGAAGTTCAAGATGGAGGATCTGCTGGTGGATAAAGATTAGTGGATCGTGGTAGATCCGGGTACTAAACCAACGGCAATGTCAGATGAAGACTAGAAGAAGCTAGATCGAAAGGCAAAAAGCACAATACGGTTGTGTGTCTCAGATTCAGTATTGTTGAATGTATCTAGGGAAGCTACGGTGAAGATGTTGTGGGACAATCTAGGGACTTTGTACCAATATAAGTCTCTGCTGAATAAATTGTTCATGCGGAAAAAGTTGTATAACCTGAGGATGAAGGATGGGGACTGAGTGACAGAGCATCTAAACGCCTTCAATACTGTGGCAAGTCATCTATCATTTGTTGATATTAAAATCTCAGATGAAGATAAGTGCATAAATTTGTTGTGTTCTCTGCCAGACTCGTGGGACATTTTGGTTATTGAAATAGGTAGCAATATAACTACCTTGAATTTTGATGACATTGTCTCAGCCTTGTTGTCATAGGAAATGAGATGGAGAAATATGGAGGGTCAGAATGGAGATGCCTTAGTTGTACAAGGAAGGTCCCAGAATAGAAACAAGAATAAGGTTTCGAGTGGCAGATCTAAATCTAAAGGGAGATCTAAATCTCCTGGAAAGTTTGTAAAGGTGTGCTAGAAATGCGGAAAGGAAGGACAGTACAAAAAGGATTGTAGATCTAAAGCTCCTGAGAAAGGAAAGGGATCTAATGATGCTCCTTCTTAAGAAGCAAAATCTACCTCGGATGAAGGTGGGGATGTGTATTTCGCTTCTTCTTCAAATACACATGTAGATCATGAGTCATGGTTGATTGACTTAGGTGCATCCTTTCACTTCACTACGAGTATGAGAAATATGATGGCGGTGATGTCTTCTTAGTTGATGATAGGAATGCCAGAATCATTGGACGTGGAAAATTGAAGCTGAAGTTGCAAGGTGGAAGGATTAGAACACTTTTTGGTGTTTTTCACATTCCTGTATTGGCCAGAAATATGATTTCTATAAGCAAGATGGATCATGCAAGTGTAAAAACAGTGTTTGAGAAAGATTCCTATAAGATGGTTTGGGGAGCACTGGTATTAATGCAGGGAGTTCAGATTGGAACTCTTTACAAGCTTCATGTTAGCACTATTATTGATGGGTGCAACAGTTCTGTGGTTCCTGAAGGTGGAGCAGAAAGCCTAGCAGTCTCTGGAGAAAAGACCATGCTATGGCATCAAAGGCTTAGACATATTGGAGAGAAGGGCCTTCAGATATTGCATGGAAATGGTATGGTAGAAGGTATGTCTAATAGCTCTCTAGATTTTGATTTCTGTGAACATTCTGTATATGGGAAGCAGACTCGCGTCAGTTTTCTTTCTGGTGCTAAGAGGGCGAACAAGATATTAGAGCTTGTGCATAGTGATGTGTTTGGACCTGTGTCGGTTCCATCACTGGGTAATTCTATGTACTATGTTTCATTCATAGATGACTTATCAAGGAATACATAGATATATTTCTTGAGGAAGAAATCTGAATTCTTTGATAGATTTAAATAATTTAAGGCTCTAGTGGAAAATCAGACAGAGAAGAAGATAACGGTGTTGAGGACAGATAATGGTGGGGAGTTCTATAAGAAGGAATTTGAAGAGTTATGTAAGAAGTGTGGTATAGCACGGTAGAAGACTACTCCATACACACCTCAACAAAACAGAGTTGCAGAAAGGATGAACAGAACGCTGATGGAAAAGGCAAGAAGCATGCTCAGTGGTACCAGGTTAGGACAAGAATTCTGGGCAGAGGCAGTGGAGACTGCATGTTACTTGGTTAACAGATCAGCTTCATCAGTGTTGGAGGATAAAACTCCACATGAGGTATGGACTGGTAAGAAACCCTCTCTTTCACATCTGAGGGTATTTGGATGTGATTCATATGTACATGTTCCAAAGGATAAAAGGAGCAAGTTGAATAAGAAATCTGAACGGTGCATCTTTATTGGGTATAAGGATGGTTTAAAGGGTTACAAGCTTTGGAACCCGGAAACAAGGAAGGTTGTGTATAGCCGAGATGTGGTGTTTAGAGAGGTGAAAGATATTGTTAAACATGAAGTCCTACCAAAGGAACATGAGAAGATAGAGTTTGAGCTAAAGGAGGATGAATCAGACGACTGTGTAGAAGAAGACTCAAGAGGAAGAGCCACAAACTCACTCGTTAGAAGATCAAATAAAACAAGACAACTAGAAAGGTAATAGTCCATCCGCTTTCTATTCAAATTTTGCTTAACTATAACTAACGATGATCCGGAGTTCACATCGGAAAACTCGAAGCACCATGATTGATGAAATGGAATCCTTGCATAAAAATGAGGCATGGGATCCGTGGAGTTGCCGGTCGGAAGGAAGCCCACGGGGAGAAAATGGGTGTTTAAAAAAGAAGATGAAATGTAGAAGGAAAGGTGTAGAAATACAAAGCTCGGTTGGTAGTAAAAGGTTATTCCCAGATGTCGGGAATTGATTTTGGTGATATATTTTCTCCTATTTCCAAAGTTACTTCTAATAGATTACTTTTATCCATTGCTGCTACATTTGGTTTTAAGGTAGAACAAATGAATGTGAAGACATCATTTCTTCACGGGGATCTGGAAGAGGAGATATACATGAAACAACCTAAAGGCTTTATGGTGAAGGGGAAGAAAGAACTAGTATGCAAGTTAAAGAAGTCTCTATATGGGTTAAAACAGTCACCAAGGATGTGGTATCAGAAATTTGATACCTACATATGGGGACTTGGCTTCACCAGAAGAAAGGAGGATCACCGTGTTTATTTAAAATTAATTGGTGACTGTGTTATTTATTTGGTCTTGTATGTGGATGATATGTTGTTGATTGGAAATGACGAAGAAATTATCCAATATTTGAAGACCCAACTATTCTCCAAATTCGACATGAAGGATCTTGGTGCTGCAAACTATATTTTGGGCATGGAAATTAAGAGAGATCAGGAAAAGAGGAAGCTCTGGTTAAACCGCAGGAAGTATGTTTAGACTATATCAGAGGTTCAATATGCAAGATATTAAACCTGGTGGAATGCTCGATTCCTATAGGTACAAAGTCGTTTACCGAACATTTTCCCAAGACACAAGAAGAAGAGGAGTATATGTCCGTGTTCCATAAGTGCAAGTGTAGTGGGTAGCCTAATGTATGAAATGGTCCGTACTAGATAGTCCAAACATTGCACATGCAAAGGAGTATTAGCTTGACTGTGTTTATGTCAAACCCATGGGAAGGACATTGGACAGCAAAGAAGTAGGTTTTCAGATATTTGCATGGCACTAGTGATTATGTCTTGTGCTACCAGGGACGACCAATATTGGAAAGAGTTTTGGACATTCGTGGTTTTTTTGGTGCAGATTGGGCTAGAGATCTAGACCAAAGAAGATCTACAAGTGGGTATGTGTTTAGCCTATTTGGAGGTGCAGTAAATTGGATGAGTAAAAGACAGTTTTTAGTGGTTATTTCAACTACAGAGGTAAAATACATGGGAGCCACTCATGCAAGTAAGGAAGTAGTTTGGCTATAGAGTTTGTGTTCAAGTATGGGGTTGGTACAACGAGCTATAAGGATAGGCTATGATAGCCAAAGTGCAATTTTGTTGGCTAAGAACCCTACTTATCATTCAAAGGCAAAGCACATTGATGTTCAATATCACTTTGTGAGAGATATGGTTGAGGATAAAAGGGTGTTGCTGGTAAATGTGGACAATTTGAAGAATTTTACAGATGCATTGACAAAGTCTGTAAGCACTGAAGCTCTCTCGTGTAGAGAAACAATGGTGTTGCAAATTTTGGCTAATGACTTAGCCTCCCAGCCTCGCGGAAACAAAACAAACGTAAGTGTTAAGTGAGAATGTTGTCGAGGTTATATTCTTTTTCCACTGCACTAGTCACGCGTGGGGGTGTCGGTTGTGCTGTGGGCGACAGCCCCCCCCCACAGGGTTCGAGGTAGTTCCCCAAGAAATTTTTGGTCCTTATTTTCCGGTGGGCGGACTCGCCCATGGTTTTGTGCATGGGTTTGCACATGGTTTTGGGGCATGATGGTTTTCGGCCCTCGGTATTTTGTAGATCCGGTCAAGGGAACTATGGTTATGTTCTAATCCAGGGTTAATGGATTGGGGTTTATGTATGCTTCGACATGTATATATATGTGTTGTAACACTAAAAGGAATATAATGAAAAATCAAGCTCGTCATCCTGATTTGGGATCTAGGGGAAAATCTCTATGTATATCTATTTTATGTTTTATGCTCTCGCTATTGTTTATTTTCTGTTTTTAAGATTCGTTTGCAATTAATTTCTGTATAGGGTTAGAACCTACAAGCATGGAATTGTGTAATATTTTTTCGTGTATGTTTAAGCTAACATAGAAAGGAGGGACAACTCCTTCTTGGAATTTTCCCTCAACTTCGGGACCAAACAACAGTTCTGGTTTGTCATCTATCAAATTTAGCATATCTGTATCATTCCCTATGTTCAAAAGTTTCAAAACTTGGGACCAGTACATATCCTGAGCTACCAGCTCAGTGAGAGGTATGGTTATTTTTATTTTAGCCATCTCTCCTTCAAAACTGAAAGGTACTTGGGTTTTAGACATATTTACATCAGTTTTATCAGCCATAAATTTTTCTACGTTTTTAATTTGTTTATTTTGATTCGGGGCTTTGGTCAATAGAATTTTCTCAGGGCCCTTAGTAGAGGTGCTAGGATAGTTTGTGTCACCACTTGGTTGGCTAGTTTTGTCTTTGTTAGGATCAGTTTTCTTAGCCATGGTATTGTTATTGTCTGTTTTTCTTTTAAGAATTTTTTCAGGGACTTTCTTAATAGCGGTGTTTGAGTTGTTTTTCCTGGAGTTGTCTTGGTTTTTCTTACTCCTAAGATCATATTGCCTATGGACTTCCATTATGGAGTTTTCTAAGCCCAATTCATGGTCTTCGAAATCTTCATAACTTGTTTCATCTTGGTTTGAGGAGAAAAAATCTTGTTCTTCTTCTGTGAGAAAAACATCACCCTTGCTATTAGAGCCTATTAAGTTTAGATGATTTTCATCTGGTTGTTCAATATATTTTTCCCCCTCATCAACATAGTTATCTTGGAAGGTTGGCCTTATTTGTTAATCATTTTCCCTTTGTCTGATTTGGGGTGGGTCTCTTCTAAAGTTATGATTCTGGTTTCTGTTTTGGGGATTTGGTTGGTTCTCCCTAGGAGGTGTTCTTTCGTTTATGCTTATTCTCCCCATCATTATTTCCATGGTTATAAGAAGGTTTTCAACCTTGAAATCAACTAAGGAGTTTTAGGGCATGGTGTCATCTTTATAGGTTACCCTCTTTTATGATCTTAGCCTAGATCTTTTTTCAATTAAGTTGGCCTCTACACTTATAGTTCCCTTTTTCATGTTTTCTAAGGTTAGGGGCTCTCTTCTCTTAGCTGATATGCCATGTTGAGGTCAAAACCTTCTGGAAATTTAGCTAAGGCTAGGCCTAGTGGAGGTTTCATGTTTGGTGGTAGTGCATTGTAAACACTGTTAAACCTGGTGCAATAGTCTTGGACACTTTCCCCTGTGTTTCTTTTAAAATTTTTGTATTCTGAGAGGATCTGGAGAGGGTTTTTCTTAATCTCCCATTTGTTTATGAAAGTTTGGTAAAGGGAAGGGAGATCGTGTATGCTGTTGGGAGTTAGGCTTTTGAACCATTTCTTAGTTTCTCCTCCTAGGCTTTGGGAAAACATCCTCATCTTCATGGTTTCCTCTTCTAATTCGATGTAGTCAAAAGCATCATTCATTCTATCTACATGTTGTTGGGCAGTGGTAGATTTTGCCCCGGTGAAGTGTGGGATTCTGAATTGGTAATTTTTTGGCAAAGGTACTAATGGTTGTGGTAAAACTAGGGGGCATACCAAGCTGCTATGATAGGAGCTAATGGTAGATTTAGAAGTGGAGGATTTGTGATATGAGATGGAGTGGTTTGCACAGTGGAGGTGTGAATGGGTGTGGCAGAATTACTTGGACAAGCAAACTAATTCTGAGCAGATTTGGGGTGAAAAGAGCCAAAGTGGTGGAGAAGTTGGAAATCAGGTGGTGTGGAAGGAGAAGCTTCTCCGCTAGGACTCTGCTGCAAGTGTATGAGCTCAAGATCGATAGGGTCAATTCTACTCTATGACTTGGTTCTGAAAAGGTTTCTCGTATGGTGCAAGTCAAACTGGGGATCTTGCAAGGCTGTAAGATGTTTAGGTATAGAGATTTCTTTATGAATGGGCCTATTAGTAGCTAAGTTTCCAGTTTCAGATGTTTTAAACAAAATATTTTCTGGGTCGTCAACTATAGTAGGAGGGTTCAGGTCCGAATGAGATCTAGTATTAGTTCTTCACGAAGCTAGATTTCAAACTCAAAATTTAGAGAGGTTGAAAGTTTTTTAACTTCTTTGAAAATTTTACCTCTTTTTGTGTTTGCTAAACTCACACAGTGTGTTACTAGGATTCAAGATTTCTCAGGGTTGATTCGGCACAATCCTATAGGAGTCTATGGACCCTAGTAAAGTCAGAAGGCCTACTAGAGGCTAGTGGAGTCGCCAGGTGGATATTTTTAGTTGTTTTGAAGATATGTGTCTATGGTCCACCACCAATACTAACAGAAGCCAATATAGGAATGTGTTGGGGTTTTCTGAGTTCTTATATGTAGCCCTAAGGGTTGTGAGAGTGTCCTATAACTGAGTCAACATTTTTCTAGGATGGTGAAACAACTATATTCTACTCTTTGGCTATTAACTTGAGTTCTCTATGATTTGGTGAAGGTTTCTGAAGTCCTAAGGGATACTTAGATTGTCACTGACTTCAGAGTTTGCATCATGGTCACCATTGTGTTAGTGATAGCGATGAGGTGGTTACAAAATCACAAGATTTCAAAGTTTAACCGAGGGTTAAATGAGTCTATAAGAGTTTCTTAGGCTACTATGTACTAGCGTCCCACCGTGATCGCCATTATGTTAGTGTCCCTGGATTTGGTAGATTGCTAAACCAAAATGACAGGGTAAAATCAGACCAATATTTGGAGTCCTAGGACCTAGCCTTCCTGGACTCAGAGAGGGCTCTCTCTATTATGCACAAAGGATGTGAACTTGTTCGCTTTGGATAGTTGATTTTCGGCTAGTTGTTAAGTGTAGGTTTGTTGTTTGTTTTGTCAGTAAGACAGATCAAGTAGGATAGGTGGAGTGAGAGGTTATCAAATCAATTGGGCAATGGAGTCTATGAAGTCATTGATATATTGATAGTGAATCGGGATACATCACAGGGAAAATGTAGTGTAGTCAATGGATCTTTGTAATGTTCCCAAATCTGGACAGCTAGCAAGGCATGACTGGAAAACGCATTTTCCAGGAATGGCTACTACAGGATTTGAAGCTAGGACCCTGATCCCTTAGATCAATGCATCTAAGACCTGAATCCAAGAGGAGGCTTCAAATAAATCCTTATAGAGTGGTTAAACAGATCTCCCACACTTAGATGTCCTTAGAGAATGCCCGATGAGGGACTGTAACAATTGTAAGCACCAATGATGGAATGACAATGTTATTCTTATAGCTGTGAACACATGAAGAGAGATATAGCCAAAAAATATGTTATTTAGCAGAAAATGTATACAATATGTGGAGGAATCAATCACTCAGCCGGGCAAATGAAAGCTCTCAATTAGACATGTTCAAAACAATACATCAACACCGCTATGCGTTTAGCCTGTATGACTAAAATAGTGCAAGCCATTGGAGACACCGGCAAAAAATACATGATATGACAATTATAGCTCAAATAAATGAGGGGGAGCAAGCTCTCAACCCCTAAAAACACTAATACAGAAATAATACACAATCCTTGGGAGGATTGGCTACAATATACGTCAAAATGGAAAATTTGCAGAAATGTTGGAGTTGTTGGGAAGCAACTGCAACTCAATAATAGAAACACATGGAGATGGCTGAAAATGATGCTCAATTTGAATCAAACCTCCTCCAATGGATCTCTCAATGCAAGGTTGATCCCGAAACTGAAGATATTTCCCTCCAAGAAGTTAGTAACCTCCACCGTTGGTGTGGCTCCAACAACGTAAGAACAGGATGGACTACGCTGTCTATGATGGGAGATGGTGGCCTTGATGCCAAGATGTAAAAAAAAGCTCTGAATTCCTCTTTAATAACCTCCCAGAGGAATAGGGACTCCCTCCTATGAAAGATGAGCCAAAGAGAAGTATTGTGGAACCCTCCACTGCAACGCCCCAGCAACACTACGTTATACTTGAGTAGAAATAATGCAGTATCTGAAAAACGGCTTTGGCCTTGAGCCAAGATGTGGAGAAGATGAACTATAATCCTTCAAGAGGCCTCTCAAGAAGCAGAGGAAATCCTAAACAGGAATACCTCATGCTAAGAAGCACTGCAACTCAGCTGAACAGCCGGAGTGTGCAATTTTTCTGAATAGACAAATGATCAAATGCTCAAAGATGTCTCTCTATGGTTGCCTCCTCCTCTTCTTATACAAGTGAATGCCTCTTTTCCATGGACCCCACACATTAGGGTTTCTTTCACAAGGAATATTTCTCCCTCCAAAACTGCGTTGTCTTACCAAGCAAGCTACACCTCTTAGGCAACGCTGTTGACTTGGTCAAACTTGACCTTGTCCTCATGCAACTAGCCCCTTTTCACACTGGAAGGTGAAAAATAAGCTGGTCCAATGATCCCTTTCACACTATGAGGGACATTTATTCCTACTCATGGGCCTTTTACCCATTTTATTCACCTCCTAGATGAAATAAGCAAAAATTAATGTTCCAATTTTCTTCATGAAAATTTGGGAACATTACAATCATCCTCTCTCAAAGATTGCTTGTCCTCAAGAAAGTGCACGGATAGAATGAGTTCTTTTCTTCTCCTCTCCCTGTAGCATCTATGTATGATGATCTCCTCCAAGGAAAGTGATGCTATCTCATCAATCAAATCTCCACAATGCTCCTCCTCAGCATGTAAGTCAGCTATCAAGCTATCATTATGTGAAAGTGAAATGCTCGAGAGGATAAAAAAGTGATGTCTAGAGGTCCCCTTGAAGAATGGGATTAGAAATAGAATGGGAACTATCTTTCCCATATGGATCCTCCATCTCCAAGCTATTGGCCATGCAAAATGAGACACCTTCCGACAAGGCAACTCCTAGAAGCTGTCATCCACCTTTGGCTACGACAAAGTAGGTGGGATGAAAATATGCACATGGTAGACTATATAGCCTACCCCACGCTATCCATCTCTCCACTTGTGATAAGTGTAGAGTGCTGGCTGTCCATGGGCTGCAATAATTTTTCCCTCAAGTGGCAAAACGAAGACTAGACCTCTAAGGATCTCTCCTCCAACGCTGCAAATCAAGCTGGCCCAAGTATTTCCATATATGATGAGTTGGAAGTCATCATCATATGGCATCTCCTCCATCATATGGCTCACCTCATAAAGAGAAAAATGTGCTATCGAGGTGACCATATCATACTCCATGCTCCCCTTAGAACATGTAGTGTAAAAAGTGTGAGGAATTTCTTCCTCGAAGGACACATTCACCCAATGTGCCTCTCTCCCAAGTGTGCTCCTCATAAAGACAGAAACAGTAGAGCCATAGGGAGAAAAAATGAGAATCATACTTGCTTCCATACGCAAAAAATGAGAAGGACAATGGTCCCTCAAATGCAACTAGCGCAGCTTGGCCCTCAACTACAATGGAGATTGATAGAAAGTGTGGCCTCTCAACCACTTGCATGCTACTCCAATCTCCTCATAAGTATGGAGGTGGTGAATGATGTAAGGTGTACAATGATCATGTCCTCCATAACATATATATTCCCAAATTCATCTTAGGGAATGGCCATAAATCATGCTTATGGCCTCATCTAAACCAGGTGGTCTAGAAAAAAGAATGCCCCTCCTTGGAGCATCATCCTGCACATGTATGGGTAAGGGATGCATACATACATCATATAAACAATCATGTAAACAATGAAGACCCTTACCATATGTTATGATCATACAAATGGAGTGGCTCATAGATGAGTCTCCTCTCATCCTCAAAAGAAAAAGAGGTGGTTGTGCTAACTCTCTTAAAGAGTCATGTCTCTCCTCCATCTCCATCTGGTCCATGCATCTGCTCATATGCTGATATATCTCCTCCTCAAATTCCATCCAAAAATACCCCTCCATGATGATGTGGTATGCTCTCATAGAATAAGTGGGACTGAAAAAAAAATCCTCCCAAGCTGCATGTAGCAACTTCTCCTTGAGCTTGGAAGCTCCAGGTAAGAAGATCCTACCATGATAGTAGATGACCCCATCTTTGACTGAATATGCCTCCTCATGCAACTCGCCATCAAGATCATGCAGGTAAAAAGATCCTTGGAATACTCCACCAATAGCTGGGAGTTCCAATATGGATCTGTCCTCCATAGTCACAGCGCTGATGATCTCTCATGAAGAGCACCTATCATATGGTCACCATCTGCTTTGACATCTCCCATGCCAAAGATACAAGTTGGAAGGTTGTTGTCCTTCCTCTGTTGCTTCTACCACAACGCAGAATCTGAAATGGAAGTGGGTGATGATGATGTTGAGAGAATGCTCTCTCTTTCCTTGAGCCTACCCCAGACTCCCAGCGCTGTATCAAGCTCTCTCCAAGTCTCAAACCTCCTGAAATAAATTATTGGTGCCCCAACATGTGAAGAATCCATCCTCCTCTACTGATCCAGTGGTCTCCCCAGCAAAATGTCTCCATGCAATGAGACATCATCATCAAGAGATGACTAAATATATGAATGGAGAAAGCTCTCCATGCTTCCACTGCGCAATCCAATCACCTTCTCAGGTGCATCAACCTCCATAGATGAATAGGGATGTGTACTCCCCATCTCATGATGCTGGGTCTTCTCCCTATCTCCTCCTTGCGTCTTCATGGTTTCACACCTCCCCAAAAATGGCACAGATAGAACATGAGTTGTGCCTTGATCTCCATACATGAGATCCTGGGGACTTCCTTGCAAAGATGCAAGCATCCCTCTATTTGGAGCAAGGGTTCCTCCTTCCTCTGCATGAGGCACTAGATCAACTCCAGATCTAACAGTGTTGTTTCCCTCAATATCTGCAAAATGAGTGGGCAATTCTCCCATGATTGGATCCCTTTTTGAAAAAGCGATCTCCATGCTCCTTTGCTCAAAGGTGTGAGATGAAAACCTTCCTTCCATAAAAGTATGGTACAAGTTTTCATGCAAGGGTTTCACTTGTGTTTTCTAGTTTACCTCCACCATGGGTGTCTCATGAATCTTTTCATCAAATATTTTCACTAATTCCTTAGTGAAATTTGCATAAGATGCAATGCTTACATTCCTCAAAGAAAAAGATTCAAAAATCCACCAGGAAAAAGACTTACCTCTCAAATGCTGCGCTGCAACTTTGATGGCTTCATCCTCTGACATTTGGTGGTGCTACAAGAAGGTATCTAACTCCTCCACCCAAGCTTTGGCTGAACATATAGGTGAACCCTCAAAGGTAGATAGATGAAATCTATCCTACTGCTCTTTCCCATTCACCTTCATCTTGCAAAACTCTAAAAAACTGAGATGATCTCTAAATTTCTGAGTTTGAAACTCATACTCCTTCAAGAAATCACTAATGGGTTCCCTCCTAGAAACCTCTTCTCATCTTTCCATCTCCCTTCCGGCAATCCTAGGCATGTGATTACGTTGTACAAGATGGTGTGTAGCTGCTTGCTCACACTCTTTATGTGCAAATCTAGAGTTTTCCTTTGGTACAAACCCTCTAGGAGATTCTTCGTACATCTTCTTCTGGATCTCCTCGAACTCTTCATGAATCCAATGTACAAATTGAGGAATAATCTTGGCAAGTTTATCCCCTTTTTCTTTTTCTCCTCCAAAAGATGGAGTCTTTCTTCTGCTTATTTCTTTGTCTCCTTGATGAGAATAGGAAGTGCAGGGTTCTTCCTCTTCTTTCTGCTTATCCTCCTTGGGGATTTTCTTCATGGATCTGAAATATGACGAGATAAATACCATCCTCTTCAATATTCTCATATTCTTGGGCTTTGACTCACAAGCTGAGCCAAGAAAGCAGCTTTGATACCACTGTAATATCCCTTTTTCAGGAATTTCTACAAAATGGTCCAAGGGGACGTTGTATAAGGAAGCCAATGTGAAAATAAGCTGAAAGGGGGATGGGATCCCCTTATTAACTCATTAAACACTTCTCTTACATAACTTGAGCTCAAAGAAATGACTCTAGATGGGTTATTCAGATCTCCCCAAACTAGGTCTCTTAGAACATGCTCAATGAGAGAGCCTATAGCAGTACATGAACATAACCATTAAACTACGTAGTTTTGAATGCAACATAAGAGGAAAATGTTATGCAGCCATAATTATATTAATATATCAGCAATAATAGACAATAAAATCACAAGGAACAAGCCACTCAAGCTATGAGAACCAATCTCCAGTGATCAAACAATAAAATACATGAGTTGCTGCAATTGCACAGAATGCCAGAAACAAGTGAGTGCACTGTCTCTATGAGAGTAGCAACTACCGAATACATACAAAATGGTAATCTCACTAAAGGATACAAATAAATGCTCAAAAATGGAAAGATGAGCTCCAATACAAAATCTCTAGCCAATCCAGAAGGGGTTGCTAGAAATGCCGGATAAAATACAGTGTGACAATTAACTGCTAGGATTAATATGTCACTGCAACACTGAATACATATGATGACACTATGGAAGATCTGAAATATAGATTTCCCTCCTCCAATGATGCTCTTTAGTAGAACATTGATCCCTCTACTCAAGAACAATCCTCTCGATGAGCTCTATGAACTCTCCCAACACTGCCTGCATGAAAATAACGCAGTTCCAACCATAGACTGCGCTGTGAGAGATGGTGAATGATTGGCCTGGTGCCAAAGATCTGAAATGATGCCCGAGAGTCTCCCCTGCTACTCCTCCAAAGAATATACAAGATCTCCCCTGAATAACAAGCCAAAGAATGACTCTATGAGTTCATGTATTGCTGCACCCAGCAACACAACGTTTTCTGCCCAACAGGAAAATGTTGTACTAAAGGAGGTAGCTTTGGCCAAATGCCAGAATGAGGAAATGGAGCTCAAAACCCTCTCCTTCCTTGAGGATGAGGTAGGGATTCCTGACCAGGAACACCCTTGGGTTCAAGAACACTACAACCCTGCTAAACAGCCCGGGTATGCAAGTCTTTGCAGACCCAACGAAAATGATAAGCTAATGCATGATGAAAAATGGGCTGCCATCTCCTCCTTATAAAGAAAATGAACTCCTCTCACCATGGTTCCCATTCACACTTGCCACCTAGCTCCTGCAAGTGGAGCCTCCTCTAAAACTGTGCTGCTTTATCATGGAGATTCCCTCTCTTGGACAGTGTTGTTGACTTAGTCAAAGATGACAAAATTAAAGTGATCCTGATCATATTCACACCCTTAGGTGCTTAATTCAGCTGCTTATTCACCCTCCTTCACACAAGGGGTGTTATTTCTCCATCTAAGGGGGTTAAGGGGTCTCCTTACCCATTTTATTCAACAAAATAAAAATATGCTGACTATAATGTTCCTTTTAGCTTGAGGCTAAAAATTGGGAACATTACAATCTTTAAGTTTATGTGTGAGGTGAAATGGACATCAAGTTTGGGAACCAAGGTAGGGCAAAGGGTAGTTAAGAATCCTTTTTCAAATACCTATGAATAGATAGGTCTTAAATACTGATAAGAAAAAGATACTAATCATGAGATAGGGCACACCATTTACTCAATGACAATACTTTAAACAAATAAACATTCAAGATAAACAATCCAGTGGAACAAGGAAGCAAGAGAACTTATCTAACTTCAATGATTCTACTTTCAAGATTTGAAAACATATAAGAGACAAATAGCATCAATAAATGAAGAGGGAACGCCTAAAAATCATTCATTAAACTATAAATAACTTCGAGGAAAAATGATAAGCATATTCAAAGGGCAAGATCAGAACAAGACCTCTTTAACTTAACCTATCAATCAATACATCAAAGAGATATTTCATGACAGAGTTTAGATAGTATAAAACAAGCAGGGATTACCATGAATCATGTTTGTAAACTAGCATATTAATCCAATAATGAAATATACAAGCTTAGATGGGCCTAAGGAGCAGCTAATAATTCCTCAGAACTAACCTAGCAGAAGAAAACATTGTAATATCCCAAAATGGGACTACTCAGCAAGCATGCACAAAAAAACGCATTTTTCAGAAATATATGCTATAGAAAATGAAATAAACACTTGGATCCCTTGGATAGGACAATATAAAACCTAAATCCAAGAATAGATGAGAAACAAATCAAACTAGGAGAGGTAAACAAACCTCCCACACCTAGGATAACTTAAAAAGGCTAAAACCCCAAACACTGCAACACATAAATTCCTGCATAAAAGAGATTGTGCAGTATAATGAGGGTTTATATACATGAATAGAAGAGAAAAATAGATCTGATATTATATTAAACAATATGGCTCAGAAAATGAGATCTAGTCTCCTTTATACAAAATCTAGAGAACTCGAGAAGGGTTTCTAGGAATACACCCTGAATACAAATGGTGATCTTCAGCAATAAGACTGAATAATCATTGAAAATTGAAGCATAGGAGTATATAAGGCTGTAAGAATATATATCTGATGCATATCTGATCAAAGGTCTTCCCCCATAGAAGGATAAACCCACCAATCACAGGAAAACTCTAGAAAAGAGCCACAAAAGACATTGTTGAAACTACCCTCCATAAATAACGCAATTCCTAGACTGGAATAATGTTGTAGGTGATGATAATACATTGTCTTGCTGCCAAAGGTTTGAAATAAGTTCAGGAAACCTCCAAACTTATCCTCCAATAGAAGGGAGACTCCCTCCTATGCAAAACCAACTCAGAAAGTGGGTTTCTCAACCCTCCACTACAACACCTTGCAACTCAACACAACCTCCTGCAGAAACTGTGCTGAGACTAAATAATGAAGCTTGGAACAAATGATAGATGTGTGGAACGATAGATCAGGTCTCTCCCAATAGCTACTCAAAGGGAAGAGAAGGGATTCCTAAACAGGAATACGTTAGTGCTAAACAGCACCAGCAATCTTAGCTAAACAGTTGAAGAGAGAAAAAGTCTAAGAAGACATAAAAATATAATTCATAAGCTAAAATAAAATGGCTACCATCCTCATCCTTATAAAATAAGTGAGCCTTCTAACCTTGGGTCCCACTCATTAGGGTTTTCACCATCACACAAAAAATCTCCCTCCAAAACTGTGTTGTACCTTCATTAGAGCCAATCCTCTAAAACTGTGTTGTTTGATTTGGTCAAAGTTGACCTCTTCAACCTGCTTCAGCCCTTTTCACACCTAAGGTTCTTCAATCTAGCTCACATATAGTTATCTAGTCTTAACTTCATTCATATTGAGCTATTTTATTGCTAATCCACTCCTCCTACATTTATGCTGTTGACTTGGTCAAACTTGACTTTGTCCACATGCAAATGTCCCTTTCCACACATGAGAGTGCTAGATCCAGTTATTTTTATGATCCCTTATCACATCAAGAGGGATTTTATTCCTATTTCTGAAATGTGTGGGCCCCCTTACCCATTTATTCATCTTCTAATTGTAAACAACAAAATTCAATATTCCAATTAGTTGTATGCTAATTTTGGAATATTACAGTCCTCCCCTCCCAAATGTTGCTTGCCCTCAAGAAACTGCAAGGGTAGAACTGAAGAGCCTCCTCTTCTTCCCTGTAGCATCCTCATAAGATAAAATCCCCCAAGGATCAAGATGTTGTCTCATCCATATATCTCCAATTTGCCCCTCCCAAGCATGCAAGCTAGCTTTTGGTGAGCATCCCAAATAGCTATCAACATGTAAAAGTACAGTATCAATGGAGGAAACAATGGGTGGTCTCAATTCCTTCTTGAGGCATGAGGTCTGATATATATTGGGATCTACCATCCCCATATGAATCTCCCATCCCCAATCTATCATCCATAAAAAACAAGTCACCTCCCAACATGGCAACTCCTAAAAATCCTCCTCCACCTTGAGCTCCTGCAAAGTAGGTGGGCTGAAAATATGAACATGGTAGAAATAGAAGCCTACCCCATGCTTTCCACCTCTCCACTTATGATAAGTGTAGATTATTTTCCGATATTGGGCTACAATAATATTTCCCTCAAGTGGCAAGATGAAGACTAGACCTCAAAAGATCTCCTCTTCAATGTTATGAATCATGCTGGCCCAAACTGTCCCATATATGATGAGTTGGAAATCACCATCATATGGCATCCAATCAATCCCATGGCTCACCTCATAAAGAAGCAATTGTTTTACTATGGTGGCCATATCTCCTCCCATGCTCCCATTGGAACATGTAATGCAAAAAGTGTGGGAAATCTCCTTCCCCAAGGACACACCCCAACAATGTGTCTCTCTTCCAATCATGTTCCCCATAATGACAAAGAAAATATCGGTAATTGGAATCATGATTAGCATCATGCTGGCTGCTCTATGTACCAAAGGATAAGTACAATGGTCTCTCAAATGCAACCAGTGCAGTATTTCCCACTGCTGCTCCAGAACATAGCATGGCAAGTTGTTCCTTGATAGATGGCTAGTTGTGTAAGTCATCACATCTACCAGTAAATAGTAAATGGTTGGGTGTATCAACTGAGCACAAAATAAGTGATAGAACACTTTCCCAAATTCATACAAAAGATGGTTGTCTCCATCATAATAGTTGGCAAAAATTTTCCCATGGAGCTCAATAAGAAGCTTGCCCCCTCGTACAACAATGCACTTAATAGAAATGGTAAAAGAACACAAATATTGTGTTAGACAATCAAAAAATGCAAAAACAATATTCTTACCATGTGCTGAAAGCAAGATGATGCATGGGTCCATGAATAAGTTCTCCATAGTGATTTGACATACACCCATGAAGAGGAATGAACCATGTGCTGCATGAAGATCCTCCTTCTTATGCTTGGAAATCCAAGTCAAGAAGAACATATCACAGTAATAGATGTCTCCATCCACTACTCCATCATTCTCACCTCCTCCTTGTCCACCAAATGCATCAAATGTGAAGTGATCTTGGGGACACTGCATCAGTAAGTCCAAGCTCCCAAGTGATAGCACTGTTTGCCTATGCAAATAGGCTCATGCCAACTTATAACTCCATTATTTGACATGCTCATTGTCAAAGACATCTCCCATAATGATGCTACATACAAGAGGTCTCTTCAAAAGAGGAATTTCTTCCAGATCATCCAAGGCTAAGGAGTAGCCCCTTTGCACCATGATATTGACATCCCCTACTTCTGCAACATCATGAAAAGTGTGAGAGAAAATCTGCCCTTGCTCTCCCAAGAACATCCAAAGAAACAAAAAATTTTGCTGCCACCTCATACCTCCATCATACAAATCATGTGGTGAAGAAATAATGATCATATCATCATAATTCATCCACACTCCTTACTGCCCAATGATGCAAGTATCCTGCCAAGTCCCTTCCACCCACATACCCTTGGAAAAAGGATATGTCCCATGATGGCCAAACTCCTTCAAGAGTAGCCAACGCAGCTAAGCCTCCTGCTTCCTGGTGTCATATATTTTCAAGTAGCTTACCAGATTCTTTCTCTCCATCCACACCCACTCATACAAATGTGGGTGCCTCCCATCATGCTCAACCTTGGTACCCTTCCAATGAAGACTACCATTCTCCCAAATCAGCTTTCTCTTCTTTCATTTCATGGGATGTTGAAATGAAACTCCTTGGAGACCACCTAGAGAAGACCTCACACCAATGACCATCTTGAATCCATAAGGATCCAAGTGAGCTCAAGGAAAAACCTCCTCACTGTTACCTCTTGACAACACTGTAAAACTCCTCAATGGTGTACTTGCTATATTATGCTCCCACTTAAGAATGAACATATGGTTTTGTAACGGTTTATTTGGAACATGGTTCATCTTAACCTCCAAAATTTTACACCCCACCCTCAAGTGTTGTGTGCTACTCAACAATGGTACATGAGGATGATATTTCATCCCTCCCTTGATTAACTCAAGGTTACATAGCGCAGTGAAATTATGTTGTTCCAAATGAGTAGTATGCAATGGTATACAACCCTCCATATAATTTTCTGAAACAATAGGAAATGGAAACTTAGGCATACCTTGGTGAAATATGGAAGCATATTGTATGGGTGTAAGGGCTTCTCCCTCCAATGTGTTGGCTCCTCCAAGTGAAGATGTTGGGGGCTTCTCCTTCATGGTTGTGACAGCGCTGGTACAAGTATTTTCCAATGGTGGTGAGGGCTTCTCCTCTGATTTGTCTTCACAAAATTTCCCAATCAACCTTTGAGTAAACTTAGCAAAAGTAGCCACCTTTTCATGGCTCAAATGGCTGAACCACCAGATGTTGGCTTCACCCTCAAGGTGTAGCGCTGCAATCTCTATAGCCTCTCTTTCTACCACTGGATGTAGTACGAAGAATGCATCTAGTTTCATTGCCCAAACCCTTGCTGTAGGTGACCCATCAAAAGTAGACAATAGGAACCTATTTCCCTTGATCATCCTTTGGCTACAAGGTCTTATTTCTTCCTCCAATTTAATGAAATTAGGGAAAGCTAGAGTCTCCTTGAAGGCTCTAGGTTGAGATTTGTATTCAACAAGGTATTCACTTAGAATCTGGTGATCCAAGTGTCCTCCATCTTTCTACAATTTTTCCTTCTCTTAAAAATGAAAGGGTATGGTCCAATGCTTTGGAGCCCTCTGCAACATTGGTTTCCTCTTCTAATCATAGGAATTGCATGGATCTTCTTCTTCTTGAAACTCTCTAGAAGTTTCAATGCTCCTCTTTTCTTCTTCTTGTTTAACCTCCTTGGAGAGGTCCTTCATGGATCTAAAAAATGATGAGACAAAGCTCATTTTCTTCATCGTTCTAATATTCCCTTCTTCTTATAGAATTTTGGTTTGAATTCCATAGGCTAAGCCGAAGATCTTGCTCTAATACCACTGTAATATCCTAAAATGGGACTGCTCAGCAAGCATGCACAAAAAAATGCATTTTCAGAAATATTTGCTAAAGAAAATAAAATTAACACTTGGATCCCTTAGATAGGACAATATAAAACATAAATCCAATAATTTATGAGAAACAAATCGAACTAGGTGAGGTAAACAGACCTCCCACACCTAGGATAGCTAAAAAGGGATAAAACCCTAAACACTGCAACACAGAAATTCCTACGTAATAGAGAATGCGCAATATAATGGGGGTTTATATACATGAATAGCAGAGACAAATATATATGATATTATATTAAACAATATGGCTCAGAAAATGAGATCTAGTCTCCTTTATACAAAAGCTAGAGAACACGAGAAGGGTTTCTAGGAATACAAGCTGAATACAAATGGTGATCTTCAACAATAATAATGAATAATAATTGAAAATTGAAGCACAGGAGTATAGAAGGATGTAGGAATATATATCTAATGTAGATCTAAGTAAACGTCTTCCCCCATAGAAGGATCAACCCTCCAATCACAGGAAAACTCTCAAAAAGAGCCACAAAAGACACTACTAAAACTGCCCTCCAGAAATAAAGCAATTCCCAGACTAGAATAATGTTGTAGGTGATGATAATATGTTGGCCTGCTGCCAAAGGTCTGAAATAAGCTCATGAAACCTCCAAACTAATCCTTCAATAGAAGGGAGCCTCCCTCCTATGCAAAACCAACTCAAAAAGTAGGTTTCTCAACCCTCCACTGCAACACCTTGCAACTCAACACAACCTCCTGCAGAAACTGCGCTAAAACTGAAGACTGAAGCTTGACACCAATGCCAAATGTGTGGAATGATAGATCAGGTCTCTCCCAAGAGCTACTCAAAGGGAAGAGAAGGGATTCCTAAACAAGAATACCTTAGTTCTAAACAACACCAGCAATCTTAGCTAAACAGCTAAAGAGAGCAAAAGTCTAAGAAAAAATAAAAATATAATTCATAAGCTAAAATCAAATGGCTTCCATCCTCTTCCTTATAAAATAAGTGAGCCTTCTCACCTTGGGTCCCACTCATTAGGTTTTTCACCATCACACAAAAAATCTCCCTCCAAAACTGTGTTTTACCTTTATTAGAGCCACTCCTCTAAAATTGTGTTGTTTGATTTGGTCAAAGTTGACCTCTACAACCTGCTTCAGCCCTTTTCACACCTAAGGGTCTTCAATCCAGATCACATATAGTTGTCTAGGCTGAACCTCATTCATGTTGAGCTATTTTATTTCTGATCCACTCCTCCTACATTTATGTTGTTGACTTGGTCAACCTTGACTTTGTCCACATGCAAATGTCCCTTTCCACACAGGAGAGTGCTAGATCCAGTTATTTTTATGATCCCTTATCACATCAAGAGGGATTTTATTCCTATTTCTGAAATTTGTGGGCCTCCTTACCCATTTATTCATATCCTAAGTGTAAACATCAAAATTCAATATTCCAATTAGCTGTATGCTAATTTTGGAATATTACAAACATGAAGACAATAGCAAATAGGAGGATTGAGGTGCCTCAAACAACATTTCTCATCCTATACTCCTATGAGATATTGCAATATAGAAATATGGACATATGGAAAACAAGAAAAAAATGAAAAAATGAGAGATACATCACCATTAACTAAACTCAGGGATCCTGGAATCAAGCCTTCATCGCCATCAATCAAGGCAAATCATCCACAAGCTCCACAACACTAAATTGTTCTTCAACTTCCAAAAACCATGTATTGCTGTTAAAAACATCAAGTCCCCACATTTAAAATTATTCTCCATGCTCTATATAACAAGCAAGGAAGAGGAAAGCCTAATAGAGCATGTAGAAGCTTATTGGCCAGCAAGAAATATCCTAACTTGTCCTTGAGGCCTTACAAGGCCCAAGGCACAAAAATATCTAACAAATATCTTTTCCGGCCATATATAGCAATTAAATTGAATTTTAGGCCCTGAAAATAATATGAAAACTTGAGAAATGCACATTCTGCCTAGTCACCCACAAGACCACAACACACTGTGTCAAAAATGTGAATTTACGCCAAGAGCGCAACACAGAGACAAGACAAAATAGGCCTTTTGCAATGATGTTCTGAAAGCCTTCCCGATGTCGAAAAAGGCTCTGTGATGGCTCGTTGGAAAGCCCTTGAAGTCTAATTTCTAGACCTATATTTAGTTCTTCAATATGACCTATGAAACTTGTCTAAAAAATTGAAAATTCCAATACTACCAAGAGCACAACACATGCTCTGAAAAGTGGGCAAAATGGTGAAAAAATGAGTGTTTTTTACCCTTTTGAGGAACCAAAACAACCCCAATTGGGTTGACAATTTCTGAGCATACTATATGAATGATGAGGAATCCAAAAATTTCATCCTTTCGTCCTGAAGAGGCCCCGGGAAAATGCACATCACAGGGTGTGCTGCGCCCCTAGCCTCAAAATTTGCAAAAAACAAAAATTTGTTCAATTTTTCCCAAAATCGGTGGCTGAGTGCCTCATGGGTCCTAGGAAACCTGTAGAGAAGCTTGGGAAAAAATACCAAGGCTAGCTTGTTCCCTTTCCTTATTTAGCGTCTGGGCCTCATTTTGGGCAATTTTGAGTTTTTTCCTTGCAAAGTGGTTTCTTTGTGCATAGTGCTTAGTCCTTCTCCTTTGCAAGTCCAAGTCTTTTTGGCCTTCTCTAGCTTGGCCTCAAGATGTATGTTGGCCCTCTCAAGCCATGATTCCCTATTATGCTCCATTTCTATTGCAAGGAGGTCATGGAGAGCAAGCTGCTCCGCAAGTGCTGATTCTTGCTCCCTTTCTCTTACCAAAGCCTTTCTTAGAACCATAGTTCTAGGCCTCCTTCTAGGTTGACCCTCCTCATCCTCATTTTTGTCATAGGTACCCATGAACTCTTCTAGTTTCACATGTGCTCTTTGAGCCTCTTTCCTGTATTTCAGTGCCATTTTTTCATAGATGGCCTGATGGCCACTCATTTGTTTGTTTTGCATCTGCAAGAAGTTAATGACATCATTAGACCTTTCTAATCCAAATTCCAAGTCCCTAATCTATGAATTCATGTCTTGTAGAAGGGAGTTTGAAATTCTTGTTTCATTTTCCTCATTACTATCTATGTGAATGATTTCAAACTATCTTTCCTCCTCGTGATTGTCTTCTTCCTATTTCACTTGTTGTTTACCTTTGTCAATTATTTGAGTTGAGGAGGATGGCATGGCCCCTTGCCCTTTGGAGGAAGAAAACACATGCCTCTCTCCTCTTTGATAAGTAATGGGGAAAGGTGCAACCAGTTTCACTTGAAAACCTTGATCATTAGTGACCTTAGGATTGTTTTTTTCCTCATGGATGATCTCTGTGAGTGCATCTTTTTCACCTTGCTCTTGACTACTCTTTTGAGAGGCATTCTCACTATCTCTTATTCCATCATCACTGTCAAGACCCTTAGGACTGTCATCCTCTATTTTTGCAATGCTATAGGTGTCTTTATCATTGCTTGGTACATCTTCATCTCCATGAATTTCCTCTTCTTCATCTTTTGACCCACTGCGTTCACTGTCAAACTCAACCTTTGTATCACTGTTTGCACTTTCTGTGGGGTCACTGTCATAGGCAATCTCACTAGTCCCTCTTTTACTTTGATGGTCAGTTTCTTCCTCATTAGGTGAGTTTTCTTCACTTATCTTCCGATTGTCTTCTCTGTATTTCCCATGGTCTTCACCTTCAATCTCAACCTCTGTTTCATAACTTATATCATTTTCATTTTTTCTATGCTCACTTTCCTTGTCTTCATAATTTTTCCCTTCATTATCATGTATACTGTCCTCTTGGCTGGCTTCTTCTTCTCTGTCTGGTTCATTACGCTCATCATTGGGCTCATGTTCTTCATTGTTTTTCCCACTGAAATCAATTTCAAACTCTATTTCTTGGCTGCTCTTGCCATCTTTGTCACTGTATTCTTTGTCTTATTCACTACTTTCATATGCCTCCTCTCCACTGTCCTTTGTACTTTTAGTGTCATCTTCTTCATTGTTTACTTCTTCTCCTTGACTGAATTTTTTTTTTTACTATCATTAGGCTCACTATTTTTGTATTTTTCTAGCTCATTGTTTTCCTCTTGATAAGCTGCCTCTGTCCCTATATCTTTAGAGTCATCTTCTTCATCATTTGACCCACTGTTTTGGTCTTTTTTCTCATCATTTGGCTCACTGCTTTCATCTCTGTTTTCTTC
Organism: Pinus albicaulis; assembly: GCA_034641835.2. Lineage (NCBI taxonomy): Eukaryota > Viridiplantae > Streptophyta > Pinopsida > Pinales > Pinaceae > Pinus > Pinus albicaulis. The sequence goes on along the minus strand of CM076571.1, from coordinate 766,740,942 downwards.
TTCATCAACACTTTCTTATTTTCCACTTCCTTTATCACTTTATTCTTCCTCTCCTTCACTTCTTTCTTCATTTTCCTCTTCCTCTCCTTCACTACTTTCTTCATTTTCATCTTCCTCTCCTTCACTAATTTCTTCTTTGTCATCTTCCCCTCCTTCACTACTATCTTCATGTTATAATTTCTTAGGAGAAGGTTAAAGAGGAAGGTTTATTTGAGGAGATTATTCATAGGAAGAGGATGAAACCAAGCTCAGTGGAGGGTGATGGAGGTGTGTGAGGGGGAAGTTGAGATGATGATGGAAAACTTTGCAGAGGGATAGGTTGTGGAGTTGTGAAATCATCATGGGCGATGAAAACCTCCCATGGGATACTTTGTTGTTCTAGTTGGTGTAAGACAATCACTTTGATGAGGGAATGATAAAAAAGGCTTGACATTTTTTGGGATGGAGGCCTCTTTTGCATAATGGAAGACATTTTCTCAATACTTTTACAAAGGTAGTAGGGAAAATGTAGTAGCTTGGTTTTGGTAAAGTGCATGAGGAGTCTTATGTGGTAGGAATAGACTCTGGAGAACCTACCCTCACAGGTGAATTATTTCATAATGATCTTCATTAGGGGAGCATATCTATCCAGTAAATGAGAAAAGGGGAACATGGTTTTCCAGTTAACTTGACAACTTTGTTTCAAGAATGGGTGATAGTGGCTTAGGTCCAGATACACTTGTTTGAACCACCTTTCCCCCATGCAAGGTATTCCAGTGGCCATAGAGATGGCAAGTGTGGTCAACTCAAATTTTACTCCAACTAGGTGTACTTGGTGGTTATGGCGGTTTAGGGAAAAAATCTTGGTCAGCTGAGGGTGACTCTAGATCCTTTGTACTTTCTCACAGAACTTATAGCATCCTACTTCTTAAAAATAGGAAAATATAGTAGGAGAGGCTATTAGTTATTTAGTTCTTGTAGGCTCAAACCTATTTGGCTTCACACCCTTCCTCTGTTGCTCTTTAGGCCTTTGACTTGCCTCATCAATGTCAACACTGCCTTCCCTAGGAATTGTTTCCTTCATCACTGCCTCAAGACTTTTTGAAAAGAATTGACACTGCTTGTGGAAGGATGTGAAAATGGTGAATGAGATGGGGAGGTTGCAATTAGGTCAAGGCTCAGCAGTGTTGAGACCAAGTTTTTTCTTTAGGATTTCACTTCCTTCTCTAAATTCAACTTTAAATTTTCTTTGTAATCCTACCTTTAGAAAAATAGGAACATGTGGGAAAAGCTCAAATACCTCTCAAAATATCTCCACATATGAAAAAACTGGCTCAAAACACATTGCGAGCAAGTCGGGCGCCTTCTCCACAAGTAGTCGAGCAGCTCTTGAACAGACAGGAGCGCAACACGGGCGCCTCCTGAACTCATTGTTGTGCAGCTCCTAAAGGGATAGGAGTGTAGCACGGTCACCTCCTGAACGCGTTTTCATTCCTCCTGAATGCACTATCGTGCCTCCTAAATATAGTTGGGTGAGTGCTGAATGAGTATTCGGGTGGCGGGTTACCTCCTGCATGCAACGATGTGTGCCTGGGTGGCCCTGAACACAGCAGGTCACCTCTTGCACGCTGGTCGGGAAAGTGCTGAACGAGTGGTCGTGTGTGCTCGGGTGATCCTGAACGTGCAAGAGCGCATCGCGGGTCACCTCTTGAACATGCTGTCGTGTGCCTCCTGCACGTAGTGGGGTGGAGTTTGCACATTAGCAATCAGACGGAGTCTGCACGGTGACTTTTCTACATGTGTGCAGCGCCTCTGAATAGGAGCGTAGCACCCTTCAGAAAATTATATGGGTAGGGTGCACAGGAGCGCATCGCCTGAAATTTCTGCCCGAGACTCTGTCAAGAATTTTGAAAAACTTGGAAACCCTCAACTCCTTTGCAAATAACCAAATGGTGAATGGGAGATGTTTGCTTCAGTTGTTTTTATGCCTCTTGAAAAAATTAAAGATACAAACCCACTTTTGAAAGGTTATTTTTGGTTCTCCCATTTGCTAATACGCCCTTTCCATTTTGCAGTTAGTGTCATAAAAAGCAGTTTTTTTTTGTCCTCTCATTTCTTTTGGAGTTTGGAACTTTTTTCAAAAACCCCTAGCAAACTGGTGATTTTTCTTGGCTTCTCCATTTTATCATATTGAACCTATGCATATCTGTCCTTTTTCGCCTTCTACATGGATAATTGACTGTAAGTGAGAGTTTGGCCTCCTTTACACTAATACCTTTTCAATCTTTCCCTTTGGTGTAGTGAAATGATGTTGTCTTTACAAACTTTAGAAATTATTCCCTAACATCACCTTCTTATCTCTGCTGGTAGTCACCAAGGAGGCTTTTCACTCCAATTTTTTGTTTATTGAATCTTTGATTTGTGCATACTTGTACTCATGTGCCACTATCTTCAAGATCTTATGCATGGGCTCTTTGTTGGGCAGCACTTTACAAAAAAATTGTCATGAAACCATGATCCTCTTTGTGAAATTTTAGGCCTGTTGTATCTCTTCTGCTGTGTAATGTCATTTATGAGTTTAGGCCTCTTACTTTGCATCTGTTATGTTGTTAACCATTATAAAGCATTCCTGCAGAAATGCTTGAACATGGGAAAACTGTCTTTATGCAGACTTAATGCTTGATCAAGGAGATACCTTTGGAGGCCTTTGATGTCTTTGGACAATGATAAGTTCACCCTTGTTTTCACTTGACTTCATCTTTGAATATCTATAGAAATAGTGAATTTAGAACCATGACAATGCATAAACTAGGAGTCCCTATATGACTTATTGGGATGTCCTTTGGATAGGTCTTTGACTGAAAAGCTGGAATCAGGGTTTGGAGGTGAAGGCAGGGTTTTGACACACTTTTATGCACTACCATCCTAGACAACTAAAAAACTTTGATTTATCTAAATATCTTAGAAAGGGATTTTAAAATCACCATTGCTTGAGGCACTTACTGAGTAGAGGAAAAATTTTGGGTTACTTGGCGAACCAAGGTGTGAAAATAGAGGGCTTAGGCAAACAGAGACAGAGTGTTATAGGCAGAGGTGGAAAACATAGTGAGAGTGAGGGACATCAGTCCATGATTTGGTCTTTGGGTAGTGATAGGATGGGCATGCCCTGACCAAGTAGTAGGATATCGAAAAATTGGTCTGAAGGATAATGAAGGCAGTGAGATTTCTAGAACTCACATGATTCTTTAATTTTGTTTCTAGATATCTAGGACAAAGCATTTAGTCATCTAAACAGGTAAAAATTACTGATGACTAATAAGACACACCACTCTTGTTGAGGTTATTTTTCCTTGTTATGATAAAGGACACACCATGTACATCATCGCCATTTGCAAAAATTAATGAAGCACCTCCACTCTCTTGACACTGGGCCCAGAGACATAACCCACACTCGGTGAACTTTGTTATCAATGTGTTGTGTTCTTGATTTGATGATCATCATTATGTTTTATATTCTTTAAGCATGCACATGTGGTTGTTTCATGCTCTTTTAAATGTAATTATGAAAACATCACAGAGGTAAAAGATACGGATCAAGTTTAGTATTAGAGAAATATTCTTGTTGATGTGAATTGCGAGTGTGAACGATTTAACGTGCAACAATGGAGGATGACATGTATCTGTACGAGGCCTTCCTCAAGATGTCAAAAATGGTGGACATAATCTATGAAGCTTATGAGAAGAAAATAAAGGAATGGGAGAAAGAAATATCAAAGGACGATGCTCCATCTACCCCTTAGAGTGAATATTCATCACCTTCATCACCTTCTCATCATTCGAATGAGGAGATCAATAAGAGCCTTCAAGTGGAGAATTTTGAGTTTAAGAGACTTCTACAAGAAGACAAAGAGGATAATCAGAGACTGCAGCTTAAGCTAAAAGCCACAGAAGAGGCCTTAGAATAATTGAAGCAGAACAAATGCTTAGCAAAGCCATCATCACATGTTTCAAAATTGACAATTGAGGTAAAAATGTTGATAGTTCTTCAGTTTCATATTCACATGATGTTATTTATGCTAGAAATGTGGAGGTACCCATTTCAGGAACTGGCATGAGACTCCTTACCAAGATGGGGTATAAAGGAGGAGGACTTGGTAAGGAGTCTCATGCTGAGTGCTGGAAGAGAATTACAACATGAAAGAGGATGAAGCGCGAAAGGCCTTCTCCACATAAGGGAAGGAAGCATGTTAAGCAGGTATGGAGGAAGAAGACTTATTACAATAGAAGCGGTCATCAAAGAGCCATGTGTTGGAGGCTCCACATAGAGTAGTGTCTAAAGGAAAAAGCGCCCATGCAGAAACTAGTTGGTGAACATGTTCAACAAGAAAATGTTCCACGTACCTATTGGTGCACATTTTTGAGTAAGAGATGGTTTCACTAGACACGATAGCTTGTCATGGCTGAATTTTGTAAATCATGTATTACGATGTAAATGTAAAAGTGATGATGTGTTTCCATCACTTTTTGAATCAACAATGATGTTTTAGCCTTGTATTGATAGCTGGGGTATTGGTTTCCATTATGATGTAAAATTCACCAAAAAATATGTGTTGTAAACTCGTGGCAAGTATGGGATGCTTGGGTCATAATTGGTCATGTAATTTGCAAAAATTATACTATAGGTTTTCAAAGGATGCAGGTGTTGGTTCATCGCTTATGGCTCTAAAGAACAAAGGTGAAGGAGAAAGAAGGGTGACTTGTCAGGACACCTGTGGTGCAGACAATGTACACAATAGTTGCAGATTATGTTCATGCTTTTGGAGGACCAAAATATCCTCAGTGGGGAGGAATGATCATGGTGGGTCCAGATACGCTAAGATTTAGAAGTGTCTTTAGAATAAATAAAAAATAAAAGTGGTAATATTGATCCCAAACTAGAACCATATTGTAGTGCTCGTCACTCTGATTCCAATAGTGCAAATGAAACTCAAATACGAGCTTGTATGGTCGATTTATTCATAGTAAGAGTTCAGGTCAAACTTGGCCAAATCACTAACTTAACAAGGCAAGAAATTGACTGATACTGATGCACGAAATCTGGCCACTGGGACAGACGAAATTTTTGCCTACTTAAAACGCCCAATAACCTTGATTTTATGGTCGACGGTTTTTGACCAATTGGGTCTAAAATATATTAAAATTTAAAAAAAAATATAAATAGGGGAGCAAGCTACCACCCCTTTGCATTATATATAACACATTATATTGGGGTGGCAAGCGGTCAAACCCCACCACCCCCGGCTATCGTTTAAAACACAACATTCAGACCACCAAAGGTGGACCTTCCACCATCCATATGACATTTCTTACAACAAGAAAGGAGGCAGCGGGATTTGAACCTACCCGGTATATTCAGTCAGCCCATCACCCAGGTGCCTCCACATAACACGGTTACCATATTTAAATTACCACCTCCGACTTTCGATATTTGCCGAAAACCAATTTTCACTGACAGTTCAAAAATAATATACACACACTATGTATAGGGGGTCAATGGAACCCCAACCTACCCACCACCATTACCAAGACATACCAATGAGCCAATGGCCTACGTTGGTAAGTTTTCCTGCCAAAACTTATAAAAACTCAATTTTTGAATTCGCCCGGGACGAGGCAGTGGAACACGGAGCAGGAGCGGAACCCGGATCGGGTGGAACCATGATCTGCAAGGACGACGAAACCTTGAACATGGATGCTGAAAAGCTTCCTAGGGAGGTAAACTTTCACAATAACAAAATGTTATCAACTTTGTAGTCATTTCTCTTAGAATTACGCATGGAGCGTGATGGTGAAGGTCGATTCTCCATCTGAGCAGCAGCAATGGAGATGCCCTGCAGCGAGGAATCTTTGAAGAATCTTGAGGAGTCTAAAATATTCCCTTGGAGGTTGAATTTTGCAAGTGTCAGAATGTTTCCAACCTTATACTCATTTTTCTCAGAATTTCACAAGGAGCATGATGGAGAGATCAGATTTGTCATCTGAGCAGCATATCTTCAGTTAATCAATGGAGAAGGATCCTTGTATAATCATGAGGATTCTAAAATATTCCCTGAGGGCAGAAATTTGATAGTTTCATCACCAGGCCAAGTTTATACTCATTTTTATCATAATTTCACGAACGCAATGGTGTGATCAAAATATTCATCAGAGCAGTAGATTTGCTGACAATATTCAAGAAGGAATATTTGGGGGAATCTTCAAGATTTCCGAGGGTCCAGAATTTGACGGTGTCAGAATTGGACAAGTTGACAATCAATTTTACACCACTTATCGCCAGGAATTCAGTGGTGCATTCCATTTCAGTAGCTTAGCCTTGCATTGTTGAGCTATATTCGAAAGTGGAGGTATATGTTGCCGTTGTGTTGTGTGTTTCTTCTAATTTGCTGAGATCATGTATTTATTGTTGAGATCACTATTTAACACTATGTCGAGGGATGATTGTTGCCACATTATTGTGAGAATTCATTAACTTGTTATGCTGAAGGAAATCCCATTTGAGTGAGATTTCTTGTAGGGATAACATATCATGGAGATACACACCACTCTTGTTGAGGGTATTTTTCCTTGTTATGAAAAATAACACGCCATGGACATCATCGCCATTTGAATCAAATAATGAAGTGATCTCCACTCTTTTGACACCGGGCCCAAAGACATAACCCATATTGGGTGAACTCTGTTATCAATGTGTTATGTTCTTGATTTTCTGATCGTCATTATGCTTTATCTTCTTTAAGCATGGACGCGTTTTTGTTTTATTCTCTTTTAAATCCAATTATGAAAACATCACGGAAGTGAAATTTCTTTGTTAATTTCGGTATCTAAAGAGATATGGATCATTGAAAGATGGAAAAATCAGTGTTTTCATAACGCCATCGCTAATATATCTTAGGGTATAACATTGGGTTTCTCTCTCTTGAATATATGGAAAGAACGGAATAGATTTATTTTCCAGAATAAGGCCCCTTCAAGCTCCTTAATCTGGACACAGATGAAAGAAAAAATGAAGGAAATTTTCCTATAGGATAAATGGGAGCTTGATGACTGGAAGGTGGATCCTCACAAATTAGGCATCCTCACCTCCATTTACCTTTCTCAGGAGTTGATTTACCAGACAAAATCCTACACAAGGGCCCCTCCGACAACCTCTCCATCGATCTTTATCAAACCCCCTTAGGGTTGTATCCAAATCAATTTTGATGGTGCTTATAAATGGAATAGAGGGAAAATATGATATGGTGGGGTGTTATGAGACTATCAAGGCCACCTGATTGAAGTCTTTATTAGCTACTGTGGCCATAACAATAATAATTTTGTTGAACTTACGATGCTGGAAAATGAGCTTTCTCTAGCTCATAAGCAGAATTGGTTGAGGATCCACATCATGGGAAACTCCAAATTGATTATTAAAGTGACCCAAAAGATAATTAATGGCTCTTCCATTTCCAAAATCACCCGAAGTTGGCATCTAGAATCCCAACTTGAGAGCATCAAAAACCTCCTAACTTGTTTTGAGTATGCCTCCACCAATCTTGTTCTTCATGCAGAAAACAAAGTTGCAGATTGGCCTGAAAACTGGGGGTCCATTAGAACCCACAAATAATTCGCCACCTCTTGGTGATACATAAATATAAAGGCCGATTTAGACCTAGGATAATTTCATGCCCTTCAAGATCTCCTGGAAGAATATTTACATGTCCCTGATGGGGGTGTATGTCAAGGAATGAAACTGGTGCTTGATACACCATCGAGGCTTGTATGATCTCCACGTGTAGAATAAAACCATAGTGATGAGACTAGCAGGTTCTAAATTCCCATTAGTGGCATTACTAGTCCCATGCGCTGGTAATAAATACAACCTTCATAGGGTGACAACCTTCAGTTGGTCACAGTAGGAGATGAATCTCGGTTGTATAGTGGATAGGGGTACATAGCTCTTGTATGCCTCACCGAGGTCTCGAACTTGGGTTAGAGGAGGTGAGGTCGACAGGGACAGCGAAGCATGAAGGGTGGTTGAGGCCAGGGATGAGCCATGGGATCTTAGCATGCAAATAATGGATGAATCGTTTCGCTTCCCCGCACGGAACTGTCATTTTAGGAGTGAGATGTAAGTTCTTGAGACGGAGATAACACGGGACTCTTAAGGTAAGATCACTCTCACTTTTCATCCTTTTCTTTCTAAGGGCTGGAGAAACCATTGAGTTAGTAATTGGGATTGACGTGGCTTAGAGGTTCATCGGGTGTACACTCCATTTTTCATTCAGAGGGAAGGGTCTGCCTTGGGTTTCACCTCTCCCTTGTGGAAGTTTTTGGGGGTTCCTAATAGTGCGAAGGAAGGAATGGGTATGGGTTTCCAGTGGCCTCGAGAGAGAGGTCCCTCTCACTTCATATATAGGATGTGGGTGTAATGTTCCCAAAATTAGCATGAAGCTAATTGGAACATTAATTTTTCTTATATCATCTAGGAGGTGAATAAATGTGTAAGAAGGCTAATGATTAGGAATAAAATCCCTCATAGTGTGAAAGGGATCATCAAAGTACCTACATTTTTCACCCTCAAATGTGAAAAGGGGAAAATGCATGAGGACAAGGTCAAGTTTGACCAAGTCAATAGCGCTGCCATAGTGGGAGTGGATTACCTTGAAAGATAGCGTAGTGTGAAAGGGGAAGAGATCATTTGGTGGAGGAAACCCTAATGTGTGGGGGCCAAGGCAAGGAGGCTTTCATTTGTATAAAGGGAAGACAAGGCAGCCATAGAAGGATATGTTATTGATTATAGAATTTGGTCTGCATGACTATTTGCTTTCTCCAATTGTTTAACTAAGATTGTTGTGCTGCTTAGCACAAGGGATTTCCTATTTGGGAATCCTTCTCCCTTCTTGAGAGGCCTCTTGAGGGATTTTACTTCATTTCTCCACATCTTAGGCTCAATTCCAAGCCACCTCCTTCAGCTACAACATTATTCCTGTAGAGTTGTGTTGCAAGGTGTTGCAGTGGAGGGTTCCACAACACCATTTCCTTGGCTCATATTTCAGAGGAGGGAGCTTCTATTTCTCTGGGAGGTTAGTGAGGAAGATTCAGGAGCTTATTTCACATCTTTGGCATCAGGCCAAGCACTTCCCATCCCCTACAGTGCAGTCCATCTCCTTGATTGTGTTATTTCTGACTATATTTGCAATAGGGGTTTGTACCACTATTTTGAAGGGTGAAATCTTCAGTGATTGGATCAGCCTTTTGTTGAGTCTCAAAAATGTTCTCCATATTCATACATATTTCCATTATGTCATAACCATTTAGCTCTTATTTCATAACCATTTGACCTAAAACCCTACATCAAATAACCATTTACATAAATATATGGGTTAGGATCCTTGTTTTCCAAAGTTATTTATTTTATGTATTTTAAGTGAATTTATGATTAGAAACTAGAAAATTAACATAGTTTCATATATCTATATATGTGTTATGATCTTGTGACATGTGTAGGTCAAAAGGAGACTTCTAGAAGACCCTTATGTGGCACTCTAAAGCCAAATTCGAATTTGGTTGGAGAAGATTATGGGATCAAGAGGATATGTGTCTCACTTCCTTGTTGTATTGAAACTCTAAGAGGATATGTGTCTCATTCCTCAAGTTCTGTTAAAACTCTAGAAAGACATGTGTCTTATCATTTCCTATTTTGATTGTAACTCTAGAGATGGAGGGAGAGATTCATGGACTCCCATTAATGAAATGTCTCCTCATATTTTGTATAAATAGGAGAAGCTTTCTCCTATCATAGGTAATGAAGAAGCAATGAAGAAGTAATGAGAAAGTAATGAGGAAGTAGATTTGTAACTAAGTTCAATATGGAATGGGATGTAGACTTGTGAGTTCTTTTTAATAGAGAAATTCAGTTCTTTGATGCTGTTTTGATTACAATTTCAAGGAGCTAAAGACTACACCAAATTGGTAGCAGAGGGCCCCTGCTATCCAAGGAGGCTTTTACATGTTTTCTAGATAAGTTGCTTTCAATTCTGTTTTGTCATATTTCCTTACTTAGATTGCTTTTTGAAATCATAGCTTTTAACATAATTTTCATGGCAGCCCGGGCATTTGCATATCTTTTGACTAATGACATGGAATCAATATTGTTCTACTGCTAATTTACTTTTTGTTTAATTCCAGCACTGCTTTGTTTATTTCAGTCTTGCACATTTGTTTCAGTAGTTAGATTTAGATATATTAAATTGCTCATGTCATTTTCAGTTACCTCCGAAAGCCACAGCTGGACTGATGGTGAGGGATTGTATTATGAAATGTGTAGTTTGATATTAGTTTCCTTTTTGCAAATTTAGATATATTAAACTGCTCATAACATCTTCAGTTGCCTCCGAAAGCCACAGCTGGACTGATGGTGAGGGATTGTATTATGAAATGTGTAGTTTGATATTATTTTCCTTTCTGCAAGTTAGATATATTAAATTGCTCATAACATCTTCAGTTGCCTCCGAAAGCCACAGCTGGACTGATGGTGAGGGATTGAATTATGGATGTGTAGTTTGATATTAGTTTCCTTTCTACAAGTTAGAAATATTAAATTGTGCATGACATCTTCAGTTACCTCCGAAAGCCACAGCTGGACTGATGGTGAGGGATTGAATTATGAATGTGTAGTTTGATATTAGTTTACTTTCTGCAAGTTAAATATCATTTACTCAAGTTGTTTATGGTTACTTCCGAAAATCATAGCTGGACTAATGATGAGGGATCAGAAGACAAGTTGATGTAATTTGATTTAGATTTACTTTATTGCAACTTTTGGATTTCTTTCAGCATAGTTTCTTTTGTGTTTAGACAACAACAAGAATAGTTTGGTTTCATGCTCACTAGTTCATTGTTTTGATTTATTAGATTAGCAGCACCTTTTTCATTTCAGTAGCACATTTTCATTTCCTTTCAAGTTTTGTCATTGTATGTTTCAAATTCCTTTTTCAGTTTCAAGTTGGTAAATCATTATAAAGGACATCATTGCCTTGAATATTCAAAACCATACTTGTCTTTTAGAATTTCATAAAAATCCAAAAACGACAAAAAGTAAGAGATAGGTTATCTTGCACATATAGTGCGCCGCACTTCGTCAGCTTACGAATCCCTGGTTGATAATTTATGTTAGCAATTTAGGACACACTAAATTGACCAAACACCTTTCACTTGAAAAATCCATAGGATGCGATTCAGCCATCATATGCAGCATCTTCAGTTATCTTCATCCATTTCTTGAGTTGCAGCTGCTACTCAGTTTTTGTGACTGCAACTCTGGCATTTTGGCCATTGTATATATTTTAGCCAATCCTTCTAGGATTGACTTGACATTGTTTTCCAGGGGTTTAGAGATTTTCTCCCCAACTTATTTGAGCTATACATTTCTAAATCCATGTATTGACATTCATTATGTAGCAGTGCCTCTTATAAATTGCACAATCATAGCTTTGGCCTTACCATATGTAGCAGTGCATTTCATATTTTTTGTACATGTTCCTTTGAGGTGGATTTGCCTAAGCTTAAGTGATCATTTCCTCTAGATCTTGTACATATTTTGTTGATATAACATTAATAAGATGGCTATGAGATCTTATTACATTTTCTGAAGTTGATGAACACTTCTCCTTCATTGTTGTGTTTACATATTGTTGTAGCTCCAACTCTAGAATATCTTAAGATATTCTTATTGTTGTATATTTTCCCTATTTTGGGATATTACAGTGGTATCAAAGCATATTTCTTGGCTCAGCCTATGAGTCTCAAGACATAGATCAAGATGATGAAAAGAATGAGCTTGTTCTCATCAGTTTTCAGATCCAGAAAGGGACTCTCCAAGGAGGTTAAGAAGACAGAAGAAGGAGGAGGGGAAGGACGATGCACTTCCTACTCTCACAAAGAAGAAGACAAAAAGCATGGATAACACTTGGAATCTGAACTTCTAAGTGAATACCTTGCTGAATACTGAGCTAAACCTAGAGCCTTCAAAGAGACTCTAGCTTTACCACAATTTATTCAGCTGAAAGAAGAAATAAGGCCCCACAGCTATGGGATGATGAGAGGCAATAGATTTCTATTGTCCACCTTTGATGGATCATGTGCAGCAAAGGCTTGGGTGATGAAGCTAGAGGCTTTCTTCCTGCTACATCCTATAGTAGATACAATGGTTGTAGAAATTGCGGCATTGCACCTTGGAGGTGAAGCAAATACTTGGTGGTTCAGCCATTTGAGCCATGCAAGAGTGTCAACTCTTGTTGAGTTTCCTCAAAGATTGATCAGGGAATTTGGCAAAGGGGAGGAGAAGCCCTCACCACCAGTTGAAGAGGCATATACCAGCACTATTGTGACCATGGAGGAACAACCTTCATCTTCAACAGTTTGGGAAGGCAACACATTGGAGTAGGAAGCCCTTACAGCCATGCAAGGAGTTTCCAAATTTCACCAAGGTATGCTTAAATGTCCATCTCTTATCATTTCAGCAAACATTATGGATGGGTCCACATCATTACATACTGTTGATTTAGAGCAGCTGAATTGCACTACACTGTACAAGAGTAGTGATGTAGAAAAGAGGAAACATTCCTCATGGATGCATTCAAATGGCAACCTCATTTAGGAAGCCATGAAGGAAGCAGTAAGAAGGAGTAGACATCTGGAGAAAAGAAATCTTTCTCCTCTCTAGATGACACTCTCTCAATGAGCATGCCATAGATCAAAGAGAGACTTCTACTTGTAGTAGATCCAATGCCTCTTTGGTTTTGGAAGGCCATGCATGAGGAGGATATCTCATGGAGATATTTCATTGGAGGTGCACTCCAACACATCACGGAGTGAAAGGTTCTTCAATAGTTTGAGGAGGTTCTTCCCTTCTCACAATTGGATCTTTATGGATTCAAGGAGGAACAGATAGATGATGGAGGACATCTTAGGATGGATAACATATCTCATGTTTGTGTTGGACACTTCTTGAGCCATACACATCATGATGGGAGGTTTTTTCCTACTACCTATTTGGGTCCTTATGGGATCAACTTGATCCTTTAGAAGATGGAATTTCAATATCCCATGAAATGCAAAGACATGAATCTGATTTGGGATGATGGTAGCCCTCATGGGAGGAGTACCAAGATGGAGGATGGAAGGAGACATCTACAAATGATCGAGTGGATGTGGATGGTGAGAAAGAAGCTAGAAAGCTACTTGCAGATCTATGATACCGGGCAGCAGGAGGCATGATTGCGTTGGTTACTCTTGAAGGAGTTTGGCCGTCACTTGGAATATACTCTTCCCAAGGGTATGGGGATGGAGAATATGTGGCAGGATGCTTGCATCATTGAGCAGAAAAAAGTATGGATGCATGGTGTTAATGTGATCTTCATATCATTCATTATGTTTTCATCATACGATTTGCATAATGGAAGCATGAGGAGGCAGCAAAAACTTTTGATGCTTGGGATGTTCTTGGAAGAGCAAGGGCAGATTTGCTCTCACATGTTGTATAATATTGCAGGAGTAGGAGATGGCACTATCATGGTGCAAAGGGGCTACTCCTTGGCCTTAGGTGAATAGGAAGCACTTCCCTTTTGGGAGGGATTTCTAAATTGCAACAACATTATTGGAGGAGTCTTTGACAATAATCATGTCAAAGAATTGAGCTATGGGTTGGAAGGAGCCTATTTGCATAGGCCAATAGCCCTGTTCTTTTGGAGCTTGGACTCATTCATGTACTCATGCATCACTTTACTTTCAGTACATGGTGAGAATGTTTTTTTTTCATCTATTGATTATGTAACACAGTATTTGCATCTTCTTACCATTATCATACGATGCATTGTTCCACAAGAGGGAAAGTTTTTTGTTGAGCCCCATAAACAAAATTTTTCCAACTATTATGATGGAGACAGCCATCCTTTGTATCACCATGGACAAGTGTTTGATTATTTATTGTATGCTCAGTTGACACATTGAGCCATTTACTATTCACTAGTAGATGTGATGATTCACACAACTAGCCATTTATGAAAACATCACTTTCCATGCTATTTTCTGAAGTTGCAGTGCGAGAGACTGTGTTGTGTCCACTTGAGACATTGTTTGTATCATGCAGCATCATGTAAAACATTTAGCAAACTTCTCATTTGGATACCCTATGATGATCATGTCCTATTCATCATGGATGAGATGTTTTGGGCTAGGTTGTTTTTCAATGTTGGAGAGGAGATCCTTGGAGGTTTATTCTTCATTTTGCCACTTGAGGGAAATAATTTTGCAACCCAAGATTAGAACATAATCTACACTTATCATGAGTGGAGAGAAGGACAGCGTGGCGTATACTACCTTGTCTACCATAATCAGATTTTCAACCCAGCTACTTTGCATGAGCCAAAGGTGGAGGAAGACTTTCAGGATTTGCCATGTTGGAGGGTAACTCATTTTGTAAGGATGATTTCTTGGGGATGGGAGATTCATATGGTGATGGTAGATCCCAATTCATTTCATCCCACATGCCTCAAGAAGGCCCTTTAGTTCTATCCTTGTAGTTGTGTTGGATCTCTGTAATAAGCAATATTGGCAAAGTCCGATCACAGAGGCAACATCATTTCAACCAACTTTGGGATTCTAGGATCTAGCCCTCCTGAATCCAGAGAGGGATCTCTCCAATGAGTGAAAATATGGATTTGTCTTTGAATTTTGGGGTAATAATATTATGCTAGTTATGAAGACCAAGGGTTTTGTTTTGTTTTTGGATGTTTGAACATGATTGTTGTTAGAGGTGAAAAGTCCCAAAGGTAAAGAGGTTCAAAAGTGAGAAGCTGCAAGCGACAAGAGTAAATTTTGATCAAGAAGAAAGATGATGGCAGGTTTTCATTCCATTGGGCTATGGAGTCGTAAGAGGATTTAATTGGAACAGCAAGAGGCAAGAGCGGTCTATGGGGAAAGTCATCTATCCCTAAGGATCTATTTAAGGTTTGATTTATGGAATGGAGTGATACATCAAGAAAGGGAAAAACAGATGCAGAAACAAAGAGCAGCCCAGGATCTGGTAAGTACTTTGAAACTAGCCAGCCTTTGACCAGGCACTTAAGAAACATGAAAGCAAACTAGGATCTGGTAAGTACTTTGAAACTAGCCAGCCTTTGATACACTTTCAGTAGAAAACATATATATAAAAACAAAGGGGAAATTGAAGGCAACTTTTGGAGTAGAAACTAGCGGGCTGGGCTCACCACAAATCCTCTCCTAGCTCTTCTTTACTTGGCTACTTCCAAGACAATCACAGAGATGACACAGAATGGCCTAAGATCTGGTAAGTACTATGAAACTATCCAGCTTTTGACACATTCTAAGGGAGACAATCAAACAGTTATGCAAACAAGACTGGGACCAGGGCTTACCATATCTTCCTCAGTTCATCTCCACACAACATATACTGAAAGTAACATTCAAAAAAAATATTCAGCCAAGACAATAAGACGAGGGAACGCCAGCATTCCTATGCTTAAACTGAATTGAATCATTTTCAAATAACACAGTTGGAAGAAAACATTTAAATAAAGATTTTTCAGCCAGAGAAGGTTACTGATATACAGCAGGTCCTAACCCTGTTCAAACTGTTCTTTATAGGAGAATATGGAAAAAAATGAAAACAGAAACAAAATACAAGTTACAGTGAGAATAACATCACCATCAACATAGACCAGGATCCCATAAATCAGCTTGTATTGATGCTCCAATCCAGTTACAATCTTTGACTCCAGTGTTTCAATTCATCTTTCTTCACAACCTAAGTTATCTGTCACAAGCAGAGCTCCAAGAGCCAGTGAATCACTATTTACAAACAGGAGTCTTCAGCTCAATTACATACAATGTTCAGCAACTACATCAACAACCAACCCCTCACTCATCTTCTACTGAAGTATTTATAAAAGGATGAGGAGGTGAGATCTGATAAAATATCTTAAATACAATTAATACATAGTTAAATGACTTCTTGGCCCTTTGAGAGGCTCGATGGAGAAGTTACAGGTGGATGCGCTGTATTAACTCTTACAATTATGATTTAAGCTTGGTGGGAACTTTATTTGACTTTGAGGCTCTGTGTTCTGTCCGGAGTAACTTTGCAAATATTTCTGCATTGATTTCCTTTCAGAAGTAACTCCCTGGCTGCGTTGGAGGTGAATATCTGATTCTCTTCAATAACTTCAGCCTTTGTGTTGAAAGGTTCGAGGCAACAGGTGGCTCTGTGGTAGCTGAGGAATCAATTTGCCTCAAATAAGGCGATGAACACCTTTCTGTCAGTGAAACACTTTAGGTTTTCTTTAAATTGTGTTTTGAGTCGGGGATTAGGCCTTTGATAACTGTCTTAGCTGTAATCCCCGTAATACTGACTTCAATCTTCATCTGCTGTGCTTTATTTTCAAAACTGATACTCTTTAACTGTTCTTTTGAATAAAACAGTATCTTGTCGATGTGCAGGGCCGCGCTGGGCTTTACAACATCAATTCTCATGAAACATTGACAAATCATTGAATTCAACCCTGTGAATGGTTCCTTTTAGTAGCTCGAAGGCGCAGGAAACGTCTTTCCCAGTCCTCGGCTTTTCTTTTCAATACAGTGGAAAACCATTACAAAGACCTGCAAAACACAAAAACAATTAAGAAATCATGCTTTTTTTGGGTTTAAAATTCTTAGAAGGCGGGGAAAGAGTGTAGCCGTTGGATCAGGACATGTGGAAGGTCCAGATCTAATCGGGGAATCGCAATCGGGGGGAGGAAGAAAGAGGTGCGATTGCAAAACTCCGATGCGATTGCGCGATCGGGAGGGTCAAAGCGATTGAGCGCTGACCGTCAATCTAAGAATGAGATCAATGGTGGGGAATGGATCGGGGGAGTCGCAATCGGGGGGTTAACAAAATGGATGCGATTGAAAAACTTCGATGCGATTGCGCGATCGGGAGAGTCCAAGAGATTGAGCGATAACCGTTGATCTGAGGATCAGATCAACGGTGGGAAATGAATCAGCAGGTTTGGAAACGACGGTAAGACTTGTGATCGGAGGGAAAGAGGACGGTTGGATCTTGGAAGGCGGAGACGAGATCAACGGTGGAAAAACAATCGGGGATCGGCAATCGGGGACGAGACAAAACACATGCGATTAAAACTTTGCGATGCGATTGAGCGCAGGCCGTCGATCTAAGAATGAGATCAACGGTGGAGATGAGCCGGGGGAAAACCTTGCATAATTTTATGATATCCAAACTTTTGGAATAATCAAAGGTTTTTATGGATCGGGCGGAAAATATATATAAAAGTTAGGATAGGCGCCTGCCTGCGGGGCCTTCGGATATATGGGACGCAAAGGGCCGGAGGCCTAATACATCAAAGGCCAATTGCAATCGAAACCGCGGGCCTGGTCTTTCCGATCAACCCATTGTGAATTATCCGATCGCGACTGCGCGATCGGTCTTTTTAATCTAACCATTTTTCATTAACACATGACTTTAATACATTATATTAAATGCTTGGATAAATGGGTTTTTGTATTTACAAAGGGAAAAATAGATCGGGAAAGGGTTTTTCAATGGATTTGGGGGTTCTGAAATAGTTAAAAAGTGAGTTTTTAACTATGGAAAAAAGGGGGTTTTCATGAAGGGAAGAAAAAAGGAGAACACAAAAAATAGAGGAAATTTATGAAGAAAGGGGAAACAAATGAAGGTTTGTTTATGAGTGGAAGAAGGGAAAAATGATGATTTTTGCAGCAGTTTCTCCTTTGTAATCAGCAGAACTTCTGAGTATAAAAATGGAAATAGTAATGAAGATTTTGGACAGAGGCATGAGGCCTTCTAGGAGCCTTCAAGAGCCAACAATTTTTAGTGAGAAAATTTGTTCCTTGGAGGCTCAAAAAGTCTTAGCCACCTTTTGGTATAACAAATATTATAGGTGGCTAACAGTGGCTCCACTTGGGGATGATGCCTTCTTGAAGGTATCAAGAACTTCAGACTTGGATTCTCTGGGAAGCTGACCATGTGCCTCAACCTTTGGATTGCTCTTCTTTTGCTGGATGATCTTGCTTTGCTCTGAAAAATAGTATCAGTTATGAAAGAATAATGGACTTTACCAATACAACTTTCTACCTACCCAATCCTACTGATCTAACATTTTTTCTTCATTAGAGTGCACTTGGATTGACAAACTCTTTTCACAACATTTTATTCTTTTGAAAGCATAAAAACTAATCTAATTCTACTCCTTATTTCTCCCTGAACTCAGATTAAACAGTTGAGCTCAGATATTTCTCTACCTAATCTACTGTCTGTTGGGATTAAATTGTCCAACAGACTTTCATTCTCTAAATTCTACAACAGAAATTTAAAAACAGTCAAGTCAAGATTAAGCTGTTTGACTTGTTGTGATCTATGGCATAAAAACAAGCTGCACATAGATTATTATTTGCATAAAATTAAAAATCAAAATGGAAGGCTTAAGATCTGAAAGTTTCTCATCATGGCCTTCTTTTTTCTTTACAGCTCTATTTTTAATTTTGTTTGAGTTGTTCCTTCTTTGTTCTCTGGTTCAGATTTTGAGCTGATTAGAACCAGATTTTACATCTTTTGACTCAGTATTTGAAACAGATTTGAGTCATTCTCTCTTTGAAACTTTAGGTTCTGATTTTGAGCTTGTTTGAACCTTTAATTTCTAGCCTAATCTATCTACTGATAAGCCAAGATTAAACAGTTTGGAAAATCAAATTCACTACCCTATCAGCAGAAAATTTAAAACTAATTAGTCAAGATTAGGCTGTTTGACTAACTAGAAGTGTGTTTTGCAGGAGTGGAATTTAAGCTTGCACACTTTCAGATGTATTTCTCTTTTTTGGTATGGGGCTATACCTTTCTTGTTTTCACAATCTGCCCTCTTTTCTTTCTTTTCTTTCTTTTTGTATTTTTGATTTTTCTTCAAAGAAAAAAACAACAACTAACTACATGCTTAGAACTGAGCTTTATTGACATTCCTATCTAACCTATTCTAAACACGGAGTATTTACATATTCATATGATACAAAAGTGCCAATGCAACCAGCTGAGTAATGTCAACAAGACGAAGAAACTCTAGCTGCTTGTCCAAGGTATCCATAGTATATTTTGAAGATTAATCTTCAAAACCAAGACTATCACAGAAGGTGACAGATTTTCATGTCTCTGGCTCTTTCAAAGGATCAATGCTTGATAATTTGAGCCAGTCGGTATCTCCACACACCCTTCTAAAGGATCAACAAAGAAAAGATGAAGGTTCTCTTCTTTTGGGTCCCCCATGTCTGGTAGATTGTTTGCTTCCAAGACTTGAGCTTTGAAGAGCATATCTTCAGGAAGTTGCTTGGAAGCTTCATCATTCTTGATAGAAAAGGAAGAAGATTCTTCTTGAGAAGATGGTATATCCTCAGTAGGATAGTCTTCTATTTGTTTCTCTCCCCCTTCTTCATCATCATCTAAACTGGAGGACTCATCATATTTGGCAGTGTTGTCCTCTTGTAGCCCTGGTATGCTTGGAATCAGTGGGCTGAATTCTGTGAAGAGGTTGTTATATTCTTGATTAGGGGTGTATTCAATGGTTCCCTCTTGCTCAAAAATTTTTTCATTGCTCTTCTCTTCACCTTTTGAGTTGAAAGGCGGCTGATTCCCAATCATGTGAAAGCCATTTATGATGGATCGAAATGGATGATTGCGGCTTTCAAGCTGACGATGGTGAAACTCATAACACCAATCAAATGTTGGTTGCCATGCATGATTAGTTTCTGCTTGGGAATCAACATCATCATCAGACTGATTAAAGTTTGAAAATTTATCAAAATAAACATTTTCATCAGTCAAACATATTGGGATATCAATTTGCCTTTCTTCTAACTGATCTACAATTTTATTTCTTTTATCAAGACAATAAGATGGAGTAGGTAGATGGGAAGAAGCGTTTGGTTCAAATGAAGGTTTGGATCCTGGCGGTATGTTCAATACTAGATCAATCTCTTTCTCTGTGAAGAGAGAAGGAGTTTCCTTTTTGCTTAGAAAAGAGGTATAGCAGTCCTCTTTGTCTTGTGTTGGCTGCTTTTGAGGCTTGATGTCTTCTTGAGCCTCTTCTAGCGGAACTTCACTTGTGTCACTAAATTTTTTTCCATTTAGGTCATGGAGTTCTCTTATCAGTGTGGTACAAGACATAGGCAGGCAATCAAGTTTTTCTTGACAACCTTCTTCCTTGCTTTCTTTGTAAGTTTGCTCATCATATTTTATAAAGTGTTGATCACAATACATGCCTTGGTCAGAATCTTGGTCTTGAGGTGATTGGGCTTGCATTTGATCAAGGGAAAGCCTAGCTTGATCTAGATCATCAACATTTATATTAGCCATCAACCTATCCATTCTTTTCTCAAGCATGTACATCATCTTTTTCATCATGATTGGAAATTTTTCTTGATTATTTTCTTCATGTTCATCATACATGTCTTGTAGGGGCAGAGGTTTTGTTTGCTTAAGGGAAAGAATTTGTTCTTCTTGATAACCAATATTCATATTGGCTATAAACCTATCCACTCTTTTTCCAAGCATGTACATTAACTTTTCCATCATGAGCATATGTTTGTCTTCTGGATCTATATCTAAATCCATGTTTGTAAATCAGAAAAGAGGTCACTGTGTCTGGTCAACCAGTTCAAAGTCTTCTACCAGTGGAGTCATTTGGTCTTTTGGGAGTTTGAGAGTGTGGAGTCGCCAGGTGGAAAATTTTTAGCTTGCAAGGAGGTAAAAGGTTTTATGGTCCACCACCATGTTTATTGGATACCAATCTGAAATATTTTGGGTTTTTTCTGAGTTTTTATAGTGTTTTGGGAGACTAATGAGTCTATAAAATCTTGCTAAGCTACTATAAATTCAGGAATGGTCCCCAGCGGAGTCACCAGAAATGTTGGGAATCTGTAATTTATTAGAAATATTGGTAGAGTCCAACTATAGAAACAACATCGTTTCAACCAACTTTGGGATTCTAGGATCTAGCCCTCCAGAATTCGGAGAGGGATCTCTCCAATAGGTACAAAGATGGATTTGTATTTGAAGTTTGGGGTAATAATATTAGGCTAGTTATGAAGACCAGGGGTTTTGTTTTGTTTTTGGATGGTTGAACACGATTGTTGTTAGAGGTGAAAGTCCCAAAGGTAAAGAGGTTCAAAAGTGAGAATTTGCAAGCGGCAAGAGTAAGTTTTGATCAAGAAGAAAGATGATGGTAGGTTTTCAGTCCATTGGGATTTGGAGTCGTAATAGGAATTAATTGGATTAGCAAGAGGCAAGAGTGGTCTATGGGGCAAGTCATCTATGCCTAAGGATCTCTTTAAGGTTTGATTTATGGAATGGAGTGATACATCAAGAAGGGAAAATAAACAGATGCAGAACAAAGAGCAGCCCAGGATCTAGTAAGTACTTTGAAACTAGCCAGCCTTTGATACACTTTCAATAGAAAACATATATATATAAACAAAGGGAAACTTGAAGGAAACTTTTGGAGTAGAAACTAGCGGGCCGGGCTCACCACAAATCCTCTCCTAGCTCTTATTTACTTGGCTACTTCCAAGACAATCACAGAGATGACACAGAATGGCCTAAGATCTGGTAAGTACTTTGAAACTATCCAGCTTTTGACACATTCTAAGGGAGACAATCAAACAGTTATGCAAACAAGACTGGGACCAGGGCTTACCATATCTTCCTCAGTTCATCTTCACACAACATATACTGAAAGTAACATTCAAAAAAATATTCATCCAAGACAATAAGACGAGGGAACGCCAGCATTCCTATGCTTAAACTGAATTGAATCATTTTCAAATAACACAGTTGGAAGAAAACATTTAAATAAATATTTTTCAGCTAGAGAAGGTTACTGATATACAGTAGGTCCTAACCCTATTCAAACTGTTCTTTACAGGAGAATATGGAACTAAATGAAAACATAAACAAAATACAAGTTACAGTGAGAATAACATCACCATCAACATAGACCAGGATCCCATAAATGAGCTTGTATTGATGCTCCAAACTAGTTACAATATTTGAGTCTGGTGTTTCAATTCATCTTTCTTCACAACCTAACTTATTTGTCACAAGCAGATTTCCAAGAGCCAGTGAATCACTATTTACAAATAGGAGTCTCCATCTCAATTACATACAATGTTCAGCAAATACATCAACAACCAACCCCTCACTCATCTTCTACTGAAGTATTTATAGAAGGATGAGGAGGTGAGATTTGATAAAAGATATTAAATACAATTAATACAGAGTTAACTGACTTCTCGGCCCTTTGAGAGGCTCGATGGAGAAGTTACAGGTGGATGCACTGTATTAACTTTTACAATTATGATTTAAGCTCGGTGGGAGCTTTATTTGACTTTGAGGCTCCGTGTTCTGTCCGGAGTAACTTTGTAGATATTTCTGCATTGATTTCCTTGCAGAAGTAACTCCCTGGCTGCGTCGGAGGTGAATATCTGATTCTCTTCAATAACTTCGGCCTCTGTGTTGAAAGGCTCGAGGCAACAGGTGGCTCTGTGGTAGCTGAGGAATCAATTTGCCTCAAATAAGGTGGTGAACACCTTTCTGTCAGTGAAAAACTTTAGGTTTTCTTTAAACTGTGTTTTGAGTCGGGGATTAGGCTGTGCTTTATTTTCAAAAACTGATACTCTTTATCTGTTCTTTTGAATAAAACAGTATCTTGTCGATGTGCAGGGCCGCGCTGGGCTTTACGGCATCAATGCTCATGAAACATTGACAAATAATTGAATTTAACCCTGTGAATGGTTCCTTTTAGTAGCTTGAAGGCGCAGGAAATGTCTTTCCCAGTCCTCGGCTTTTCTTTTCAATACAGTGGAAAACCATTACAAAGACCTGCAAAACACAAAAAAATTAAGAAATCCTGCTTTTTTTGGGTTTAAACTGCTTAGAAGGCGGGGAAATAGCGTAGTCGTTGGATCAGGACACGTGGACGGTCCAGATCTAATCGGGGAATCGCAATCGGGGGGGGGGAGGAAAGAGGTGTGATTGCAAAACTCCGATTCGATTGCGTGATCGGGAGGGTCAAAGCAATTGAGCGCTGACCATCGATCTAAGAATGAGATCAACAGTGGGGAATGGATTGGGGGAGTCACAATCGAGGGGTAAACAAAATGGATGCGATTGAAAAACTCCGATGCGATTGCGCGATTGGGAGATTCCAAGCGATTGAGCGATGACAGTTGATCTGAGGATCACATCAACAATGGGAAATGAATCGGCGGGTTTGGAAACGGTGGTAAGACTTGTGATCGAAGGGAAAGAGGACAGTTGGATCTTGGAAGGCGGAGAGGAGATCAACGGTGGAAAAACAATCGGGGATCGGCAATCGGGGGCGAGACAAAAAGCATGCGATTAAAACTTTGCGATGCGATTGAGCATAGGCCGTCGATCTAAGAATGAGATCAACGGTGGAGATGAGCCGGGGGGAAACCTTGCATAATTTTATGAAATCCAAACTTTCGGAATAATCAAAGGTTTTTATGGATCGGGCGGAAAATATATATAATAGTTAGGATAGGCGCCTACCTGCGGGGCCTTCGGATATATGGGATGCAAAGGGCCCGGGGCCTAATACATCAAAGGCCAATCGCAATCGGAACTGCGGGCCTAGTCTTTCCAATTAACCCATTGTGAATTCTCCGATCGCGATTGCGCGATCGGTCTTTTTAATCTAACCATTTTTCATTAACACGTGACTTTAATACATTAGATTAAAAGCTTGGATAAATGGGTTTTTGTATTTACAAAGGGAAAAATAGATTGGGAAAGGGTTTTTCAATGGATTTGGGGGTTCCGAAATAGTTAAAAAGTGATTTTTAAACTATGGAAAAAAGGGGGTTTTCATGAAGGGAAGAAAAAAGGAGAACATAAAAAATAGAGGAAATTTATGAAGAAAGGGGAAACAAATGAAGGTTTGTTTATGAGTGGAAGAAGGGAAAAATGATGATTTTTGCAGCAGTTTCTCCTTTGTAATCAGCAGAACTTGTGAGTATAAAAATGGAAATAGTAATGAAGATTTTGGACAAAGGCATGAGGCCTTCTAGGAGCCTTCAAGAGCCAACAATTTTTAGTGAGAAAATTTGTTCCTTGGAGGCTCAAAAAGACTTAGCCACATTTTGGTATAACATGTATTATAGGTGGCTAACAAGTTGCTTGAGGACGAGCAACATTTGGGAGGGGAGGATTGTAATGTTCCCAAAATTAGCATGAAGCTAATTGGAACATTAATTTTGCTTATATCATCTAGGAGGTGAATAAATGGGTAAGGAGGCCCATGAGTAGGGATAAAATCCCTGATAGTTTGAAAGGGATCATTAGAGTAGCTACATTTTGCACCCTCAAATGTGAAAAGGAGAAAATGCATGAGGACAAGGTCAAGTTTGACCAAGTCAACAACGTTGCCAAAGTGGGAGTGGATCACCTTGAAAGACAACACAGTGTGAAAGGGGAAGAGATAATTTGGTGGAGGAAACCCTAATGTGTGGGGGCCAAGGCAAGGAGGCTCTCATTTTTATAAAGGGAGGACAAGGCAGCCATAGAAGGATATGTTAATGATTATAGAATTTGGTCTACATGGCTATTTTCTTTCTCCAGTTGTTTAACTAAGATTATTGTGCTGCTTAGCACAAGGGATTTCCTATATAGGAATCCTTCTCCCTTCTTGAGAGGCGTCTTGAGGGATTGTACTTCATTTCTCCACATTTCAGGCTCAAGGCCAAGCCACCTCCTTCAGTTACAGTGTTATTCCTGTAGCAGGAAACGTTGTGTTGCAGGGTGTTGCAGTGGAGGGTTCCACAACACCATTTCCTTGGCTCATCTTTCAGATGAGGGAGCTTCTATTCCTCTGGGAGGTTAGTGAGGAAGATTCAGGAGCTGATTGCACATCTTTGGCATTAGGCCAAGATGTTCCTATCTCCTACAACACAATCCATCTCCTTGACTGCGTTATTTCTGAGTATATTTATAGTAGGGTTTTATACATTAGGGGAATTTTGAGGTCTAAAATGGGCCTCCTAAGGAAATTATAAAATAATAGTGGAAAAAATCAAACAAGATTTGATGACATCATCAAATTTTAGAGGGAAAAATGAAAAAACTACTTTTTCAACTCATATTTTCAACTTATCTCCCAAATTTTTTACTCAAATTTCGAGCGGGAGTACTCATTGGATGCGAAATTTAATTCCTCATCCAAGGAGTACCCATGTTGCATACTTTCGATGGGTCCTACTACACGAAAAATGAGAAATACATGAAAAACGTGATTGTAATCACGTTTTTTTATGTATTTCTCATTTTTCATGTAGCAGGGTTCATCAAAAGTATGCAACATGGGTACCCTTTGGATGAGGAATTAAATTTTGCATCCAACAAGTACTCCCACTCGAAATTTGAGTAAAAATTTTGGGAGATAAGTTGAAAATACGAGTTGAAAAAGTAGTTTTATTATTTTATTATTTTTTAATATTTTTACCCTTTTATTTAAAAAATGGTAAATCATCCCCCATGGTTGACATCGTCATCTTGAATCCTATTGGTTGTTATAAAGTTTATTTTTGTTGTACATTTTTCTTAGGAGGCCCATTTTAGACCTCAAAATTCCCCTAATGCACTATTTTGGAGGGTGAGATCTTCAATGATTGGATTAGCCTTTCACCTGAAAGATCCATTGGATGAGATTCAACCATCATATGTAGCACCTTCAGTTATCTTCATCCATTTCTTGAGTTGCAGCTGCTACTCAGTTTTTGTGACTGCAACTCCGGCATTTTGGCCATTGTGTATATTTCAGCCAATCCTTCTAGGATTGACTTGAGATTGTTTTCCAGGGGTTTAGAGATTTTCTCCCAACATTATTTGAGCTATACATTTCTAAATCCATATATTGACATTCGTTATGTAGCAGTGCCTCTTATAAACTGCACAATTATAGCTTTGGCTTTTCCATATGTAGCAGTGCATTTCATATTTTTTGTACATGTTCCTTTGAGGTGGATTTGCCTAAGCTTGAGTGATCACTTCCTCTAGATATTGTACATATTCTACTGCTATAACATTAATAAGATGGCTATGAGGTCTTATTACATTTTCTAAAGTTGATCTCTTTCATTGTTGTGTTTACATATTGTTGTAGCTCCAACTCTAGAATATCTTAAGATATTCTTATTGTTGTAGATTTTCCCCATTTTGGGATATTACAGTGGTATCAAAGCATCTTTCTTGGCTCAGCTTGTGAGTCTCAAGACAGAGATCAAGATGATGAAAATAATGAGCTTGCTCTCATCAATTTTCAGATCTAGAAAGGGCCTCTCCAAGGAGGTTAAGAGGACAGACGAAGGAGGAGAGGAAGGACCATGCACTTTCTACTCTCACAAAGCAGAAGACAAGAAACATGGATAACACTTGGAATCTAAAGTTCTAAGTGAATACCTTGCTGAATACCGAGCTAAACCTAGAGCATTCAAAGAGACTCTAGCTTTACCACAATTTATTCAACTGAAAGAAGAAAGAAGACCCCACAGCTATGGGATGATGAGAGGCAATAAATTTCTATTGTCCACCTTTGATGGATCATGTGCAACAGAGGCTTGGGTGATGAAGCTAGAAGCTTTCTTCCTACTACATCCTGTAGTAGATACAAAGGTTGTAGAAATTGCAGCACTGCACCTTGGAGGTGAAGCAAATTCTTGGTGGTTCAGCCATTTGAGCCATGCAAGGGTGTCAACTCTTGTTGAGTTTTCTCAAAGATTGATCAGGGAATTTTGTAAAGGGGAGGAGAAGCCCTCACCACTAGTTGAAGAGGCATATACCAGTGCTGCTGTGACCATGGAGGAATAGCCTTCATCTTCAACAGTTTGGGAAAGCAACACATTGGAGGAGGAAGCCCTTATAGCCATGCAAGGAGTTTCCAAATTTCACCAAGGTATGCATAAATGTCCATCTCTTATCATTTCAACAAACATTATGGATGGGTCCACATCATTACATACTGTTGATTTAGAGTAGCAGAATTGCACTGCACTGTACAAGATCAGTGATGTAGAAGAGAGGAACCATTCCTCATGGGAGCATTCAAATGGCAGCTTCATTCAGGAAGCCGTGAAGGAAGCAATAAGATGGAGTAGACATCTGGAGATAAGAAACTCTTTCTCCTCTCTAGATAACACTCTCTCAATGAGCATGCCACAGATCAAAGAGAGACTTCTACTTGCAGCAGATCCAAGGCCTCTTTGGTTTTGGAAGGCCATGCATGAGGAGGAGATCTCATGGAGAGATTTCATTGGAGGTGCACTCCAACACATCATGGAGTGCAAGGTTCTTCAATATTTTGAAGAGGTTCTTCCCTTCTCACACTTGGATATTTATGGATTCAAGGAGGAACAGATAGATGATGGAGGACATCTTAGGATGGATAACATCTCTCATGTTTGTGTTGGACACTTTTTGAGCCATACACATCATGATGGGAGGTTTTTTCCTACCACCTATTTGGGTCCTTATGGGATAAACTTGATCCTTGAGAAGATGGCATTTCAATATCCCATGAAATGCAAAGACATGAATCTGATTTGGGATGATGGTAGCCCTCATGGGAGGAGTACCAAGATGGAGGATAGAAGAAGACATCTAAAAATGATTGAGTGGATGTGTATGGTGAGCAAGAAGCTGGAAAGCTACTTGCAGATCTATGATACCGAGTAGCAGGAGGCATGGTTGCGCTGGTTACTCTTGAAGGAGTTTGGCCTTCACTTGGCATACACTCTTCCCAAGGGTATGGGGATGGAGAAGATGTGGCAGGATGCTTGCATCATTGAGCAACAAAAATTATGGATGCATGGTGTTGATGTGATCTTCATATCATTCATTATGTTTTCATCATATGATTTGCATAATGGGAGCATGAGTAGGCAGCAAAAAATTTTGTTGCTTGGGATGTTCTTGGAAGAGAAAGGGCGGATTTTCTCTCACATGTTGTATAATGTTGCAGGATTAGTATATGACACTATCATCATGCAAAGGGGCTACTCCTTGGCCTTAGGTGAACAGGAAGCACTTCCCTTTTGGGAGGGATTTCCAAATTGCAGCAACATTATTGGAGGAGTCTTTGACAATAATCATGTCAAGGAATTGAGCTATGGGTTGGCAGGAGCCTATTTGTATAGGCCAACAACACTGTTCTTTTGGAGCATGGACTCATTCATGTACTCATGCATCACTTTACTTTCAGCACATGATGAGAATGTTTTTTTTGCATCTATTGATTATGTAACACAGTATTTGCATCTTCTTACCATTATCATACAGTGCATTGTTCCAGAAGAGGGAAAGTTTTTTGTTGAGCCCCATAAACAAAATTTTGCCGACTATTATGATGGAGACATCCATAATTTGTATCACCATGGGCAAGTGTTTGATTATTTCTTGTATGCTCAGTTGACACATTTACCCATTTACTATTCACTAGTAGATGTGATGATTCACACAACTAGCCATTTATCAAAACATCACTTGCGATGCTATTTTCTGAAGTTGGAGTGGGAGAGACTGCGTTGTGTCCACTTGAGACATTGTTTGTATCATGCAGCATCATGTAAAACATTCAGCAAACTTCTTACTTGTATACCCTATGATGATCATGTCCTATTCATCATGGATGAGATGTTTTGGGCCAACTTGTTTTTCAATGTTGGAGAGGATATCCTTGGAGGATTGTTCTTCATTTTTCCACTTGAGGGAAATAATTTTTCAGCCTAAGATCAGCACATACTCTACACTTATCATGAGTGGAGAGAAAGAAAATGTGGGGTATACTACCTTGTCTACCATGATCATATTTTCAGCAGAGCTACTTTGCATGAGCCAAAGGTGGAGGAAGACTTTCAGGAGTTTCTATGTTGGAGGGTAACTCATTTTGTATGGATGATTGCTTGGGGATGGGAGATTCATATGCAGATGGAAGATACCAATTCATTTCAGCCCACATGCCTCAAGAAGGCCCTTCAGTTCTATACTTGTAGTTGCTTGAGGACAAGCAACATTTGGGAGGGGAGGACTGTAATGTTCCCAAAATTAGCATGAAGCTAATTGGAATATTAATTTTGCTTACATCATCTAGGAGGTGAATAAATGGGTAAGGAGGCCCATGAGTAGGAATAAAATCCCTCATATTGTGAAAGGTATCATCAGAGTAGCTACATTTTGCACACTCAAATGTGAAAAGGGGCAAATGCATGGGGACAAGGTCAAGTTTGACCAAGTCAAAAGCGCTGCCATAGTGGGAGTGGATCACCTTGAAATATAGCGCAATGTGAAAGGGGAAGATATAATTTGGTGGAGGAAACCCTAATGTGTGGGGGGCAAGGCAAGGAGGCTTTAATTTTTATAAAGGAAGGACAAGGCAGCCATAGAAGGATATGTTATTGATTATAGAATTTGGTTTGCATGACTATTTTCTTTCTCCAGTTGTTTAACTGAGATTGTTGTGCTGCTTAGCACAAGGGATTTATTGTTTAGGAATCCTTCTCCCTTCTTGAGAGGCCTCTTGAGGGATTTTACTTCATTTCTCCACATTTCAGGCTCAAGGCCAAGCCACCTCCTTTAGCTACAACGTTATTCCTGTAGCAGGAAATGTTGTGTTGCAGGGTGTTGCAGTGGAGGGTTCCACAACACCATTTCCTTGGCTCATCTTTCAGAGGAGGGAGCTTCTATTCCTCTGGGAGGTCAGTGAGGAAGATTCAAGAGCTGATTGCACATATTTGGCATCAGGCCAAGCACTTCCCATCTCCTACAGCGCGGTCCATCTCCTTGACTACATTATTTCTTAGTATATTTGCAGTAGGGGTTTGTACCACTATTTTGGAGGGTGTCATTTCAGTGATTGGATCAGCCTTTCAACTGAAATATCCATTGGATGAGATTCAGCCATCATATGCAGCATATTCAGATATCTTCATCCATTTCTTGAGTTACAGCTACTACTTAGTTTTTGTGACTGCAACTCTGGTATTTTGGCCATTGTGTATATTTCAGACAATCCTTCTAGGATTGACTTGACATTGCTTTCCAGGGGTTTAAAGCTTTTCTCCCCACCTTATTTGAGATATAAATTCTGAATCCATGTATTGACATTCGTTATGTAGCAGTGCCACTTATAAACTGCACAGTCATAGCTTTGGCTTTTCCATATGTAGCAGTGCATTTCATATTTTTTGTACGTGTTCTTTTAAGGTGGATTTGCCTAAGCTTGAGTGATCATTTCCTCTAGATCTTGTACAGATTCTACTGCTATAACATTAATAATATGGCTATGAGATCTTATTACATTTTCTAAAGTCGATGCACACTTCTCTTTCATTTTTGTGTTTACATATTGCTCTATCTCCAACTCTAGAATATCTTAATATATTCTTATTGTTGTAGATTTTCCCCATTTTGGGATATTACAGTGGTATCAAAGCATCTTTCTTGGCTCAACCTGTGAGTCTAAAGACAAAGATCAAGATGATGAAAATAATGAGCTTGCTCTCATCAGTTTTCAGATCCAGAAAGGGCCTCTCCAAGGAGGTTAAGAAGATAGAAGAAGGAGGAGAGGAAGGACCATGCACTTCCTACTCTCACAAAGCAGAAGACAAGAAGCAAGGATAACACTTGGAATCTGAAGTTCTAAGTGAATATATTGTTGAATACTGAGCTAAACCTAGAGCCTTCAAATAGACTCTAGCTTTACAACAATTTATTCAGCTGAAAGAAGAAATAAGACCCCATAGCTATGGGATAATGAGAGGCAATAGATTTCTATTGTCCACCTTTGATGGAGCATGTGCAACAGAGGCTTGGGTGATGAATCTAGATGCTTTCTTCCTGCTACATCCTATAGTAGATAGAAAGGTTGTAGAAATTGTAGCGCTGCACCTTGGAGGTGAAGCAAATACTTGGTGGTTCAGCCATTTGAGCCATGCAAGGGTGTCAACTCTTGTTGAGTTTTCTAAAATATTGATCAGGGAATTTGGAAAAGGGGAGGAGAAGCCCTCACCACCAGTTGAAGATTCATATACCAACATTTTTGTGACCATGGAGGAACAACCTTCATCTTCAACAGTTTGCGAAGGAAACACATTGGAGGAGGAAGCCCTTACATTCATGCAAGGAGTTTCCAAATTTCACCAAGGTGTGCTTAAATGTCCATCTCTTATAATTTCAGAAAACATTATGGATTGGTCGACATCATTGCATACTATTTATTTAGAGCAGCTAAATTGCACTACACTGTACAAGAGCAGTGGTGTAGAAAAGAGGAACCATTCCTCATGGGAGCATTCAAATGGTAGCTTCATTCAGGAAGCCATGAAGGAAGCAGTAAGAAGGAGTAGACATCTGGAGATAAGAAACTCTTTCTCCTCTCTAGATGACACTCCCTCAATGAGCATGCCACAGCTCAAAGAGAGACTTCTACTTGCAGCAAATCCAAGGCCTCTTTGGTTTTGGAAGGCCGTGCATGAGGAGGAGATCTCATGGAGAGATTTCATTGGAGGTGCACTCCAACACATCATGGAGTGCAAGGTTCTTCAATAGTTTGAGGAGGTTCTTCCCTTCTCACACTTGAATCTTTATGGATTCAAGGAGGAACAAATAGATGATGGAGGACATCTTAGGATGGATAACATCTCTCATGTTTTTTTTGGACACTTCTTGAGCCATACACATCATGATGGGAGGTTTTTTCCTACCACCTATTTGGGTCCTTATGGGATCAACTTGATCCTTGAGAAGATTCCATTTCAATATCCCATGAAATGCAAAGACAGGAATTTGATTTGGGATGATGGTAGCCCTCATGGGAGGAGTACCAAGATGGAGGATGGAAGGAGACATCTACAAATGATTGAGTGGATATGGATGGTGAGCAAGAAGCTGGAAAGCTACTTGCAGATCTATGATACCAAGCAGTAGGAGGCATGGCTGCGCTGCTTACTCTTGAAGGATTTTTTCCATCACTTGGAATACACTCTTCCCAATGGTACGGGGATGGAGAAGATGTGGTAGGATGCTTGCATCATTGAGCAGCAAAAAGTATGGATGCATGGTGTTGATGTGATCTTCATATCATTCATTATGTTTTCATCATATGCTTTACATAATGGAAGCATGAGGAGGCAACAAAAACGTTTTTTGCTAGGGATATTCTTGGAAGAGAAAGGGAAGATTTGCTCTCACATGTTGTATAATGTTGCAGGAGTAGGATATGACACTATCGTGGTGCAAAGGGGCTACTCCTTGGCCTAGGTGAATAGGAAGCATTTCCCTTTTGGGAGGGATTTCCAAATTGCAGCAACATTATTGGAGTAGTCTTTGACAATAATCATGTCAAAGAATTGAGCTATGGGTTGGCAGGAGCCTATTTGCGTAGGCCAACAGTGTTGTTGTTTTGGAGCATGGAATCATTCATGGACTCATGCATCACTTTACTTTCAGCACATGGTGAGAATGTTTTTTTTGCATCTATTGATTATGTAACACAGTATTTGAATCTTCTTACCATTATCATACAGTGCATTGTTCCACAAGAGGGAAAGTTTTTTGTTGAGCCCCATAAAGAAAATTTTGCCAACTGTTATGATGGAGATAGCCATCCTTTGTATCACCATGGGCAAGTGTTTTATTATTTCTTGTATGCTCAGTTGACACATTCAGCCATTTACTATTCACTAGTAGATGTGATGATTCACACAACTAGCCATTTATCAAAACATCACTTGCCATGCTATTTTCTCAATTTCCAGTGGGAGAGACTGCGTTGTGTCCACTTGAGACATTGTTTGTATCATGCAACATCATGTAAAACATTCAGCAAACTTCTCACTTGGATACCCTATGATGATCATGTCCTATTAATCATGGATGAGATGTTTTGGGCCAGCTTGTTTTTCATTGTTGGAGAGGAGATCCTTGGAGGATTGTTCTTCATTTTTCCACTTGAGGGGAATACTTTTGTAGCCCATGATCAACACATACTCTACACTTACCATGAGTGGAGAGAATGACAGCGTGGGGTATACTACCTTGTCTACCATGATCAGATTTCCATCCCAGCTACTTTGCATGAGCCAAAGGTGGAGGAAGACTTTCAGGAGTTGCCATGTTGGAGGGTAACTCACTTTTTATGGATGATTTCTTGCGGATGGGAGATTCATATGGGGATAGCAGATCCCAATTCATTTCATCCCACATGCCTCAAGAAGGCCCTTCAGTTATATCCTTGTAGTTTCTTGAGGACAAGCAACATTTGGGAGGGGAGGACTGTAATGTTCCCATAATTAGCATGAAGCTAATTGGAACATTAATTTTGCTTATATCATCTAGGAGGTGAATAAATGGGTAAGGAGGCCCATGAGTAGGAATAAAATCCATGATAGTGTGAAAGGGATCATGAGAGTAGCTACATTTTTCACACTCAAATGTGAAAAGGGGAAAATGCATGAGGAAAGGGTCAAGTTTGACCAAGTCAACAGTGCTACCATAGTGGGAGTGGATCACCTTGAAAGACGGCGCAGTGTGAAAGGGGAAGAGATCATTTGGTGGAGGAAACCCTAATCTGTGGGGGCCAAGGCAAGGAGTATTTCATTTGTATAAAGGGAGGACAAGGCAGCCATAGAAGGATATGTTATTTATAGAATTTGGTCTACATGACTATTTTCTTTCTCCAGTTGTTTAACTAAGATTGTTGTGCTGCTTAGCACAAGGGATTTCCTGTTTAGGAATCCTTCTCCCTTCTTGAGAGGCATATTGAGGGATTTTGTTTCATTTCTCCACATTTAGGGCTCAAGGCCAAGCCACCTCCTTCAGCTACAGCGTTATTCCTGTAGCAGGAAACATTGTGTTGCAGGGTGTTGCAGTGGAGGGTTCCACAACACCATTTCCTTGGCTCATCTTTCAGAGGAGGGAGCTTCTATTCCTCTGGGAGGTTAGTGAGGAAGATTCAGGAGCTGATTTCACATATTTGGCATCAGGCCAAGCACTTCCCATCTCCTACAGCGCAGTCCATCTCCTTGACTGTGTTATTTCGGAGTATATTTGCAGTAGGGGTTTGTACCACTATTCTGGAGGGTGAGATATTCAATGATTGGATCAGCCTTTCACCTGAAAGATCCATTGGATGAGATTCATCCATCATATGAAGCATCTTCAGTTATCTTCATCCATTTCTTGAGTTGTAGCTACTACTCAGTTTTTGTGACTGTAACTCCGGCATTTTGGCCATTGTGTATATTTCAGCCAATCCTTCTAGGATTGACTTGACATTGCTTTCCAGGGGTTTATAGCTTTTCTCCCCACCTTATTTGAGCTATACATTTCTAAATCCATATATTGACATTCATTATGTAGCAGTGCCTCTTATAAACTGCGCATTCATAGCTTTGGCTTTACCATATGTAGCAGTGCATTTCATATTTTTTGTACATGTTCCTTTGAGGTGGATTTTCCTAAGATTGAGTGATAATTTCCTATATATATTGTACATATTTTTCTGCTATAACATTAATAAGATGGCTATGAGATATTATTACATTTTCTGAAGTTGATGCACACTGCTCTTTCATTGTTGTGTTTACATATTTTTGTAGCTCCAACTCTAGAATATCTTAATATATTCTTATTGTTGTAGATTTTCCCCATTTTTGGATATTACAGTGGGGGTAGGACTATAAACACAACGGGTACTGGAATTTCATCCAAGTCTCTCCTTGCAATGTAGTGGAGTGTGGTTTTGTTATTCAGTGTTGTAGTTTATTGGGGGCGACCGGGGGATTTTGGCAGGTTTTGATACCAGTTTATCTACAATATTTTTGAAGTTTGCATGCCACGCCATAGAGCACATCCTCATCGAGGGGTGGAAATCAATGGAAAGTCACACAGCCTAATCTTGGAAATCGACTATCCTCTTATTCTTCCGACAGCCGAGAAACTGAGGACGCTATTTCTCTTTCCCCATCCCAATCTCCAAGCCATGTGGTAGCTCCACCCACTATGGAACCCATTGCGGCACAATTGAGGAACATCTAGGTAAACATGTACTTTCTTCAGGAACATCAATATGATTATCGCAACGAGTTAGTTGCATACATAAACAATATCCAGTTTATCCAGAGTGAAATATTGGAACAACTGGACAGTCTGCAATGACAACAAGGAAACATAAATTACCACCTTCGTATCCTGGAAGCGAGGGTGGAGAATATTGAATTTCAAATGCATGAACACGTGGGCTACTTTGCAGCTCCCCCTGTAATTCCCCCAACCCCCCTCCTTAATATGTTTCTCTTTGTTTTTCTTCAATTTTTGTTTAATGTATGTATGCCAAGGATACTATGCATATCGGAGATCATGCATGTTATCGATTGCTCATGGTTTCCTCCAGGTCCCAATCTCAACAATTCTAGTCAAAATGAGAGAGAGGGGCTTGTTGAGATGAATTTTGCACTCAACACTTTTTTTATAATATAATGAATGAAGTTTGAACAAAATAAAAGAAAATATAAGTTAATTCTAATTGTAACTAAGGTAAGCTACTTCTGGATTCCTCGTAGGAAAGAAAACAAATTTTTGTTTATTCATTTTTTCTTCTAGTCATAAGCTTATTGCCTTTGTTTTCTTTATGGTTTAATTTATTTATTTTTCTTCATTATGTGTTCATAAGTATCTTTCGTTTCTGAGTATGGGTCTTAATTATCTTCCATGGAAGAGAGATTATTGATATTCTCAATAGTAATAAGGTATGTTGATTAGTTAATGGTGAACATAAAAAACCTACTCATGCTAAAGACTTGGTTATATGGGAAGAATGAAGTGATCAAGTAAGGGGACTCACTATTCAAATGGTTTTAGACAGTCTTCGGGAACATATTAACATTGGCAATAACCCAATTGAGGTATGTAACACTTTAACTTCTTTATTTATTAAATATGGTCATGTATCTACTTATTACATTAAAAAAAAAATTGTGAATAAGATCCTAAATATTTTGATAGGACAGAATTATTTATTGTTGAATAGAAAACCATAAATGAAGAACTATATAATCGTGATAAATATTACAAGAAATTTGATGTATCGTTTGTAATTACTGTAAAACACAAATTTCCTTCTTCTTTTCATATGTCCATCCAAACTAGGAATAGAGCAATTGAAATATATAAAGGATATATGGCGCCTAGCTTTGAAGATTTTTTAAAGGTTTGATCAATGAACTTGACTACTTCAAGGTAATTAACTCCTAATAAAGATTTAATGACACATAATAAAAATAATCTTAATAATTGTTTTGTAAAAATTCTAAATCACATACTACATTATCTTCACAAAACTCTTCTAATGATGCTAGTTAAAAAAAAATCTTCCCAGCACTCTTGTAATGATGCTAGTTGAAACAAAGTGTTTAATCCTTCTAAGTATTGTGGAAAAACTATCCACCCTAAAAATATTTTCTTTAAAATGAGATGTGAACTCACTAAATCAAGAAGAAACCTTCCACTAAACAACGTGTTGCTCTTTGTAAGTATTCTATTCTACTAGGTCAATTTTATTCTTTTTTGGAATTGATTATTAATTCCAGTGCTCATAACCATATGTTTGGTACTACATATTTTTCTTCTTATGACACTCACAAGAAAATAGCACATAAATTTTCTATTAGTTATGGTAGAGAATCTCCATAGTGGGTTTTGGTAATTTTAAAGTTTCTAATGGTACATTGAAAGATGCTTTTCATGTTGAAAGCATGGAGATCAATTTTCTTTATATTTATCGTGCAAGCAAAAAAGGTAACAATTTGGAAGCATGGCCAAATAAATATGATCTTAATGATATCAAACATAACTTCAAAGTAACTTCTTATGGTCATGTTGATCATAATTTTGGTTTATATAAATTTATTGGTTTTCATTCAATTAAATTAATTCATTTTTTTTCATATGTTGCTCATGTTGATGAAAATAAATAAATTATGGCATGAAATATTAGGTCAATTGAATTATGGTAAAGCTCAAATGTTATCTAAAATGGTACTTCACTTACCTAATATGTCTTCCACTAAAAGTGTTTGTGAAATGGTACTTCACTTACCTAATATGTCTTCCACTAAAAGTGTTTGTGGAGCTCGTGGTAGGTAAATCACATCATATGGAAAATGTTTGAAAATGGTAAAGCTTGTTGTGCTAAATAACAATAAGAATAATTCAAGTGATATATGTGTTTTTATTGAAACTCCTTATTTTTATCATGTTGTATATTTTCTTACTTTTAGTGATCACTATAGTAGATAATATTGGTTTTATTTTTTAAACATAAAATCGAAACCTTTGGTAACTTTCAAGAATTTAAATCTATGGTTGAAAATAAATATAGTAAATTATTAAGACATTAAGAATTGATAATGGGAGGTATTCAATAAAAGGAATTTATTATATATATATATATATATATATATATATATATATATATATATATATATATATATATATATATGCCAATTCAAAATCAAAATATTGTCCCTTATAAATCTAAAAAAATTGGGGTTGCTGAAAGGAAAAATAGAACTTTGGTTGAAATGGTCAGATATATTCTTTATTCTAAAGGATTACAAAAAAGCTTTTGGGATGAAATCATTTTTTGTGCTAACTATATTTTAAATTGAGTCCCTACTAAGAAAATTTTGTAGGTTACTCCCAAAGAAAAATGGAATGAAATAAAAAACAATATAACTCTAAGATCTTTGGCAATGAATGTTGGGCCCATATTCCTAATGAAAAACATAAAAATTTAGAGCTCAAGTCTCACAAACATATTTTCATTGGTTATAGTGATGACTCAAAATATTACATGTTATTTGATCCCTCTAACAAATGTGTTATCATTTGGAGAGTTGTTCAATTTATTGAAATTTCTCCTTCCCTTGATTATTTTGAACCTTATGTTATCTTGAATTTTTATTCATCTCATACTATTCCCATCTTAGTAACCCCTTCTTCCAGCACTATTCCTAATCTTAATCCTAATTCACCTACCCCTTCAAGTGATCATCCTAAATTTTCCAAATACAATAGAGTGGTTCGTCCCACTACCCCTCTTCCTCTTTGGGCTTGGAAAACACTTTAATCCATAGGTTCTAAGATCAGTATTCCTTTCAATACTCACCAAACTAGACCTGAATTTTCTCTTATAAATAATATTTTAGCTACATATGATCCTTCCACATAAGTTCAATCCAGGGAAAAACATGAAAGGGAAAAAGTAACGAATTCATAGTATGCCTCATTAATGAAGAACGAGAGTTGGACTCTTGTTCCCCTTCCTCACAAACATAATTTAATTTGGTGTAAATGGATATATAAGACAAATTTTAGTACTAAGGGAAATATTGAAAAACATAAAGCATGATTAGTTGCAAAATTTTTCTCTTAATAAGAAGGTATAGATTATAATGAAACTTTTTCTCTAATTTCTAAAATCAACATTATAAAAACCATTCTCTCTTATGGAATCTTATCAATGGTAACTACACCAATTGGATTCAAGAGTGCATTTTTGAATGGTGATATTTGTAAATACATTTATATGCAACAACCACCTAGAAAAATAGACACGGCTGAAACTTCAAGTTTGGAATGAAAATGAAACAAGTCTTTATATAGCCTTAAGTAGGCACCTAGAGCTTGCTATGAGAAAATTGATACTTGTTCCTTAAAGAAAGATTTAAATTGTGTATATTTGATCTCAATATATACGTAAATCACCTTGCTGATGAAGTCCTCATCATTATATTATATGAGGATGATCTTATCATTATTGGCATCCAACTTTCATCTATATAAGATTTGAAGAATTATCTTAAGAATCAATCTAAAATGATAGATTTAGGAATCTTGCACTATTTTCTAGGTATTCAAATTTTCAATATGTTTGATGGTGTATTTATTTCACAACCTCAATATGTGGATATTTACTTTCTTGATTCTATATGAGTGATTGTAATATTTCACCAATACTATTCTATTCTAGCATAAAATTAAATACTAATTGCACTATTCCTCTTGTTAATGTTACTCTTTATCGTTAGCTTATGGGAAGTTTGATATATTTGACATGAAATAGGCTTGGTATCTCTTTTGTTGTTACTATGGTCTCAAGGTTTATGCATATGCCTCATGAAAGTGATTAGAAGGAAACAAATAGAATTATCAAATATTGAGAGGGAATAGTGAATTATGGTGTTTTCTATTCAAGCAAGGCTATAGTTTCTCTTCTTGGTTTTATATGTAGATTCTTTTTGGATAGGTGATAGTTAAAATAGATGATCTACTATAGGGCACAAATTTCATCTTGGTTAAGGTCCAACTTCATGGTAGAATAAGAAGTTGATAATTATCTCACTTTCTTATGGTGAAACTGAGTATAGTGCAGCTATGGAAGAAGCTAAAAAAATAGTTTGGTTATGGCATGTTCTTACCGACCTTGGACTAGTTCATAAATAAACTATAGAGTTAATATGTGACAATTGCAGTGTAATTCATCTTGCATATAGTCCAATGTATCACTCCATAACCAAACACATTAATCTTGATACTCACAACATTTGAGATTTTATTACAGATGTTGTTATTTCTTTGTAATGTTGTCGTATGGAGCATCAAGCATTAGATATCTTAATTAAATCTATTAAATGAGTGAAGTTTGTATGGCTTACAAATTTGTTAGGAATGCAAGAAGCTTCCATCAAGTGGGAGTGTTGATATAATTCCATCTTCTTCCATAAGTGTTCCTTCTCTATAGTCATCATTAAGGCGGAGCGTTGGAATGTGTTACTTTGGAAGGTAATAATGTCTAATGTTATGTTGGAAGAAATTGTAATCTTCTGTAGAAGAATTATTCCAAATTCATCATGGAGTAAAATACTCTTATTGTCATTTACTATTTAAAGAGGTGAAATTTCATTTATCCCACATGTATTATTGCGATATAATTTATCCATATCTCTTGGAAAATAATAGGGGTAAAAGAGACCCATGAGTGAAATATGAATAGAGAAAAAAATATTATATATATAAAGGAAAAACCATTTGTGGAGGTGCCCTCAAGTGTAAGATTAGATATTTTTGAAGAATAACAAAGACATTACCTTTTTTGTGGATGTTTCCCCAACACTCGGTTTAAGCACATATACCTAATGTACTTTTTTTCTTAATTTGATTGAATATTATCGTTATATGAAGAAATTCAAAAATTATCTTGAACTTTGAAAACATTGGCGAATATCACTAGTCCCTACTATGAAAACTATAAAAAAATTATTGATGTATTTATAAAATTATTCAAATTTATAATGATTTGATATATACTCTCTATATAATGTTGGCAATTTTGAAGGAAAAATAAATTTATATTTCAAAATTTAGGCGAATCATTTTTATAAAAAATGGAAATTAGCGAATCTTTTTTTTGTTAAAATCATGGAAAATTAGCCCACCTACGAATATTAGCCCCTAAAATTTACTATGAATTCTAGTAAGGTTATTGTGTTTAATATTGTTGTATGTTCATTCATACGTACCAATAGTATAACATAAATAAGGGTAGAGAACAAGGGATTAAGTTTTAAAAGACAAGAATTTTTCCAAAGAAATCACTGCACTACTAACAACACCTTCACCACACAAAAAATTGTGATTTAATTTTTCCCATGGGCCAAATTAGCATGCTTTTTATATTCCTAGAAAAAATGATTTGTCAAATTACTTTTTTTTTAAATTGATTTACCGAAATTATATGGGATACAAGTATTTGACTCTAAAACTTACTAAATGTTTCTAGAAAATATATAGAAGCATTAGGAATTTGAATATTTTTTCAAAAGTATCACTAAACATAGTATGGTCGACATTTTTATAATTAGCAATATTTGCCAAAGTTTTTACAATTTATTGTGAGTATGGATTCTTAAATTTTAAGTAATATTATTAACTTTAACTTATATCATGAAGAAGTCTGAGGCTAACAAGGGTGGAGTATTTCTACTTTGTACACTTTAACAAGGCATTTGGAAAATACCTTGAAAACCTACTTGTGGAAAGCTCAAGTGTCTTAGTCTTCAATACTTGGTAGTTTCACTAGTTATGACACTTTATGAGTCCATTATTGCTAGAGTACTTGTACAAACGTGTGATATGGAGGGATTCCAAAGTCGTATAGGAGATAAACATTGTTTCTTATTCTCTCATAAACTTTTTAGGCTCTACATTGAATAAAGTAGAGGATTTCATTACAAACACATTGGAAAATATATATGGTTTCTTTCCTTTTAGAATGTACATTGTTATCCTAAATTTTATAGATGATATTATTTAAATGTTGCACCCGATGAAATCCCTCCAATACAACTAGACATCATAGGATATTTTTACGACTCCCATGGTATCGGAGAGAACAAAGGAAAACAAAATATATTCCTCTCAACACCTTTAAAAAGATGGAGCAAAAATTAGTGTTATTCTCAGTTAGAGTGATGGATAAGTTGAGATGGCCTCACCTCACAAATATCTATGAGTATTCTTTTTACACTATGCTTCAATATGACATGAGAAACAAAGGCTCATTTCTTTTAAGGTCAAGTAATGATTACTCCCCTTTGGAAGAAGTTTTTCCAACGTTTTTAGGATATTTAGGAAAAATTATGTCTCTTTCACTCATTGGTCACAACTTCCCTTCTTTATGGATGTGATATTTTTTGACCTTATTGCTCGAGTTGCAAAGTGGTCCCATTAGCTCCACACTTGGAGATATCACCATAATCATTATGCCATTATAAAAATAATCCTCATATACTAAAGAAGGATACCAAGGACCACATTATCTTCAAATTTCATCATATTATGATAATATAAGGAAACTCTTCTTCCTTTTTCAAAGGCTCTCCTAAAACGATTTAGGGATTTGTAGCATGTAAGAATGAAATGTGTCTATATCACTTATTTGGGGAGATATTTGTCTTATGTCGTCATCTTGATGTTGAAAAATATTTTATAGTGACTTGTCACTGAAGGTTAATTTAACCTACTTTCACGAAGAATTCCCATGATAATATCAATGGTATAATAGGTAATGCACATTTCTCAATCTTGGAGACATATACCCCAATTGATACAAGAAATGTACCAAATCAAAATAATTGAGTTGCTTCAACACAAATCCCTCAATATGCCCTTTTCCTTAACCTCAAAAATGTGAAAAATTTATTTATGATAGGATAAATGTTTAAAAATAATACAACCTAATTACTTTAAGGAAAAGTTCTTCTTATTAAAATTCTACATGTTATTTTCAATAAACAATTATTCTCATTTTCCCCAATGGGGGTGATGAACCAAGCTAACAAAGTTACGCATGGTAAATCATGATTTCCACC
This sequence comes from Pinus albicaulis, assembly GCA_034641835.2. Taxonomy (NCBI): domain Eukaryota; kingdom Viridiplantae; phylum Streptophyta; class Pinopsida; order Pinales; family Pinaceae; genus Pinus; species Pinus albicaulis. Next base: position 766,698,339 of record CM076571.1, on the reverse strand, counting down.
TCTTTGTTGGTACAAGGACCAACCTCCCCATCCTCTCAAGGAACCTTGTGTACAGGAGGCATTATTGTTGTTTGTGTGAAACCGACATCAACATTGAAGCGCATAGGAAGAGGCAACCGTTGAAGGTTTATGGAGGCTGGTGTGGTTTTTTTTCCAGGAAATATGGGCATGGTATGGTTTTGGAGAGAAAAACTCGAGCTATAGGCACGAGAGTGGATAATATAGAGGGCACCACATCTAGGAAAGGTGGCAACTTTGTCGTCGGTGTCCCCTGCCCAGCTTTTAGGTTAGTAATTTGGTTAATTTCCTCTTTAGTGTGTGGTATTTGGTTATATCGATTAGAAGAGGATTCAAACCTCTAGTTCTGAAACCCATTCGATAGTACTACTACAGGTGGGTGGGTTCTACTCCGTGTCTGGGTGGAATTTGGCTCGTCGTCCTCAACAATTCTTTCTCAGGGTTATGCAAGGCTAAGTGTATTTTGTGGTGAGGGTGTGTTGGAATTAGGGTGGTATGGTTAGTGGTTATCTTATAACGGGTCGGGGATGGTGAATTCTGGGTCCATTTCCCTGCTTCTGATTGGAAATTTGTTTCCCTTCTCTTCTCTTGGGTTGGATGTCTGTTGTCCTATTGGTGTGAGTGGGGCGCTTTTATATGGTTGCAGTTGTAGTTTATGTAGCATTTTTTTGGTTAGATTTGTCCCTTCACATCAGTTTTGATTCTGCAATAATGCGCTTAGTACCTCGTTTGGCCTATTCTTCTTCCTATTCAAAGCTCAATTCAGATGGTCTCGGGGGTTGGGAGTCTCCATTGACGGTGGTCATGGCGACAACTGGCTTTGGCTGGGGTGGTAGGAATGTTGTTCATTCTGTTCAGGTAGCCTCTAGGGTTCGCAGTGGTCATGGTCATGGTGGCTCGGTGGTCTGTCATGGGATTCGCACCTCGCAAACTCAGCAGCACAGTGGAGCGATGTGCCACAGATGCACGAGTAGACAGGGGAAGGTGAGTAGTTCAAGGCACAGACAGAGACAAGAATAGTGTTTGGAAAATTTCCAGGATTTGGTTTAGTCGGTATTGGAATGCCTGGAAACCTCGGAGCAGGTGCAACAGGAAGAGCATGTAGATCTTATTGCCACATTGAACAAAATGAATTACTTCCAGTGCCATGTCCAAGAGCGCGTCGTGGTGTTATGACAAGGCCATAATCTATTATCCGATAAGGTGGAGAAATTGGAGTCATGGATGGCCCACTTCGAAGAGCACGCCCAATGTTCCTTCCATCATCCTCCTCCTCTAGGGACAACTTTGGAAAACCCAAATTCCATTACTTCAGAAGATTATCATGGTTATAGGTGTTTTACTTATTTTATGTGTTTAGTGGTGCTTTTGGCCTCCTAAGTTGTGGACTATGTCTCTAGTTATATTTTTGTTTCTTTTTCATATGCTGATCGTGGTAGTCAAAAAACCTAGTTGGGGTGAGACTACCTGCATTTTTCTACTGATGTACCTATTTTTTTATGAATGAATAAAGTCTTGATTTATAAAAAAAATGATTATTATAATTTTTAAATTTTTTATTCTAAGCTTAATTATGTTTTCAATCTCCTTAATAAGGGTCTTAATTTTTCCCTTCCCCCAAGGAATATTCCCATTGATAAAATTATATGTAACATTGAGTATGGCATCAAGGACCTTTCAGATAAAATTAAGGAGACTATTAGAAAATATTGTTCCATTATTCTTAGGAAGGCTAAGCCTCCCAAAAGAAATTTGAGCAAGATTGAGTTTCTTTCCCTTAAATCCCTAAGGGACAACCCTGACATTGCCATCGTTAAGGCGGACATGGGTGGTGCCATAGTCATTATGAATAAATATTTCTATGTCAGAAAAATGATTGACCATATGTCCAATAGTGGTAGTTATGTCAATCTTAAAAAGAATCCCCTTAAATCGGTTTCTAAGGAGGTTTCCCTTGCCATTAAGTCGGATTCTTCCCTTAATCCTCTCTCTAGGAAGCTTATTGAGATAAATCCCCTCACCACCAGGATTTATGGTCTTCCTAAGATTCATAAATTTGGATCCCATTTAATACCTATTATTAACACAATAGGTGGTTCCTCCTATCATCTTTCTAAATTCTTAGCTCAGAAGCTTAAACCCCTCATGGGTCTCACCGAGTTCTATGTTAAGGACTCAACTTCCTTTATCAAAGAATGGAATGAAATCATGTTGGAAACTAGTGAGTTATTAGTAACATTTGACGTTGTTTCCTTATTTACCAAAATTTGCATCCAGGAAGCCATTGATGTCATTAAATAGATCTCCAACCATGACACCTCTAAATTAGTAGGTCTCTGACTCACCTCAACTTTTTTCAGTTTCCAAGGTGAGTTCTATGAGCAAACTTATGGTGTTTCTATGGGTTCCCCTCTTTCCCCTATTCTTGCTAAATTATTTATGGAATATTTTGAATCAAAGTCCTTAGCCTTAGCTCAATTTCTACCTAGGAAATGGAAGAGGTTCATGGATGACACTTGTGTCATTTGGCCCCATGGTTGCAAAAAATTAAAACCTTTTTCTTAGGCACCTTAATTCCCAATCTGATTCCATGAAACTCACGATGGAAGTGGAGGTGTATGGTTACCTACCTTTCTTGGATACTCTTGTTTCTATAATGGATGATGGTTCCATTTCCCACCAATTTTTTCCCAAGAAAACTCACACGAAGAAGTATCTTCATACTAGTTCTCATCATTTTACTTCTCATAAATTTGGTGTTCTTTTCACTCTTGCTACTTGTGTTCTAAGAATCTCTGAAGATAACCAATTAGAGTCATAGAAATCCCATCTTCTTGACCTATTTGAGAATAATGGCTTTGGTATATCTTAGGGCCTTAAGTCCTTTCAAAAATTATATAAGAGGTTAAAAGGAAAATCCTCTTGGGAAGATCTTATCTCCAAAGTTCATCTCTCGTTTATCCAAGGGACTTTAGACAAAATTTCTCATGTCTTTAAACAACATAATGTATCCTAGTCTTTCAAGCCTATCTTTATTATCATAAACTCGCTCAGTTCCACCAAGTAACCTATTGATCCTAAAGACATTAAGGGTGTTTATCATGTTCCTTGTTCCTATGGTACTCCCTATATTGGGGAAACATGTCTATCTATTAGACATATAATCTAGGAGCATGTGGCAGACATCAGGCACAATCAGTCTCATACTTCAGCTCTGGCAGAGCATGCGGAAAAAGCATGTCACCATGTCTGCATTGAGGACTCGAAATTCATTGCTAGGGTTGACCACTTCCACCATAGGAAGCTCAAAGAAGCTATTTAGATTGAGAGGCATGCTAAGAATATCAATAGGGATGATGGGTGGAAATTGATTAAGAGCTGGACTCCAGCTCTCTCTAGATGATTTCTCCCTTTTGTGTTAAGTCTCTTGGTGATTTCTCCTCCTTGTGTTGAGGCTCGTTTTGGATTTGGTTTTCCGATTGTTGTCCTTTATTTTATATTTTCCTTTAATTTTCTTCTTTGGTTCTCTCTTTCTTATTCTTGGTCCTCCCTTATTTTATTTTTACTTAGTTATAATATATTTTATATTATATTATGATTTATAATATTGATATATAAATAAGAGTTTTTAAAACTTTTATTAAAATAAATTTCAAAACCCTATTTTATTTAAATATTTATTATTAAATTATGTTTACCTTTATTACCCTATTATAATATTAATAATTTATATTAACAATTTTTTTTCCAAGGAAAAAGTCATAATTTTCATTAATTGTAAGCGAAATTGCATGTTGCATTTGTAGCAAGTTGCTTCAAGCATACTCTGTAAGCTATCAAAAAATATCTAGTAGTGTTATGTTAACATAAGAGTTCAACAGTAAAATGCAAATATTTACAAAAATGGCATAGTACGTGCTCGAATATACATATGGTTATAAAAAACTATCGAGGTCTGTATGAAAAAATAAAAAAAATAAAAAAATTAAGCCTCTGATCAAGAAGGTTGATCAAGAGGCGTTGGGGGCGCGAAGGCCTCTATGAAAGGATGATGGTAATGTTAATATATGTCCAACCCCTCATGTTATTTAATATGCCATTGTCCCCATGTTAATTGCACGACTTCTTTTAACAAGATATCAACATCATGATTCCTTTGCATGTAAATATGAGTGACAGTAATGTTATCAAATTGATTTTTAAGAGAAAGAATTCAGCCAAAAAATTTATAAGAGTGTGTACATGACATGTAGCAATATTATTGAACCAGATTATAATGATCTTTGAGTTCCAATACATTTGTATCTTGTTGCATCTCTTCTCTAAGGAAAAATTAAGGAGCAGTCTAAGGCAATTGAGTACTAAATAGTTGTTAGTGCCTCGGCCCAAACCTGTTTTGATCTGGTAGAAGTGTTGGTAAAATAGGTACAGTATAGCTCCGCCACCACAACCATCATTCCCAGCCGCACCATCAAAATAGGCCCAAGGTAGGTTCTTGTCAATGACTTCTCGCTCAATAACCCTTTATACCTTTGTGCATGTCTCTTCAAGGATGGAGTGATAGAGGGCTAATATGGAGTTATGAATGGTGTTGCAAGATATTGGTGTGCTTTGGAAAATGAAATGGTTTCGAGATAGCCAAAAACCCCAGGATATCAGGAGGGGCATATTGGGAACATTAGTTGAGGTACAAGTGTGCCACTAGTTTTTCCAAGCCAATGTGATGGTGTCCCCCTGCCATGAGTGATTGATTCCAAGTTCCTTAGTAATCAACTTCCATGTCTGTTGAGCCACGAGGTAATTGAGAAAGAGGTGCAATATATCTTTAGATTGTACTTTTCAGAGTGCACACCGAGAGGGGCCGTGAATGGACATCTTAGATAGGTTATGCTTAGTTGGCACACAATTGTTAAGGATGCACCACATGAACAGGAGGGATTTTTGGGGTGCTCTTAACTTCCATAGTGGTTTCCACCACCAGCTTAGTTCTGGGGGTTGATGTCCAATAGTGAGAGAATAATAGCCTTCTTTAGGCATGTAATATCCTTTGGGGGCAGTGGCCCAGATCAATTCATCCTTGATGTCGGAGATCATGATATGGGATAAATTAAGAGCCCTGATATACTTGTTCCAAATCCCCCACCAGCGCTCTGGGATGTTGAGTTCAGTTGGTGTTTTCCATGCTTGTGTGGTCCAATCAGAATTTTCACTATCCACAATCTGACTAAGTCGAGAGATCCCATTTTCACTTAGGAAAAATATGATGTCATGAGGAAGTATATGCCCCCTGCTGCAACCCGACCATGGGTGCAAGCCTATTTGGACCTTTTTTCCTGCACGAATATGTTAGGAAAGTCCTTTTTTGATGAGAGCTATAGATTTCATGGTGCCTCACCAAACAAAAAATGAACATGTATGAGAGCGATGAGAACTTCTGGTCCAGTCAAGTGTAGGGACATGAGCAATGTATTTGGAATAGGTGACCTCCCTCCATAGATAGTTGGAGGTCAATAGATGCCAACCCATTTTTACTGCCAGAGCTTTTGCAAAAAGGTTGAGATCCTTGAGGCCCCAACCCCCCCATTGTTTGGGCTTGGTGATTTTTTCCCATTTCACCCAAGAAAATGTGTGACCTTCTTCCTTACCCTGCCAGATAAAACGTCTGCAATATTTATGAATTTTGTTGGTGACACCTTTAGGAATCCAAGAAAGCGCCATCCAATACACTGGGATCACCTACAACACAGATTTGATCAAGAAAATTCGACCCGCTCTGGTGAGCCATTTTTGCTGCCAAATGTTGATTCTGCTATCAATTTTAGCTATGAGCCAATTCCAATAATTTATTCTATAATCATTTGGCTTCAGTCTAAATCCGAAGTATTTTAGGCCTTCTTCAATTTGTTTGTGTTCGAATTGAAATATATTAAGAGCGTGTTGCCTCTCATGGATAGAGAATTTCATAAAAATAATGGTGGATTTGCTGTGATTGGGAAGCATTCCAGTAGCTGTAGAGAATGTGGACAAAATATTGTTGAAATAAATGAAATACCACAAGGAACCATCTAGAAATATGAGCACATGATTGAAAAAAAGCAAGTGCATCAAGTATATAGTGATTTTGATGCCCAGAAGTTGTCCTTCATTTATTGCAAAGGCAATGAGGGTGGTAAGTCCCTCCATAATCAATAGGAAAAGGAGAGGGGATAATGGGAAACCTTGATGAAGCCCTTTTCGAGCATGGAATAAGGGTGTAGAAACCCTATTGATGAGTAAGATAAAATAGGCGTTTGTGATGAAACACATAATCCATTGAATGAAAGAGTGTGGGAAGCCAATGTGAGTGAGGATAAGTTAGAGGTAGGTCGAGCAGGCACAGTAAAAATATTTGGCCAAATCAATATTGAGGATTAAGCATTTGAGGTTATAGATTTTGATTGAGTGAAGGGCTTCTTGAGAAGTGCCAATGGCTTCATGGATTTGTCTATGATGAAGGAAGGCGAATTCCTCCGTGGAGATATGCTGATGCGATTAGCAATCATCTTAGCAATGATTTTTTAAAGACAGTTACATTGGGAGATAGGTCGGTAGTCATTGAAGGAGTGTGGTTTGTCCACCTTGGAGGTGAGGTAAATAAAGGTATAGTTGAAGCTATCATACATTCGGCCCGAATTTCTACAATCTTCAATGACCAACAACATATCCCTACCTATGAGCTTGAAGAAAGAGAGGTAGAATTCAATAGGCCATCTGTCCTATTAGCCATCTATAAAAAAATTTATACCTCATGATGGCTAAAATAGGTTCCTTAGCTTTCAAGAAATAAATTTTGTGAAAATATGTGAGTTCTTGAAAGCCCACTATGTTCACTATCTTCAAAAGAATCATTCCACTGAAATCTTCACTGAAAGGCCTCCAAGATTATCCTGCTGATTCAAAATAAAGTTGTTTTCAAGCCCTTCTCCATCAGCTCATTTCATCAGCCCCATGTCACCCATTCTTCACTCATTTTCACCTATCCTAAACATTCATCTATTTCTCTAAAAAACCCATTTTTTCCCTTCATTCTCCCTAAAAACTCATTAAGCCTTATAAAAACCCCTTTATATGGTTTAAATCACCCTTTTTCATGCTATCGGAACATCAAAAAGGGCCCAAAAAACCCACTTTAGGCCTTATCCCACTCTTTTATATTAAAATTAGGCCTTAAAGCCCTTGAGGGCTCAATTCATCCACTCGTTCATTCATATAACCAAGTCCCGCGACCATTCGCCAGAGCATAAACCCCTCCCCTAAAGCCCCTAGTCCTATCCACTCCGAACAGGACAAACTCCCCAGTCCCCTTCCCGTTTTTCCTTTACTCCGCTTCAACCTTCCCTCATCCACTTTTCTCTAAAATAATTTCAACCATAGATCTTATAGATCTAACGGCCCACGTTAAATCCTGAGGTTTCACACCCCGCTCCCAGCCTTTCCGCTACCTGACAGAACAATACACATCATCGCCGGTCCCACCTTCCACCCACAAAATCATCGCCCAATCCTTGCTTTCCACCTAGCCTCCAATATCCCCCACCACCGAGCAGTTTCCCCAACCGCGCTTATCCTCCACCATCAATCTAGCTCCCCCAGATCTGAAGGTCCACAACCATTTTCGCGTGAAATCTGCTCCTGGGGTTTAATGGCCCTTTTCCGTGTGAAATAAGCGGTTTTGGCTTGGACAGGTGTCAGCGCCCGAGCAGTATCACGTCCATTCATACCAATATCGTTTACTGCTCAACCCCCACGCAAAAAATCGGCCTGTTTTCCTGCAAAACCACCTTTCATTTTTCTGTGCCATTACTTGAATTTCTCTCAAGTTTTTTAGTTCGCCATGGAAATGCCTCCCTCTACACATTGTTCTTCCTCCGCATAGCTCCTCTTCCTTCATTGAGCCTCTAAATGTAGTCAAACACAAAAAAGAAGGTTTTAAATTAATATTTGTTTGTTTATGCAGGTTCAATAGTAAATAAAGATCAGCGAGGCTCTCCCACAGTCCATGAGGGAAAATTTAGACCCTGGATGAAGATCCAGGGATTTTAAATTAAGCAAAAGATCAGAGGACCTTCTTTTATGTATGATCGATGATTCATGACCATTGATCAAGTCAATGAAAACCTCCAGCGCACCAAATAAACCCCTACACAGAAGGCAGATAAAATTAGCGAAGAAACAGTGAAAGTTAAATATTAAGGAATAAAGAAAGAAGATCAAAGACTTAATCAAAAACATTATAGATAAAGCACAGTCAAAGATGAATTAATAAAATATAAATAGTCAGCAAAGTGAAAAATTCTAAAGATGATTAAAGAAGGCCTAAAAAGCATTATCAGAGGCCTAATTAGAGTTTAAAGGATGTAATCAGACAGATCAGCAAAAAGAAGGCTTCAAATGACAAATCACTGAAGCCATTACTCTTCCAAAGAACCAAAATGCCACCTGCCAGCCTAATTTTCCTCAAAATACACATAAAGTTACTCCAAGTCAGAGATATTTCCAATGGCGGCTCAGAAGTTATTACAAGCCTACCTAAAAAGCCTAGAAGTCAACAAAGGCAACCAAGTAGTTCAAAAAGTTAATATAACGCAAAGTTAGACTTAAATACATTTTTCCTTGGGCCTTGCATGGTCTCAAAGGTCAAAAACATTAAACTCTGTCATTTATGAACCATTAGAGACCCTTTCTTTCACTCCACCTCCTCATTTATCTATAAATACTACATGAGGAGCTCATTGCTATTGTTAGTTGGATTGTCATTAAGGTGTAAGATAGTTGCTGAAGCAATTGAAGTGCTGTTGAGTAGTTGGAGAATACTAGGCTGAGAAGAGAAGTTTTGAGCTGTAAAGACCTGTTGGACTTGAAGATTGTAACTGGTTTGAATCAATAAAACAAGCAGATTCATGGGATCCTGGTCTATGTTAATGGTGATGTTATTTCTCAACGTTTTTGTCTTTCTTTATGTTTTACATACTGTCCATTTTCTCTGATAAAGAACAGAAAATTTAGAGTAGGATTTACCCTTTTTCTGCCTGAAAGATTTATCTTTATGTTTTCTTCTACTAAGGTAGGTTTAGAGGATTCTTAATTTCCCTCTAGGTTTATCCAGCTTGTTGATTTGAGAATGATTCAATAGAGTATAACCAGTGAAGAAATGTTGGTGAGCTCATGTCTTTCTGTGTAAAACTTGAGATATTTTTTTTAATTTTCTTTTCAAATTTTTCTAAGTAGAGTTAACCTAGGGAAGTTTATGGTATGCCCTATCCTCTGGGTGGTCTTTAATAGTTTCTTTTGGAAGATCCCTTGGGAGTATGCCAAAAGCAGGCTAGATTCATAGTTTCTATCTGATCTTAGGCTATTTTCCTTGTTCTCTTAAATGTTTTCTCCTTTCTGAAAGTAGTCTTAGGATTACTGGATTGTTGTCTGAAAGTGTGCTTTAGTAAAAGTTCGTCCAAATAAGTCTATGGTTTTCCCTGTCCTTTGGCTTGCTTCAAACAGTTACTTTGAAAGGCTTTTCTTGTTTTAGTGAAGTTAGATTCTTAATTGGTTCTAGCTTTGCTTCTTTCATAACATCTTAATGTTTCATATCATAATTCAATCTAAAAGATCCTTTGATATAGATGAATTTCCCTATGGAAACACTTGAATAATTTTTGTACAATTAAATCCTTTTGTGACTCCATAGCACAATGGGTTGACACTGTTTCATGACCTATATTTTTAGCTAAAACATTCCTGAAATATACTCTCACCTTCACCCTTCAGTTAACCTCTTCAGTTAATGTTATCCATCCCAGCCAAACAAACAAGTTCTCTGAGCTTCATAACTAACCTAATATTATAAACAAAGCATAAAGATATATCCTTTGAAAACACTTAATAGAGAGATCCCTCTCTGAATCCAGGAAGGCTAGGTCCTAGGATTCCAAAGTGATTCTGATGTGGCCCCCTACAGCATTTATTCTTGCCAATATTATAAATTACAGGGAGCCAACATAGTGGCGACCATACTGGGGAAAAAACTGAGTAATAGATAACTTCACAACTCAAAAAATCCCATTCTTAAAATGAATCAAGTGTCTGCCAAGATGGTTCCTGATTGTTGATGGTGGACAATAATCAGTCCTAGAAAACAAATAAAAAACTTCCACCTAGTGACTCCATTGGTTTTCAGTAGGCCTGCTAATCCCTTTGGTTTTCCAATGACTCCACTGGGAAACTTATTTCAATCATAAAAACATCATTAAAACCCAGTTAAGAGAACTTTGAGTATAAAGTTTCTTACACAGATTAGTTTACCTTCAAAGACTGTCATACTTGGCTAAAATTTTCTTATCTTTGGGTATAAATCCTGGCTTCCAAAAGAATCCATACTAGAGCCCATCCTGACCCAAATCCTCCTACAATAGTTGATAATTGAGAAATCATTCTTAGGAAATCTCCTACATCTAAGAACCCAACTATTGTCAGAACAATTCACAGAGAAAATTTTGTCCCTGAAAATATCATAGCTCTATAAGATACCCAAGTTGACTTACCTTTCATAAGAAACCCATCTAGAACCAAGTCACTTAGTGGTATAGATTAGATAAACTTCGAGCCTAAAAATTCATCACAAAGAAGTAGTAGAGAAACCTCCCCATCCACTCCACCTGATCTTCATTTCATTCATAACCTTGGTTTCTCTCATCCTAAATCTGCTCAACAGTCCCTTGCTGATCCGAGTACTTCTATTACATCAACCCATACATCCATTGTTAAAACCACTTCATCACATCATTTACCCCCACTCCATCACCTTCCTCCACTTGTAAACCCCCCATTGTTTCCTCAAGTCCATATCATGGTGACATGGTATGCTCCATTAGTCCTACCTTTACCTTTAGTTGCTCTACCACAGGACTATTAGTCCAAGATTCCATTATATGATGCTAGTATGCAATATTCCTACTTAGCCTAAGCTAAGAGGAATATTCATTTTTGTTTTATTTTCCGTTGCATGAATACATGAATAAAGGAGGACATGTAAAACTCCTAAAAAGACTGAATAAATCAATGCCCATGTGAACACAGATAAAGCAGGGCCATGTAAATAATCACTTGCAAGTGTGAAATGGGTTTGAGCCGTGAGACTAGGTCAACATTGACCAAATCTAAAGTGTTGTCTAGGTTTAATGCATCTCCTAAAGGGACAGAGAAGTTTTAGAAGAAGGCCCCTCATGTGAAAAGAGCTAACTCATCAAGGTGGTTTAGGGTTTGAAAAGGCTCTCATCTTATAAACGGAAAGGGAAGGCAGCAAGAGAGGGTTGTTGATTGATCATATTTCTGAGTTTTTTTTCTTCTTAGACAAATACTATTCTCTGTTGTTTAGTGGAGGATTGTGCTTGTAGTTCCTATGCAGGGATTTCACCTCTTCCCTTGAGGATTCTTGGAGGAGTATTTGCTGAATTGATCCACTATCAGGCTTGAGGCCAAGCTCTACTTACAATTGCACCGCTGATCCAATGAGGGTTTTTCTGCTCTTGCAAGCTGCAGAAAGTGGGATTCTAGATCTGCAGAGATCTAGCTTGTTTTGGGAGCCTCTTCTCATGGAGTGTGTCTTTTAACCTCCTGGAAGAGTTCCTGTCTTGTTTATACTTCAGATCTGTAACTTGGAAGTGGCCATCCATGTCATTTTGAGCTACAGCGTTGTTTCCATTGATGGACTGTGTTATTTTGATATGAGCTTCTCTATGGTGTTTTGATTCCAGTTTTGATCAGAGATCTCTGGTGTTGGGCTTTGCCTTTCACTTTGGTGATCCATGGATTAGCTTGTTGATCCACGTTCCGTTTAGATCTAATATTTTTTAATGTAATGTTATATTCAGAAATTACTGTAGAATTTTATAGATCTGCAACTTGTATCTCAGATCTACTCTTATTTATGCATGATTTGGTCAAAACCCAAAGGGGATCTTCTAAAGAAAACTATCTAGTTTCCAGATCTGAAATAGATCTGATATTTTGTCCACAGATATGCTCTAGATCTTATTTGTAATATGCATCTGCTATAGCTTCTGAAAATAACGCTGTTGAGCCATTTCTGCTAATATATATATGTTGTAGCTCTCTTTTCTGAAGAAATATTGCTCTCTTGTCTCATGTAATCTACTATATATTAAAAGAGCTTCACTTTACTTATAATTTTCTACTGTACATTCATTTATTAATCATATTTGATTTCCTCCTACTCATATGGTCCAAGACTATGTTATTCTTGAAGCAGTTTGTTGTGCATAGCTGCAGCCCCTCTTGTAGGGTGTTTTCCAGCTAGACTAGGTTGTGGGAGACCTGTTTACCACACCTAGTTTGATTTGTTTTTGCTCCCCTTTTGGATTTAGAATCTAGATTTTCTGATCTAAGGGATCCATGGGCTGCAAATGAATTTCTGTACATCAATCTCCCAAGGAGTGCGTTATTTTTCCAAGCTTGCTGTGCAATCCCAATTTGGGAACATTACAGTGGTATCAGAGCTCCTTTCTTGGCACAGCCTATGCTTGCCTTGGAGTACCAGCCATGTTGCATTTAGAAGAATATGATCCTCTTACTAAGAGGTAGAAGAGGTACCAAAACATAATTCATAAGAAGTATGACTATACTACTGAAGATCAAGACAAGGGTAAAGCCCCTGAAACTACTAGTGATAAGGAAGGAGAAGAGTTTGCAAGAACTCTGTTAGTAGCCATGTAAGATATTGCCAAGGAGATCAAGGATATGAGGGTGGACAGAATGAGGGAATCTCTTGGGAGATTTCATCAAGGTGAAAGCTCTGACATGTCTCATCATGGGACTGGTCAACCTGTGAACCTGCCACAAGCTCCACAAGCCTCACAACGCTCCACTATGCCTACCTTCTTGGCTGTGGAAAATGAATGACCAAAAGAGGAAGCCTCCCTTGAAGGTTACTATGTGGAGTATGACTCTCAGAGTCAGAGACTCAAGGATAACTTGAGTTTCCAAGACTTTTGTCATCTCAAGGACTGAAGGAGACCAGGGAAGCAGTATAGAGATGGTGGATTATTTCATGGTAGACACCACACTATGGGCATATTATTTTTGCCCAAGTTTTACGGATCATCCTCTAGCTCTGCCAAGGCATGGGTAGAAAATATGGATATATATTTTCAGTTGAGTAAAGTCCCTGAAGTTGTAGCCATCAAGATTGCAGTGCTGCACCTTGAAGGTGAATCACACAATTGGTGGTTCCATGGGTTGTCTACATTGGGACACATCAATGTGACTACCTATGCTGAGTTCACTAGAAGACTGGTGGAGAGGTTTGACAGGAAGGATCCTAAAGCACCCTTCATAAGCCTTGCAAAGTTGAAGCAGTCAGGAGATGCAGAGACTTATATCTCTGATTTTCTAAGATTATCAGTCATGGTCCCTGATCTATCTGTAGCAAGGAGAGTCTGCATGTTCATCGATGGCCTGGAGGAACCTTTGCATGGGTTGGTTAAATCTACCAAGCCCATCACTTTGTATGATGCCATTGAGAGAGCTAGAGATCTCCAAGATGCCTTGCCAAAAGAAAAGGCAACTTTCCAAAGCAAGGCCCCTCACTTTTCTAAGGGGAAAGAAGGAAAAGCTACTCCTCCCAAGGAGAGCTCTTTGAAGAAACCTCTTGATATTGATCTCAGGAGGGAATTGAGGAAGAAGAGACTGTGCTTCACTTGCCAAGAGTCATGGGCCCCAGGACACAGATGTGCTGCTAGCAACGCACACTACATAGAAGTCTTCTTAGATTTTTGAGGAGGAAGATGAAGGTAATGAACCTAGGAGGGGTCACAACGCTAATGATGAAGATGAGGGAGATCAAACACCATCCAGAGTTGGAAAGGGAGCCTTTGCTCCAACAAGTGAGACTCTTGCCTCTTTGAGGGGAGTGCCTAAGTACTTGACCCTAAGAGTACAAGGTTCAGTCATGAATCAGAGAGTATCTGTCCTGATTGACAGTGGGGCAACCCACAACTTTATTTATGCTCACCTTGTACAAAGAAGAGGAATCCCCGCTGATACTTTTGAGGGATTTTTTGTTTTGGTCCCAGGAGATAGGACCATGCAAAGCATGCAATATGTCCCCTCACTCTCTGTCACTATGGGATCCTACACTTTGGTGGATCACTTCTTTGTAGTTGACATTCCAGACACCAACATCATTTTTGGTGTCGAGTGGTTAATTAACTTAGGGAAGGTTACCACTAATTGGAAAGCTTAGCAGATGGAATGGGTGGACTTGAAGAGTGGGAAACCATAAATGATTCAAGGCATGAACACTTATACTTCACCTAATGTTTCCACACAAAGAATAGAGATGGATTTGCACAGTGGAAGTAGGGATCTCACAGTTCCTTCTTTCATGTTCATGAGGATGCTGCAAGGGACATTCTTATCTCATGGCAAGCCACCTAGAATGCCATCAGATTCATATCTTGTGGGAGAAGCCTCACAAAGTGCTGCTCCAAATCTAGATGTAGGGAGGATTGGAGCAATGGAAGACTAAGCTACAGTGCTGTGGGAGGAAAGGAATGGGAGGATCAACCTTCCAACCAACCATTTTGGCATATGTAATGTCAGAAAGACAATCAGCAACAAGGCAAGCACTATCATTATTGAGTAGTGTGGATCTTTATTGGAGATCTCAACTGCTGGTAGAGTATTCCAAAGATCTCCACAAAGGTATGATACTAGATGGCATGAAGCAAGAAGAGGGCTACTTAGTCCAAGGGGGAGTCATATATTATCATGGTAAGTTCTTCTTGGCTAGAGCCTCCAAGCTCAAGCAAAAGATCCTACAAGGAGCATATGAAGAATTCTTCCTCAGCCATATGTATTCAATGAAGATCTATTCCATGATCATGAAGAGTTTTTATTGGGAAGGCATGAGAGAGGACTTACATCAGCACTTTCAAGAGTGCAATAGCCATGGAGGATTGGGGCAGCCAATGGACTCTTTGCAAGAGCATCTCAGCCAGCTTTTCCTTTGCTTGAGAGGAAGGGAATGTTCATGCACAACTCCATGTGTGTAAAGGACTATGATGGTAAAGGATTTGATCATGATAAGCAAGTTGTATTTTCTGATATATTACATTCCTTTGCCATGTTTTTGCAGGAAAATACTCCAAAAGGGACTGAGAGATCATGTGGATCTCATAGTTTGTTGGGGGCCAATGGAAATTCTAAACTTGGCCACTCCCTTGATGTGCAAAGGGAGACTCCTTTTCATGATGGGTGCTTCCCAAAGGCACCAAAATTATGTAACACCTTCAGCCATGTTAAGGTTATTCATGCATCAAAAGTGTGGTGGGAATGCCACTTGCCACACCTGGATCTAATGAAGACAAGAGGTGCACTGCGCTGGCATCTCATGTGGGATTATGACCCACCTCCTCAAGTGCAAATTTCAGTTTGCATATATGTAGTCTTTCTTCCATACTTGGATGATATAGTTGTATTGTTTATGGGGTTGTATGGACAGAGGATGAGCAGTGTGTATGTACCACATGGTTTGGAACTTCTACCTGTACTTCATGATACATGTTTTAGACGTATCATTTCTTCAACCATGTTTATTTCTGTTGAGTTTTTCACTCCTGAAGGGACAGACTATGCACATATTATGTTGGCCTTGGAGGAACAATACATGATGCATTGGCTTGTTGAGCACTTGGCTTATGATGAGGACTCGATCCTTGATGATGCCATCAATGGAGGAGGAGAAGGACTACAACTCTTACCCTATCAGTGGCTTGAGGACTAGCAACATTTTGGAGGGGATGACTGTAATATTCCTACATAGCCTAAGCTAAGAGGAATATTCATTTTTGTTTTATTTTTTATTGCATGAATAAATGAATAAAGGAGGACATGTAAAACTCCTAAAAAGACTGAATAAATCAATGCCCATGTGAACACAGATAAATCAGGGCCATGTAAATAATCACTTGTAGGTGTGAAAGGGGTTTGAGCTATGAGACTGGGTCAACCTTGACCAAATCTACAGCGCTGTATAGGTTCAATGCATCTCCTAAAGGGACAGTGCAGTTTTAGAAGGAGGCCCTCATGTGAAAAGAGATAACTCATCAAGGTAGTTTAGGGTTTGAAAAGGCTCTCATCTTATAAAAGGAAAGGGAAGGCAACAAGAGAAGGTTGTTTATTGATCATATTTCTGAGTGTTTTGTCTGCTTAGAAAAATATTATTCTCTATTGTTTAGTGGAGGATTGTGCTTGGAGTTCCTATACAGAGATTTCACCTCTGCGCTTGAGGATTCTTGGAGGAGTATTTGCTGAATTGATCCACTATCAGGCTTGAGGCCAAGCTCTACTTACAATTGCATCGCTGATCCATTGAGGGTTTTTCTACTCTTGTAAGCTGCAGCAAGTGGGATTCTAGATCTGTAGAGATCTAGCTTGTTTTGGGAGCCTCTTATCGTGGAGTGTGTCTTTTAACCTCCTGGAAGACTGCCTCTCCTATTTATACTTCAGATCTGTAACTTGGCAATGGCCATCCATGTCATTTTGAGCTACAACGTTGTTTCCATTGATGGACTGCATTATTTTGATATGAGCTTCTCTATGGTGTTTTGATTCCAGTTTTGATCACAGATCTCCGGTGCTGGGCTTTGCCTTTCACTTTGGTGATCCATGGATTAGCTTGCTGATCCATGTTCCCTTTAGATCTGATATTTTTTAATGTAATTTTATATTCAAAAATTACTGTAGCATTCTACAAATCTGCAACTTGTATCTCAGATCTACTCTTATTTATGCATGATTTGGTCAAAACCCCAAGGGGATCTCGTAAAGAAAACTATCTAGTTTCCATATCTGAAATAGATCTGATGTTTTTTCCACAGATCTGTTATAGATCTGAGTTGTAATATTCATCTGCTAAAGCTTCTGAAAATAACTTTGTTGAGCCATTTCTGTTGATATATATATATATATATATATATATATATATATATATATATATATATATATATATGTTGTAACTCTCTTTTCTGAAGAAATCTTGCTCTCTTGTCTCATGTAATCTACTGTATATTGAAAGAGCTTCACTTTACTTCTGACTTGCTACTGTACATTCATTTTTTAATCATATTTGATGGCCTCTTGGTCATATGGTCCAAGAATAAGTTATTTTTGAAGCAATTTTTTTTTCATAGCTGCAGCCCCTCTTGTAAGGTGTTTTCCAGCTAGACTAGGTTGTGGGAGACCTGTTTACCACACCTAGTTTGATTTGTTTTTGCTCCCCTTTTGGATTTAGACTCCAGATCTACTGATCTAAGGGATCCAAGGGCTGAAAAATCATTTATGTACATAAATCTCCCAAGGAGTGCATTATTTTTCCAAGCTTGCTATGCAATCCCAATTTGGGAACATTACAGTGGTATCAGAGCTCCTTTCTTGGCATAGCCTATGCTTGCCTTGGAGCACCAGCCATATTGCATTCAAAATAATATGATCCTCTTACTGAGAGGGGGAAGAGGTACAAAAATAGAAGTCATAAGAAGTATGACTATACTACTGAAGATCAAGACAAGGGTAAAGCCCTGGAAACTACTAGTGATAAGGAAGGAGAAGAGTTTGCAAGAACTCTGTTAGTAGCCATGCAAGATCTTGCAAAGGAGATCAAGGAGATGAGGGTGGATAGAATGAGGGAATCTCTTGGGATATTTCATCAAGGAGAAAGCTCTGACATGTCTCATCATGGGACTGGTAAACCTGTGAACCTGCCACAAGCTCCACAAGCCTCGCAATGCTCCACTATGCCTACCTTCTTGGCTGTGGAAAATGAATGACCAGAAGAGAAAGCCTCCCTTGAAGGTTACTTTGTGGAGTATGACTCTCAGAGTTGAATATTCAAGGATAACTTGAGTTTCCAAGACTTTTGTCATCTCAAGGACCGAAGGAGACCAGGGCAGTAGTATAGATATGGTGGATTCTTTCATGGTACACACCACACTATGGGCAGATTATTTTTGCCCAAGTTTGATGGATCATCCTCCATCTTTGCCAAGGCATGGGTAGAAATGCTGGATATCTTTAGTTGAACAAAGTCCCTGAAGTTGAAGCCATCAAGATTGCAGTGCTGCACTTTGAAGGTGGAGCACACAATTGGTGGTTCCATGGGTTGTCTACATTGGGAGACATCAATGTGACTACCTATGTTGAGTTCACTAGAAGACTGGTGGGGAGGTTTGACAGGAAGGATCTAGAAGCACCATTTATAAGTCTTGCAAAGTTGAAGAAATTAGGAGATGCAGAGACTTATATCTCTGAGTTTCGAAGATTATCAGTCATGGTCCCTGATCTATCTGTAGCAAGGAGAGTATGTTAGCCCCCCGTAAATTTTTGACAAGCAAAATGGGGGCTAGAATGTTTTGATCCTTCAAGGAATGCATTTCCTATAAAAACACATCATCCTTGAAGCCTCCTTGTGCCTTTGTCTTTTAATGAAATCCCCTCTGCTAGTCCCATTATAAAGTCTCTCTGTTTGTAAAAAAATGCCCCAAAAAGGCCTATTTTTGCCCCTTACACCTGTGCAAATTACCCCATCTTAACCTTTGTTTTCCCCTGGTCAAATTCCCCTCCAATTCCCTAAACCCTCCTAAAATCCCCTTCAAACCCTCCATGTACCCTTTGATTGGCCTAAAAATGCACTTAAAATGGGTAAAAATTATGTATTTCATATATGGGCCCTAGCCCCCTTCGACCATAGCCCCGCACCCTTTTCCTCCATGTGACCCAATGCCAGAACTGAGTGCTAGCCCTAAAGGCGCTCGTCCCATATGTCTATCGGGAGCAGTTTCCACCATTGATCCGTGTAGATTGGACGGCGATCGCGGCCCCCACAACATCCGTGTCTTCCCCTCCATAAACCATAGAACTTTATAATAAAACTTTATATTATAAAGTTTCCACCGTTAACCATTTCCCCAACCATACGCTGCATAAAACTCTATTATAAAGTTTTATATATTATATAAACCTGCCTGTGGTCCCCGCCAGCACGCCCGTCCGAAAACAGCCCGGTTTCTATCGCACCGCCTTTGCGCAGTGGGCGGTATTTCCCGATCGGCTAGCGATTCCACATAGCTTCCGACACGTGGAATCTGTATGGTTTCACAACCGCTATCTCATCGCGTGTTATCGTTCGACTGAGGATGTGCAGCGATATTTTCGTCAGTCGTTCGATCTGCGATCGCCCATCCAACGGCTGTCGCTCCACGAAGCCGCACGCAGTTTAACCCATAGCCGCCGTACCCCTGGCCCATCCGTCCGTCGCCCTCCGACGTGTTTTCCACCGTTGATCTCCACCGAGATCGGATGGTCCAGATCTATTTTCTCCACTGTTGAATTTTCCACCATCGCCCGGTCTCGCCACGTCATTCCACATGTTTCCACCGTACAATCTGCCCGTCCATTCATATGTATTCGTCCGAAAGGCCCATTTTTAATGTTTTACGTTTAAATTCCAGTCTCTCCACCTACAAATGCATTCCGTCACCTTTCTCCATGCCATGAACGTTTCCACCGTAATCTCACACCAATTCTGTCGTTTACCAGTCTGCATGGCCACCCTCATTGTCCCCACTGCATTTACCCACCCCGTGCATTGTTTTCTTCACTAGTTGTGTGTTCTGCAGGGTTTCGAACGACAATTAAACACCATAATTCTCAGTATCTGTCACGGCAACAGAGAACGCAAGAAAAGACCATTTGCAGCGGCTGGAATTGTGGAAAAGACTCAGGAAGGTGTTATGATAGGATGCGCATTCAAAGAACAGAGATTAAACTCTGCAAACCCTATCCGGCGCCATTAAAGCTCGAATTGCACAGAGAGAGACCATACGGGAGCAGCAGAGAGCTCGAGGCAAGAGATAGAAGAATTTTGAGCTTCTCCAGGGATTTTGGGAAGGCAGGGTGCCAAAATCAAAGACCTAGTGGATCGTTCAGATGGTCCAATGCATAGAAATATAATACTATCAGGGTTTCCGTATCAGCAGAACGTTCTTCTATAAAAGGACACGGTACACCTTATTGTTTCAGTCAAACATTGTGTCCAAGTGAAGATTTCCGCCCTATTAGTAGTCCCACACCATCAGAAGCATTGGTTACATGGTATGGCAGACCCTAGCATCATTTTTCTGCCTTCTTGTGTAATTCACCAAAACACTGCAGCGAGTACCAAATATTAATGCTCAGAATTAAAACCGAATGGAGTCTTGGCCCTCCTACCGCTCCAGAATTGAATGCTACAATTAAAATGTCATCTACTCTTGTTGTTTCTTTTCTCTTATAAGAACCCTGTAGAACATATTGTAAAGGTTGTTGTCCGGCTGCTGCCGTTGCTGTTAGAGGGATTCATTTGGACTGTTAGAATAGTCTTGGGAGGGAATAGCTAAGTAGTTTGAATTGTAATAGGCTGGGAGGAGAAGTTGGGATTGTAACAGCCATTGAGTTCAGTGTATATGGTTGGTTTTGCATCATTAATCAAGCACATTTCACAGGATCCTGGTCTATTACTATTGCTGATGTTTTTCTAACTCTGTTTATTGCATTTTCATAATGTTTCATTTTTTGCTGGCTTGCATCGGAAATCTGGCATAGGATTTGCCCTTGTTAGGCACCCTATGCTTCTGCTCTCCTTGCCTTAATGTTTTCTGCTAAATGTGATTATCTAAGGGCTGATCTCAGTTAATTTAACCAGTGTAGTAGTTCCTTATGCTGCTAGCTGATGTATGAATTAAATGAATCTGTCTTTAGATGTTCTTGTTGGGTTTAAGCTGGAAGATTTAGGAACACTGGGGATTCGAGTTAGCCCTGTCCACTAGGATCCTTGTGCGACCAGCTAGCCTTTCTAAGATCTCTTTGTTAATCTTATCTCTGTTTTCCCTTGGAGTATGCTAAAGCTGACCTGGAGTTAAATGACCTCTGGTCCGATCTACAAGCTGCCCCTTTGTCCCTCTTTGAAAGCTACCTTAGAGTATGTCCAAGCGGGTCTGGAGTTAAATGACCTCTGACCTGATCTATAGACAGAAATTGGGTTGCTTTCCTTCTTTCACTTTCAATCCTTAATGTTCCATCCCATCATCTATCTAAAAAGATCCTTTAGTGTAGATGACTTGCCCTCTGAAAGCCTTGGCTAGTTGTTGCAAGTAATTCTCCTTTCATGACTCCATAGCCCATGGATGGCATTTTCTTGACCTATCCTTTTTGCTAAAACATCCTGCTGCTTTGTTCCTTTTCTCCCATTGCTTTCTCAGTCCATGATCTCCTGACCAACCCAGCAACCCACCAACCAAATCATTTAAAACCCCCCTTTGTGCTTCATAACTATCCTAACATCTCATTTGAGCTTTCAAAGATATACCATTCTTTGTTTTATTGGAGAGATCCCTCTCCAGGTTCAGGAGGGCTAGATCCTAGGGCCCAAAAGTGGTTCTGATGTTGCCTCATCTTTTGGTCTTGCCAATCTAGCCAAAACATGGGAACCCCAACATAATGGCGACTCCACTGGGGAAGAGACCACTTTGCCTTTAGATTGGCTCTAATTACTGATGGTGGACAGCATCTTGCTTCAAACAGTCAAATTCATCCACCTGGCGACTCCACACTCCATAATCCTCAAAGACTCCACTGGAGGAAGAACCTAAAACATGGCCAGACCTCATAGAAGGGTAGAACATACGGGTTGGATTTGGTTTAAAGAATTCATTGTTTTTGTCTATCACTATTTTCTGTCCTACTTCAAGCCTAATCAAGTGTACAAAGATGAGGCACACAATGAGTGTGGGAAATATCTCAAGCCTCAATCTTTAGACCACAAGCAAACCTGTACTCCTGTGAAGAACCTGGTGGAACAAGAAGCTCATGTTGTATCTCCCACCCTTAAAGAAGCTTCAAGCAGCGATGAGCCCATTGTTATACCACCTACACCTACAAAGGTCATAGAAAGATATAAGCCTCTGGTTTTACCTCTTATCTTCCAACCCCTCCCTTCAGAACTTATAAACCAGCTGCCTCATTTTGATGGAGAAAATAAAGGGGCCACTGCCGAGGAACATGTTCAAAACCTTGAGGATTTACTTGAATTGTATGAAATAGAAGAAGATGATGTGCGCATTAGAATGTTTGCCTTGTCACTGCAAGGGAATGTTAAAAGCTGGTTCAAAGGCCTTCCAGTGGCAAGCATTTTCAGCTTTCATCAATTTTCTCAAGTTTTCCTTGATAGGTGGGCAGCCCCAAAGAGTGTTCTCCTCATCCTAAAAGAATATCAGAATTTGAGAAGGCAGCTGGGAGAGACAGTGCAGAATTTTTTAGCCAGGTTTAATAAGGTATATGATGCAATACCTTCTGATATAAAACCACCTTTGGGATGGGCTTTATTTCACTATCCAAGTTCTTTTGACCCCGAGGTGGAATTGCATATAAGAGAAAGAGAACCTTCGAGCCTGGAGGCAATGCAGAATATAGCAATCACTGTCGAATACAACATAAAGTGCAGGGAGGAAAGATTGAAAGCAGCAAGGAAGGACCGAACAAAGAAAATAGCACAGATCTCTTTAGAGAACAAGTTGGAAATACTGATAGAGACTACCAAATCCTTGCTAAGTGTAAAAGAGCAAGAATATGAGGCTGAAACCAGAGAGGATGACTGGAAAAGACCTGTTTCTTGTCCTCAAGAAAGACAAACCAGATCTCTGCAAGACAGAAGTTGCATGCCAAGCATGTATGATGAACCAGAGTTTAAATTATAAAACGAACTTGCAGATTATTTTGTAGAAAGACTTGCTGAGAGTCCTGAAGATTTGATGGGTGACAATGCTTACAATTATGATTTATCCAATGATGATTTGTCTGATGATGATTTTTTCCAAAGGGAAACTGAGCTTGCAGGGCCATCATCAGTAGTTTCATGGAAGGGAGAGCACGACCATCAACTTCAAGAAAATGATGAGTTAATGCAGGCTATCTATGATACTGATGGAGAAGGCGTTGAAAGCATGATGGCAGACGAAGATTCATTGAATCTTCTCTCTGTTTCATATCCAAACATCAATTATACTTTCCAAGAGGATGGAAGCCAACAGCTCTCCAGCACAGAGGACAAGGAGGAAAGAGATGAAGAAGATCTTCAGTGGAATGAATATCCAGAGCCTTATCCCAAAAGGATTAAGGTAATCAAAGAAGCCCCCGCTCAATAATATGTTAATTTTTTCACAGAGTTCCAGCAAAACCAGCCTACGTTTCTAGAGGACAGCACAGTCAAATATAATGAGCCCTCTAGCTCAGGCTACATTGAAGATGAGGTAGATCTCCTTTCCCACAGACATCTTTGTCTTGATCCAGCGGAAGAGGAGGTATTCCTGGTTGATGCCCATATGCCAAATACTCCCAACCAGGAAGAGGAGGAGTATGATTTCAAAGGCCTCACTGCAGATGCAGTGATAGAAGCTGCCCGGGATACAGACAGCCTACCAGCCATGGCAGGCCTTAAAGAAGAAAGGTTATATCATGTTTTTGTTGATCCTGTGGCAGAATATATGGAAGCTCTGATTGGCTCAGTTCCTCAAGAATTAATCCTTTGCAAGAGCCAAATACATCAGAATTGGTCACCACTGCTGGTGGCCTCAGTTTTGAAGAACCACATGCAGAGCACCCTGTGGTTATCTCTGACAGGCAGCCAATGCTCATATCCTTTTTTTCTATTACTTGACTGGCTGCATTGGCATTATTGCATCACCTAAAGCATCAGAGATTTCCAGTTAGAGTAGGGTAGGTAGGAAAAGCTCAATAAAGCCCAGTCTGTGAGCATGTAGTTAGTTGTTTTAATTTCTGCAAGATCCAGCAAGTCAGACAATCTAATCCTGGCTTGACTGTTTTTCAATTTTTGTCGTAGAATATAGAGAAGAAATCTGCTAGACAGTTTAATCCTAGCAGATATTAGATTAGGTAGAGAAGCTATGAGGCCAACAAGCTAATCTGGTCTCATGGAGCGATAAGGGTAGAAGTAGAATAGGTTTATTTTCCTGTTTGTGAATAAAATTATGTAAAGGGTTTGCTAGTTCAAATGCACCCTAAAAGAAAAATGCTAGGATTGTAGAATGGGTAGGTAGATTGGTTGGGAAAATTTCTGTTGATGTAATGTCTTCATATTTTGGTAGCTGAAATTCAAACAAGAAGGTGGCTTAAGCAGCAGGCATCTAGCCTACGCCAAAGATCATTTTCTGAATTCTTGACTCCTTCAAGAAGAAGTCATCCTCATGTGGAGCCATTGTTAGCCCCCCATAAATTTTTGACAAGAAAAATGGGGGCTAGAATGTTTTGATCCTTCAAGGAATGCATTTCCTCTGAAAACACATCATCCTTGAAGCCTCCTTGTGCCTTTGTATTTTAATGAAATCCCCTCTGCTAGTCCCATTATAAAGTCTCTCTGTTTGTAAAAACTGCCCCAAAAAGGCCTATTTTTGCCCCTTACACCCGTGAAAATTACCCCATCTTAACCTTTGCTTTCCCCTGGTCAAATTCCCCTCCAATTCCCTAAACCCTCCTAAAATCCCCTTCAAACCCTCCATGTACCCTTTGATTGGCCTGAAAATGCACTTAAAATGGGTAAAAATTATGTATTTCATATATGGGCCCTAGCCCCCTTCGGCCATAGCCCCACACCCTTTTCCTCCATGTGACCCAACTCCAGAACTGAGTGCTAGCCCTAAAGGCACTCGTCCCATATGTCTATCAGGAGCAGTTTCTGCCATTGATCTGTGTAGATTGGACGGCGATCGCGGCCCCCACAGCATCCGTGTCTTCCCCTCCATAAACCATAGAACTTTATAATAAAACTTTATATTATAAAGTTTCCACCGTTAACCATTTCCCCGACCATACGCTGCATAAAACTCTATTATAAAGTTTTATATATTATATAAACCCGCCTGTGGTCCCCGCCAGCGCGCCCGTCTGAAAACAGCCCGGTTTCTATCGCACCGCCTTTGTGCGGTGGGCGGTATTTCCCGATTGGCCAGCGATTCCACGCAGCTTTCGACGCATGGCATCTATATGGTTTCAAAACCGCTATCTCATTGTGTTATCGTTCGACTGAGGATGCGCAGTGATATTTCCGTCAGCCGTTCGATCTGCGATCACCCATCCAACGGCTGTCACTCCACGAAGCTGCACGCAGTTTAACCCATAGCCGCCATACCCCTGGCCCATCCGTCCATCGCCCTCCGACGTGTTTTCCACTGTTGATCTCTCCCGAGATCGGATGGTCCAGATCTGTTTTCTCCACTGTTGACTTTTCCGCCATCGCCCGGTCCCGCCACATCATTCCACGTGTTTCCACCGTACAATCCGCCCATCCATTCATATGTATTCGTCCGAAATGCCCATTTTTAATGTTTTACGTTTAAATTCCAGTCTCTCCACCTACAACTGCATTCTTCCACCTTTCTCCATGCCATGAAATTTTCCACCGTATTCCCGCACCGATTCTGCCGTTTACTAGTCTGCATGGCCACCCTCATTGTCCCCACTGCATTTACCCACCCCGTGCATTGTTTTCTTCACTAGTTTTGTGTTCTGCAGGGTTTCGAACGGCAATTAAACACCATAATTCTCAGCCTCTGTCACAGCAATAGAGAACGCAAGCAAAGACCATTTTCAGCGGCTGGAATTGTGGAAAATACTCAGGAAGGTGTTATGATAGGATGCGCATTCAAAGAACAGAGTTTAAACTCTGCAAACCCTATCCGGTGCCATTAAAGCTCGAATTTCATAGAGAGAGACCATACGGGAGCAGCAGAGAGCTCGAGGCAAGAGATAGAAGACTTTTGAGCTTCTCCAGGGATTTTGGGAAGGCAGGGTGCCAAAATCAAAGACCCAGTGGATCGTTCAGATGGTCCAATGCACAGAAATATAATACTATCAGGGTTTCCGTATCAGCAGAACGTTCTTCCATAAAAGGACACGGTACACCTTATTGTTTCAGTCAAACATTGCGTCCAAGTGAAGATTTATGCCCTATCAGCAGTCCCACACCATCAGAAGCATTGGTTACACGGTATGGCAGACCCTAGCATCATTTTTCTGCCTTCTTGTGTAATTCACCAAAACACTGCAGCGAGTACCAAAGATTAATGCTCAAAATTAAAACCGAATGGAGTCTCGGCCCTCCTACCGCTCCAGAATTGAATGCTGCAATTAAAATGTCATCTACTCTTGTTGTTTCTTTTCTCTTATAAGAACCCTGTAGAACATATTGTAAAGGTTGTTGTCTGGCTACTGTCGTTGCTGTTAAAGGGATTCATTTGGACTGTTAGAACAATATTGGGAGGGAATAGTTGAGTAGTTTGAATTGTAATAGGCTGGGAGGAGAAGTTGGGATTGTAACAGCCATTGAGCTCAGTGTATATGGTTGGTTTTGCATCATTAATCAAGCACATTTCATAGAATCCTGGTCTATTAATATTGGTGATATTTTTCTAACTCTGTTTATTGCATTTTCATAATGTTTCATTTTCTACTGGCTTGCATCGGAAATCTGGCATAGGATTTGCCCTTGTTAGGCACCCTATGCTTCTGCTCTCCTTGCCTTAATGTTTTCTGCTAAATGTGATTATCTAAAGGCTGATCTCAGTTAATTTAACCAGTGTAGTAGTTCCTTATGCTGCTAGCTGATGTATGAATTAAACGAATATGTCTTTAGATGTTCTTGTTGGCTTTAAGCTGGAAGATTTGGGAACACTGGGGATTCGAGTTAGCCCTGTCCACTAGGATCCTTATGCGACCAACTGGCCTTTCTAAGATCTCTTTGTTAATCTTATCTCTGTTTTCCCTTGGATTATGCTAAAGCTGACCTGGAGTTAAATGACCTCTGGTCCGATCTACAAGCTGCCCCTTTGTCCCTCTTTGAAAACTGCCTTAAAGTATGTCCAAGCGGGTCTGGATTTAAATGACCTCTGACCTGATCTAAAGACAGAAATTGGGTTGCTTTCCTTCTTTCAATTTCAATCCTTAATGGTCCATCCCATCATCTATCTAAAAATATCCTTTAGTGTAGATGACTTGCCCTCTGAAAGCCTTGGCTAGTTGTTGCAAGTAATTCTCCTTTCATGACTCCATAGCCCATGGATGGCACTTTCTTGACCTATCCTTTTTGCTGAAACATCCTGCTGCTTTGTTCCTTTTCTCCCATTGCTTTCTCAGTCCATGATCTCCTGACCAACCCAGCAACCCACCAACCAAAACCCCCCTTTGTGCTTCATAACTAGCCTAACATCTCATTTGAGCTTTCAAAGATATACCATTCTTTGTTTTATTGGAGAGATCCCTCTCCGGGTTCAGGAGGGCTAGATCCTAGGGCCCAAAAGTGGTTCTGATGCTGTCTCATCTTTTGGTCTTGCCAATCTGGCCAAAACATGGGAACCCCAATAGAGTATACATGTTCATTGATGGCCTGGAGGAACCTTTGCATGGGTTGGTTAAATCTACCAAGCCCATCACTTTGCATGATGCCATTGAGAGAGCTAGAGATCTCCAATATGCCTTGCCAAAAGAAAAGGCAACTTTCCAAAGCAAGGCCCCTCACTTTTCTAAGGGGAAAGAAGGAAAAGTTGCTCCTCCCAAGGAGAGCTCTTTGAAGAAACCTCTTTATATTGATCTTAGAAGGGAATTGAGGAAGAAGAGACTATGCTTCACTTGCCAAGACTCCCAAGACACAGATGTGCTGCTGGCAAAGCACACTACATAGAATTCTTCTCAGATTTTGAGGAGGAAGATGAAGGTGATGAACCTAGGAGGGGTCACAATGCTGATAATGAAGATGAGGGAGATCAAACACTATCTAGATAAGATGATGCTCGATGTGATCTTCCACTGCTTGAACGTTCGAATTTTCTCTTAAAGATGATGTGATGGATGGTGGATGATATCTGTAAAGTGCCATAAATGGGGTCATTTTTGCTGCAGTATAGAAGGAGGTGTTATACCACCATTCAGCAAGAGGTAACCACTTAACCCATTATGTTTTGTTATCATATACAAAACAACGAAGATATCCTTCCAAACATTTATTTAATATCTCAGTTTGACCATCGGATTGAGGATGATAAGATGAGCTATGAGCTAATTCAGTACCCAAACAAGAAAATAAATCCGTCCAAAAATTTCCAGTAAAAATGGGATCTCTGTCGCTCACAATAACCCTTGGGTTTCCATGTAGATTTTGAATTGTGTCCATAAATGTAGTAGCAACTGTACTTGCTTTAAATGGATGAGATAATGCACAAAAGTGTGCATACTTGGTAAGTCTATCAACTACCACCATGATGACACTCTTTCCTTCGGACTTAGGTAAACTTGTGATAAAATCCATTGAAATCTCCTCCCAACGTTGACTTGGAATGAATAAAGGTTGTAGAAGTCCCGGGGTCTTAATTGTCTCAACTTTATTCTGCTGGCAAACCAAACATTCCGCCACAAACTTTTGAATATCAGATTTAAGGCCATCCCAAAAAAATTCTTTCTTCACCCTGTGGTAAGTTTTTAAAAATCCTGAGTGTCCTCCTAAAGGACAAGTGTGCAATTCCAAAAGAATCTTTTGTTTTAGTTGGGAATTATTACAAAGATATAAGCGATATTTGTACCATAAGGAATCATTTTTCCAACTAAATGTATCAGATGTACTAGGATCTTGCAACAAATTTTAAATGAGTGTCCACACTTCTTCGTCCTTCTTCCATTCATCTCTTGCTTCGTTTATCCAATCTGGTTGGATAATAGAAATGGCACAAAGCAATGCTTCCACCTCTTCATTCTTTCTTGAGAGTGCATCTGCAAAAAAAATTAGCTTCCATTTTTTGTAGATTATTTCAAAGTCATAACCCAACATCTTTGCAACCCATTTTTGTTGCTCTTCTGAAGATAGTGTGTTGTGAAACCAACTCCAAAAAGAGAAGAAAAGAGATATCAACGCCTTAGAAATAAGCCACTTCGAGGGGGCAACCTCCAATACATTACATGAATGAAAAATTCTTGGATGATTCGGATTATAAAACCTCCTTTCTATATATAGGAGTCTATGGGGCCACAATGTAATCCTAGCTGACCTAACAATAATAATTTAAGGGCACAATAATAACAATATGGGGGTTACAAGGGTACAATAATAACAATAAGTGGGTTACACTAACAACAATAAGGGACAATACTAGTAATATAGGGACCTAACATGCCCCTCTCCTTCAAAAAAGTGTTTTCCTCATTGCTTGAGTAGCTCTAGGTGCTTCTGTATAAAATTCTCATCCTCCCATGTAGAATCTTCAGTGGGTAAGTTCTTCCACTTGATGAGATACTCTAAAATTGATCGATTCCATAGCTATCAAGTTCTTGTTTCCATGACCGCTTCAGGTTCCAATATGATTTTTCCTTCCTCATCAAGTTCTGGAAATATTGTTTGAACTAGACGATTTTCACCTATAACCTTCTTTAAGCATGAAACATGGAAAATTGGATGCACTCGTGAAGAAGCAGGAAGCTCCAATTTGTATGCCATAGTACCAATCTTTTGCAATACCTTGTAATGACCATCGTACTTTGGTGATAATTTATTATCCTTCTTAGCCTGATTGAGGGACATTTGTTTGTATGGTTGTAGCCGTAAAAATACCCAGTCTCCTACATCAAAACTTCTCTCGCTGCGATGTTGATCTACCTGTTGTTTCATTCGATTTTGTGCCAAATTCAGGTTGTCCTTTAAGATTTGGAGAACTTCTTGTTGATGCTCGATGTGATCTTCCACTGCTTGAACCTTAGAATTTTCTCTTAAAGATGATGTGATGGATGGTGGATGATATCCACAAAGTGCCATAAATGGGGTCATTTTTTCTGCAGCATGGAAGGAAGTGTTATACCACCATTCAGCTAGAGGTAACCACTTGACCCATTGTGTTTGTTTATCAGATACAAAACAATGAAGATATCCTTCCAAAAATTTATTTACTATCTTAGTTTGACCATCGAATTGAGGATGATAAGATGAGCTATGAGCTAATTCAGTACCCAAAGAAGAAAATAACTCCGTCCAAAAATTTCTAGTCAAAATGCGATCTCTGTCGCTCACAATAACCCTTAGGATTCCATGTAACTTTTGAATTGTGTCCATAAATGTAGTAGAAACTGTACTTGCTTTAAATGGATGAGATAATGCACAAAAGTGTGCATACTTGGTAAGTCTATCAACTACCACCATGATGACACTCTTTCCTTCGGACTTAGGTAAACCCGTGATAAAATCCATTGAAATCTCCTCCCAACGTTGACTTGGAATGGATAAAGGTTGTAGAAGTCCTGGGGTCTTAATTGTTTCCACTTTATTCTGCTGGCAAACCAAACATTCCGCCACAAACTTTTGAATATCAGATTTAAGGCCATCCCCAAAAAAATCTTTCTTCACCCTGTGGTAAGTTTTTAAAAATCCTGAGTGTCCTCCTAAAGGAGAAGTGTGCAATTCCAGAAGAATCTTTTGTTTCAGTTGGGAATTCTTACAAAGATATAAGCGATCTTTGTACCATAAGGAATCATTTTTCCAATTAAATGTATCGGATGTACTAGGATCTTGCTGCAACTTTTGAATGAGTGTCCATACATCTTTGTCCTTCTTCCATTCATCTCTTGCTTCGGTTATCCAATCTGGTTGGATAATAGAAATGGCACAAAGCAATGCTTCCACCTCATCATTCTTTCTTGAGAGTGCATCTGCAACAACATTAAGCTTTCCTTTTTTGTAGATTATTTCAAAGTCATAATCCAACATCTTTGTGACCCATTTTTGCTGCTCTTCTGAAGATAGTCTTTGTTCCAAAAAGTGCTTAAGACTATCATGATCAGTTTTTACCTTGAAGTGTCTTCCCATTAGGTAAGTTCTCCATTTCTTTAGTGCATGCAGTATTGCTAACATTTCCTTCTCATAAATAGGTTTCTGTAAATACTTTCATTTGATTGGACGACTTTCAAAAGCAATGGGTCTTCCTTCCTGCATTAAAACTGCACCAATTCCATTTCCTGAGGCATCACATTCCACAATAAAGGTTTTTGTGAAGTCCGGCGTAGCTAAGACCGGTGCTAGGCACATTGCCTCTTTAAGATGTTCAAAGGCCTTAGTTGCTTCAGGAGTCCATGAAAATGCATCTTTCTTCAATAATGTTGTTAGAGGTGCTGCTATTCTCCCATAATTCTTAACAAACTTGCGATAATACCCCGTTAACCCGAGAAATCCTCGCAACTTCTTTATGGTTGTGGGGACTTTCCATTCCTTAATGGCTTTAATTTTGTTAGGGTCTACCTTAACACCCTCGTGAGATACAATATGACCCAGATATTCCACCTCTTGTACTCCAAAGAAACATTTGGATGTTTTTGCATATAATTGTTTCTCCTGCAATAGTTTGAGCACCCTGTCAACATGTTGAACATTATCCTTTCAAGACCTGTTGTAGATTAGTATATCATCAAAAAATACTAGCACAAATTTTCTAAGGAAGGTTTGAAAATGGAATTCATCAACCCTTGAAATGTAGAAGGTGCATTAGTAAGGCCAAAAGGCATGACCAAAAATTCATAATGACCCTCATGAGTTCGAAATGATATTTTCGAAATATCTTCAATCTTCATTCTAATTTGATGATACCCTGAACGAAGATCCAATTTGGTAAAATAAATTGCTCCATGTAATTCATCCAATAATTCATCAATCATAGGAATGGGAAATTTATCTTTAATGGTGAGCTTATTGAGCTCCCTATAATCCAGACACATGCACCATGATCCATCCTTCTTGTGTATTAATACTATAGGAGCAGAGAAAGAACTTTGACTAAGTTGAATTATACCCGCCTCTAACATTTCTGCAATCATACGTTCAATTTCGCTCTTTTGGACATAAGGATATCTATAAGGCCTGATGTTTGGAGGAACACTTCCTGGAATCAAATGAATAGCATGATCATGATCACGAATAGGTGGGAGTCCTTTTTGAGTTTCAAAAACCTTGGAATGATTGTCCAAGACTTTTTGGAGATCTGCAGAAATAGATGATTTTGATGTTGGAACTTCTAGTGAGCATAATTGTGCAATTATGCCTCATTGTTATTTCTTTAGAAGCTTTGTCATGACATTAGAGCTTATTATCCTTCCTGGCTTCCCCGCAATACCCCATAATTCGACTTCCTTTCCTTCTGAAAAAAATTTCAAGAAAAGTTCTTGAAAATTAAAAGCTACCGTCCCCAAAGATTGTAACCATTGTACTCCTAGTACAACATCAGCACCTCCCATATGAATGGAAAGCATTGGACTAGTCAATACATATTCCCCCATGGTTAGCTTGATATTATGGCATTTTCTAGAGAAATTTATAGTTCCTCCATTTGCAACCATCACTTGACATTTTGGTGCTTGGTATAGGAAACAATTCAATTCCTTGGCTACCTTACAATGAATAAAATTATGGGTACTACCTGAATCAATCAACACTATTACCTTTTTCTTCTTGATATTTCCTTCTATCTTGAGAGTTTGAGGAGTGGTAATTCCTGGCAATGCATTACACGATATGGTCAAACTCATTTCTTCCTTTTCTTGGGTTGTTTCCTGGTGTATATCCTCTTCTTTTTCATTTTCTTCTTCCTCTTCACAATCTATTTAAAATAATTTCTTCTCAGCACACTTATGACCTTTAGTGTATTTGCTATCACAACTGTAGCAAAGCCCTTTTGCTCTTTTTTCTTCCAATTTTTGTGCTGTCAACCTTGTAGGTTGTGGAAATCTAGGAGTAGCAACACTTCCCTCTTTATAGAAGTGAGTGGTAGGCTTCCTTGTCGCCATAATTTTACATTCAAATTTTCTTGCCAACCTGAATGCCTTCTCCAATGAATCAGGTTCCAAAACGTGAACTTCATGTTGGGTGTTATCCTTTAAAGTACCTATGAAGAGATCAATCTTGTGTTCCTCTAGAATATCATTTACCCTTATATTCAATTTTTGGAAGTCCTCAATGTGCTCCCCCATTAAACCCTTTTGTTTGAGATTTATCAATTGGCTAAAGAAGGTGTTGCTCTTTGTATCCTCATAATGTGCTATCATTTCCTCTGTAAAAATTGACCAAGTGCAAATTTTTTTACGGGAGCAAAGCCATCGATACCATACAAATGTATTTTGTTCTAAATGTAAAGTTGAAATGCATACCTTTTGTGTGTTTTTCACATTATGGAGATCAAAATATTGCTCCATCTATAGTATCCATGTTACATGATCCTTTCCATCAAAATTCCTCATATCTATTTTTGGAATATGGTGGTTCTTCCTGCCAACATTAGATTTTATGAAGTCACGATTAACATTTATTGTGTTCTCATCATGAGTTTCCTCTACTATATTTTCACCATTAGGAAAAATTTCTTGTATCAACTTTGTCAAACCTTCCATGTCTGCTTTTAGATCATTCTTCATGTTTTCCATTTTCTCATTCATCTTAGCTTCCATGTCATCCATCTTAGATTCCATTCCAGCTTCCATGCCATCTATCTTGGATTCCATGTCATTCTTCAAACCATCCATCTTAGATTCCACACCTTTCTTCAAACCATCCATCTTAGTTTCCACACCTTTATTCAAAACCTCCATGTCATTCTTTGTTGCTCTTTGTGAGAGAGAAATTTGTTGCACTTTCTCTTGTAATTTTGATATGTCATGTTGCCATTCTTCGTCTTCATGAGTCATAGTAGAGCTTTCTAAAGGCTTAATGGGTGTTGAATTCTTTTTAGGGGCTATTTTGGAATCCAATATTGATATCTATTCTACAATATGCCCTTGGAATCAATTCAACTTGATTCTTCAAACAAGACTTATGCAATTCGAAAAGAAAAAAAATACACACCTTTAACTTGCTTTTGAGGAGCTTGATATTGAAATTGAATTATCTCTATAATTACGGATCTTCAATATCTGAAATTCAGCCCTATAGTAGCCCTCTGAAGCTTCTTTCAAATTCCACAGGTCTAATTTGATTTGGATTCTTCAAGGAAAATTTATGTCCAATCTCCCACAATGACCCAATTTTAGACTGGTTCAGTAGAGCGAGATTGTACGACTTTCCACGTGTCATTGTTTCCTACATTGGCTCTAAAATTGATAGAATGAAAACTAAATTCCGTGTAATTGCAGCCACCTTTTACAGCATTCTAATCTGATGCTCAGAGAGAGAGCTATGAATATTTTCCCACGATCACCTCTTTGGGATGAAATTCAGAAGCCTCAAAAAGCCCTAACTTCCACAGATCACATCTCTGAAACTATTGTGAAAAAATATCTGACATTTTGCGATGGTGTTCCTCAGGATTGTGGCTTCGCACTCTACAAATTTTAGCTTCTGAACCTTCGTAGAAAAAAATTTATTACGAAAATACCACGATGACCTGTTTAGGTTAAATTCAGGAGCCTGCAAAATGACCTAACTTGCACAGATCATATCTCCAAAAATATTGCGAACCAAGCTCTAAAATTTTGTGATGATGTTCCTCAAGATTTTGGCTTCGCACTCTAAAAAATTCAGTTTCTGAGCATTCGTAGAAAAAAAAATTATAGCGAAAATGCCACAATGACATGTTTGGAGCAGCGAAACCCTAGAATCTCAAAGCTCTAATACCAAATGTTGTGAAACTAGCTCCAAAAAGAGAAGAAAAGAGATATCAACGCCTTAGAAATAAGCCACTTCGAGGGGGAAGCCTCCAATACATTACATGAATGAACAATTCTTGGATGATTCAAATTACAAAACCTCCTTTCTATATATAGGAGTCCATGGGGCCACAATGTAATCCTAGTGGGGCGACAATGTAATCGTAGCCGACCTAACAATAATAATCGTTTAAGGAGCACAATAATAACAATATGGGGAGTTACAAGGGTACAATAATAACAATAAAGAGAGTTACTAACAACAATAAGGGACTATACTAGTAATATAGGGACCTATGCCTGGTCTTTGTTCCAAAAGGTGTTTAAGACTATCATGATCAGTTTTTACCTTGAAGTGTCTTCCCATTAGGTAAGTTCTCCATTTCTTTAGTGCATGCAGTATTGCTAACATTTCCTTCTCATAAATAGGTTTATGTAAATACTTTCCTTTGGACGACTTTCAAAAGCAATGGGTCTTCCTTCCTGCATTAAAACGACACCAATTCCATTTCCTGAGGCATCACATTCCATAATAAAGGTTTTTGTGAAGTACGCGTAGCTAAGACCGGTGCTAGGCACATTGCCTCTTTAAGATTGCACAAAGGCCTTAATTCCTTCGAGAATCCATGAAAATGTATATTTCTTCATTAATATTAACAGAGGCCTCATTCTGATAATTCACTTACATATGATCCTACCTATTAACCAGAAATACTGTAGCTTCTTTATGGTTTATCAGTTCCATTTCTTAATAGAATATAATTTTGTTTGATTACATAATAACATCCTCGTGAGATATAAATATAATCTAGATATTCACCTCTTTACTCAAAGAAACATTTGCATATTTTCTATATAATTATTTCTCTGCAATAGATTTAAACATTTAAGTTAACTTATAGTGAACATGATCCTTCCAAGACCTGCCATAGATTAGTATATCATCAAAAAATACTAGCACAAATTTTCTAAGGAAGGGTTTGAAAATGGAATTCATCAACCCTTGAAATGTAGAAGGTGCATTGGTAAGGCCCAAAGGCATGACCAAAAATTCATAATGACCCTCATGAGTTCGAAATGTTGTTTTTGGAATATCTTCAGTCTTCATTCTAATTTGATGATATCCTAAACGAAGATCCAACTTGGTAAAATAAATTGCTCCATGTAATTCATCCAATAATTCAACAATCACAGGAATGGGAAATTTATCTTTAATGGTGAGCTTATTGAGCTCCCTATAATCCGGACATATTCGCCATGATCCATCCTTCTTGTGTACCAATACTACAGGAGAAGAGAAAAAACTTTGACCAGGTTGAATTATACCTGCCTCTAACATTTCTGCAATCATATGTTCAATTTCGCTCTTTTGGAAGTAAGGATATCTATAAGGCCGGATGTTTGGAGGAACACTTCCTGGAATCTAATGAATAGCATGATCATGATCACGAATAGGTGGGAGTCCTTTGGGAGTTTCAAACACCTTGGAATGATTGTCCAAGACTTGTTGGAGATCTGCAGAAATAGATGATTTTGATGTTGGAACTTCTAGTGAGCATAATTGTGAAATTACGCCTTGTTGTTCTTTCTTTAGAAGCTTTGTCATGACATTAGAGCTTATTATCCTTCCCGGCTTCCCTTCAATACCCCATAATTCGACTTCCTTTCCTTCTGAAAAAAATTTCAAGAAAATTTCTTGAAAATTAAAAACTACCGTCCCCAAAGATTGTAACCATTGTACTCCTAGTACAACATCAACACCTCCCATAGGAATGGAAAGCATTGGACTAGTCAATACATATTCCCCCATGGTTAGCTTGATATTATGGCATTTCCAAGAGAAATTTATAGTTCCTCCATTTGCAACCATCACTTGGCATTCTGGTGCTGGGTATAGGAAACAATTTAATTCCTTGGCTACCTTACAATGAATAAAATTATGGGTGCTACCTGAATCAATCAACACTCTTACCTTTTTCTTCTTGATCTGTCCTGCTATCTTGAGAGTTTGAGGAGTGGTAATTCCTGCCAGTGCATTACATGATATGGTCGGATTCATTTCTTCCTCTTCTAGGGTCGGTTCCTGGTGTATATCCTCTTCTTGTTCATTTTCTTCTTCCTCTTCACAATCTATGTAAAATAATTTCTTCTCAGCACACTTATGACCTTTAGTGCATTTGCTATCACAACTGTAGCAAAGCCCTTTTTCTCTTTTTTCTTCTAATTGTTGTGGTGTCAACCTTGTAGGTTGTGGAAATCTAGGCATAGCAACACTTCCTTCTTTATAGAATTGAGTGGTAGGCTTCCTTGTCGCCATTATTTTACATTCAACTTTTCTTGCCAACCTGAATGCCTTCTCCAATGAATCCAGTTCCAAAACATGAACTTCATGTTGGATGTTATCCTTTAAAGTGCCTATGAAGAGATCGATCCTGTGTTCCTCTATAATATCAGTTACCCTTATATTCAATTTTTGGAAGTCCTCAATGTGCTGCCCCACTAAACCCTTTTGTTTGAGATTTATCAATTGGCTAAAGAAGGTGTTGCTCTTTGTATCCTCATAATGTGATATCATTTCCTTCGTAAAAATTGACCAAGTGACAATTTTTTTACGGGAGCAAAGCCATCGATACCATACAAATGTATTTTGTTCTAAATGTAAAGTTGCAATGCGCACCTTTTGTGTGTTTTGCACATTATGGAGATCAAAATATTGCTCCATCTGTAGTATCCATGTTACAGGATCCTTTCCATCAAACTTCCTCATATCCATTTTTGGAATATGGTGGTTCTTCCCTCCAACATTAGAGTTTATGAAATCACGATTAGCATTTATTTTTTTGTCATCATGAGTTTCCTCTACTATATTTTCACCATTAGGAAACATTTCTTGTATCAACTTTGTCAAACCTTCCATGTCTGCTTTTAGATCATTCTTCATGTTTTCCATCTTAGCTTCCATGTCATCCATCTTAGATTCCATGCCAACTTCCATGCCATCCATCTTAGCTTCTATGCCATTCTTCAAACCATCCATCTTAGATTCCACGCCTTTCTTCAAAACTTCCATGTCATTTTTTGTTGCTCTTTGCGAGAGTGAAATTTGTTGCACTTGCTCTTGTAATTTTGATATGTCATGTTGCCATTCTTCATCTTCATGAGTCATAGTAGAGCCTTCTAAAGGCTTAATGGGTGTTGAATTATTTTTAGTGGCCATTTTAGAATACAATAGTGATATCCATCCTATAATATGCCCTTGGAATCAATTCAAATTGATTCTTCAAACAAGACTTATGCAATTTGAAAAAACAAATACACACCTTTTACTTGCTTTTCAGGAGCTCGATATTGAATTGACTTATCTCTATACTTACAGATCCTCAATATCTAAAATTTGGCCCTATAGTAGTCCTCTTAAGATTCTTTCAAATACCATAGGTCTGACTTGATTTTGATTCTTCAAGACAAACCTATGTCCAATCTCCCATAATGACCTAATTATGGACTAGTTCAGTAGAGCGAACTTGTATGACTTGCCACGTGCCACTGTTTGCTCCTTTGGCTCTGAAATTTATAGACAGGAAACTACCATCCGTTTACTTCCAATCACGTTTTACAGAATTCCAATCTGATGCTCAGATAAAGAGTTATGAATATTTTCCCATGATCACCTCTTTGAGATGAATTTCGAGAGCCTAAAAACAACCTAACTTCCACAGATCATATCTCTGAAAATATTGCAAACCAAGCTCTGAAATTTTGCGACGATGTTCCTCTCGATTTTGGCTTCGTGCTCTAACAATTTTAGCTTCTAAACCTTCGTAGAAAACAATTCATAGTGAACATTCTGTGATGACCTTTTTAAGTGAAATTCAGGAGCCTTCAAAAATCCCTAACTTCCACAAATCATATCTCCAAAAATATTGCGAACCAAGCTCTGAAATTTTGCGATGATGTTCCTCAGGATTTCTGCTTGGCACTCTAAAAATTTCAGGGTCTAAACCTTCGTAGAAAAAATATTATAGTGAAAATTCCACGATGACCAGTTTGGAGCACCAAAACCCTAGAATCCAAAGCTCGGATACCAAATGTTGTGAAACCAACTCCAAAAATAGAAGAAAAGAGATATCAACACCTTAGAAATAAGCCACTTCGAGGGGGAAAACTCCAATACATTACATGAATGAACAATTCTTGGATGATACAAATTACAAAACCTTCTTTCTATATATAGGAGTCCATGGGGCCACAATGTAATGCTAGTGGGGCCACAATGTAATCCTAGCAGACCTAACAATAATAATTTAAGGGCACAATAATAGCAATAACAACAATAAGGGACTATACTAGTAATATAGGGACCTAACAACTATCGAAGAAGATATCAAAGAGGATGGTAGTCGAGGATCTTGCTTCTGCCACACCTCCACATTTGAAGTGGGCCTTTGATTGATCCCCTGAAGCTCTTGATAGTTTGTGTTCCCACAAGAACCAGGGTTTGGGTATGTGCTGCATTTTCTTCCACAATGAGGGTGCATTCCTTATATATGTGCCCCACCTCATGGCACCTTCTCCATCGAAAGGGAACTCCCTCATAGTCTAGGATTTGAAACCTGGAGATATTGCCATATTTCAGGACATAGCTTTTGACCAGGCCTTCTCGGGAGTCTAGGTGAACAAGGATCTGAGTCATAGAAACGTTTCCTGTTTCCATATATGATTTGCCATGGTCAAGGTATATTCCAAGGTCCTCTCCAATTCATTTGAGCACGTTTTTCATCCTGAATTGGAGAGGTAGACCTAATAACCGAACCCATAAGGGCCTGGCGCCCATCTTCTCCTTGTCAGAGTCAAAGAGTGGAGTCCAATGCTTAAGAAGTACCAATGTCATTTCTATATGCCAATATTTAGTAAGTACCCAGCTTGCCATATGAGGAGTAGTAAAAGTCAGTGTGAACCAACCTGTATTCATTATCAGGATGGCTAGGAGTTGTTCAAGGATGTTGCCCCAAATCTTAGAGGTCCATCACTTGAGTTTGGTCGATGTATATTTCCTCCCTTGGATGCGACTAACCAACATAGCCTGCTCAGTTTCCTCAACCTTCTGCATGCCGACCCCAATACCAAAGACCATATCACGCAATTTCTCACAGCTTATGGTACACCGTGTTTTCTTCTCACCCAATCTATGAGGTGGGTTCTCTCTAAATGGTCTGTCTTCCTCCAGTTGGGCGTCGTCTGAGTCTAAGGAGGTATTCTCTTGTAGTTTCTATGTCGGGATGGGTAAGCATTCAAAACTTCTAGAGGCTATAACCATCATCAACCCACCATGAATACTGGCTTGACTATGTATGTAACCCTCCAGACCCAAGGCGATTTGTTTGAAGCCAAAATCCCCTTCATTGACTGCTCCCAGACTCTGAGAGAATTCTCCTTGTAACAAACCCTCACCTAGGCTTTATGTCATCTGTTTTTGATTCCAAAGGTGTAGCGTCAGCGAATATTAAAAATTCAACAAGAAATGTATGTCTAATTTAATTTCCCTTAATTAAATTGGACAATAATATGTAATCTTATCTCATAATCACTTGTAATAGTTAACTAAGGGTGATAAACTTAGTTAGCTCATGAATTTTGAGTTGAGGGTGGTTGGTGAGGCATGCAGAGTGATTCTATTAGTTATGGAGTTCGATTTGTAGTTAGTGCATTATTTTAATGCATGAGAAATCAATTAACTCAATTTATTGAGTTAAAGTCAGTTGAACTAGTTGTAATTGTTTGTTGCACTAATGAGAAATCAAGTGAATTAAATCACATTTAATTCACATGAAGTGATATGCCATGCAACTAATGATTTACTATTAATAGTTGCATGCATGTCAGTTCCAGTGGAGACCCAGTTGAGACAAAGGTTAAAGGGATGTTAACTATCAGTTGTATCTTTAGTAGGTTTCCCGCATGCAACAAGAAATCCATTGTATTTCCCATGATCATTCCACAATTTTTGAACGCTAAAATTCCTAAATAATAGGGATTTCATTCCACATGAATTACACAAGCAAGGTAGGCTGATTAGAGGCAGGACATTGGCTAAGTGTTGGTTGATTTTGTCTAGGTTAGTGTGAGACAGTTGTGAGAGTGCAGGAGACTCTTGTGAGAAGAGTGCATTGTAACGGTTTCATGATTCCATGGTGAACATAAAATAAAAGATAAAGGGGTTTTGAGCAGTAATCTTTCCCTAGGAAAATATGTGT
Organism: Pinus albicaulis; assembly: GCA_034641835.2. Classification (NCBI taxonomy): domain Eukaryota; kingdom Viridiplantae; phylum Streptophyta; class Pinopsida; order Pinales; family Pinaceae; genus Pinus; species Pinus albicaulis. The sequence continues at coordinate 766,657,252 of CM076571.1, read as the reverse complement.
GTTGTGGTTTGATTTTCTTCTTTCTTTACTTTTTGTGATTGGCGATCTTGTTTATTTTCCACCATTGATTTGTAGAAGGATTCAATATCTAGCTTTAGTACATTGCTTGATTAGATTGAATCCATTGATATACATATGTTTGTATAATTTCTACAAGGTATCATAGCACAGGAAATAACTATAGTGGAGAAGAAATTAAGTTTGCGACTGAATAGAATTCGAATTTGCAAAAGTATTCTTGGTGCGACAGGCAGATCAAGATTGAGAAGGCTTTCAATGGCTTGAGATTGGAGTATGCACTCGAGGAAAGTTTTAAATTATATTGTGTCGAAAGAGAGGATGGAGGAAGTACTAGAGGACAACTGTTTGAAATAATTCATTGATAATGACATTCCCAAACCCACTGCAGCAGATGTCGCAAATCTTGATGCTTGGCAAAAGAAGGTTGCAAAGGTGAGGAGGATAGTACTGGAGGGAGTACGAGACCACATTGTCTCAAGTCTCCATGGAAAAGTGACTCCATATGAAATGTAGAAGGATTTGACAGATCTGTTTCAAAGTAGCAATGATCATAGAAAATTGGCACTGAAGGACAAGATCAGGAAAATCAAAATGGAGAAAGGCGACACTATTCCGAAATATTTAACCAAGTTTGTCCAATGTTGAGATGAGCTTGGGAGCTTCGGAATTACGATTGCGGATGATGACTTGGTGAGCCTATCTCTTCTAGGCCTTCCCAAGATTTGGAATAGTTATGAGGACTCTGTCAATGGGAGGGAGAAGTTTCCAAACTAGGAACGACTTTGGCAGGGATTTGGTGCAAGAAGAATTCAGGCAGAATACCAGGGAAGGATCTTCATCTAAGACAGATGATGAAGAAAATTGTGATTTGGCTGTTAAGGTGAAGAAGGGGAAAGGAAATAAATCTTATTCCAAATCCGAGTCTGGAAAAGAAGGCAAGAAGCACGACATGTCTAGAGTGAAGTGTTTTCTCTGTCACGAGCATGGACATTATGCCACTAATTGTACACAAAAGAAGAATAACAAGAAGGCTTCAGGATTTGCAGCTGGTGAGGCTTTGGCCTCGCAATTTGGGTTGGACTTCTCACTCATTGCATGCATGGTGTCAAGTGTAATGGGATCAGTGTGGTACTTGGATAGTGGCGCATCTTTCCATGTGACGGGAGACAAATAACTTTTCAGTAGCTTGGAGGAGAAGGACCTCCAGATGCATATTGAAATGGGTGATGATAGGTGGTACAATTCTACCAGGATTGGTACAGTTACCTTCCAAAGGCAGTTAGGTAAACCCTTCTTATGAAAATATGTAATTCATGTACCAGGCTTGAAGAAAAATTTTGTTTCAGTTGCAATATTCGAGGAAAGAGGCTATGATGTGGTTTTCAGTGAAGGGAATGCTTTACTTCGACACAAAGCCATAGGAAAAGCCAAGAATATTGGGATTCATGTGAAGAATATATATAAACTTGATGTATATGGATGCGAAGAATTGATGGGTAAGGCGGACAAAGTGGTGAGCTGAGATTAGGGTGAGTTGTGGCACAAGAGATTGGGCCATCTACACCACAGGGCCTTGAAGGTCATGCAACATATTTCTATAGGTCTTCCCAAGGGCACTCTTGCGTAGTTAGACACATGCAAGGGATGTACCATGGGGAAGTATGCAAAGGCCACTTTTCACGGGAAGGAGAACCGAGCTTCGGAAATCATTAAGAGATTTCACTCAGATGTGTGTGGACCATTCTGTACAGCTTCGACAGCAAAGCACAGGTACTATGTGATCTTTGTTGATGATTTTTCTAGAAAGTGTTGGATCTACTTCATGCAGAAGAAATATCAAACGTTCTCAAAATTTCTTGAGTTCAAAGCACTGGTGGAGAAAGATATGGGGAAGCATGCAAAGGCTCTTAGGAGTGACAATGGTGGTGAATACATCTCCATTGAATTCAAAAACTTCTGCAGCAAAGAAGGAATTCAGAGAGAGTTGATTGCGCCTCATAACCCACAATAGAATGGGGTCACGGAAAGAAAGAATAGAACAATTGTGGGTGCAACACAATCAATGTTGCATGATTAGGGCCTATCGTTGCATATATGGGCGGAGGCATGCAACCGAACAGTATTTGTGAAAAACCGTAGTCCTCATCAGATACTTGGCATGAGTACACCAGAGAAGGCATTTTCTGGTAAGAAACCTAATGTTTCATATTTTAAATTTGTTGTCTCATCTATATATGTGCATGTGCCCAAAGAATCCAGGAAGAAGCTCGAACCAACAGCTGAGATTGGGATATTTGTGGGGTACTCTGATACTCCCCAAAACTATCGGGTGTATTTTCCAAACAACAGGATGATTGTTGTGAGACGGGATATAAAATTTGATGAGGAGAAAGCCATGTGATTGTTCCTTGAGAGGGAGTTGGATTTGCATGCAAATGAGGAACTCTTGGTTCCAAAGAATGAACCTCAAGATGTGGAGCAGCGACATGCGGAGGATCATGGAGTGGAAGAAAACACTCATGCAGAGTCATCCACCAGAAATGCTAGAAGGTGTGCCACAGAAGCTGATAGATTGAGACTTGATGCGACACAACATGTAGGAGTACCTACTTCACTACGCAGAAATAGATAGTCTCTAGACAGGTTTACTGGATACATGGCTCTTATGAGCAAGTGTAGTGTAATAGAGCCATCCTCGTTTGAGGAAGCAGTGCAGCAACCAATTTGGATTGATGATATGGTTGAGGAGTATGACTCCATCGTCAAGAATAGTGCATGGGAACTTTTCCAAAGACCGGTCAGAAAATCAGTGATTGGATCTAGATGGATCTATAGGGTGAAGCAGGTGGAAAATGGGAGTGTGGAGAGGTACAAGGCTAGATTTGTAGCCCTGGGATTCTCACAAGTTGAGGGGATTGACTATGAGGAGACTTTCACACTGGTTCCGAGATACTCATCGAGTAGATCTATCCTTGCACACTCAGCGCAAATGGGGTGGCAGATACATCAGATGGATGTGAAAACTACGTTTCTCAATGGATTTATTGAGGAAGAAGTGTACATAGAGCAACTAGAAGGTTTCGATATCTTTGATAGTGAGTCGCATGTGTGCCGACACAAGAGAGCATTGTATGGGCTAAAGAAAGCACGTCGTGCTTGGTACACTCGGATTGAGAACTATTTCACCAGGTTGGGCTTCACCAAAAGTGAAGCGGATGTGAACCTGTATCATATTGTGGTTGATGGTAAGATCTTGATTATCATACTTTATGTTGATGATCTAATTTTTACAGATGATGAGCAGCTGATAATTTCTTGCAAGGTGGATCTTGCAAGGGAGTTTGAAATGAAGGACATGGGACTCCTTCACTATTTCCTTGGTTTGGAAATATGGTAGCAGGATGGTGAGCTATTTATTTCTCAAGGCAAGTATGCCAAAGAGATTCTGGGTAAGTTTCACATGGAGAGTTGTAAACCCATGGAGACTCCATTTCCAGGAAACTGGAGGAAGGAAATTGCTACTTCAGGTGAGGTGGTGGATGCTACTATTTACAAGCAGCTAGTGGGTTCACTGATGTACATGGTGAACACCAGAAAAAAAAATTTGCTACACAGTTAACCAACTGAGTCAAGCTATGGTTAAGCCAACCAAGCTCTTTTGGAAGGCGAGGAAGCATGTCTTGAGATATCTCAGAGGCACTACACAGTATGTATTATGGTAAATATGGACATAGGGAGTGAAGATTCAAGGCTTCACCGATGTAGATTGGGCAGGTATTCCATCAGACAGAAAGAGCACATCAAGAGGGATTTTCAGCATAGGATCGACAACAGTTTCTTGGTATAGTAGGAAGCATCAATCTGTGGCACTCAGTTCAGCTGAGGTAGAGTACATGGCAGCAAGTCAAGCTGCATGTGAGGCCATCTAGATGAGAAAGATCCTGGTTGGTTTGTTTGGTTCTCACATGGATCCGACGGTGATAAATTGTGATAAATAGAGTTGCATTATACTCTCGACTAATCCGGTATTCCATGGTAGGTCCAAAGACATAGACATCTGGTACCACCATCTTAGAGATTGTGTTCAAAGGTGCATTATGTTACTTCAGTACATTGCCACAGAAGATCAGGATGCAGATATTCTGACAAAGGTGCTCGCTAGGAGAAAATTCGAATACCATAGAGGCAGGATCAGGGTGGCAGATAATCCATTTCTTGTTGAGAGGGAGTGTTGAAAATTCAATAAGAAATGTGTGTCTAATTTAATTTTCCCTTAATTAAATTGGAAAATAAAATGTAATCTTATCTCATAATCACTTGTAATAGTTAACTGAGTATGATAAAGTTAGTTAGCTCACGAATTTTGAGTTGAGGGTGGTTGGTGAGGCATGCAGAGTGATTCTATTAATTATTGAGTTTGAGTTGTAGTTAGTGCATTATTTTAATGCACGAGAAATCAGTTAACTCAATTTATTGAGTTAAAGTTAGTTGAACTAGTTGTAACTGTTTGTTGCACTAGTGGAAGAGGAAGTGAATTAAATCACATGTAATTCACATGCAGTGACCTACCATGCAACTGATGATTTACTATTAATAGTTGCATGTGTGTTAGTTCCAGTGGAGACCCAGTTGAGACAAAGGTTAAAGGGATGTTAACTATCGATTGTATCATTAGTAGGCTGCCCGCATGTAGCAAGACATCCATTGGATTTCCCATGAGCATTGCGTAGTTCTGGAAGGCTGAAATTCCTAAAGAATGGGGATTGCATTCCACATGAATTGCACAATCAAGGTATGTTGATTAGAGGCAGGAAATTGGCTAAGTGTTGGTCGATTTTGTCTGGGTCAGTGTGAGACAGTTGTGAGAGTGCATGAGACTCTTGTGAGAAGAGTGCATTGTAATTGTTTCATGATTACATGGTGAATATACAATAGAATATAGAGGGGTTTTGAGAAGCAATATTTCCCCGAGAAAATATCTATGATGTGGTTTTATTTGATTCTTTCTTTACTTTTGATTGGCGATCATGTTTATTTTCCGCAATTGATTTGTAGAAGGATTCAGTATCTGGCTTTAGTACATTTCTTGATTGGGTTGAATCCATTGATATACATATGTTTGTATAATTTCTACAATGGAGAAGGTAGGGAAAAGGTTGGTGATGCCAGGGTTTTCAGGTTGAGACTCCTAAATTTTTTAGTAGGGCTAGGGTTAGAAAACCTAAATTCCGGAAATCCCGAGGCTGACACTACAATCTCCATATCAAACTGTCAGGCCTCCAGCTATTCAATACCCTCCACAAAGTCACGCAACTGTGCCCCAGCTGGCTGTTGATGTTGGTAATGTGACCATATCTGTTCTGGCGCCAAAGAATCAGAAGAGTAGTCCAATAGCTCTTCCTCCATAACGGATTTATCGACATTTTCGGTTGGTCCCATGTCAAAAATACCTAGTAAAAGGTTCTTCCCCAAGCCTTGAACGTTCCCAGACAAAAAGGCAGTAATCGTCAGTAATGGTGATGGGGTCCAGGGTCGCGACTATAGAGTAATGATACACGTATGCAAATAGACTAAACCTCTTTCCACGAAGCCCAACGTAGGTCAAACCTAATACTGCCAAAACCCCAAATGTCGCGAGAAAGATGGTCGAGGTTAACAAAAACCTTCACGAGCTGGTGTCGGTAGTCCAAGAGAAAAAACAGGTTAACAAGTGTGTTCACGTCGAATATCGTGATAGGTTAAAGATAACAAGAATAGGATATTACACCAACGAGCGAGGGAGGAGTGAGAAATAAACCAGAGTCGCCATAGCTAGGGTAATTAAGGTTTCTCTTCCACCTCTTCATCCTTTGGGACTTCGTCGGGACTTAGGAAAATCATCATTTACATTAACATAATATAATATTAATAAAGAATTTTAATGATTTTATTAACTTATTTATTAATAAAAATCATATATTATTCATTAACCGCTCTGGAATTAAATTTTCTAAACTAACTAAAAACAACTAGTTTTTAACTGCTTGTTTTCAATGGTTAGTTTTCAATGGCTATCTACAGGCAATGATGCATCCTCACTATTTATTCATTAAGATTGGTCATCTTTTTCACATTTTCATAAGGATGAACCACATTAGATAGTTCGAAACGTGGAGCAAATCCTAATGATGTGATTAATCCAAAAGACATTTATCTATATATTTCACTTTATTATTTATTATGATAGATAAAACATTACAATTTTATCATACTTGTCATGATAGTGTATATTGTAATTAAATTTTCAACCTAGGTTTAACTGTCAATTAATTTCCAAATTTTTGAAACAAATTTATAAAAAATTTCAAAATTTAAATATTAAATTTTAAAAATTTAAAATTTAAATTTCCAATTTTAATGGGATGAGTTACAAGCAGTGACATATTTTACTTTGTTTTAAATACAACTATAAGAAATAAAAATTATTTATGAAAAATACGAAATTGTATTATCACCAAGTATGTTAATAATTAATTAACACTAACAACATTAATCAATTAATACCAAGAATCAGTATTTTATCCATCAAATCAATCCACAACAAAAACTAAATATAAATGGTCAAATGTCTATTCGGTTTCATCCATGGCTTTGGAAACCAGCCCTAATGATACTCTAAACATTCAAACTAGTAATTGGGGTCGGAGATGATGGGTGCCAACGAAGAAATCATATTAATAATATTATTCTCTAAACACAAGCAATGGATAGAATAAAATAATAAGAATAATTATATTTTTTTTTATGAATAAATAATAATAACTATTAAATATTTTATACGTTATTTTAATAGTTTAAATTAGTTAAAACATTAAACATTTTAATATAAAAATAATAATATATTTTTTAATTAAATATTAATTAAGTATAATTAATTAAAGTATAATAAGTATAATTAAGTACCGATTACCCCGTATTTCTACTTTTACAGGTTCTACCTACTCTGCAATTGTGAATGCATTTCTTCCCATTATGAATTTATTAATTAGCAAAAATGAATACAACAGGGACAGACGCTTTAACCTTACACTTGAGGTTCGCTCTATCCAATTAATCTCGTTAAACTGGACATCATATGAGTCAAAAGAATTAACCTCGGGGTCTCAATCTCTCAATCAAGAAATGGAAGGGATGCTATGGGCATCCTGCCGCCAATCAGGAAATGGAAGGGATGCTACAGTCATCCTCCTGCCAATCAGGAAATGGAAAGGATGCTACGGGCATGCTCCCGCCCTTGTGTTTGTTAGGAATATGCATAAAGTCGGAACAAGTAGGGATTGGACATGTAACTTCTCCAACTCGATCGACTGCTACTCATGTTGATGCTTTCAGTGTTGGTTTTAGTGTTGGTGGATTCGGAAGGTACAATTACTCTAGAAAGTCACAGTTGCCCCTATTGTTGGTGGTGCTTAAACAATCATTGTGCTTTTCTTACCTTTGATATTTGTAGTTTGTAGTTATATGTAAACAAAGACTAGGTTCCCATGGAGCCTCTCCGGTTAAATCAAAAGAAACTGAAAATAAAAGTATATGACAGAATCGTTAGCTTTCATTAAAAAGAGTAAGTGTGTTGTGAAGTTTTTAAAAAATTTGGAATTTCAATAAAAGAATGAATGATTAAAAAAAAATCAAATTGTTTTTATATTTAATAAAATAGCTTAGAAAGAGTTTTTTTAGTTTTAATTTATTATTATTATTATTATTTCGGTTAAAATTATTTTATTATTTAATCAAAATATTCATTTATTATACACCAGTCTTGTTGTTCTCTTAGTCTCATTCCAATCAGATTTATTGGCGGGGAGAGCAATGTATAAACTGAGGAAGTGTTTCTATGCTTTACATATCAGCCTAATACAAAAAAACACCCTCACTCCAATCAGATTATTGACTAGGAGAGCAATGCAAAAACTGAGAAAGTGTTTTCATTCTTCAACCTAATACAAAAAATCCAAAAATCCAATAACACAGAAAGCATCAAGAATTAACAAACATCCAACTTTCATTACATATTAGTGAGGTAGGACAGGTGTGTGGCTAGCTTCTTGAGAAGGAGGTCCTGGGTCGTGGTGGACATGGAACTCCAAATAAGCAAGGCAGACATCCATCTTGTCCAGTTTGACATTGGAATGCCTCTTGTTTCTTTTAAGGGTGACTAAACCATCCATCATGTCCCATTGATTTTGCTACAAGTCGCTGAGGAATGAGATGACTTTGTTTCTATCCTCATGTCTTTGATGCCTCATCTTCTCCAACGTTGTCATTATACCTCTCATCTACGCAGCAAGGGAATCCAAGGTGGGAGGCTAGTCTACATGATCTGGGAATTGAACCAGATCTTTCGCCAATGTTGCGCCCTCAGTAGGTTCATCCTCCTCATTAGTTTCCAGTCGTCGAGCTCGGTCCATAGTTTGACCACGGGGCCCCACTTCTCTCTTGGCCTCACCCCTCTGCCTTAACATCTCCAAGGTGGTTGTGGAACACCAAAAGTAGAATTCAACAAAACTACTACCGACACACCCACTCTAGAATACCCAGATGGTTTGATGTTCATCTAACAGGAATAACCATCCCATCGATTTTAAACCTCAAGCTCCCCACTTTAAAACCCAACACATGCTTACCCTTACCAAGATTCAGAAACTAACAATCACATAAGATAAAAACTCAATAAAATCACTACCATAACCACATCACTCAAAACCAACCTCCCAATACTCAAAGCAGTAGGGCCAGTCATACCTAAGCTTAATTTTCTTCCACAAACAGACTACACAGTTAAACTGAAGAAAGTAACCATCGAGGGATCCCCAAACCATAATTGACACAAGGAAATTGCCAGGCGAAACTAAAAGCCTTAACAGAGCACATACCAAGTTGGCGCCAGGATTACTGGAGTCAAGTCAACACCCAGGCTTCACAAGCCTGGCAGACCCCACTATACACTTAGTTAACACTAACCAGAACTAGTGCATACTCCCTCCAACTCGGTCTCGAGTATCCCACACGTCGTGCCAGGGAACCAAAGTTTGCACTCTCAGAAAAATGCTTCGCTCAACAACTACCATAGAGGCCCAATTCACCAATGAGTCCAACGTGCACATAACGGTATCTTTTGCACACTCTAAGACAAATATTCCCTTGTTACTGTCGCCTATACCTAGGATACTCCAATAGAGGATAATGAACGCCCATCATGATTTAAAACCTACACCCACCTTCTTGAGGCTTTGTCGCCTCTGGCCCTAGTTGTCATGGTCGTCATTCACGCATTCAACATTCGTTGCACACATGTATCTGGTCTACCTCGGGCCCTATGATCTATACCTTGTTCATTCACCCCCATCGGGGTAAATTTTAATTCATTTAAAAATATTTATATTTATTTTTTAAATAAATAGTTTAAAATGAAAAATAATATATTTATTTATTTTCTAATTTATTACATAAATTAAAAAGAGTACATTTTATTAAATAAATAACTAGCATAGATCTCTCTTAACTCTGTATCTATCAAGCACCAAGATACATCAAATCTCTTAATGTGCAAACATTTTTTCTAAGTTCAAAAGAGATTTAATAAGTTAAGATGGATCTACATTGGTTTAATTTTCCCCTTTAAATAGATTATATTCCACATGACCATGGGTTCTTATAAACTTGGAGCTAAAAAATGGTTGGCAACTTGACCATGTTAGATTTACCTTAATTATCTCACAAAAATTAATAAAAATAATGACGTAGATTTTTTGTTTTATTTTATTTTAATTTGAGTTTCTTTTTATTTTAAAGTAGGGTTATTTTTATTAGAGTAGTCTTTAATTGTGTTCGAAAGTTTTCCGGTTTATTTTTTTATCTAATTTGAAGCAAGAATTCATTAAAATCACAAGTTTGACAGGTGACTCTTCACAATCTAGGTCCGCCAAAAGTTTCTATATATGCAATCAAAACCTTAATTTAAACAACACAAATCAAGATTTGGCCACAAATCTTTTAGCCAGATTGCTAGAAATTAAAATCCAAAAAGTAGCACTTAAAGACTACTCCATTTTTTTTCTTTTTTACATAACAAGAGATTACACCATCTCTTCCATGCTAAGTTGAAGAGTATCTCTTAACTCAATTTAAAAAAAATACATTTTAGATATATTTTTAAGCACCCAATACAAATAAAATGATAAAATAACTTTTTTTAAAAATATTTTTCTAATTTATATTTTGAGTTCATTTAAAATATTTTACTAAACCCCTTTGGTTTTGGTTTAAAACTTTTTAATTAAAAATATAAAATATAAAATGCTAGATGTATGAAAAGGAGAGATGAGAAGACCTATAATCACTTTGGTCACTTACCCAAATATTTTCTTTGACCATATGGATGGAAGGCAAGCTTGTGGGTCTCCTTGAAAATCTAATTAAGTGTTGTTTTTTATTTAGGGGATCATATTTAATAAACTTTGGTGGGAATTTAGTAGTTAAGTTTTAGGATTTTGGATGCCCAATTTTTTTTAATAATTATGAAAACCATTAAATATATTAAATACACAATAATTTAAAATTTATAAATAATAATAAATAATATTTCCAAAAAAATATATATTTTACGTTTTTTCTCATGTTTTAAGGAGAATAACCCTTTATTAACTATTATCAATTAAATATATTGAACCTGTTGAAGTTTACAACCTCTACACATATTTATTGGTTAATCATGTAATTTTTCATCATTTACTTTTATACAAACTATACACATATTAATTGGTTAATCATGTAATTTCTCATCATTTACTTTTATTCATTTTTCACTTAGGATTTTTTTTTTAAGAAAAAAAAAAACTAATAAAAGTGCATATTACATTGAATACACATAGCTTTCAATATTTTAAACAGGAAATGCTAATAGCAATCTTAATAATTTATTGAATATTTTATTATAGTATAAGTAAAATTGAAATTAAGATTTTTCTTTTTCTTTTTCTTTTCAATTTTGTATTAAATAGTTATGTTTTTTTGAAATGCTCTTTATATATAATCTATTTAGAAAAACATGTTATGTAAAATATTATGAGGCCTTTGTTGTTGTGTGAATAATGAAGGTGAAGCAATGATTTGGTTTCCAATCATGGAACAAATTAACTACAAGGATTTTATAGAATATGTTGGCGTTAAACAAGTGAATCTATGGCAATGATTTTGTTTTTAAGCATGGAACAAATTAACTAAAAGGATTTTATAGAATTTGTTGGTGTTAGGAAAGTGACACTTAAGAAAGATTTTGTGGCTCCAAACTGCTTCAAAATCAAGGAATTTGGATGTGACCCATGCAACAAGGCTAATTTTGCATTATCTTTTTATGTATTGGACTTCATTTGGGTTTCATGTTCTCTATGTACTTAAGCATGGTTTGATTAATTTTTTGAAATTTTTAGGTGTTAAGGGTAGTTCTTGGAAAGAAAACATTGTTTCTTTCCCTTCCCAAATCTAGGTTTACCCTATTTCCTTCTCCAGAGGGGCCCCTACTCTCTTACAAATTTTCACAATCATATTTTTAATAATCTCATTTTTTGTGTGTGAGATTATTGCGTAGCATTTCAATGAGGATGTTTAATTTCTATTTCTTATAATACTATTGTGTTTTAAAATTTAAGTGGTTAAACTTTAGAGTTAACCTTCTTAAGTAAAAAGGAAAGTAGTATGTCTTAATAATAAGTTCATAGGCTAATTCTTATTAAAGCAACACAATATTTATTAAATAATTATACCTTACCTTTATTCACTTAATGCAATTGTAGACTTTTTTTCCCTTACAAATTTGTATTTATTATTTTTATTATGAAATTGTAAAATTTAATTTACTCTTTCTTAATGAGTATTTACCCATATTTTTCCCTTTTATTCTATCAAATATTTGAAAATTTAAAATCTACTTGGCACCATTGACCTTTAATTAATTTTTAAAACCTTCAATTTAAAGGGTGAAATAAAAATTTACCTATATCTATGTGTGGGTGTGTGGAAACACACACAAACATAAAAGGATATATATATATAACAATTTCAAAATGGACCAAGGAAAATAAAGAAGTTAGAAACAAGATGAAACTATAATAAAAGTACATATTGTATGGCGTTTATAAACTCTAAGGTAAACACGTGTTCACAATATGAAACTCACTAAGTTGAGTGTGGATCTTTGGGCATGCTAGAAAAATTTTGTCCCTGTCTTAACTCACATCAAGCAATCCAGCACCATACACCCAAAACCTAAACTCTGAAACTTGGAGGTTGAAACTCACGTTCTCACCCCCCATTTATATGCTATATAAAACAATAAGCTATGGGGATGGAGTAATTAAATTGAAGGGTCTTTTAGTGGTTCAATAAAAATAAAAAAGAGACATACATTTCTTTTAGAGAGTTTTTATGTATTTGTGTTAGTATGCTCATTATATATCTCAAATTGTATAAAATGGATTTATTTAGTAGTTGGAAAAGGAACACTTAAATGGGAAATTACCATGGCTCCTCTACATTTTATAAATTCATAATTGAAGTTGAACATGAGTAGGTCTGAGCCTTTCAAATCTTGAGAAGTTGGGTAGAGAGATGCTTGTTAAACAATGATGAATTTCTTCAAAACACATACCTTGTATATTATTATTGTTTTCCCTTTATATTATTAGTGCTTGAAATTTTATAATCCTTCCAAATCCCTATTTAAAAATATAAGTGGGTTCAAATTTGTTATATTATTTATACAATTCTCTTTAAATGCAACTCTAAGTTTCATCACACTGAAGTTGAGGTCAATTGCTCCTCTCCAAAATGCATTACAACAAAAGAATTTGAATATGCTAATTGAAAACTTTCACAGAATAATTCAATATGGCTTTCAAAGCTCTAGAATTAAGTAAGCTACAAGAAGGCAACAACTATAGATACTTTTCTTAATTCATTGACTAATTTCACAATGATAAACATGATTTAATATGTAAACAATAATAATTATACATCATTTCCCTAAATCATTGGGTAGTTTAGTATTAACTAGCATGATCCAATATCTCTATTCTTTAAAACATATGCTTACAATTTTACCTGATTTCATTTTGCTTTATGATCAAATGAATTTAATAAGATAAAACAAAAAAACATATATCAACAAAAGATTTCTATGTAAAAAATTAATAAAAAAAATGTCATAAATTTTCTTGAGAAGTTTATTTGATAGATAAGAGTGCCAGTCAAATTTATACCTAGATTCTGATATTTTGTCTTACATTAAAATATATAAATTTGATGAAATATAAAGTAAATTTAATTAAAAATAAAACATAATATTATATTTTTCCTCTCAGCCAAACATTATGACTCTCATGCCAGGAAATGGTTCCGCAGGCCACCTGGCTCCCAAAAAATTCCTTTGAACGCAGGTACATACCATTAAATTCCCACGGGAGAATGATATTCATCAGCTTAATGAGACAATACACTTGTGTAGTGTAACCATGTACTCAAATGATGGCTCGAAATCATTGTGCGGGAAGGATCTTGAAGCCAATGGTAGAGGATGAAGTTATAGCAAGCGTATTACCACCTTTTGCTGGGTTTGTGAAGCTCTGGTGTCGTACTGCCTATGTCTTTGAATATCTTCCAATGTTTGTTGTTTAGTATGCCTGAAATACTCATCGCCAACATGTACAACTTGACTGGTCCAACCCTAAGTATAATGTGGTTGGGTCAAAGACGACCCTGCAGCATGTACAACTTGACTGGTCGAGAATGGCGGTTTGTGGTTTTATAAATGGCTTCTTGGTGATCGAGTATATGACAAACCTCAGTTTGGGGGTGGACAACTCTTCACAAGTTTGCGGGTGGTGAAACTCATGGACTACGTTTCATGGCTATTCTGGGGATTATAGCTTGGGTGCGTCCTGGAAGTCGTTGGTTAAATGTGCCTAGTGGGATTGGGGCTCGAGATTCCAAACCCAAGGCTAGTCCAAGGTTACTATGTGTCACGCCCCCATCTTGTGCACCCTTGCTGGCAGGTCGTGCGGCACCGGCTAAACGGCCTCCTTTCATTTTTACCATTTTCCGGACTATGCCTCAACTTATTTTTTTAAGTGTTAGTCTTCACTTTGTTATTATGTTTTATAGCAGAATTATAAAACATCAACCATCATTCGGAAATGCACCAAAACAGATTGAAGAAACGCAATTTTATATATTAAATACGATAAAATTGTCTCGCTGGATTATACAGGTCGAGAGCCTGTTTTTACAAAGAAGTGTGCCGACTCGGCCCGTCGCACCGTTTGGTTAGGTCGTGAGTCACCCGACTCGACCCGACGCCGTGTATCGTCCGCCTGTCGTTCCTTTCGTGCCGCGCGCCCACCGTTACCCAAAGTACACGTAGTGCGCTCGGTCAACTTCCCTGTCGCACCTTGCCGATGCTTGGTTGCCGCAGCGCCCGTGCTACAACGCGCTACCACCGTCGCGTTTCAAGTCTTCGCTCGGCTCGTCTCTTCGTTGGCTGCCCGCCCGGCGGGCGCATCCATCGCTCGATCCGCAAGTCCTTTGCTGCGGTGCGCTTGGATAGCTCACCGTTGGTTGGTTGTTCGCTCTCCAACACGCCCCGTATATATACACGCTTGTCGTTGTAGAGTTGGGTCGCTCGGCCGACCCAAGCCGACCCGCCCGTTATATCGGTCGCCCACGAAACGTTGTGTCATGGGGTGTGGGGCGTTCGGCCGACCCGAGCTGACCCCCACGTTGGCTACTCGTGCGCCCTTCGCCCATATTAACGCCCGTCGGTTCATTGTGGTGTCGCGTCGCCTCGCGCCCGTGTCTAGAATTGGTCGCTCGTCGCCGCTATAACCGTTTCAACCGCCCATTGTTTAATACGGCCGAGACGCCCGTGTGGGCGCGCCCATCGCCGTGGCGCGCGCCCGTTCTACCGAACCGTTCATGAGCGCTCGTGAGGGGCGCCCGACTCACCCGAGTCGTGGGCGTCCAACTCGTGGGCGTTACATACTCCCCCACCTTGAGTCATTGACGTCCTCGGCAATCCGATAGATCTCATCAACTCTCGGTCAAACTCTGCTATTTATTTCTTCCATCTCCACAGCGTTTCCTCCAGTTCCCAGCTCGAATCCTCCGGTCGACCTTCCCACTGAATGAGAAATTCTCTCCGTGCATTGCCCGCAACTCCTGTTGTTCGAAGATCAAGGATCTTCTCCAAAACTAAGTCTGGTTTGTCAATGATCATCGCTGGTCCTCTCGGTGGTGCTGCTTGATCTGGATCATCAGCATCAAGTCTGCCTCTCTTCAGTTGACTTATGTGGAAGACAGGGTGCCTGGCATGCATATGGTCTGGAAGTTCCAACTCGTATGCAACTTCACCAATCCTCTTCTTTATGCGGAAAGGCCCATCATATCGTCTCGTCAAAGATCTAGCAGTCCCTTTGGGTGGCTGAAACTGATCTCCGGTGATCCTCAGATAAACCTTGTCTCCAACATCGAAGTCCGCATCCGTTCTACCTCTATATGCCTGTTTCTTCATCCTTTCTGCAGCATCGTGCAGATGCATCCGTGCTATCTCCAAGTTTTCTTCCCATGCTGTCAAGAACCTCTTGGCATGGGGGCTCCTACCAAATCCTCTTGGTAACACCGTATGCGGTGCAAGTGGCATCTGTCCATTCACCAACTCGAATGGAGAATACCCCGTTGCAGAACTCTTCTGCATATTTTAGCTAAACTGAGCAATATCCAGGAGTTTTGGCCAATTTTGCTGATCAGCCATAACATAATGTCTCAAGTAGTCCTCCAGCAATGCGTTTATCCGTTCGGTCTGCCCATCTATCTGCGGATGGTAACTCGAACTTTGCAGCAATTCTGTCCCAACTAGCTTGAACAGGGCGTTCCAAAACTTCCCTGTAAAACGTGAATCCCTATCAGATATGATACTCATCGGTATCCCCCAATACTTCACAACGTATTTGAAGAAAAGCTCAGCTGTCATCTCTGCCCCACATGGTAACTTCGTCGGAACGAATGTAGCATACTTGGAAAAATGGTCGACAATGACCATGATTCCGTTATACCCCTAAACCATTGGTAAGTGAGAAATGAAGTCCATAGAGACACTTGCCCATGGTCTCTCCGGAATCGGCAAAGGCTGCAACAATCCTCCCTGTCTATGATGATCCGATTTGTCTTGTTGACAAATGATGCACGTGTGTACATACTCTTCCACTTCCTGCCTCATCTTCTCCCAGAAGTACCCCCTCTCCAACAATGCCATAGTCCGACGTTGACCTGGGTGGCCAGCCCAATTTGAGTCGTGGAACTCCTTCAAAAGGTGCCTCCTAAGTCCCGATGACTTTGGAATGTAAAGTCGGTCACCATAAAACAAGAAGCCATCCCGCAAGTAAAACTTGCGTGTCTTCCCCTCCTTAACCTGCTTCATGATCAACTTCGCTTGTGTATCTGTCTCCACGCTAGCTCTAAGTCTCTCTTGCATCTCCGCAGGCATATTGACCCTGCTTCTTGTCCTATCAGCTCGGCCTTCGGCTTCCAATGCTGCTAGTTGCGCCTTTCGACTGAGGGCATCTGCCATAGCATTGAGCTTCCCCGGTCTGTACTCAAGAGTCATGTCAAACTCAGCCAAGAAGTCCTGCCAACGTGCTTGCTTCGCTGACAGCTTCGGTTGAGATGCAAAGTAACTTGCAGCAACGTTGTCAGTCTTGAAAACGAATGGTTTCCCAACCAAGTAATGTCTCCAGACATGCAGACAATGAATGATGGCAGTCATTTCCTTCTCGTGAACCGGATATCTGCGCTCTCTATCCTGCAACTTCTAACTTTCATAAGCCACTGGATGTCCATCCTGCAATAGAACCCCTCCGATTGCAAAATATGAAGCATCAGTTTGAACCTCAAACGGTCTCTCGAAATCAGGTAGCCTCAGTATCGGTGCTGTCACCATCCTTCTCTTTAGCTCTTCAAAAGCTTCACGACACTTCTCGGTCCAACTCCATCGTTTCCCCTTCTTCAAAAGGTCCTTCAGTGGTGCAGTTATCTTGGAGTACCCCTCTACAAAATTTCGTTGGTAGTTGGTCATTCCCAAGAAAACCCTCATATCATGGACATTCTTCGGTTCTTCCCAATCCTCTATTGCCTTGATTCTACTCGGCTCCATCCGTATATAACCCGACCCAACAATGTGTCCAAAGAACGGAATCTTGGTCTGAACGAACATACACTTGGATTTCTTCAAGTATAGCTGATGTTTCTTCAGCGCTTCGAAGACTAATGCCAAATGCTTCTTATGATCCTCCATGTTATCACTGAAAATAACGATGTCATCCAAGTACACCACCACAAAGGTGTCAAGGTGTGGACGTAGTACATCGTTCATCAAAGTGAAAAATGTGGCTGGAGAGTTGCACAACCCGAATGGAATGACTAGGAATTCGAAGCTCCCATATCTCGTCACTATCGCGGTCTTCTTCTCGTCTCCTTCAGCTATCCGCACTTGATAATACCCCTGTTTCAAGTCCAGCTTGGAAAACACTCGGGCTTTCGCAAGCTTATCGAAACAATCCGCTGCTAGCGGTAAAGGATATCTGTTCCTTATCGTTTGCTTATTCAAGGCACGATAATCACAGCACATCCGTAGTTCATTCGTATCCTTCTTTCGTTGGAACAAAACTGGAGCACCATACGGGGACCTTGAAGGTCGAATGAAACCTGCTTCGGCTAATTCCTTCAGCTGCTTCTTCAACTCTTCCAATTCCGGCCCTGACAGTCGATAGGGAGCTTTGGCTGGAGGTTCCTTCCCCGGCTCTAGCTCAATGGCATGGTCCACTGCACGCCTTGGTGGTAGTACTTTCGGAAGCTCATCAGGCATAAGATCTGCATATCGCTCTAGCACATCGGAAATCTCGGCAGGAATAGGAATCCCCACTCCATCAGTCTCGACTCCTCGGATGACTATCGCAAATGTCTCGATCCCTGGGTCCTTCATAGCTTTACTCATACTTGGTTCAGAAATGTACTGCACACTCACTTCCCTACGCTGCGCATGAGTAGGTATAGTCCACCATCGTGAGTCCTTCCATATAACTATCTCACTGCTTGAAGGTGAAACAACCACACGGTTGCCCTTCAAAAAGTCCTGCCCCAATATTACGTCAAAGTCGCTCATCTCCATCACGGTGAAGTCCAGACAACCTTGCCAATCACCAATACGAACCGGCACTTCGTTTGCCAATCCTGACACTTTCGTTCTGGAGTTCACTACCTTTACTTCCGCATCATTGGGAAGTAGTTGCAACCCAACTACCTTCGCTACTTCTGTCGACATGAAGTTGTGTGTGGCACCGGTGTCCACCAGTGCTTGCACATTCTTGCCTAGAAGCTCTAGGTCAAGAAAACCCAGACTATGCAACCAAGCTTCATGAGAAATACCTGACTACATACATACCTGTTTACGGTAGCATTTCTTGTCGCCTCTGATACCATCTCTCACGCCCCCATCTTGTGCACCCTTGCTGGCAGGTCATGCGGCACCGGCTAAACGGCCTCCTTTCGTTTTTACCATTTTCCGAACTACGCCTCAACTTATTTTTTTAAGTGTTAGTCTTCACTTTGTTATTATGTTTTATAGCAGAATTATAAAACATCAACCATCATTCAGAAATGCACCAAAACAGATTGAAGAAACACAATTTTATATATTAAATACGATAAAATTGTCTCGCTGGATTATACAGGTCGAGAGCCTGTTTTTACAAAGAAGTGTGCCGACTCGGCCCGTCGCACCGTTTGGTTGGGTCGTGAGTCACCTGACTCGACCCGACGCCGTGTATCGTCTGCCCGTCCTTCCTTCCGTGCCGTGCACCCACCGTTACCCAAAGTACGCGTAGTGCGCTCGGCCGACTCGCACGTCGCACCTTGCCGACGCTTGGTTGCCGCAGTGCCCGTGCTACAGCGCGCTACCACCGTCGCATTTCAAGTCTTCGCTTGACTCGTCTCTTCGTTGACTGCCCGGCCGGCGGGTGCATCCGTCACTCGAT
The DNA here is from genome assembly GCA_034641835.2 of Pinus albicaulis. Taxonomy (NCBI): domain Eukaryota; kingdom Viridiplantae; phylum Streptophyta; class Pinopsida; order Pinales; family Pinaceae; genus Pinus; species Pinus albicaulis. Next base: position 766,638,113 of record CM076571.1, on the reverse strand, counting down.
CCGCAAGTCCTTTGCTGCGGTGCACTTGGATAGCTCGCTGTTGATTGGTTGTTCGCTCTCCAACACACCCCGTATATATACACGCTCGTCGTTGTAGAGTTGGGTCACTCAGCCGACCCGAGCCGACCCGCCCGTTATATTGGTCGCCCATGAAACGCTGTATCGTGGGGTGTGGGGCGTTCGGCCGACCCGAGCCGACCCCCACGTTGGCTACTCATGCGCCCTTCGTTCGTATCAACGTCCGTCGGTCCGTTGTGGTGTCGCGTCGCTTCGCGCCCGTGTCTAGAATTGGTCGCTCATCGCCGCTATAACCGTTTCAACCGCCCTCGTTTAATACGGCCGAGACGCCCGTGTGGGCGCGCCCGTCACCATGGCGCGTGCCCGTTCTACCGAACCGTTCATGAGCGCCCGACTCACCCGAGTCGTGGGCGTCCAACTCGTGGGCGTTACACTATGCTGTCCTTGGACTATCTTAGTTTATTTATGACTAATTCCTCCTTTAGTTACTACCGGCTAAATGATGGCCACTGCCAGAATTTAAGTAATTTTCTGCGTATGGACTTTGTTGGAATTAATGGAGAAATCCATAGTTAGGTTTTTGTTATCATAGAGATAGGATTGAGATTCTAATCATAGATCTCATATCCTGATATTAAGGGAGTGGTTGAAACCATCCCATTAGTGTGAGAGCCTATATAATTAAGGCTCATCTCATTCAATGTAATAGAGTGTATGTGTGTATACACTCTCCAGGTTCTCACCTGGAGAGATATTTGATCAATTGCTGATTTTATCATGGTATCAGAGCTTCAGGTCGAAGCTAAATGGACCTGTGCTGTGTATACGAATTGGAGTGAGGCTAAATCTTTGGAGGCCGAGAAAAAAAATTGCTGGAGGACGCGCTGAAGGAGAGCACAACTCATAGTACTGCGTAAGACTCTGAGCGATTTGGAGTTGCGTGTGTGGATCATTCTGGATCGACGCAACCGTGTGGGTGTCGGATTGACGTAGTCGTGGTTGGAGCATATGGTTGCTGTGTGATTTCTTGGTTTGTCACATACATCATAGTGGATCAAATCTGTGAAAGTATTTGAACTCAGATTTTATCCATTCAAGAGGTCATTGTAGTAGCTCTGAGATGGGTCGACGACACTCCCCGTCGCCTAGCTGATGCATGGTGTTAAACAAACTCATGAGAGAGGAGTAACTAAGATGTGAGTGGTTGTTTAGATCCAGACAGAGAGATCGAATTGGGGTGTTTTCTAGAGGCTATGGTCGTTGAATCAGTGATTTAATCTTTGCGTGAAGAAAGCAGATTGTTGTAGATTTGTACATCTTTTTGTTTTGTTGTTCTAAGTGGCATAAATTCTTTCATCCCGGTCGTTTTCGGTTACCTTTCATCTCTACTCGTTGTATCCATTGCACAGCTACATCAGAAGTCGATATGTTTTGGCTGTAGATATAATTTAGCATCAGATTTGGACAGTGTTGTGGCATTGCGTGAGACACAACATATCTTCATTATTCGAGCCAACGATCACTAAACATATGTGAGCTACCATGAGGTGCTTGCTGTTGCAGACTTTGAATCATAGCATTTGCACTTTGTGCTTTGCACAGCGAAGGATTCTTGCGTACATCGAGAAGATATGTATAGTGAACAATTCATTGTTTTGATAATGAATCAAAGAACTGGGAAAGAGAGAGCGCCCAACTGTACAACAAAAAAGAGAGAGCTGCGAGCAGAGAGCTAACTACTAGCCGAACGATTTCAACGATGCCATAGAGGGAGCTAGAGTTACTACAAAGAATTTTAAATGACCAGTTAGAAAGTCTGACATAGCTTCGCCACAAGATTTTATTTCTCCATAATCTTCTGCCTGTTCGACTTCTGCAACTGAATCAATCTTGCGAGGTTTGAGCTTTGGTTCACTTGGATTCGAATGTGAATTTCTAGGAATTGGTTGCTGACGAATGCAATTGAGAGACAGAGCCCTGGGATCTGATTTGAAGGGAGATGCCTTCACAATGAGCAGTGAAATCTTTGACAATGACTCAATCATTTTCTGCAGCTCCTACAATAAATATGTGTTATTAGAGATTGCTAATCACATGCATCAGAATTGGATGGCGATATCGTTTCCAGCTTGTTGAGAGGTCGTTTGTTGCTCGAGCCGAGGGCACTGAGACCTACGTGGCATAGAAGCCACAGTCTACAAGGTTCTACTGTTGAAGAGCTTCCAAAGGGAGGATTCCCGCCTGCATGGTAACGGGTTGTTGGAACTCGTAAGAGGATCGAGTGGAGTCGAAATCTGGAAGCAAGACAAAACCAGATAAGCTAGACCTTTTTTAACAACATGTCTATTTTTTTAGATATTTTTTCTGCTGATGATGATGATGATATTCTCATGTTGGCATTTGGAGGCTTTAGCATGAGAAGTATTTTTAAGTCTGGATATTTTTCAGAAAAACAATGTGGTTCTGTTGATGACCACGAGAAACAAGTGGCACAATCCGTTATGCAAGATCCTGATATTGAAGAGTCACAAGTTGATCTTCAGGAGGGATGTAAAGATGAACAAAGTGTTGAAGATCAATTCCATGAGCCACATGAAGCTGATGGAGAAGACGTGGCAGAAGAAGATAGAGCTGGAGAGAATTTAAAATGTGATAATCTCATCAATATTTATGTGTGTGCAGATGACAACATTGCTGACACCAGAAATGGTGAGAGAAAACAGTTTTCTATTAAGCCTGTCATAACTTTCAAAAGGGTGAGGATAAGCATTCAAGCTTTCCATCACTCAGGAATAAATGAGGCAAAGATACATCACTATCTCATGAAAAAGAAAGTGAAGATGAAGCCTCATCCACGAATGAACAAATATGGTCTTACAAGCATAAAGACCAAGATGAAAACTCTATTACCAAGTTTTTTATGTCTTTTTTTTACCATTGTAAGCCTAGCTGAGACTAGACCAGCAGGCGTATGTTCTCATATGTTATTGTTCTGTATCATTTCTCCAGTGAGAGTGTTAGAATTAATGAATTCATGATTCAGGTTGTTATTATCATGAGAACAGATTGAAAGTTTAATGCTAGAGTCATATCACGATATTAAGGGAGTGGTTGAAGCAACTCCCATTGGTCACTGGGCTTCTCTTAGTTAAAGTGTCTCATTCAATGTAATAAATTGTGTGTGTGTATGTGTGTGTATACACTCTTGAGTTCTCACACAAACTGTGATAGATTCTTTGATTTTATCATTTTTTATTTTATTGTTTATGGTGACAACATTGTGACACCGAGAAATGGTGAGAAAACAGCCTTCTATTGAAACATGCTTTCAAAGGCGATGACATTCAACTCATCACTCGAGAAGAAATGAGGCAAAGATACATCACTATCTCATGACAAAGAAAGTGAAGATGAAGCCTCATCCACGAATGAACAAATATGGTCTTACAAGCATAAAGACCAAGATGAAAACTATGTTACCAAGTTTTTTATGTCTTTTTTGTACCATTGAAAGCCTAGCTGAGACTAGACCAGCAGGCGTATGTTCTCATATGTTATTGTTCTATATCATTTCTCTATTAAGGGGGAGTGTTGGAATTAATGGAGAAATCCATAGTTAGGTTGTTGTTATCATAGAGATAGGATTGAGATTCTAATCATAGATCTCATATCCTGATATTAAGGGAGTAGTTGAAACCATCCCGTTAGTGTGATAGCCTATATAATTAAGGCTCATCTCATTCAATGTAATAGAGATTGTGTGAGTGTATTTGTACACTCTCTAGGTTCTCACCTGGAGAGTCATTTTCATTAATTTTATCAGACTTTAGGCTTTAACTACATTTTTATGCTCGACATGCTCATGAGGAAAAACATATGTAATATGAAGAAGCTTAAACTATGTTTCTCGGATGGTTTCCCATAGGGCATCCCATAACACAACGACGATCTCTATGTATTCTTTTGCATCAATAATATAAAGTCGAAGTTTAAAAAACACAAATTATTATATATTTAAATATAAAAGATAGAGATAAGGGACATGCGTCTTAATTTCACTTGTTTTTAATACATCTTTTACTATTTTATAAAACAATATCATTTTAATTTTAATAAAAACTAATAAAATAATTTAAGTTATTAGAGTTTAATTATTTATGTGTTCAAATGTTGAATGTGTACCAATATTGGAATATATGTACTCCACTTTATACATATCTTTATTTTTTATAACGATGTCATGATTTTTTCTTGTTAGCAATTTTTTTTTCTCGATGGAAAACAGATTATAGGTGGTTTTATCTTTCTAAAATTAAAAAATATTGTACTTTTTTTATTCAAAAATGAAATGAAAAGAGACATACAGTTACATCGCATAATATAGTTTTAAAATCATCAAAAATCATTAAAAATCATCACACAGGTTTTATGAAGAAATAAAAAAATTCAAGAGAACCTGTGAATTTTACAGTGACAAATCAACTATAAAATAAATTTTCCATAACTAAAAAAACATTATAGAAATATTACATATAAATTGGAATATCCAACGAATGTTAAGACTAACAATAAAAGTTTTAGATAGTATGATAATATGTCTCTGAGAGAGAGAACAAAACCAATCAAAACATTCACTAAGACAACCAAAATTGATAATGAACTATCTGCAAAAGAATTGTGCCAGATTAGGATAGGTGGTAACGAGGAAAACATGATCTTTCAATTATATTTGAGGATTCTCATTCTTCAAAGAAGATAGTACCCGATTTTGAGGTGAGGATTCTTTCGGATAAAGAGTCTGCCCTTATATTCCATATCTTGTAGACATGCTCAACGGAAAGTGAGTGAAATATTTCCTTCATAGTTAATATCCTATTGTGATAGTAGCACAAATTGAGTTTTTTTATAGAACATCTCACATTCATCCACTGTATAATACACATTGAGTCCTCATAGAATTGTAAACAAAATCTCTTTTTGTTTGTAGCAAAAGCAAGAGGGTCCAACATGCAATAAGCTCAAGTTTTGTATTTGTGCCATGTTCAAGGTTAATCCATATATTATAGAATTTACTACCAAGAAGTATGATGTGAGAACTTCCACCATACACACCTCCTTGAGAGGCATCATAAAAAAATATTACTGGATAGTTCAGCTTCTATAAGGGAAAACCAATTTGACAAACATTAGAGGAATGACTCAGTTTATAAAAACTTCTTGAAGAAATTTATAATTCTTGGAACTACCACCTCCAACTTTGTATTGCGGTTTTTAAAAATACATTTGTTCCTCATTCTCCATAATCCCTATGCTATGAATATGGGTAGTGTCTTATGGCTACCCATATAAGAATGCTATTAATGTGGAAAAGTTTCAAAGGAATTAAACTGGGTTGAAACATCTAGTCCAAGAATTTGAAGAGAGTTTTGTCAAACATCCTCTGAGACTGAGCAATGAACAAAGAGGTGGTCAATAATTTATTCATTAAATTTTCATAGACAACATATATTAGGACAACTAAAGCCTCTTTTCAACAAATTATCCCAAGTGAGTATTATATTCTTCAATAAGAGACAACCAAAACATTTTAGCTTTTGTGGCAGATTCCAGTTCCATAAATCTTTATGCCACCAAATGTTATACTCGAGTGGTGAAAAAAATAATGATTCAGATGATTCGGTATCAGTAACCTGTCCATTAGCAGTGTTCTAGCTCCAAACAAGGGAATCCTCTTCCTGACTTAGGAATATACCATTTAGATAAATTCCTCTGATATAAATTTTCCATTCCAACGCAAGATTTCTAATGAGGCCAAGGTTGCCAACATTCAACCAATACCATTTTGCATGCTCATTATGTTCAGGATTTTTGATGTGGCACAACCTCTATATTCCTTTAAAATTAAGAATATTAATTATCTCACATGAAAGGAGATAATAATCTAAACAACCAACAATAGGATCTTAACCAATAAAGATTTGATTCACATTTATGATCTTCCATGAAATCCAAGAGGATAGATCCAAGAAGGAATTCATGAGTCCTTTCGGTATGATTAAGCTTTCAGGGAGGATATAGAAAAGGATTTTCTAAGTCACACTATGACATATCTATTCTTTAAATATTTTTCCTGTTTAATTTGCCGCCATATGTTGAATCCTGTGATAGCTCTCCAAAGACAGTTCATTGAGCGGGCAATTCCAGACATAAATAGATTCCTAAATCATCAACCCACTAAGGATTTTGGTAGAGATGTATACTCCCAATAAATGGGAATACTTTCTAGAACAAATTTAACAAGGATTCTCCTACCTGCTAGAGAGATCCACCTGAAGCACCAATTAGAAATTCTATTAATTACTTTTTTAAGGAGCCAAGTCCAATCCTCCTTTAAATAACAATTTGGTTTCAAGAAAAAACCTATATATTTCATGCCCTTTGCGAGAAATTTCACTTTAAATGGAAAGATGGACTTTATGTAATTGAGAATATCACCCTGTACCTTTTTTGGTAAAAAGTGGATTTTTGCTGGTTAACCTCCATACTGTAGGCTTGAAAAAAGAGAAACAATTCTGGGATAACATTCCCATTTGGGAGAAGTTTTATCACCAAAAATTAGGATATCGACAAAAAAAAGAGGAGATGAGTTACATAGATCTAGTCACTTTGACCCCTTTTAAATACCCATCAATTTTTTCTTAGTTGATCAACCTACTCAACCCCTCAACAATTAGCAAAAAAATGAAAGGGTAAAGAGGACATCCTTGTCTCAACCCCCTAGTGCTATGAAAAAATTTAAAGGGGAACCAATAACTAGCATTGCAAAATTCGCTAAGGTTACACACCATGATCCAGTTTGTCACTTCCAAATTAAGGCCAATCTGTAGCAGAATCACTCTTAAAAATTCCAATTGATTTTACCATACACTTGACCAGGTCCATTTTAAAAATTAGAGCATCAAGTATTTTTAGTTTAAAAGAGTGAAGTTTTTCCTGATAAACTTCAATAGCATCGTGAATGTGTTTGTTTAGAAGGAAACCAAATTATTCCAAAGATGTAATTTTTGCAATTTTTTCTCTTAGTCGAATGGATAAAACCTTATCAGTGAAATTATATATCAGGTTACATAATCAAAGTGACCCGAAGTTATTAAAATTCCCAAGTTTAGAATACTTTGGAATAAGGGAAAAGAGTGGCATTAATATCTCCCTTAATCGATCCTTTCATTCTAGCCTCCACCACCTGCAATATCTCATTCCCCATCAAATCGAAGAAAGCTAGGAACAACTCTATTTTCCACCCATCTAGTTTGGAAATTTTATCCTTAGCAAATTGTTTTAATACTCCCTTGTCGTCCTGTTGGAGTTCCCATGTTTTGGCAAGTCTGGTAATACCAAAAGATGAGACAACATCAAAACCACTTCCAGACCTCAGGATCTAGCCCTCCTGGGTCCAGAGAGGAATCTCTCTATATAGGCAAAGGTATATGTCTTTGAAGTGGATTTTTGAGGTTTTAGGCTAGTTATAAGGTGCGAGGTTTTTTTTGTTTGTTTGTATGGTTGTTGGGAAACTGGAAGAAAGGGTTCAATACAAGACAAAGCATGAGCAAAGAAGAATTTAGGCACAGGAGAAATACTTCAGAGAACACTCGAGACCATTGGGAAATGGAGTTAGGAAATGTTTTACTTGCTATTCAATATGCAAGCTTTCAATTGGGCTAGTCATCTAAAGCATTGGATAGTAAAGATGATAGTGTAATATGAAATGGTAAGAAGGAAGGTGAAAGGCAAGGAAACCTCCAAGATGACCACTTAGGAATCAGGTCCAGGGACAGGACGTGCCATTGGACACCTGTGATCCAACTCCTAAAGGTTAACTCTTCAGACAAGGGAACATTAAAGATTTAAACACAAAGGTGAAAACCCGAGATCGGAGAGAGACTTTGAACTCTCAATGCTTCGGCATCCAACTTAAGGGAAATAGAAAGGTTCAATTAATTGAAAAGGACCCTAGTGAGATAGAATCAACACTCCAAACTCCCAGTATCCCAATTCATTCAATTAGAACCCAACCAGAACATCTAAGAACAGATTCATTAATTCATACATCAACTAGCAGTAAATATAGCCACTACACTGGTTAAATTAGCTTGAATCAATGCTTAGATAACACAATAGCAGAAAACATTCAAAGGTAGGGAGAGCAGAAACACAGGGTACCATGCGAGGGTAAATTCTATGCTAGATCTCTGATGCATACCAGAGAAATGAAATGTGATGAATCACAAATGAAAACAGAGACAAAGTAAGAAACATCACCGCTGCTTTAAATCAGGATCCAAAGAAATGTGTTTGTCATATTAAAGAGCAACACCAGTCAGGTACAACATTGCCAACAGCTTGATATTCAGTCTAAAAACATCCCCTCAGCCTATCTTACAACTTTACACAAAGAACTATATCTCAAAAGAAACAACTTACAATTCACAGATATCCGATCAACAACCTTTACAATGAGTTTCTTCATGAGTTTTATAGCTGAAAGACAGGCAGAGGGCATAGATGAAACACTAAATGAAACATTAAAACAGAGTAGAAGAAGAGGGTCGAGGCACATTCTTTCTTAATATCTATGCATTGATTTTTGGTACTCTTTGATTGAAAGAGTGGTCTTCGATAGGCTGAAATTTACTCCAGGTATGTTCCATGATGTACTTTGGGCTGTAGTACTATGTAGTACTCTGGTGAATAAAGAAAAAGGTAGATAAATGACTTCAACGTCTACCATACTATGTAAAAAATGCTCTGGTAGCATTAGGACTGCTGTCAAGGTGGAAATCTTCTCAGGGACACAACATAGAATGAAAAACAGTATGGGTACTGTGTCCTTTCTCGGGAGGAAACTTCTGTTGATGTGAAACACTGTCAATATAGTCTTCTGTGTGTTAGGCCTCTTTAGGTCTTTTGCATTAATCATGAGGTCTTCAATCTGGTACAACTGCCTTTTAAACAATGAATTAGAGCTTACATTCTTCAATTTTAGGCATTAAACTCTCTGATTATCCATTGATACTCTTTGCCGCTTTGTTCACTATCTCTGTCTGTGAAAATTTAGCTTTAATGATGCTGGAGAGGTTTACAGGGTCAAACAATGTACTTTTAATGAAATATTTCCTGTAGAAACCTTCACAAACGTTTCTTTGCAATATCAGGCTCAGCAAATAACCTTCTCTGCACTTCTGTGTCACTATAACAATGACTGTGAGCGATGGCGGTGTTCACCGCCTGTATCCTGCAAAAACACACAAATATGTTAAGAAATCCATGCATGGGAGAGGATGCTGTGGAGGGCTGTGAGAATGGCAGCGCAACATGGAGGGAAACGGTGGATGCAAGGGAAAACTGGTGAAAATGCAGCGTAATGGTGACAAATGCAGCAGATGAAGATTTAGTGGAAAAATGCACGTGGACCATTCGATCAGGTCTGGAGGCGATGATCGACGGTAGAGAATAGCCAAAGGAATGACTTATGAAAGTTGGGCGAAATAAACTTTAATATAAAACATTAAAGTTCTAATGTCTGGCGGAATAATATAATGTTCAATGTAATTCATGGGTTGTGACCTTTGAATGCAATACAGGGAAATGCAATGAAAACATATGAAATGGGCTGATATGGTGGGAACCGGTCATGGGTGGAATAAGAGTGAATCCTGGCCATTGGTTCTTGTGGATTCAATGGCCAGGATTGCATCGGAGGATCACAATCGGGAATATGAAGAGCTTGTGACTGGCGCAATAGAAAGCTCCGACGATGTGCTGGCCGTCGGATTGCTTTAAGATCGACGGTGGGGATCTTCATCGGGAGGTAACGTAGGGGTTTTTTAAGGGGTGATGGAACGGGTGCGGACCGTTAGATCTATTAAGATCAATGGCGGAGATCACTCCCGAGACCAATAGAACAATTACACTATCGCATCAGAGATTTTGTTTTGAAAAGAGAATAAGCACTCCGACCAATCCTTCGATGTGATTACCGCTCTTCGACTTAGCACTTGGTCTTAGTGCTCGGGCTTATGGATGGGAAGTGGTTAGGGGCTGGCTGAAAGGGGCTAAGCCTGTACTATGTTAAAATATAGGTTTTTTAGCCAAAAAACAGAGTTTTCAGGGCTCAACAGAGGTTTTTGTAGGGGAATAAGGGGGTTTTAAAACCAGATGAGGGGATTTCACTAAGGATGAAATGGATGGTTTGGAAGACTTAGGAGGGATTTTGGAGTTAAAAGTGGAAAATTTGCAAAGGGGAAAAAAGGGTTAAAATGGGGATTTTGCAGAGATACAAGGGGCAGATGAAGGCCCTTCTGAGCATAAATGTTTTACAAACAGTGAGGCTTTTTTGGATGGAAACAATAGTGAAGTTTTTTTTTTTTTTTTAAAGGCAAAGGACACATAAAGGCTTCAAGGATGAGAGATTTTCATAGGAAATGTTTCTCTTGAAGGCTCAGAAAAATGCATAGCCACCTGTTTGCTTGCCAAAAAATTCATAGGTGGCTAACAGTGGCTCCACATGGGGATGGCTTCTTCTTGAAGGAGTCAAGAATTCAGAAAATAAATCTTTGGAGTAGGCCAGATGCCTGATCCTTGAACCATCTTTCTTTCTCTGATTCAACTATTACATATGATGGAATTAATCAGCAGAAAACATTCCCCAAACAATCTACCTACCCATCCTACAATCCTAACATTTTTTCCTTCAAGGTGCATTTGAATTTGTAGCCCTTCTTCATCATTTTTTTTTATTGAAAGCAAGACAAAAACTAGACTAATCCTACCCTTATTACTCCATGAGACCAGATTAAACTGTTGGCCTCATAATTTCTCTACCTAATCTAATATCTGCTAGGATTAAACTGTCTAGCAGATCTCTTCTCTACATTCTACAACAGAAATTTAAAAAAAGTCAAACTAGGATTAGACAATCTAGTTTGCTGTGGATCCAAAGCATAAAGACAGTTTGCAGATGGACTGAAATTGCAGGAAACTGGAAACAAAATTTCAAAGGCTTGAAATCTTGAAACTTTTGAAGCATCCTTCTTATTTTTGTGACTCAAGTTTTGAGCTTGATAGAGTCACTGTCTTCTTCATTTCAGCTCTGGTTTTGGGCTTGTTAGAGCTGATCCTTCCTTTTTGTTTTCTGGTTCAGACTTTGAACATGTTAGAACCGGCTTTCTTTACTTCCTTTGGCTCCGGTTTTGATCATATTAGAGCCAATATTTGCACTTCGGAGGTTCATGTTTTGAGCATGTTTGAACCTCTCTTTCTCTCCGTCTTTTGAAGCATTTTCTTTTTTTCTTTGAAAACAAAGCACAAAAATGGTATTTACAATGGAAATGATACTGTAAACTGGAAATCAGCAGTAGTAATGCTTGAGCATCCTGCCATTGACAGGACCCCCAAATAGCTCTGTACCATCTAGCTCTTGCAGAAAAAAGGCATTTGGACTAACAGTGGCCTGGATGATGTAAGGACCCTTCCACAAACTGTCAAATTTTCCGTGCTTTCCTTTGTCCTCTCTCCTAGAGTCCCACTTTAAAACTTTATCTACAATTTTTAAGTCACAGGATTTTGTTCTTTTTTCAAACAACTTCTTTATATTTTCCTGCACTTTAAGAGCTTTGTTGTAGACTTCTTCTCTTGTTTGTTGGAGATGAATTGTTTGATTAATCCTCCTCACCATACTGTCTTCTTCTATCTAAATCTCTTGGAAAAGTTTAATCACTGGTATCCCAAGGCTGGTTGGAAACACTTCCTCTATTCTATAAACAAGCTGATAGGTGACATGCCAATGGATTTCTTTGTTGTAAGCCTGTCAGCCCACAAAGCCTGCACCAATTTGTTATGCCATGAATTTTTGTTCTCTTCAAGCAGTTTTTTGATAATGGTCACCAAGCTCTTGTTTGATGATTCAACTAACCCATTACATTGTGGGTAGTAAGAAATTGAATTACCGAGTGCTATTTGATACCTGTGACAAAAATCAATCATTTTCTTGGATCCAAAAGCAGTAGCATTATCAGTGATTATTTTTCTTGGGCAGCCAAATCTAGAGAGGATGTGGTCTTCTAGGAACTTAATGATAACAAAATCTGTGGCATTCCTAGAAGGTATGGCCTCTATCCACTTTGTGAAATAGTCTGTGGCTGTAAGGATCCACTTGTGTTGTGCAGAAGAAGCAGGGTGTATTTCTCCTATGAAATCTAGGCCCCATTGCAAAAAGGGACCCTCAACAGTAATGGGTTGTAATGGTAAATGGAGGTGCTTTCTTTTGCCTTCAAAAATCTGGCACTTATGGTAGGCAATTATCATTTTATGGATGTCATTGAAAAGCGTAGGCCAGTAATAGCCAGCTCTAAGTATCTTGTTAGCAGTGACTTTCCAGCTTAAATTCCCTCCACACTCTCCTACATGGAACTCTTGTTTGATCCTCTTTGCTTCAGTTTCAGGAAAACATTTAAGAAATAGACCATTTGCATTTTTCCAGTATAAACATTCATTCAATATGCAGTAGTTTTTGGCTTTCAGCTTCAGGAATCGGGCCTTAGTTTTTTATAGTTTAGGAGGGGCATTGAGGTTTGTGAGCACATACAGGATATCAGAATACCAAGGAGAATTTTGAAACTGTTCTTCAACAGTAGGATCGGGTAGTCCTTCCTGTTCATACAAGGCATCTACCATGTTAATGTCAAGGGCTTGTAAATTTGATTCAGCCATTAGTTGAGCTAAGCCCTGACCTTTGATTAGTTTTATGGGTTTTATTTCCAGGTCATACTCTAATATTACAGCAATCCATTTGCCTGTCTTTCCATCCGGATCTTGGGACAAAATGTCTTTAACCACTATGTTTGAAATGTAGGCTATGATGTGAGAATACAGTATATACACCCTAAAGTCTTTCAAGGCCTTTACCAAGGCATAGGCCTATGTATTTTAAGGGTGCATCCCTCAGAGCCTTGCTGAAGAAAGAAATGGGATGTTCTATTCCCTCTAGATTTTTTTGCAACAAAATTGTAGCCACTGTATGCTCGGAGGCAAATGAAAATATCAGGAAGTCTTTTGAGAAATCTGGGCTGATTAGGACAGGAGCTCGGGTGAGTGCAAGTTTAACCAATTCAAAATATTTTTTAGTATCTACAGTCCACTTAATCCCTACACCATTTTTTAGCATGTTTTTCATATTTCTGAGGTGTTCAGCTAAGTTGGGAATAAACCTCCTTAAGAAGTTAATTTTCCCAATAAAGGACTATAACTCTTTTATGTTTCTTGGGTGTGTGATTTGAAGTATTCCCTCAACTCTTTGTGGGTCTATCTTAATTCCCTTCTCTGATATAATATGGCCAAGAAGCTTGCCTTCTTGAAGCCCGAATACAGTCTTCTTGGGATTTAATGACAGACCGAACCTTTTAAATTTTTCAAAAACTCTTCTCAGATGTTTTAGGTGCTCCTCATCAATCTTGGAATAGACTATTATGTCATCCAAATAGATGACAATGAAGTGCCCTATTTCCTCTGAAAAGGCTATGTCCATTACTCGTTTGAAGGTCGCACCAGCGTTCATTAGTCCAAAAGGAATTTTTACATACATAAAAGTGACCCATGGAGTGGCAAAAGTGGTCTTGAGTTGGTCTTTTGGGAGTACTAAAACTTGGTTATAGCCCGAAAAAACGTCTAACAGGGAGATCCTCTTTGACCCCACTACCCTCTGCAAAATGTGTTCCATCTTTGGTAAGGGGTAATTTTTTTTAAGTGAGACTCTATAAAGGTTCCTGAAATCTATGCACAGTCTGATCTCACCTGTCTTCTTTCTCATAGCTACAAGGTTTGAGACCCAATCAGAGAACCTCACAAGAACTATTATTCCTGCCTCGTACATTTTCTTTATTTCCTTTTCAATTGCAGACAGTTGTTTCAGGTTAATTCTACGAAGTTTCTGTCTGAAGGGTTGTTTATTCTCTTTCAAAGGTATTTTGTACTGTATGATGTTTGCGTCATAAGCCTTTAACTCCTCATAGCTCCAGGCAAACACATAGATGAATTCTTTAAACAAGTCAATATATTTCTTTTTCATGTTTGCGGGCAAGGACTTAGCCAACTTAATAATCTTAGGCTTATTTTCAGTGCCTATGTTGCATTCCTCGACATCAAATTATGAGTGTTCTATAGTGGGCTTTTTCACTACATCATTGAAATCAAAAATGTCCTCTAAAGGTGCCAGTCCTCGGGGTATATTCTTATCCTTTGACTGCAGCACCTCTATTTCCTTTTTATCTGCATTCTTGTATTCTTCAGTTGGATTTCCAATTCCTTCAATTAACACATTTATTTCTATATTATCGAGTGAATTTTCTTCGTCAGGGGGCCCCTCACTCAGGCATCTATCATCAGATTTAGAGTTTGAATCAGAGAATTCAAACTCATTCCTGCCAGTTAGGAAATCCTCTGTCTTCTTATCGCCCTCAAAGACCTGCCAATATTTTTCGTTACTAGGAACTGTAGGTCTGTATTTGGTTTGAATGATGATTTTTTTTTCATTGGGGATTTCATGATATGAACTAGCTATGTAGGCTAATCCGTTTGCAATTATGTTCTGACTCCTAGGAACAAACACCAGTTCGTATTCCACAAAGGTTTTTAATAAATCCATAGCATCATTCCTATATGCTCTCAATCTAGGGTGTTTTGCTGTGTATTCACCATTCACTTGTTTTATGATTAGCTCAGAGTCTCCATGTACAACAATCCCACGGGCTCCTAGTTTCTTCAACAAATTCAAGTCTAGGATGAGAGCCTCATACTCCGTGATATTGTTTGTAAATTTGAAGTTCAGGTTAAAGGAATGACTCTCTGCATAGTCACTCTCTATGTTATGTAACCATACCCCCACTCCTGCATTTTTTCTAGTGCAAGACCCATCGAAATTAATTTCCCATAAGGGATCGTTTTCAGGTTTATCATCATCTTCCTCCCTAGCGATGGTCTCACTAGTCTATTGTATTGTGGGGTCTGCATTGTGGTGTGGAGGGTTTTGTTATTCATGATATGTATGGGGTTTAGAGAGATGACTAGTCTGCTGTTTACATTCTTGCTCTTGTTCACTCTGAGTTTCAGATTCAGCGCACTGTCCCAAGGTTTCTTCTTCATTTTCTTCTAAGTCTAGGGTAGTCATTATGTTAAAATACATGGGCTATGTTCTATTTTTTTCATCTATGTTTCCTGACTTATCTATGGATTCATCGTTGCAAAGGATAAGGGAGTCCAGATCTATGTGTACAAAGTACAGAGGTGAATTTTTAGGCTTTTCAGGGCTGCTAACCATGAACTTCATTTGTGCCTCTCTATACAGTCTCCTAAGCTGGCTAAAGATAGGGATTGTGGCATATGAGCCATCCATATGCATTGTACCTTGCAGCTTGGCTCCTCATGACCTCTATAGTAACATGCCATACTTAGGTGGCACATCTGCCACTACAACATCCATAACCATACATTTGGCTGGAATCTGGGTCAGGTTCACACAAAGGTCTTTGATTAGACCAAGGCACTTTACTCTGCTAGAGTCAAATGAATACAAATATTTATAAGGGCGGGTTATCTCTAGGCCTAACCTCTCCATAACTACCTTAGGCATTAGGTTGTGTGATGCCCCAGAGTCATGCATTGCATCGTGAAGGATCTTGTCATGGATATTGAGACTGATATAGAAAGGAGGTACTACTCCTTACTGAAGCTTCCTTCTATCTTTGGACCAAACAGAAGGGCTGGTTGATCATCACTTATATTGACAGTGTCACTATTTTCACCTATATTTAATGCTTTCAAAATTTGGCCTTTATATACATCTTGAGTGGCCAGCTCAGAGAGTGGGACTAAGATTTTAATTTTAGCAATCTCACTCTCAAAATTGAAGGGAGATTGACTGTTTGTAACACTCAACTCTGTTTTGTTAGCCACTACTTTAGTGGCTGAATCAGTGTACTGATTCTCATTATGTACAGTGTTTGTGGCAGTCTTTTTAGGAGCACTAACTTCAGGGCTAGTGCTACTAGTCTGTTGACTTTGTTTATCAGTGTTTTGGTTGTCCTTTTCTTTTTTCTTCCCAGAACTTTCAGCTGCTGATTTGCTATTTTCAACAGTCACTTTAGAAGTTTTCTCAGGCCTTTTCTTAATGGTAATCTCATAAGCTTTTGGTTTGGAATTGTCTAAGCTATTTTTGCTTCTAAGTTCGTACTGTTCCCTGACCTGCATAATGGCATTTTCAAATCCCAGCCTGTAACCCTTAGATTCTAATATTTCCTCATCCCAATATGAGGGTGAGGGATGATCTTCCTATGTGGAACAGTTATGGATCGAGTTATCTATTTCAAACATGTTTATCGTGGTTCCCTCAGACTCTTCTATTATCCCTTCATCTTCATCAAGGAAATTCTCTTGAAATGGGGGTATGACTTGTTGATCAGAGTCTCTTTGTCTGTTGGGAGTGGTATTGTTCCTCCTAAATTTCTAGTTCTGGTTATGAATTTGGTTTCTGTTTTGATTACTAACTGAGACAACCATTTTTTCCATCATTTTCTGTAGCTTTTCCATATTTTTGGCTAAATGGTCATACTTGGGATCAGATGTGGAAGCTACAGTGTCATCCCTATATGTTACCCTTTTCTCATCCCTCATTCTGGCTTTCTTTTCAATCAGGTTAGCCTCTACACTCACTGCTCCATTTTTCATATCCTCGAATGTGTTGTAATCTCTCTCCCTAAGCTGGTAGGCCATGTCAGCATTGAAGCCTTCAAGATATCTGACCAAAGCCATACCTTGGGGAGGTTTCAAATGTGGAGGAAGAGCATTATAAATGTTGTTGCACCTTGTAGAATAGTCATGGAAACTCTCTCCTACGTTTCCTTTAAGGTTCTTGTATTATGCTAAGATTTGGAGAGGGTTGGTCTTGACTTCCCATTTGTTTATGAAGGTATGATATAGTGAGGGGAGATCATTGATACTTCCAGGAGGTAGGCCTTTAAACCATTTCTTCACATCACCTCCCAAACTTTGGGAAAAGATTCTCATCTTGACCGTCTCATCGTCTATTTCCATATAGTCAAAGGAATCTTCCATCCTATCTACATGGTGCTGAGCTGTGGTAGACTCTTTTGCAGTGAAATGTGGCATTTTTTATTGATAATCATTGGGTAGAGACACTAGAGGCTGAGGTAATACCAGAGGCACATACCAGGCTGCCATAATGATGTTCTGATGAGGTAAAGGATTTGTTTGAACAACAGGTATGTGGATGACAACAATACTAGGACCAACAGAAGTCTATAGAGCTGATTTAGGATGACAGAGCCCCAATTTTTGGTTGAAATGAATATTCGGAGGTGTAGATGGAGGGGTCTCTCTATCCCTAATGTGTTGACCACTGTGAGATGGTGAACCAGGGAGCTCAAGGTCTGGCAGGTTTGGAGTGCTGAATGACCTAGTTCTGGGTAAATAGTTTTGCAAATCTAAGTCAATCGAAGGGTCTGATAGAGCTGTAAAGTCTTCTGGTGCAGAGTTAGATCTATGGATGTGTCTGGAAATAGTTGGCCTTCTAGGTGTAGGAGACCTCCTAAGAATTCTCTCATGGTTTTCAACTATTTCAGGTGGGTTTGGGTTAGGATAAGCTCTTGTATGAATGGTTCTTGAAGCCAGAATGTTGTCTGTAAACCAAGAAGCTTAATCCTACTTGTTTTTTTTTAATATGGCTGATGTTGTAAATGAAGGCTGGTCTCCCAGTGGAGTCTTGTGAAAACCAAGATAATCAGTAGGCCTACCGATCACCAGTGCAGTCCTCTAATCATTAATAACTATGGAGTCGCTAGGTGGAAGGTTTATAATTTTTTAAGGAATTATATTGTCCACCATAGTGATCAACCACCGAAATAAGGCTACTATGGTATTTTTTGAGTCTTGAAATGTTTAAAGGTGTGTTTTACTCAAAGCTTATCCCCTGCGGAGTTGCCATTATGTTGGAGTTCCCATGTTTTGGCAAGTCTGGTAATACCAAAAGATGAGACAACATAAAAAACACTTTCAGACCTCAAGATCTAGCCCTCCTGGGTCCAGAGAGGGATCTCTCTATATAGGCAAAGGTATATGTCTTTGAAGTGCAGTTTTGAGGTTTTAGGCTAGTTATAAGGTGCGAGGTTTGTTTTGTTTGTTTGTTTGGTTGTTGGGAAACTGGAAGGAAGGGTTCAATACAAGACAAAGGATGAACAAAGAACAGGAAAAACACTTCAGAGAACACTTGATACCATTGGGAAATGGAGTGAGGAAAGGTTTTACTTGCTATTCAATATGCAAGCTTTCAATTGGGCTAGTCATCTAAAGCACTGGATCTTAAAGATGATAGTGTAATATGAAATGGTAAGAAGGAAGGTGAAAGGCAAGGAAACCTCCAAGATGACCACTTAGGAATCAGGTCTAGGGATAGGACGTGCCATTGGACACCTATGATCCAACTTCTAAAGGTTAACTCTTCAGACAAGGGAACATTAAAGATTTAAACACAAAGGTGAAAACCTGAGATCAGAGAGAGACTTTGAACTCTCAATGCTTCGGCATCCAACTTAAGGGAAATAGAAAGGTTCAATTAATTGAAAAGGAACCTAGTGAGATAGAATCAACACTCCAAACTCCCAGCATCCCAATTCATTCAATTAGAACCCAACCAGAACATCTAAGAATAGATTCATTAATTCATACATCAACTAGCAGTAAATATAGCCACTACACTGGTCAAATTAGCTTGAATCAGTGCTCAGATAACACAATAGCAGAAAACATTCAAAGGTAGGGAGAGCAGAAACACAGGGTACCATGCGAGGGTAAATCCTATGCTAGATTTCTGACGCATACCAGAGAAATGAAATGTGATGAATCACAAATGAAAACAGAGACAAAGTAAGAAAACATCACCGCTGCTTTAAATCAGGATCCAAAGAAATGTGCTTGTCATATTAAAGAGCAACACCAGTCAGGTACAACATTGCCAACAGCTTGATATTCAGTCTAAAAACATCCCCTCAGCCTATCTTACAACTTTACACAGAGAACTATATCTCAAAAGAAACAACTTACAATTCACAGATATCCGATCAACAACCTTTGCAATGAGTTTCTTCATGAGTTTTATAGCTGAAAGAGAGGTAGAGGGCATATATGAAACACTAAATGAAACATTAAAACAGAGTAGAAGAAGAGGGTCGAGGCCCATTCTGTCTTAATATCTATGCATTGATTTTTGGTACTCTTTGATTGAAAGAGTGGTCTTCGACAGGCTGAAATTTACTCCAAGTATGTTCTGTGATGTACTTTGGGCTGTAGTACTCTGCAGTACTCTGGTGAGTAAAAAAAAAGGCAGATAAATGAATTCAAGGTCTGCCATACTGTGTAAGAAATGCTCTGGTAGCATTAGGACTGCTTTCAGGGTGGAAATATTCTCAAGGACACAACGTAGAATGAAAAACAGTATGGGTACTGCGTCCTTTCTCAGGAGGAAACTTCTGCTGATGTGAAACACTGTCAATATAGTCTTCTATGCGTTAGGCCCCTTTAGGCCTCCTGCATTAATCATGAGGTCTTCAATCTGGTACAACTGCCTTTTAAACAATGAATCAAAGCTTAAATTCTGCAATTGCAGGCATTAAACTCTCTGATTATCCACTGATACTCTTTGCCGCTTCATTGACTGTCTTTGTCTGTGAAAATTTAGCTTTAATGATGTTGGAGAGGTTTAACAGGGTCGAACACTGTACTTTTAATAAAATCTTTCCTGTAGAAACCTTCACAAACGTTTCTTTGCAATATCAAGCTCAGCAAATAACCTTCTCTGCGCTTCTGTGTAACTATAACAATGACTATGAGTGATGGCGGTGTTCACTGCATGTATCCTGCAAAAACATAAAAATATGTTAAGAAATCCATGCATGGGAGAGGATGCTGTGGAGGGCTGTGAGAATGGCAGCACAACATGGAGGGAAACAGTGGATGCAAGGGAAAACTAGTGAAAATGCAGCGTAATGGTGAAAAATGCAGCAAATGAAGATTTGGTGGAAAAATGCACGTGGACCGTTCGATCAGGTCTGGAGGCGATGATCGACGGTGGAGAACAGCCAAAGGAATGACTTATGAAATTTGGGCGAAATAAAATTTAATATAAAACATTAAAGTTCTAATGTCGGGTGGAATAATATAATGTTCAATGTAAAACATGGGTTAGGACCTTTGAATGGAATACACGAGAAATGCAATGAAAACATATGAAACGAGCTGATATGGTGGGACCCAGTCATGGGCGGAATAAGAGCAAATCCTGGCTGTTGGTTCTTGTGGGTTCAACGGCCAGGATTGCATCAGAGGATCACAATCGGGAATATGAAGAGCTTGTGACTGGCGCGATAGAAAGCTCCGTTGACGCACTGGCCGTCCGATCGCTTTAAGATCAACGGTGGGGATCTTCATCGGGAGGTAACACAGGGGTGTTTTAAGGCACAATGGAACGGGTGCGGACCGTTAGATCTATTAAGATTAACGGTGGAGATCACTCCCAAGTCCAACAAAACAATTACACTATCGCATCGGAGATTTTGTTTTGCAAAGAGAATAAGCGCTCCGACCAATCCTCCGATGCAATTAGTGCTCTTTGACTTAGCGCTTGGTCTTAGCACTCGGGCTTATGGATGGGAAGTGGTTAGGGGCTGGCCGAAAGGGGCTAAGCCTGTAATATGTTAAAATATGGGTTTTTTAACCAAAACACAGAGTTTTCAGGGCTGAACAGAGGTTTCGGTAGGGGAATAAGGGGGTTTTAAAACTAGATGAGGGGATTTCACTTGGTTTTAAAGGATGAAATGGATGGTTTGGAAGAATTAGGATGGAATTTGGAGTTAAAAGGGGAAACTTTGAAATGGGGAAAAAAGGGTTAAAATGGGGATTTTTCATAGATACAAGGGGTAGATGAAGGCCCTTCTGAGCATAAATGTTTTACAAATAGTGAGGCTTTTTTGGATGGAAACAACAGTGAATTTTTTTTTTTTTTTTTTAAAGGCAAAGGACAAACAGAGGCTTCAAGGATGAGATATTTTCATAGGAAATGTGTCTCTTGAAGGCTCAGAAAAATACTTAGCCACCTGTTTGCTTGCCAAAAAATTCATAGGTGGCTAAGACGTCCAAAGTAGCCAACCTTCCAACTCAGTGGAATCTTCCTCTGAGAAGAATCTCTTGAAACTTTGAAGTACTTGCAATTAAGGATAAATAGTATTAGTACCGAGATCCTTGAAAATACTCCCAAAGTGACCTGTAACTTTTTTCTGCATATCTTTCTCAGAACTTCCTCACTCTCTTTAATGTCCTAGATAGATTTGTGATTTCGTTTAGATTTTGAAAAATTATGAAAAAGTTTAATATTTCCAACACCCACCTTAATCCAAATAGTTCTACTTTTCATCCTCCATTCATCTTATTCCTATTTTAAAATCTAAGATTTTTTCTCTTCCAAATAGCATACAGATTTGTGATTTCGTTTAGACTTTGAAAATTTATGAAAAAGTTTAATATTTCCATCACCCACCTTAATCCAAATAGATCTACTTTTCATCCTCCATTCATCTTATTTCTGTTTTAAAATCCAAGATTTTTTCTCTTCCAAATAGCATACAAACCATTTTACCTGATATGAAAAATTTGAATTCACGTAAGCTTGAGAAATGTTATCATAATCTAATTCAATATGAACCAATTCTGCTTTTCGGTCATGTTTTAAAAGCTTACCCTATTTCTTCACCCTAAGTTTTAAAGACTTGATCTTATACACCAACCTTTCCATGGAATCGAAGCATTTAATTGACATCTCCTCCCAACACTTTCTAATGAGGGCAACAAAAGACTCATCTTCCAACCATGAGGGATTGAATTCAAAATTATAATATATTTTTAGAAGAATCAAAATCCAATTGAAAATAAACAAGAGAGTGATCTGAGATGTCATATATGAAATTTCCACCTTATACGGTACGACCGAATCTTACAATACCGAGATTTTGTAGAATTTTTCATCCCACTTATTTGCCTGCTCAATTCAAGTCAATACACCTTTATGATTTTAATTAAATTAAATTCAATATTAATGACTTACGAGATTGACGGAAGAATGTGATAAGGTATTGTTCAGTGAGACCATAAATTTACTTTATGATAGTTTTTTATTGGAATCTTGTAAATTGTTTTTAAAAAATTAGATTGTTGGATTGTTTGAATCATTTTTTAGTAGTGGAAATGGATTTAGCATTATCAAGAATTTCTGGGGCACTCAAAATATTGAAATTTGACAACTGTAACTCAAATTTTCAAAAATTTATATCGGATTTTGTTATAATCTTGCCGGAAAGGCCATTCTTTTCCAGACTAATCTGTGCGTCTTTTAGACTATTGGTGCACGCAATTTCTGGTACCTCATTAATGTCAAGTCAATATGGACAACTCACTTCTAGAAATTCCATATGAATAGCATAGTCTAAAGAACCCATAAAATAGTCCATAAAATAATAGAAATTCTAGCAAGATTATGACAAAATCCAACATGTTTTTTTGAAAAATTAGATTACAACTGTCAAACTACAAGATTTTGGGTGTTTAAAAAATTCTTGATAATCCTAAATACATTTTCACCATAAAAAAAGAAACCATTCAAACACTCCAACATTCTATTTTTTTTTAAACCTAATTTCAATAAAAATCTATCATCCAAACAAATTTGTAGCACCATATTGGTCCATTCAATTTGGTTCAATACATGCTTGTCCAGTCAAATTCAATATAAACAACTCACAAGATTTGAAGATGGTACGGAAAAATCTAATAAGATTTTCTTAGACTCAATTCGAGTCTTATACCAACATTTCGTTTCCCTTTTCGAAAATCTTCATTAGAATTTTAATAATACTACTATTTCTACTCCGAATTTCTCTTCATTGTGGAAAATTTCACCTAGCCGCACAATCTAGTTAATACAGATACTTTTCAATATCATTATATTATTGTTTTTTAACTAAATTTATGATTTTTTAAAAACAAAATTTAAAAATGGAAAAGTTATAATTTATTTATACATTATCATTATTTTAAATAATTGTTGAAATATTAAAGTCACCTATGTACCCTGTGCAGGTAGAAACAGAGTATAACAGGGGCAGTAGCAGAAGGTTGAGTGTACACTTTTGTGCATTCAAGAGGAATGGAAAAACTGTAAGAATGAATTTAATGTTTATGGGCAACATCCACCATTGCAGAGGAGAATTTAATGTTTGATGGGCGTAGCCAAATTTGCAGAAGAGATGAAGACTTTCGTGGTTCAAAACCATGCAACAGCAGAGTTTTATTAAAGACAGTCTTTTCGAGCTTTTAAGCCCTCAACAACCACAAACAGCAGTTTTGTTTAAACGCACCAAAGATCTTTTGAATGGGCCATGTCATCTGTGGTCCCCACCAGACATTTCTATGTCGCAATCGCAAATCGCAGCAGCAGAGTGTTTAAGTGTCTTGTTGATATGAAGAAGTTTTGATGCGATGCGATGTGGTCCCACCACAATCACAATCGCGCATCGCAAAAGGAACAATGCTTATCCACCTTCCGAAATGTTTTAACACCAATATAATTCATGCGTTGCGATAATTGGCAATCGCAATCGCATTCACCAAGCGCACCATCGCATATGTTATGTTCCGATTGAAAGTTTGTGATGCGATTGTCGCAATCGCAATCACAACATCGCAAATATGTTTTTCTGCTGAAGTTTCATTGCGATGTGATGCGCCGATGCAATCTCCGCTTTGGGGTCCATCGCACATCGCTCATCACAATCGCAAATTCCATGTTCCGCTATTCTTCCGATCGCAAATCGCAAATCGCAAGTTTCAAAGTTCATTCCGCCAAGCTTTTGTTCCGCCATTCGCAAAAGGAACAATGCTTATCCACCTTTCGAAATGTGTTAGCAGCGATATAATTCATGATATGTGATAATCGGCAATCACAATCGCATTCACCAAGCACACCACCACATATGTTATGTTCCGAATGAAAGTTTGCAATGCGATTGTCGCAATCGCAATCACAACATCGCAAATATGTTTTTCTGTTGAAGTTTCATTGCGATGTGATGCACCGATGCGATCTCCGCTTTGGGGTCCATCGCACATTGCTCATTGTAATTGAAAAGTCCAAGTTCTACTATTTTTCCAATCGTAAATCGCAAATCGCAAGTTTCAAAGTTCATTCCGCCAAGTTTTTGTTCCGTCGATTACCGATCGCCGATTGCGAAGTGGGCTTCACTCATATATCGCGCAAAGAAATTTTAGGTTAAAGTTTATGTTCCGGCAATGCATTTTCTTTCTAATTTGTTTTTATGTTTTATATTACACCGCGCCATATAAAAGGTGAAAAAGCCCATAGGCTTATTATATTCTATTGCATTGTAGCATGTAATAGTTGTGCTGTATTGTTGTGTAAGCCCGAAGGCAGAGAAAACACAATGAAGACCAGAGAACATTGTTTTGTGTGTTTTGAGAGATAGAGAAGACCAGAGAGCACTGTGTCTGTAGCAGTCTTAATCATATTTTGTGAATCCCTCAGAGAGGAAGAAATCTATCATTTTGTAATAGTTTTAGTTTTGTTAATGAAATAGAAAGCTATTTTATGCCATCTCTGTCCAATAGTAATAGAATTTCATTTTATTCTCTATATTACAAGGAGAGTATTATTCTCTCACTTATTTTTATGGAATTATCAAAAATTCCAACATGGTATCAGAGCTAATCCAGGCTCTTTGAAGGCGTCGAAGAAGCTGAAGGAAGAAAGAAGATTTTTTGCAGCAGTTCTCCAGTAGCGTGAAGGCTTAGCAGAAAAATAAGTCCAGGTATTTCTAAAAAAAAACAGAGTTGTTGTTTTGTTTAGAAGAGCAGTCCTCAGAGACAGAGTTTTTCTTTTAAAGAAGGAAAGACAGTTTGTTTGAAAAACACAGTCAAGTTTAGTTCAGAGTTCAGTTTATAAGAAATGCCCGGACCAAGCACTAGTATGAGTATTGGAAATACTCAGCTTCCACAATTTAATGGGAAGAACTATGATTATTGGGCCATTACCATGAGAGCCTTGTTTGCCTCACAAGATTTATGGGAGTTTGTTGAAGATGGTTTTGATGAACGAGTTGATGAGCAGGCCTTTAATGCCTTAACTCAGGGAGAGAAGGATTTATTGAAGAGCAATAGAAAGAAGGACTCTAAAGCCCTCTTCTATATCTATCAAGCAGTACATGAGAGTGTGTTTCCAAGGATAGCAGCAGCTAATAGATCCAAGGATGCATGGGATACTCTTAAGATAGCCTATCAAGGTATGGAGAAAGTGAAGACAACAAAACTACAATTGCTGAGGAGAGATTTTGAAACTCTCTGTATGAAAGAGTCTGATATCATAGACTCATTCTTCACACATGTGATTGGGATGGTCACACATATAAGGTCCCATGGAGAAACAATTGAAGAAATAAGGATTGTGGAGAAACTATTGAGGATTCTACCCTCAAGGTTTGATGTTATTGTTACCACCATAGAAGAGATAAAGGATCTCTCAAAGTTCATAGTGGATGAACTTCATGCATCACTGATGACTCATGAACAGAGATTGGAAAGATCAGTAAACCTATCTCTAGAGCATGCCTTCAAGACATAGATGCCTTTTGGAAGAGGAAGAGGTCAAGGCAGAGGAAGAGGAAGAGGCAGAAGCCAAAACAGAGGAAGGAACAACCCTTCACATTCACATGGAAGGAGCAACAATCAGAATCAAAGCCACGGCCAATGCAACAGCCAAAAAGGTGGACACCAACATGCTCATGGACAAAGGTATGACAAATCCAACGTCCAATGTCATTATTGCAAGAAATATGGGCGCTATGCCAATGAATGTAGGAAAAAAAAATGACATGAATAATAGGTAGAATGCTAATGTAGCAAAAGAAGAAAAGAACCCAAGGAATGCGCTGTTAACATGTAATGTAGCACACGATAGAAAAGATGATGTATGGTTCTTAGATTCAAGCTGCAGTAATCACATGACTAGAAACATAGCAATGTTTGCCAATATTGATGAAGAAGTGAAATCAGAAGTAACCACAGGAACTGATACTAAGATATCTGTAAAGGGAAAAGGCAGAGTTAGTATCCATGCAAGAAATGGTGAGCAGAAATTTGTAATAGATGTGTATTATGTTCCTGGCTTCAAGTGTAATATTTTGAGCATTGGGCAGCTCATAAACAAAGGTTACAATGTATTATTTAAGAATGATGTGTGCACAATAGTGGATATACCTCCAAGCAAGAAGATTATTGCTGAAATACAAATGACCAGCAATAGAATGTTTCCACTCAAGCTCAATACTGACTTGAAGGGAAAAGGAAAGAATGTAGCAGCTGTAACTCAAGAGGTCTTTCAGAAGGAAGTGAAAGATGAGAACTGGTTATGGAACTTGAGATTTGGACATCTCAATCTCGGAGGATTAAATTTGTTGCACAAAAAAGGAATGGTAGGAGGTCTACCATTGATTGAGAAACTGGACAGCCTATGTGAAGGCTGCATCTTGGGCAAACAACACAGAGAAAAATTTTCATCAGGAAAGAGCGTAAGGGCGAAAGCACCCTTAGAACTTATTCATTCAGATTTATGTGGGCCAATGCAAACAACATCAGTTTCAGGCAGCAATTACATGCTGACCTTCATTGATGATTTCACAAGGAAAGTATGGGTTTATTTTCTGAAATATAAAAGTGAAGTCTTTGAGAAATTTTGCCACTTTAAAGCTCTTGTAGAGAAACAGAGTGGGAAACATATCAAAGTTTTTAGAACTGACAGGAGGTGAGTACATCTCAAAAGAATTCCTGCGTTTTTGTAGAGAGAAATGCATACACACATAGTTTACAACTTCATACACACCGCAGCAAAATGGAGTTGCTGAGTGGAAGAATCGAACCATAATGGAAATGGTGAGAAGTATGTTGAAGGAAAAACACTTGCCAAATGAGTATTGGGTAGAAGCAACAAATTGTGTTGTGTATATTTTGAATAGATGCCCAACAAAAGTTGTAATGAAAAAAGTTCCAGAAGAAGTGTGGAGTGGCATAAAACAGGGAGTCACCCACATGAGATTTTTTGGATGTGTGGCTTATGCACACATTCCAGATCAGTTGAGGAAGAAGTTGGACAGTAAGGGGGAGAAGTGCATCTTCCTTGGATATTGTCAAGAATCCAAATGATATAGATTGTATAACCCATCCGCAAAGAAGTTTATTATAAGCAGAGATGTTCAATTCATAGAAGAAGAAGCATGGGATGGAAGCATTGAGAAAAAAGTAAATGTAAAAAGCTATTTGTCTCGTGATGAAGATGAGGAAGATATGGCTGAAAATAACACCTCATCGGTAGCACTACCTCCACCAACATAAGGACAGCAAGGGACACCTCAAGCAGGAGTAAGAACACCCTTGAGAAGAAATGAGAGTGCTTCTTCAAGCACAACTACACCAAATGAAAGAGGAACCAGATTCAGAAATATTAATGAGATTTATGAGCAGGAAGCGGAAAATGAAGGTATGAACTCCTTATTTTCTTTGTATTGTCATGTTGATGATCCTATTCATTTTGAAGATGCCATAAAAGATAGAAAATGGATAGAAGCTATGGATGATGAAATTAATGCCATAGAGAAGAATAAAACATGGGAGTTGGTTGATCTCCCAAAAGGTAAAGAAGTTATTGGATTAAATTGGGTCTACAAGGCTAAAAGAAATGCTAAAGGTAAGATTGAAAGGCACAAGGCCAGACATGTTGTCAACGGATATAAGTAGCAACATGGAAGAGACTATGAAGAAAATTTTGCACTAGTTGCAAGAATGGAAACAATGAGAGTAGTGTTGTCCATAGCAGCACAAGACAAATGGAAAGTATACCAAATGGATGTAAAATCAACATTTTTAAATGGAGTGTTAATGGAAGAGGTTTATGTGGAATAACCTCTAGGCTATGAGAAAAAGGGCCAAGAACACAAAGTGTGCAGATTGAAGAAAGCCCTTTATGGGTTGAAGCAAGCACCAAGAGCATGGTACAGTAGGATAGATTCCTATCTACTGGAAAATGGGTTTGAAAAATGTGAAGGTGAACCCACATTATACATCAAAGAAAAAGATGGTAAGATGCTCATTGTTGTTTTATATGTAGATGATGTGATATTCAGAGGTAATTATGATTACCTCAATAAAAATTTTAAAACAGTCATGAAATATGAATTTGAGATGGCTCACATGGGATTATTGAGATAATTCTTAGGAATAGAAGTAGAGCAAAATGAAAATGGGATTTTTATCTCACAAGCAAAATATGTTAATGAAGTTTTAGAAAGATCTAATATGCAGGAGTGCAAAGCATCAATTACTCCCACAGTAATGGGATTGAAGTTGAGTAAAGATGACAGCATGCAAGGATTTTGATCCTAGTTTGTATAAAAGCATAGTTGGTAGCCGCATGTATTTGACTGCAACTAGGCCAGATGTTATGCATGCTATTAGTTTGATTTCAAGATTTATGGAGAGGCCAAAAGAAGCACATTGGAAAGCAGCGAAGATAATTATGAGGTATGTGAAAGGAACTAAGAGGTATGGTATTTTATATACTACTTCAGAAAATTTTGAGTTAATTGGTTACACTGACAGTGATTGGGATGGAAGTGTAGATGATCGGAAAAGAACATCCGGTTATGTTTTTCATATGGGTTCAGGAGTCATTTCATGGGCTTCTAAGAAACAACCTATTTTAGCATTATCTACAGCAGAGGAAGAGTATGTGGCAGCTACAACAGTAGCATGTCAAGCAGTTTGGATGAGAAGGATGTTGAGGAATTTGTGTCAAGAATAGGTAAAGGGCATAGTGATTTATTGTGACAATATCTCATCTATTGCATTATCAAAGAATTCTGTGTTTCACAAGAGAACGAATCACATAAATGCCAAGTTTCACTACATCAGAGAATTGGTGAACAATGCAGAAATTGTTTTACAGAATTATAGAACAGAGGAGCAATTTGCAGATATTCTGACAAAGCCATTGAGGCAAAAGAGTTTTGAATATTTAATAAAATGCTTGGGTATGACTGATAACCTAGCAGCTGACTTGAAGGGGGAGTGTTGAAATATTAAAGTCACCTGTGTACCCTGTGCAGGTAGAAACAAAGTATAACAGGGGCAGCAACAGAAGGTTGAGTGTACACTTCTGTGCATTCAAGAGGAATGGAAAAACCATAAGAATGAATTTAAGGTTTATGAGAAGCAGCCACCATTGCAGAGGAGAATTTAATGTTTAATGGGCATAGCCTAATTTGCAGAAGAAATGAAGACTTTCGTGGCTCAAAACCATGCAACAGCAGAGTTTTATTAAAGACAGTATTTTCGGGCTTATAAGCCCTCAACAACCACAAATAGAAGTTTTGTTTAAAGGCACCAAAGATCTTTTGAATGGGCCGCGTCATCTGTGGTCCCCACCAGACATTTCTATGTCGCAATCGCAAATCGCAGTAGCAAAGTGTTTAAGTGTATTTTTGCTATGAAGAAGTCCCGATGCGATGCGATGTGGTCCCACACAATCGCAATCACACATCGCAAAAGGAACAATGCTTATCCACCTTCCGAAATGTGTTAATGCCGATATAATTCATGCGGTGCGATAATCGGCAATCGCAATCGCATTCACCAAGTGCACCACTGCATATGTTATGTTCCGATTGAAAGTTTGCGATGTGATTGTCGCAATCGCAATCGCAACATCGCAAATATGTTTTTCCACCAAAGTTTCATTGCGATGCGATGTGCCGATGCGATCTTCGTTGTGGGGTCCATTGCACATCGCTCATCGCAATTGCAAAGTCCAAGTTCTACTATTCCGCCGATCGCAAAATGCAAATTGCAAGTTTCAAAGTTCATTCCACCAAGTTTTTGTTCCGCCGATCGCCGATTGCGAAGTGGGCTCCACTCGTATATCACACAAAGAAATTTTAGGTTAAAGTTTATGTTCCGGCAATGTATTTTCTTTGTAATTTGTTTTTATGTTTTATATTACACCGCGCCATATAAAAGGTGAAAAAGCCCATAGGCTTATTGTATTGTATTGCATTGTAGCATGTAATAGTTGTGTTATATTGCTGTGTAAGCCCGAAGGCAGAGAAAACACAGTGAAGACTAGAGAGCACTGTTTTATGCGTTTTGAGAGACAGAAAAGACTAGAGAGCACTGCGTCTGTAACAATATTAATCATATTTTGTGAATCCCTCAGAGAGGAATAAATCTATCATTTTGTAATAGTTTTAGTTCTGTTAATGAAATAGAAAGCTATTTTATGCCATCTCTGTCCAGCAGTAAGCGAATTTAATTTTATTCTCTGTGTTACAAGGAGAGTATTATTCTCTTAGTTATTGTTCTGGAATTATCAAAAATTCTAACAATAATCAAAAATTATATTAGGGAGAAATTATATTCCTATCTAATATTATAAGATTATTATCAATAATTTTATGGAAATATGAATTCATTACTTTGGTATAAATTCAAGTTCACATTCTCACTCTTACTCGATACTCCATTGTCAATGTAATACTTAATTTTCATTAAACCAAGAGAAATAAAAAACATATTAAGTTATGATATTATATTTTTTTAATACAAAGTTTTCAAATTTATACTATTTTAATTTTATTAAATATTTTAAAAATAAAAAATTAATTTTTATTATTTAAAAATTGAGTAGTCTAATTAACAAATGAAATGATTTTTTTTCACAATATTTTTCTAGTTAATTTAATTAAAATGTGACAAATATTTTTTAATATTTTTGGTCAAGTTGTTTAATTTATTGAATTTGAAATCTCTGCCCAATCGATTTATGCATTAAAAAATGTATTCTAAGCAACAAAAAATTACAATCTTGCTTGAAATTGTATGGTGAGATTTCGGTGCATAATGTCATTATTGTGCCTTTAAAAAAATTCCAATAATCAATAAATGTATTGATTTTTAATATTATATTATAATTATTTTAAAAAATATTATACATTTAAATTATTTTTATAAAAATTAAAATTGAATTAAATTAAGTTATATTAAATATTTGACGTTACAAATTTCTTAAATATACCATCTCACTTTGAAGAATATATCCATTCTTTACACCATGCATGCATATAGACATATAAGGATGTAACTATATCTCCTTTATCCGCTACTTTGGCTTTAGTGTCTCTGTCTCATTTTTTACAACCTAATCACATGTCCAATAGTAAATTATTCCAACTCATATTCCCTAGTTACAGGTCCATCTATGCACATATCTATCTCATATCCTCCTAGGAATGCATCTTTTGCATCATCATTTGACTCTTCTCATGTTGTGAAGAGAATTGACTCCCTCCGGTCATGTATGGAGAGCAATAATGAAGACTCTATCCCTGGTGATTTAGTATTCCATGCTCCTACCACTGGTCATGTTGGAAGGAAATCAAATATTTCCAAGGTTCAAAGTAAGGCTAATGAAGACATTCAGAAGGGGAAGCAATCAATGATCAATAAGGCCTTTAGGCCCCTCACAGGGTTGCAAATGAAGATCCTATCAATTAACCTAGAGAGGTTCAAGGATGCACCCAAAAGATTGGACCTCAAAAATCTTATCAATAAAAATGAGCCAAACATAATCATTATTTAGGAAATAGGAAACAATGATAGATGGTGAAAAAGCTAAAGATACCATAGCACCGTGGCTATGTAACTGGTCATTCTTGTACATTGATTCTAAAGGTTTCCCTAGAGGTTTAATCACTCCATGGAATTCTTCTTTTAACATACACATGTGGTCTCTTTCTTTGCGATACATATTCATCGATATGACGACTGTTGAACTTAACATTAATGTTAGGGTTGTGAATGTATATGGATCGTATTTAGATAGAAGATCTTTTTGGGATATCCTATCCAACCTAGGAATTCTTGATGCACATCCCATTATCCTTGGAGGTGACATGAATTTTACAACTTTAATTTGGGAAGCGTGGGGTCTTGTGGCTAGAAAATACCCATTAGGATATTTCTTCACCCATTTTATCAAATATTCAATCCTCGTAAATATGGAAACCGTTACACTCCTACCTTAAGGAATTCCCAAATATATGAAGATTCTATATCCAAAAGATTAGACTGATTTCTTATCTCAAACACGTTTTTCACTTATCCTCTTAAAGAGAGATCTTGGATCAATTTTCGTGGTATATTGAACCACTACCCAATTATTCTTGAGATGGCCTAAGATGACTTGGAATCTCCTATTCCTTTGCGATTTAATTATGTCTGTCTTAGAGAAGAGGAGAATATCGAAATGATCCAATCTTCCTAGATTCCTCTTAGTCCATCCCATTTTGGAACCTTATGTTTCAAATTGTAGATAATTTAAATCTTATAAAAAAAAAATGCAGATCCTGGGCCAAGGAGTATTAAGCCAAGGTTGAGACAGAAATAAAGGACTTGGAGAGTCATATTCATGAAATTTACTCCTCTAATGTTTCAATTATTTTCGACATAGTGGACATAAAAAATATACGTATAATGGAATATAGGAAATGACGATTCCTCGTCGGGGAAGAAGAAACATGGAGATTAAGAAATAGGGAAATATGGATGAAAGAGGTGATAATGATACTAAAATTTTCTATAGTTATGCCAACATGAAGAAAAATATGAATATGATATGGTCAATTAAGAATGAGGATGGTACATCCTTCTCATCCTTCTAAGATATCGCCAAATCGGGCTCTCAACATTTCAAGTCCCTTTTTTTTTATCTCGTTGGTTGTCCCATTCATGAAATTATGGAAACTTAAACTCTTTTCCCATATATATAACAAATGAGATGAATGAATCTTTGACTATTGAGCTTGTGGAAGGAGAACTTCACGCTACCATTTCTAGGATGCAAAATGGGAAGTGTCCTGAGCTGGACGGATTCACAATATAATTATTTTCCAGCTTTTACAACGTTATCAAATATGTCCTCCGTAAGGTTGTTAGGAAATCTCGGGCATTAGGAAGAGTTCCGGGGTTAGTAAACCAACTTTTATTTCCCTCATACCAAAAGTTCATAATGTAGATTCTTTTCATGACTTTTGTCCCATATCTGGTTGCAATTGATCTGAAAGTTAATCTAAAAAATCATTGCGACTAGAATTAAACCTATCCTTAGCGATATTATGTCAGAAGAACAATTTGGCTTCTTGCAAAATAGGAAAATTCATGATGTTGTATCCTTGGCTCAACGTATTCTCCGTTCGATGAAAACTAAAAGCCTTAATGCAACAACCATTAAGATTGACCTTTCAAAAGCATATGACAAGGTAAATTGGAATTTTCTAAGATTGGTTTTAGTCCAAATGGGGATGGAAGTATGGATGGTAAAATATATTATGAGGTGTATCTAGTCAACAAGCTTATTCCAAATTGGGATGAAAGTATGGATGGTAAACTATATTGTGGGGTGTATCCAGTCAACAAGTTTTGTGGACTTGATTAATGACAACCCCTCTTTATTTTTTAGCGCATCTCAGGGGCTCCATGAAGGGTGCTTGCTATCTTCTCTTCTCTTTTTTATTATTGTTGAAGCCCTTGGTTATTTAATCCATGGCGCCATT
Organism: Pinus albicaulis; assembly: GCA_034641835.2. Taxonomy (NCBI): domain Eukaryota; kingdom Viridiplantae; phylum Streptophyta; class Pinopsida; order Pinales; family Pinaceae; genus Pinus; species Pinus albicaulis. The sequence continues at coordinate 766,604,256 of CM076571.1, read as the reverse complement.
AATAATGAATATCTAAAAGGGGTAAACATCTCTCAATCAGTTCCATTACACATCTTATCTTTGTATGAAATGTCTTATTATGTATATCTGGAAACAACATTTATTTTCAAGACCTGAAGCACATTCTCAAGAAATTCACTTTAGTTACCAGTATGGTTATAAATTTCCATAAATCATGTATGATTTTACAAAACCTCTCAAATATTGCTTCCACCTCCATTCAAAATATTTTCTAGTTCCAGCCAACAACTATTGATGCAGGGGTGAAATATTTAGGATTTCTTGCTTAAAGAAAATGACTACAAATTTGATGACTGGATACGGTTGTACTAAAAGGCAGAAAAACAAATCTTGGTTTGGACCAATAGACTTCTCTCCAAGCGAGATCATTTGGTGCTGGTTAAATCGGTGTTAGAAAGGATACTAGTATATTGGATGTCCATAGCATTGGTTCCTAAACGAATCCTAACTAAAATAAGGAATCTTAGTTTCAGAGTCCTCTATAATGGAAAAGTAGAATCAAAAGGATTTCCACTCATTTCCTTGTCCACTTTAGCCATGCCTAAATTCATGGGAGGATGGGGAGTCAAGAATATTCATATTTTCTGTCAATCTTTAGCTGCTCGAAGTGTTTGGAAATTCACTAACAATTATTCCTTATCGATTCAATCTCTTCAGTCGAAATATTTAGGAAAAAAATTCGTGTTTAGTTGGTATAGGGATCCAAACAAACTCAGTAAAAAAAATTCAATAATGTGGAAGGCTTTCACAAAATATTTCCCATTCCTCGGAAACTAGGCTATTTGGAAGATTGGAAATGGTTATTAAATTTGTACTGGTGTTGATCCTTGTTTTGGTGTGGGAGAGAAATATAGTATCTCTTAGAAATGCATTCAATTATTACATACTGCATGGATATATGTCCTTACCGATGCAAAATCTCCTTTACATATTCCCTTTTGCAGTTGTGCTTGGACATTTACAATTGATCTTGATCTCCTGGAACCAGATGCTTCAAAATCGAATGCTTTTATCAGGCTATTGATATCATCACTTATTTACCTTGAGGAAGATGACCCAGACCACCTAAAATGTTCAAAGAACCCTTGCGAGAATACACCACAAATATGGGCTACAAATATTATTTTCAAAATAATATTGCTCAACCATAAAAATGGTGGTGGCGTTTCATATCAAAACATGCTCGTCCATTTAAATGTAAATTAACTCTTTAGCTAGCATTGAGTAATAAACTACTCACTTAGGAAAATCTTATTAAACATGGATGATCATGACCCAATCGTTGTGCATTATGTCAATCAGATTCTAAATCAATCTCACATGTTTTTATCACTTGTCCTTAAGTAGAAAATAATTGGATCATCCTTGTCCAGGTCCTCTCTCCTTCGTTATTGCGTTGGAATAAACCTAATCTAGAATAAGTCACTGAGGAATGGAGTGATGATTGATCATTGCAAAGTTTCAAAGGCATCCCTAGTATATTTGTGCACAATATCCAGTGGGAACACAATCAAACAATTTTTCATAACAAATATATCCCGCGTGAGGTTATGAGTAGAGTCATTGAAAAACTTGTTAAAAAATTTCAAGCCAAACCTCAACGTAAGAAGATTCAATTTCCAATTATGCAAAATCTAGATAAAGAGATCACGAGGGGATTCTTTTATGGCATTAGTCAAGGAGATCGTCCGAGATGTGGTGTTGTTGGAGTTCTTTATTTAAATCAAAATCATCATTACTTTCTTCATTATGCCCTTGGTCATGGCTATAATATAAAATCTGAATTTACATGACTATAGGTTTTTTTGTACATTGTTGGACACTTCAGTTTTAATAAGCTACACGTCTTGGGGCATTCGAAACTAGTGATTAACGCAGAAAATAACATTATAGAAGTAAAGGTTCAAAATCTGAATGATATTCTCAAAGATATTTATATAGAAATCAGGTTGTTTGAACGAACCTCATATACACACATTTACAAAGAATTGAATCAACAAATAGACATATTATAAAAAAAAAAAAAGCATTACAAGGATCACAACTAAATCTTTAGACCATACGAATTATGAGAAATTAATAAAATGAAATTACATTTATGAAATTTAATTTAAAATTTTATGAATAACACTAACACATTAATTTAATAAAAATGATACATCAAAGTTTTGCTTATAAATTTCAGTTTTTTGAAATAATCTTTTAGAACCACACAACAGATATTTTATTATGAAATATAATTTTTTCTCTATTTTTATATATAATTATTTCAGATTTAAATTAATTTATATTAAAAATCTGATGTTATACATTTCTGGAATACAACATTTCATTTCTTTTAGAAAAATATATTGAGCATAATGAAAATGGAGTCTTGCCACACTTTTATATATATGCATGACAAGACTACATTTTCATTATATGTCTGTATATCAAACTTTAAAAACGTAATACAAAGTATTAAATTATTTTATCAAAAATGTGTGAGAAGTAAAAATAATAAATCTGGACGTACATTTGAATTTGGAAGTTTAAAATTTGTATGGTTTGATTTTAAATTTAAAAATTTGCAAAATAAAATAAATATATATACACTAAATAATAAATTGGAATTTTTAAATAATAAATGTATGGTTTTTCATTGATGTTTAAAAAAGTTATATATAAATAATAATATTCTATTAAATTATATTTTGAAAAAAATAACATATTACTGGAACATGGGATTTTTAAATGAAAAAATATATGATTTTTAATTGCTATTTTTTTTAATTATGCAATTTAGTGAAATTTTATTATTTATTATTTGAAATGATATGAAAAAATATCAATTTATTACTTTATTTTTATATCAATATTTAAATGATTTTTATTTTCTCTCTCATACATATATAAATATGATGATGATGATTAATTTTTACTAAAATATTTATGGTCTAATAGACTTAAGAAGCTAAGAGAGTAATCATAATTTTTTAACATTTTATTTTATGCTAAAAAATAAGTGAGAGAAGTGTTCCAAAATCACCATAATTTTGTTCAGTTAAAATGTTAAGAAGGTTGGTAGTTTGACAATATTTTGAAAATTAGATTAAATTTGAGTATAAGATGCACAATGTAAGAAAAAATGTTTTTCATCTTCAATCCTCTTAGGATTGCACATGTGACAAAAGTTTTCATCCCATGGTGTTTTGAGAATTAACCATTAACACAATTCACTATGAAGCTCATGAAAAATAATTCTAATTTTGACAATGTTCATTTTCTTCTTAAAACTAATCAAACAAATATATAATTATGGTTTTTGAAATTGGAGTCGATCACCTCCTTATAATATTTTAGTTTCTTTTTTCCCTATAATTCTTTATTTCCCCACAACTTCTCCTTAAATTTGGAAGTAATACTATTTTTAATATTATTCGAATTCTACTTCTTTATGGGGGTGGATGAGCATGGTACAAGGGATCTCTGGTTCTGGTAACCTCATTGGATACTTAATTACATTTGGATGTACTTTCATACTGCTCGTGTTTTGGTTCATAGTCCCTTTCGTTTTATGGATGGCTAAATCCTTTTTGCAATGTATTATCTTTAATGGAAATTACCTACTGGCCAACAAATTTGGTAAGATTGAGGGTAGTAGGATTTTGCAAATCCATAGACAAATATGTAAACTTTCTACATAAATAGAAAAGTTTGACTTGCAAAATTATTTTTATCTAAAGTCAAGAAGATGATCCCTCCTTTATTCCCTAATTGTCCAACCAAGAGTAGGGATCCTTATGCCACCCTTGCTTGAGTCATAAGTGGGGGTTTTGGCTAGTGTTAGATGTAGATTTAGAAAAACTCTTGGCATACATGTCATATAAATTTCGCTTATATATAAAATACCTAGCGATAACAATGATTTCAATGGGGGAAGGAGTTGCTTCAATTAGGAGGACAAGGTAGGGTGTATTTCCTTTAATATTGAAATTGCAGGTTATAAGTTGTGTTTGGATATGTTTAATATTCTTTGATGACTCTTTAGATATACTGCACCCCAAACCTCACATCCATATAAAATAACAAGGGTGACGAGAGACTCAAATAGAAATATTTTGAATCCCAAATCCAAATATATACTTACTCACAATTGTTTTCAGGCCCATAATAAGTTTTCAAACCTCTATTTATCTTTTTCTCAATGCTATAGTTCCAAGTGAGCTTATGATGGATGCCAATTCTCAAATATTTGAATCCACGAGCTTTATCCAATAAGCTCTTGTCATAAATGAAAGTATCATATATGGTTTTTTTGGATTTAATCATTCATGATTTTTGTTTTATCAGTATTTACTGTCGCATCCATCTTGGAGTAGAAATCTTGGAGGAATATGAATTTCTTACCAATATCTTTATGGGCCCTTTCAAAAAAAAATATCATCAACATAAAAAAAAAAAAGATTTTTGACCGCAATAATGAGCATTGGACAACCCACATCTTGCAACTCTCTTCTAGTTTATCATTGTATGTGCAAAAAATGGCAGGGGATAAGGAACAACCTTGCTTGATTGCAATATTGTATTTAATTTATTCCGACCAACTCTTAATGGCTGGGAATAACATTCTCATACAACCTTGTTATAACAATCCTCAAATTTAAAGGAACCTTTATATTTTTGTCTCTTGCATTATCCCTTCCCAAAAAGAATTATATATAGATAATTAAATAAAAATATTAGAAAATTTCATATATACACACACACACACACACACACACACACACATATACATATACATATAATTGAAAAAATTGATATTCATTGACAAAAGGAAGTTACATAGTGATCACATCCATAACCATATACTCCTGATAGTAGGAGATACACAGATAGAAAAATAAACTTATCTTCACAATAACATGGGACAATATACCCGTTTCCAACAAGCCAGGACAACACCAGAAGGAACAAGATAGTTCAGACCACATCCCTCACAACCAAGAGCTGGAGGCATAACACTCATTGTTCACCACAGAGAATTCAACATATATAAGTATTAAAAAAAAGTGCATATCCAAAGTACTCGATGTTTGGCAAGACTTCAAAGCCACAAGATTTATCACACATGATATATAATGCACAGAATGGCAGATCGAGCTCACACCAACAACGAGCAACTTAGCCAGTCCAGATACAACATGTTCACAAACGAAGCATCATTTTTCGATCCATACTCATTATAATACTCGTCCATGGTGAAATTGACAACCGTCCCAGGATGCATAGCACAAAGAAAACATATACATACAACAGAGTGTTTTTTTGACATACATGTGCCAATCCAATTTAGGTTAAAAAAAACTTGCATTACTGCTTGCACCAAAACTACTGAAAATTCAAGAAGGTAAAAAAAAAACCATCTCAACCCCAACAAGCCCATGTTTTAGGAAAAAAAAACCATCTACAACACTGGAACAATATTACCAAAATAGTGACAAAAAACTTAAGACAAACCATCTTTAATATTGATTAGAGGAAATGATAGTGAGATCCTGAGCACTATCAATTGACGAATTAGTGGGATCACTAGGCAGATTCGTTAGATCACCAAAAGTTAAATCCAACATTATAAATATTTCCACCTTAGCCAATCAAGAGTCCAAATTATCTAAATAGAATTTTTGGTTTCGTAGGATGTGTTTGATGCTCTCTAATATAGATAATAGATTATAGCTCTCAGCTTTATTTTCATTTAAAATTAAACACAATAGTGTATCCATTTTTTGATGCATAGCCAAAGAGTTCAGGAAATGAAACTACCTTTTCCAGAATCTTCCGAGATACATAACTCATTTCAGATCTTCTCTTATCACTCTTGAATCAAAATGATAAGGTAATTACCCAAATTCTTTAAAATCCATAAATAAAGTTTATTTCATCACCTAAAGAGGAACAACATCAAAGAAAGTTGCAATAGAGGCATAGGAAAAAGGTTGAATTCATTTAAATCTGACAGTACTTATGTCACCCCTCTTGTTCATCATTCTCTAGTGAGGAGGCATGATAGTAGTGGTAAGGGATCAAAGGAGACAACCACTAAGGGAACCTTCACCTAAGAAAAAATAAAATGGACAACACACAGACCCCTAAAACCCTGACCTAAATATTAACAAATCATCCCAATTGGAAAACTAGATGACCAAATTCATGTAAATTAATGAACTCATCACAACGCATATACATAATACACTAAATTACTTAGAGCCATAATAAATAATGAAAGATACAAATACCCAGACTAATGACTGGAGTAAATATAGTGCCTAAAGAAAATGACATCGCCAACAAAGTGAAATCTAGAATTATTAAGGAATCTCACTTGAATTAACTAAGTAAAATCCCCATACACCAACTCAAAGTACTCTTGAAATATAATCCAAATGCACCCATACAAAATCATTTTAATATGAAACACTTATATAGATAGAGTGATAATCATCTGAAGGTCAATGAAATACTGTAATATATACAAGTAACCATCAAACATATACATTATATGAAAAAGGAGAAGAAATTCCTCTGCAATTGCTAATAAGCTACCTAGAAAGAGAGGAATACAAATTAAGGACAAAAGCTCAGAAAAAACCCAATATCTACAACATGAAAATAAGAACCGAGTGTAGCAACCCCAAATGAAACTAGATGAGGGAGGTCAAGGATAAATCCTCACCTCCACTCCACACTACATGTACCTCCACCACCCCACAACCTTAACTTTGCATTTATAATGACGAGACCTCTGGTTCGAAATCCCACTCCCATCAATTGTACATTTCCATGCCATATCGATATTAAGACAATTATGCTTAGGTAAAAAATTCCAAAGAAGCCCTAATTCCTCCCTTATTCTCACCCTATCAGGGAAATTATAATAAAAAAATTAAGTGTTAGTTATTCTTAATATTTGGGTTGAATTAGCTCGAGGGTTAGTTCAATTGGTCGAGGTCTCATTGGTAAAGCTCCTTGCTATTGGGAGGTCATGAGTTCAATTCTCCTTGAAACCCTTGGGGTTAGCTTTAGATTAGTTTTTCCATGGGGTGTGGTCCCTTCAAGTGAACCTACCCTGATTTTCCGAAAAAAAAATAAAATAAAAATATTTGGGTGAATTTTCTAAATTAAATTTCAAGAACAATTAATGATTGGATATGAAAAATACAATATTTTTTTCATTAATATAATTTTAAATTAAAAAAAAGTTTCCAAGCTTCTACAAAATTAATAAAAACTTAATAAAAATTATTTAATAAATCAATTTTATATATGATATAAAAATTTTAAAAAATTATTTAATATTCAATTTTTTTTTCATAAAGTATGGTAATAATGACAATTTAAAATTTAAACAACACTTTACTTAAGTTGTGTTAATTATAATTATTTATCTTGATATAAATGATTATTTTGGAATAACTTTTTTAGAATTTTAAATTAATAATCAACAATTATTGGAACTGTCTAACTATTATACTTTTGGAGTTTTCAGCCCAAACCCAACAAAAACAATTTTTCTAGAATTATAAACTTTTGTTGATTAAAATATGTTTTTCATTGTATAAATGGATTTAGCACTCTAAAAGAACCTCGGGGCACTTAGATTGTGGAGAGTTAATAACTCAAACTTGTGATTCCAACAAATTTCTCCCAAAAATTTGGCAAATTCAACCACAAAATATGCCCTGAATACTTTCAAAACAATACACTATGACATAATTAATAGTTTGATGGTAAGGATTTAACCATATTCCTAGTAGTAGTGACAGATTAATGGCTAAGATTTATCGCAAATGTAGTGATGTCCTTTCTTCCCTTTTAATTAAATTGAGTAATTAAAAAAAACATATGAACACGTGCTATAAGAAAATATTTTTTATTTTTTTAGAAGAAAAAAGCACAATATTTTCATTAAAAATAAAGATGTTTACGTTTACATAGTTCATTTCTTGATGACCATTCAACAAAATCGACATATCATGATTCTATTAGCTCATAAACACAACCATGAGAATAAACAATCAATGTTAGCATCATCGCTTACCCTAGAGACAATCTAACTGAGGATACAAAAATTAAGATCAAAGATGGAAGAAAGTAACAAAATACTAGGTAACCAACCAGATATGAAGAGAGAAAAAGAAACAAAATAGAGCCTCCTGCACATTGTTTCCAAAACAGAGAACTGCATACCAACATTCTTACACCTTGAAATAAACTTCGCCATGAACAAAGTTGTGGATCAAATGTTCATAAAAGATTACCATAGGAAAGATGGAGAGGCCACACTTGAACCGAGCACCAGTAGTCTAATTTTTCTCTATAAACACTTGTTGGAAGGAGATGCCAACAAAAGAGGGGAGAAGTGACCTAGTTGTCTCCATCCAGTTAACAAAGGAGGGGACCTCGAGAGCATTGGCCCCCTAAATCCATTGGATGATTGTAAATGAATCTCCAACAACAAGAACCTTGTCGATTTCCATTTAGAGGGAACACTATAACACCCCTCAAAGGGAAACCAATTATTCCCTACAATTCGAACTTATTCCTCCATACCAGCAAAAACTATATGCCTTTGAATGGTTAATTCGTATATGAGTCCCACATCCACACTGACCCCCAGAAGAGGCCTCATCAAAAATATGAGAGGGAACTTGTCCTCCAAGTCTAGAAAGGAAACTGACCAGGAATGAGTCCTAGGAGACCAGGTTCCAATCTCCAAGAAGTAAGAAATGATCCAGAGATAGGAGGATTGAATGTCAGGTTTCTTTCCTAATCTGAAAATGGTCTGGATAAATTTTTATATTTCAACAACCTCCCACTCATCTAAACAAATAAATGATCTAGCTTGTACTTGAAAATTTGCGGAATTTTTGCTTGAAAGTGGTGTCTGATTTTTAACTGTTTATGTGTCTTAAATTCATTTGTTCTTGATGAAATTTAACATGTATAACAACAACACAATGCAGCAATAAAACATTCAAACACAACAACAAAATTAATCTAGGAGTTCACCTGAAATTCGTGGGCTACGTCTCCTCTGAGCTTTGTCATCTTGACTTGGCTCTTTGGGATTATGGTAAGGCTTACTTTACAAGTTCCACACTTAACTCCAATGGATACTGAACTAACCCAAAGGGCTGAGAATACCATCCATATCCCTCTCATGGCTTTCAAAACTCTGCAAACAACTTTAGGCTCCCTTAGACACAATTCCTTCAGTCGATGCACTGAGTTACACTAAGCTTCTTCATGGCACTAACTACTTCAGAATTCTATTTCTGTCACTGAAACCACACTTTCTATATCCATCACACATAAGACACCAAATATTTAGTAGTGGCCCTAGTGGCTCCTTGAAATTCATGGATTTAAAAACATATTTAGAAGCTCTCTGATGGCTCTGCAACCTACTCCATTGAGTTCAGAAGGTCTAAGATAGTCAAAATTAACTATTGGCACTCTTAAAATGGTCGAAAATTGAGTGAGTTATGACCAAAACAAATTTGCCCCAATTTCCTCTACTAAATGTTGGGCAACTACTAGCTAACTCCATTAAAAGTGGAAGTCTGTCTAAGTTTGGGAGCGCCTCCAGAATATCTGCCATATTAAACTCCACTTAACTGAAGTTTAATTAAATATTAAACCTGGGATTAGGCTCCTTAGGTGCACTTAAAATTAAACTCCCTCACTGGTCACGTGATGAGGTTCCATGGGAGGAGGGCTCGCCCCTCCGTGCTCCGCCGAACCCGCTTGGCATTCAAAGGGCAATAACTTCTTCATACGGTGTCTTTTTTTCGAATAATTTGCGGCACCGAAATTAGGAAGACAAGACCTACGTAGCCATCATGGTTTCAACCCAATCCTGTAAATTTAAATTTTGAGCCAATCCTTAGGTCCTTGATCCCCATTGGGAATCTTTTGGACCCCAAAAGAATGATATACTGATCTGTACAGTAGATGAGAGTACAACACCCTCTTCTCTTCAGTCTCCAAACACTTTCCTTTCATAGCTAGTGCCTTTGAACCACAACTTGAAGGTAGTCAACACTTCCCTTCTTGGATGTGCTTGTCCTCCTGTCAAGAACTGTCTTCCTTGCACTCACTCAGAAATTTCTGGCAAACAATTTGCAGAAGGTAGCTTAACATCGCTACCTGATCAATGATCCAAGGTGGCTCAAAAAAACGAGATATTACAACATAAAATACATGCATACAACCAAAATTTGCATATGTACAAAGGAGTATGTCTTACTGTGTTAAGAAGTCCATCCACTTCTTAACAAGCCACTTCCACAACGAATTTTGCTAATGCAAATATTCTTCATGTGAAACATCCATTCTCACATCAATAATGGAATCCTTGGTTCCACCTTCGCCAATATTTCTGTCCTCTTGCTGCATGTGCTTGGGACGGTTAGTTGGATGCAAAGTCCAACATTGGGAAACAACATGTCCCCTCTTCTGGCAATATGTGAAAATCTTATGCACTTTCTTTGAAAGTTTCCTTTTCTTCTTTTGCTTCCTGTATTCTTTCTTCCTCATCCAACATCTCGAAACATCATGGTTAAATTGACCACAATATGTACATCAAATCTTTCTTCCATTCAAGCATGAAAAATTTTCATGCCTTGTAGAAACACAATCAAATTGATCATGGGAAGATTTATACCTCTTGTGTTGCTTTGCATGTTCATCCTTTTTGCCTTCATGAGGAGATGAAATAGTAGAGGCTCCAGCTTTCATTTGCAGACTAACATCATCGTTCATTTCTTGAAAACTGTTTGAACTCGCATGCTCTCCATAAGATGCATGTCTACCATCTTCTTGCTGCAACAAAGGCTTAAAGAAATGGCAATCATCTTGGAAACAAATTTGACATATTTGCATCTTAGAACTTGGAACAAAAGTTCTCTTTGACATAGCCTCACATGCCTTCATGGCTTTGGAGTCTTCGCCATTAAATTTCACATAACCAAGACCAATATTCTTGGGTCGTTCCTCAACCAAAATAGGATCAACCATGCCTTGTGCATGCTTTCCTAAACCCTTGGCTTCATAGCCCATTTTAATTATTAACTTGGACCCTATACCTCTTGTGTGCTTTTCGAAAGAACCAACACATCTTTCTAATGAGGAAACTGAAGACAAATTAGAGTGGATTACCTCTTCCTCACACATGTTCTTGGTCAAAGCCTCTTGGGCTTGATGGAGCTGCATCTCCATATTGTGCAATCTTTGAAGAATTTCCTCCTTCTCTTGCTTCATGGCAAACAATTTCTCACGAAGTTCAGTGCTCTCTCTTCTATCTTCAAACAAAATCTGCACCATGTCCTTCAATATAATAAAGTCACACTTCATATCTTCATCGAAGAATCTTGTGAAGGAGGAAACCTCATTTGTAGAAGTTGTAATTATGATGTCAATGAACAAAACTAAGTTCAACAAAGTTCACAAAAATCTTTCAAAACAAATGACAATCTTTTTTTTAAACCAAATGGCTATAGAGACAAACTCTTATTCAAGTAGCCAAACAAAAAACAAACTCCAAGAGCTTCTTAACAAACAATCATCAAGAGGGTTTGTGTTCCAAGGGTGACCTTGAGGTCCTTTAGGGTAAGGAATATGCATTAAGCCCTTTTTTCCTTTTTTTCCTCTCCAGGACTTAGCTAATCAGTAGCTATCGCTTCACCTCCAGCAAACTCAAACAACAGTCAGTTTGCAAACAGTAAAACAATCAATCTTTTACACTATTTAAACACCTTTCAAGTTATATAAGAAATAGCTTACTCTGTCAATCAAGAAACCAAGTGCTATGATACAAAAATGATGTGAAAATGGTCTAGATAACTTGTTATATATTTCAAGAACCTCCCACTCAGCTAAACAAATAAATGATCTAGCTTGTACTTGACAATTTGTGAAATTTATGCTTGAAAGTGGTGTATGATTTTTAACTGTTTATGTGTCTTAAATTCATTTGTTATTGCTGAATTTTAACATGTGTAACAAAAACATAATGCAAAAATAAAAAATTCAAACACAACAACAAAATTAATCTAGGAGTTCACCCGAAATTTGTGGGCTACGTCTCCTTTGAGTTTTGTCATCTTGACTTGGCTCTTTGGGATTATGGTAAGGTTTCTTTTACAAGTTCCAAAATTAACTCCAATGGATACTAAACTTATCAAAAGGGCTAAGAATACCATCTATATCCCTCTCATGGCTGTCCAAACTCTGCAAACATCTTTAGGCTCCCTTAGACACGATTCCTTCAGTTGGTGCACTGAGCAACACTGAGTTTCTTCATGGCACTAACTCCTTCAGAATTATGTTTCGGTCACTGAAACCACACCTGATGTATCGAGCACACATCAGACACCAAATATCGACTGATAAATTGCTCAAAATGAGCACTGCATCCCCAAACTAGGCCTTCCTCCACGGTTTGCCGAGGGCTGCCCGAAACTTCAAATCAGCTTCTCGAGCTCTAGAAGTTCCAAAAATGTTCTGAAATCACTTTAATTGGTTCCAAAATGTCTGAAATAGTCAATATAGACTATTCATTCATAAAAAATGGCCTCCGGCTGCTCCGGTTTTTCCTCTAACACCTGTCGACATACCTTGGTGCTAGGGTCATTGAAAATTTCTCTACTGGGTTTTCTACCTCTAGAAGTCGTCAAAACCTTCTAAAACCTCTTCCGTTAGATTCAAAATTCTGTTTATAGTCAAGAATGACTACTTTTTCACTTCATATGGTCTCCAGCTGCTCTGGCTAGGTCCTGCACTACTGCTAGAAAAAGCTGGCACTAATGGCCCCTGGAACTTTACTGAAGCTTTTTGACCTTAAAAATTTCTCTACAGGATCTTAAAACCATCTCATCAGATTCCAAACATCCGAATTATCCAATTTTTACTACTAGATCTCTGGATAAGGCCTCTAGCTCCCCTAGCTAGGTCTCAAACTGATTCTGCCTCCTGGTGGCCCTAGTGGCTCCTTGAACTTCATGGATGTAAACACATAATTAGAAGCTCTCTAATGGCTCTGCAACCTACTCCATTGAGTTTATAAGATTTGAGATAGTCAAAATTTACTATTGGCACTCTAAAAATGGTTGAAAATTGAGTGATTTATGACCAAAACAACTTTGCCCCAATTTCCTCCATTAAATGTGGGGCAATTGCCAATTAACTCCACTAAAAGTGGAAGTTCGTCTAAATTTGGGAGCGCCTCTTGAATATCTGCCATATTAAACTCCACTTAACTGAATTTTAATTAAATATTAAAACTTGGATTAGGCTCCTTAAGCACACTTAACATTAATCTCCCTCACTGGTCATGTGACGAGGTTCCATAGGAGGAGGGTTGGCCCCTCCGTGCTTTGCCAGACCCACTCGGCATTCAAAGTGCAATAAATTCTTCATACGATGTCTGTTTTTAGAATCGTTTGTGGTGCCGAAATTGGGAAGATGAGACCTACGCAACCATCTTGGTTTCAACCCAATTCTGTAATTTTGAATTTTGAGCCAATCCTTAGGTCCTTGATCTAGTTCTGATCACTTCCCTAAAAAATGAAGTCATTACAAATACCCCAAATCCCCTAAAGGATGTAAAGATGTAGAGCTATATAATAACTTTGACAAGATGAACAGGAGCTCATGCATGAAGGGATAGAGGATCTATATATTGAGGTGATAATTTTCAAGTACCTAAATACTTCCTCCCAAATGGCCAACGCTAAGGGGTACTGAAGAAAGAGATGAGAACGATATTCGGAGGCGAAGCTACAAAGAGAGAATTTGCCTGACCCTTGAAAGCCATGTTTCATTAAGTTCTCCGAAGTTAGAATACAGTTATGTATATTCAACCAAGTGAACAATTTAAGCTTGAGAGGAACCTCCCATTTCCACTTTTGATCAGTACAATCAGCACGAGGACTGGGAAGGATGTTAATGGATATACATGAGTAAGATTCCTTGGAAGAAATGCATCCTTAGACCATATGTCCATCCCAAACAATCCTATCATTTTTTTTGGACAGGGAGATACTAGCTTCACCTAAACAATGATGGAGTTCCCATTCAATCAGGAAATTCCCTAGTAGGCCAATCTCCCATGCATGAGGCCAAGAAGTTAAACAAAGTAGAGAAACTCTTCCACCACCAAGACTGGCCGGTGAATTTTAGCTGAGCCTACTGAGGCTTTTAATTCCGGGAACAAGGAGTATATGGTTTCCAACGAAACCTTTTATCACATCTACCCCAATAAGGACCTTAGTCCCATCACCCACATGCCGACGAAGATTGGAGAAAAACCAAGGGTATGTTTCTATTAAGCTAGACCAAATGTAAGATGGCCTTGTATGAGAAGGTGCCCCTGTAATGACCCAACCTTCCAAATTTTCTACCCATATGTATTTAAAAAAACTAATTTATTCCCATAGTCCCTTAACATTGAAGGTCCACCATAGATTTGACACCAAGAGAGCTAATTTGAAACTTATGGAGTCCTGCATTCCCAACCCACCCATCTAAACAAGCCTAGATATGGACTTTAGTTTGATTAGATGATTTTTTTTTTGCTGCCAGCCCCAGACCAGAGGAATTTTGCAATGATGGAATCTACTCAATTAATGATAGTGTGTGGGATGTGGAATAAATGCATCTAATATATTGAAATTACTTGAAGGAAAACCTTCAAAAACATGACCTTACCTCCAAGAGTGAGCCATTTGTATTCCTAAATAATCAATTTTTTTCAAAATTTTTAATAATCCATGACTAGTCCAAGATCTCATATTTAGATGACTTTAAATTGAAGGTCAAATATTTAAAGTCGTCAGACATCGGGAAAATTTTGATCCCAAACTTGACAGTGATTTGAATGATGGCCTCTGAAGCCCCAAAATTAGAAATAATATTTGATTTGTATTTGTTAATTGTGTATGAGCATTCTTCATTAAATAATTATTTTGTTATGAAATGAATATACACACTCCATATATTCATTACACACTTGATGAATCCTTTTGTATTTGAATGAATACAACTAATCCACCATTGTATTACTGCTTCCTAATTGTTCTGTATCAACCATGAATGTTGCTTTATGTTACACATAAGCATTGCTTTATGTTACACATAAGAATTTCTTTATATGTACTTCGAAATTACAAGAGCATTGTGAATGTCGCTTGCAAACTTCATATGATATATGAGCATTGTTGGGGTAATACTTTGAAAATCATTAAGATTGCATGAACATACATAACAAAATGATGCTATCACAACTCATGAGAATGCTGGAAGGTATTTTACCATAGAATATTATGCTCATTTGTCCCTTGTTGCTTGATGCAATTATGTGCATTGGTGAAATATCAACAATTCCTTTCTTTCCATGCTTTGATAATACAACTTGACATTCTCCTTGATGTATTTCTACCATACCAACACCCTGATGTATGCTATAATACTCCAATATTAGGGACCTCTACCATAACACTGCTCCAAAAATAACATTTGGTATTCCACTGAGAGGAAGACTACTCCAAATACCAATTGATGAATATTTATAATGATATACTGATAATAACATTTTTCTTATTCATCCTTTTTAAAAGAATTTTGTTACATTATTAACATTTGCAGTGAGACACACATTGTAATCATCCTCCTAGTTTCCAAGTACATGACCGATGTTACCTTTACCACCATAGCTGCTTGTTGCTTTCTTTTCTTCCATCAACCTGTTGGCTATTGAATGCTTCAGGTGTCCTTCTTCCTCTATAGTTCTCTGCCAAAGGAATTGTCCTTTCCCTTCTTGATCTTTTAGTTGTTATTATTCCAAGCAGCTCTTCTTTGACAACTTTTATGGGCTAATCTCCCCCTGAGAAGTTACTTCCTGTCTAACCCTGGCTGGATGTTTGTTCCTGATATTGCAACCTCTGTTGGTGCATTTTTTATTTTATTTTATCATATCAGAGAGTATCATTTGTAGACAATATCCCCAGTTTGTCTCTTAGATACTTGAATGGTTCTATAGCAAGAGGTTTTATAAATATATCTGATGTCTGTTCTTTTGTTGGGACATATTCCATATTTACTATTTTCTTTGAGGAAGTGGTACTTCAATTGGGATGTGCTTGGTTTTCAAATGAACCACATGATTTTTTGATATGCTTATTGCACTTGTATTGTCACATTTTATAGAAATAGGTTCAGTGATTCTTACCTTGATGTCTTAAAGAGTTTATTTCATCCACATCACTTGTGTGCAACAAGATGCTGCTACTATGTATTTTGCTTCTATTGTAGATAGAGAGACATATGTTTGCTTCTTGCTTAACCAAGCCACCAGATTTTCTCCCAAATAGAATGCACCTCCACTTGTTCTTTTCCTGTCTATTATAGCATCATTTCTCACCTTGACATGATTCATGATTGCTTCATGGCTTTATGGGCACCCATTCCTACAGACTTGGACAAATTCACTTAAAAATAGTGTAAAATCCTCCATACGCGACTATGCCCGTGTTTTTCCGCGTGTATATGCGAGTACAGCTAGACTTTTCCGCGTATGCCATTTTAATGATTAAAAAATATATAAAAATCCCTAATTTCGCGCTGGGTTGATGGTTACTCAGGTAGTTCAACCACCCCACCCCGTGGCCAACTGTTTCCAACTGCTGAAACTACTTGGAGGGACTATAAAAAGACCTCATGTGTATGGCCTAAGGGAGAGAGAGAAAGTATTGATATTATACTCTGTTGGTTCCCTATCCAAGTCTGATTCCCCGTGCCTCTTGCACTTTCCCAGTTCATTACAGGAAACCCTTGTTTCCTTGAGATATACATCCCTTTATATGTTATCTCGTATGCACCAGTTTGGAAGGAGTCTTAGCGAGGCAAGGGCTGGACGGATCCGGACGACGGTCTGCGAAGGCCTTGGAAGGATCAGGTGATCTCTCCACTTACTTTTGTACGTACTATTTTTATAATACATAAGTATCATGCTGTTCCCGAAGTAAACGTGTTAGTGTATGCTTTAATGTATGAAGAATATTTGTTATACAAGCATTCATGATGATTTATTTAATGTTTTATATGAATCTCACTAACATATAGAGTAGAAATATACTGTACAACTTGTCCTTTGTGCTGGTTTCTTCTTGTATTTCAGGTGAAAGAGGAAGGACGGTTGTAGGGAGTTTGAACTCCACGTGGATCTACTTCAAACGTAGGACCAACGGGTAAACCTCTCATTCTGCTCTATTTCGTTTTCATGACTGTGCATGATCGTGTGAGTCTCTGTTAAGTAGTACGCCCCTGCTCTGTGGAGGTTGAATCCCAACCAACCTCTAGGTGTTAAATCCCCGAAACAGAACTGGCGACTCCACTGGGGATCACATTTTTGTGATTCTCCTGTTGGGTTGTTTCAGCTGTTTGGTAGGTTGCCAACAGTTTCTTCTGTCTTTTACAGTCCAGTTTGCTTTCTTGCAGTCAGTCTGAAGTCTTGATATCTTTCCCAGGCTTGTACTTTTTGTTTTTCATTATCTTTCTTTGTATACGCTTTTTTGTTTGCACACAGTCGCGTATACCCGCGAGTTTGTGTAGAAGGATCCGCGTATACGCGAGTTTCCCTCAACACAGACGCGTATACACGCTGGTTGCATAACTGCAAGGTCGCGTATACCTAGGCTGATTTTGAAATTTTGAGTTTATTGGATTTTTGGTCTTTTCTGGCTATGGAGGCCTGTGTCTGCAGAGTCTCTGTACTTACTGGAGTGTGACAGAAGTGGTTTCAAGTCTTGTTTCTCTTTCGTTTGTCCGAAAACTGATCTTTTTGGCAAAGTGTCCTTGTTGGTGCTGGCACTCCTGGATTGAGTTCCAAGATCGCTTTCTGAGTGTTCTTGGCTG
Organism: Pinus albicaulis; assembly: GCA_034641835.2. Lineage (NCBI taxonomy): Eukaryota > Viridiplantae > Streptophyta > Pinopsida > Pinales > Pinaceae > Pinus > Pinus albicaulis. The sequence continues at coordinate 766,586,280 of CM076571.1, read as the reverse complement.
TTCTGCTTTATCAGAACAGAGAGCTTCTACTCACTGACTCGCTCCTACCTTTGTGTTGTGCTTTGCATTACGTTCTTTGCTTTGTTTTCGATTGGTTTTCTTGAGTTTCATAGGCTAGGGTTTTGTTGCAATTTTCGGAGAACTTTTCTTGCTTCTTTGGAGTTTTGTCTTGCAACGAGTTTGCACTATTTCTCTAGGCTGTTTGATTGATTTTTTGGTCTTCCGTTGCTCTTATTGATCTTGCTATCATTAGCTTTATAGGGTTTGGGAGCATAGTTGAAGTTTATGCTTGAAATTCGGTCTCGTTTTGGCTTGGATTGTGATAGTTGTTCTTGGTTTTTTTGAAGCTCTTGCTTTATAAAACTAAAAAGCCCAAAAAACATTTGTTTTGCTTTTTGTTTTTTGCATATCAAAAACTCAAAAAACATTGTTTCTTGTTTTTGTTTTTTTTGTTGCCTTTTCATTTTCGTTTGGTCTTATCTTTTGGAAATTTTGTGGAGTTTCTTGCTTCTAGTTTTCAGCTTGATTTTGAAGAGAGGTTGTCTTTTGATTTCTTCTTCTTCTTGTTGAGTATTTTGGTGTGTTATATTGAGAATTCTTCCTTTCAAGAATTGGCTTTCTGGATAGCAAAAGATGGGTAAAAACTGAAGGAGCCTTTTTGGGAAATTTCACCTTGTTTCAAGAGACTTTTTGCATCTTAGAATTTACATGCTTGTAGTCATTTGCATTAGGTGCATTGAATCATTTAGTTAGCTTCTTAGTTTTTGTGAGTGTGAGTTTGTAATTCGAAAAGAAAAATACATTTTTTAGTCTCGTAGAACTTATATAGAAATTGCTCTTCATCGAAAGACAAATAACTGCATGTGCATGTAGTCAGGTTTTTATTAATTTCTTTTGCGTCAGAACATCATTGGTTTCAACTCCATATCCTTGTGACTTAATACAACAGCCCTTAAAAATAAGCGATTTAATCTAAAATCAACTAGCAAGTTTTATTAAGTGTCAATCACCAACTAGCTAGGTTGTAGGGCCTTGGAATAGGAGAGAGGAGAGTTAACTCTCCAAGGCCGCTCAAACAAACATAGAAGTTTATTAATTGAGCGAAATCCAACTCCGTGAGGTGGACTGGGAAAGCCCTCATCCGAGAGTCAAGCGCGAGGGGAAGTGAAGGTTAAGAAGAGGGATACCCCCCCTCCGATTAGCTGAATCTGACCTCAAGACCGTTCCGCCCAGCTTCTGATACGGATTGGTGTCCATAGTTGCCGTTCCTAGGTTCCACACAGGTGACTGCGGGGGGGAATACCCGTGGTACCTGAGGCAGACGTCGTATCACTTTCAACAGTACTTCTGGGGGGTGCCCTTGCGAAGCTTGGGTGCTTGAGCCGGCAAAGGCTGTCGTTAGGAGGTCGGCGTAACTGTTTCTGATACCTTCGCTAGTTGTTCTGGGCCCTAATCATCCTAGACTGCTTTCGGAAGGCCCTATACTTCGCTTTCCTGTATTTTGGTGTCCGGTCCTCATCACCCGGAGCGGAAATACTTGGAGGCTGTTTGCTTGCTGTTTCTCAGGGTTTTGATTTTAGGGAGTGCTCTTTGCTCCTAGCTTGCCTAGCTTTTCACTTTTCTTGAGTCTAATATAATAAATTTGTAAAAGTGGCTGATCAAGCGCCTCGACGTTCGAGGAGAGTCCGGGGGTTATCTCCCGAGAGTACAGAGCCTTCTTCGAGAAGGCGTAGGAGCGATCTAGCTGGTGGTTTTCACCCTGTAGAGTCTGACGCTGTGGAGAGAGATCCTCCACTAAGGTCTGAAGGTTTCGTTGCTGAGTCCGGTGTCGGTGCCGAGAGGAGCGTTCCGCTCACCTCGAGAGTATTGTTTCCTCAGGAGGAGGATTTTCAGATAGAAGATATACCTGAGCCTGCAGCTACAGGTCCATCTCCTCTTCCTCTTGATCATCCGTTTGTTATAGAGTACATCGGACCGGAGTCCGAGAGACCGCCGGATCTTCCTTATCTTTCTTATCTTTCGATGGCCACGACTGGGAACGCGGCTTCTACCGTGAGTGCTGCGGGCATTCAGACCCCTGCTTCTGTCGAGGCAGGGGGCACTCTTGCTCTATCTTCGAGTGCTTCTAGCACTGCTATGTTTGGCTCTGGGTTCACCAAACATATGCTTCTCAATCTGGTCCCTTCGTTTCAGGGATGTCCATTGCTGGAAATCCCTCTTTTTCCTTTACCGCCGGTGCAACTGGATCTACGCCCATGTCTAACATGGCTAGTGGATCGGCTTTGTTTCAGGGTTTCCCCTTTGGGACTGGGCATATTCCCAGTCCCAATCCTTCTTTAGGGTCGTTTCCTTTTACGTCCCAGACCCAGAGTTTCAACCCTTGGGCTCAGGGGCCAAGTTCGATCGCTTTTATGGGATGGAATCCTATGTTTGCAACGTCGGGGGCAGGGAATCAGTTCATCGCGAGTCATCCAGGGAATGCTTCTTTCCATGCATCGAGTGCTTATCAGTCTTTTTCTCCTCTGTCTAATGCATGGAACCCCTACCAGGGGCTTTCCTCTTCAGTCAATACTTCAGCGGGGGGAACTAGTCTGGGTTTTGGTAACTCGGCGTGGGGAGGAGGTTCTTCTTCGTTTTCTACGGGTCCTTTCTGGCAGCCTGGTGCCTCATCAAATCCAGGCTATTCTTTTCAGAATGTTGGAAATCCATCCCATCAAGGATGGAATTCTCAGGCTCCGCCTCGATTACCATTTCTGGCAACGTTAAACTTGCCAGACTTGTCGAAGTTAACTAATGACCCGATTCGATACAGTCCGGGGTGGCCTCCGGTTCCAACCAAACTTCCTTCAGACATTCCTAAGTTTGAAGGCAAGAATGGTGAAGATCCGGCAGATCACATCACCACTTTCCACTTATGGTGCTCGTCGAACTCTCTGATCGATTACTCGGTTAGATTGAGATTATTTCAGCGCACCTTAACTGGAAATGCAGCCAAATGGTATATAGAGCTCACTGGGGGCAGTTTTGCCACATTTGGAGAACTGGCTGTCACTTTTCTTAACCATTTCCAGTTGCCTGTCAGATATGAGGCTGGGACTGAACTCCTGGCTAATTTTAAGCAGGATGAGGCAACTCACATTTCTGATCATATTCAGGAATGGAGGAGAAGGAAGAGGCTTATCAAAGCCCATATTCCAGGTGAGTTCCTTCTCGAGTGGTTTTTGAAATCGCTTCAGTCAGATATTTCAAAGGATGTACCCATGTCAAGGGTATATTCCGAGGAGCAGGCCATCTTTAGGGCCCAGCAGCTAGAGTTGATCTATTCTCAGTCTGGCATGCTTTACAAGTATTTGCCCAATGCTCCTCGCTCCAAATTGGATCTATCGAAACCCAAACCTGGTCCGCATGATGACGGACTTGTCGGATCGGTCAGTAGTAGTGCAGCCAGCCTGCTTTCTCAATTGCAGCAGTTGTCTTTACAATCTGCTTCTTCTGGTCAGGCTGTGCCTGCTGATTCTTCACCTTCCCAGTCTTTGTCCATTAATGCTGTCCAATCTTCTGAACCCAAAGGAAATCACCAGTCCGATGGGAAGAAGAAGGGACGTAATAACAAGAAGAAGGGCAAGAATGGGAAGGGCAATGCAAATAAGACCAACGAGCGTGTTGGTGAAGGGCAAAGGGAGAAAAAGAAAGTTAAGTTTCCGTGCAAGCTTTGTGCTGGAGACCATCTCACGCATCTTTGCCCGAAAATTCAGGATGCTCAGCGCCTGTTATCTCAGCAGGGTTCTTCTAGTTCCCAGGCTGTGCTAACAAACCCTTTTCCCCCAGGGCAGCAATTAATTGCTGGCGCGAACCAAAATCCTGGGGCTTCCTCTGGAGGTGCTCAGGAAGGGGAAATTCCATCGAATATCTTTATGATGAGTGCTCACGTGGATGTCGCTACGAGATCCCGTGATTATGGCAGAGAGGAATCTTCGAAAGCTAAGGAAGTTCCTGATGCTACTGAGCCGCTTCACATCACGAAGCCAACTGTTGAGTCTATGCCTCGGATGCCAAAATCATCTTCTAAGCGGTCAACGATTAATCCGAACATGAGGGCTGCCCAGAACTACTCGATTGTAGAAGATCTGGCGCAAAGTCCTTGTGCTATGTCAGCTTTAGAGGTACTCCAGTCTTGTCCGGCTCAGTGCAGTGCTTTGCTCACTGCCATTGGGGCTATAGATCCAAAAAATTCTCTTCTGATTAATTTTGATATGAATAATTTTAAGAAGAGACTTCCTCATCATATGGCCTTCCATATTAAATCATCATATCGGAAGACTAATATCTTTCGCACGGTTGTTGATGAGGGTGCTTCTACTTGCGTGATGTCTCTCGCATGTTGGAAGACACTTGGATCTCCCAAAGCTGTTCCATCTAGCACTGTTCTTACTGCATTCGATGGTCATTCTCACAGACCCCATGGTATTGTCCCGGCTTTGCCCATCTGTGTTGGGGGAAAAACCGTTAACATAGAAGTTGAGGTAGTAGATGCAGCCTTGGACTACAACCTTCTGTTGGGGAGGAACTGGATATATGACATGGATGCTATCGCATCCTCACTATTTCGAATTGTATGTTTCCCCCACGAAGGGAGGATAGTCACGGTGGATCAACTGGACTGTCCTCCTGTAGACCTGGATGCGCCTTCTGACTCATCTGTGCCTAAGTTGGATAATACTAAGGCGCCTGTCGAGAATCTAGGATTTGGAATGTATTCTTCCCTGATGGGATCTTTCGATCTTCCTCCTCCTAAGGTGTCTATTAATGCTATTTCATCCTCCAAGGCTCCCCTTCGAAGAGAGTTCTTTCGAACTCATTATTTTTCGGACCCTTGGACCTTACCTTCCCCAACCGCCACTTTGGAGGAAGGGCAAGTGGGTGGAATGGCATTCCCGATTTCAGCAGCTGAGATTGCATATCAGTCTGTTGTTGACACTGCAGAGTCTGATCCAGCTCCTCTTTCGCCGGAAGAGTTGGATGGTGATGTGGCTCCGGCTTGGACGCTTACTTCTTCTTCTGCCCAGGATTGTCTAGATACCACTCTTCCATCCGAAGAGGCCATCCTGGAAGCAATGACAGGTATAGAGAGACCGTGGGATGACTTGCATCATCGGTCTTACTTCCTACCTGACTTGAGCGAAGTCGAAGCTAGTTTTCCAAGTCCTCAGTCTCCTGGACCTGTTCACCCAGTCTTGAGCCCCTTAGCACCAGCACAGGTTTATGCTGAAGGGAACATGGCCGTGATCTCTCCGACTATCCCGGTGAACATCTCCAGGAATCCCAACATTATCGAGAACGTTTTCATTGGAGCTGAATGTTCCCGTGAAGAAGTTCAAATCTATACCGAACTCTTCAAAGAGTATAGGGATGTTTTTGCTTGGTCTTATGAGGAAATGCCTGGCATAGACCCATCTATTGTCCAGCATGAGATCAAGACGTATGAAAACGCTAAGCCGGTCAGGAAAAAACTTCGTCCGGTTAATCCTAGGAAGGCAGCAGCTATCAAAGCTGAAGTTGAAAAGCTGCTTAAGGCGGGATTCATTTTCCCAGTTCCTCTGACTGAATGGGTTTCAAACCCCGTTCTGGTAGATAAAAAGCAAGGAACGATTCGAGTGTGCATCGATTTCAGGGACCTAAATAAGGCATGTCCTAAAGACAATTACCCCACACCTTTCATCGATCAGATTATTGACGAGTGTGCCGGTAACGAGATTTTCTCCTTCATGGACGGTTTCTCTGGTTATAATCAAATTACTATCCGTCCAGCAGATCAACATAAGACCGCATTTATTTGTCCCTGGGGTACGTTTGCATATAAGAAAATGCCTTTTGGTCTTAAAAATGCTGGAGCTACTTTTCAGCGGGCCATGTATTACGCCTTCCACGACATCAAGAAAATCATCGAGGCATACTTAGATGATCTAGCTGCTCATTCTCGAAAGAGGATGGATCATCCAGGTCACCTCCGACAAATATTTGAGAGATGTCGTTTTTATAAAATTCGTTTGAATCCGAACAAGTGCGTTTTCGCGGTAACATCCGGTCGGCTGTTGGGATTTATCGTGTCTAGGGAAGGGATAAGGGTAGATCCTTTCAAGGTTGAGGCAATACTTCGGTTGCCTCCCCCGTCTTCAATCCGTCAGCTTCAAAGTCTCCAAGGGAAGTCTAACTTTCTTCGGAGGTTTATCGTTAACTATGCTGAGATTACAAAGGGATATATGAGACTGTTGAAGAAAGGAGTTCCTTTTTTTTGGGACGACTACGCTCAACGCTCATTCGATGCCTTGAAAAAGGCATTGACCTCTGCTCCTTTACTGAGTCCACCCGATTATAGCAGAGATTTTCTTTTGTATCTGGCTACAGCAGAATCTACCATTGGTATGGTTCTGGTTCAGGAGGATGATGCTCTTGTCGAGCATGTTATTTACTACCTTAGTCGAGGACTGGTAGGACCTGAACTTCGATACACCCCGATAGAAAAATTAGCCTTAGCAGCAGTCCATGCTGTGCAGCGACTCCGGCATTACATTATTCTTCGCAAAACTTATGTCTTGGAAGCTGCCAATCCATTTCAGTTTGTCCTCAGCAGGCGAGTGATTGGGGGCAAATATAATAGATGGGTTGTGATATTACAAGAATTTGATTTAGAGTTCATGTCTGCCAAATCCAAGAAGTCATTAGTCTTTGTGGAATTGATCTCTGAGTTGCCTTGTGGGGAGGAGATGATCTATGATGAGTCCTTTCCGGACGAACACTTGTTTCTTATCTCTCCACAAGATCCTTGGTATGGGGATATCATTGTATATCTCCAGACTACGAAGTTTCCCTCTTCTTTTTCGAAAGATGAGCATCGCAAGCTACGTCACTTGGCCAAGAACTATCTGATTATTGGTGATGCTTTGTACCGTCAAGGGGTTGATTCAATCCTAAGACGCTGCTTAACTTTCGAAGAAGCCGAGGTTGTGCTCAATGATTCTCACAGTGGAGCTTGTGGGGGTCATTCCTCAGGGCTTGCTACAGCCCAAAATATTTTGCGTGCTGGCTACTTCTGGCCCTCGATTTTCAAAGATTGTATTGAATCGGTCAAGAAGTGTCATCCTTGTCAGGTGTATACTCGAAAAATGCGCGCTCATCCAGCTCCGCTTTTTCCAGTCGTTACTGTCGGAGCCTTTACAAAGTGGGGTATGGATTATACTACTTGTAACCCGCCTTCGGCAAAAGGTCACAAGCACATTATCGTAGCAGTAGACTACTTTACGAAGTGGGTCGAGGCTATGCCTACTTTTGGGAACGATGGTGAGACTGCAGCTCTTTTCTTCTTCAACCAGGTTATCGCTCGTTTCGGTATACCTAGAGAGATTGTCACTGACCATGGCAGTCACTTTCAGAACAGTATGATGGCTGAGTTGGCTCTTAAATTGGGTTTCCTGCAGGAGCATTCATCTCCATATTATCCTCAGGCCAATGGCCAAGTGGAAGCCGTGAATAAGTCCTTGAAGACAATTCTTCAACGGACGATTGATAAACATAGATCCAATTGGCACATTATGCTATATCCTGCACTCTGGGCATACAGGACGTCAGTGAAAACTGCAACTGGCTTTACTCCGTTTCAGTTAGTCCACGGGGTGGAATCCGTATTTCCCATTGAATGCGAGATTCCTTCCCTTAAAATGGCTGTTGAGCTTCTTCCTGACACTTCTAGTCTGGCAGAGCGGCTTCTTCATCTGGAACATCTTGATGAGCAGCGTCGAGATGCTGCCACGTTGAACGAAGCACATAAAAACCGAGTCAAAGTCCAGTACGATAAGGCGGTTAAGCCTAGGGTCTTTTCCGAAGGTGACCTTGTTTTGGTCTATGCCCAAGAAAAAGATGCCTTGGGGGCAGGAAAGTTTAAGTCGATGTGGTATGGCCCCTATATCGTCAAGAAGGTCCTTAAGAAAGGAGTGTATACCTTGGTTGACTTCGAAGGGAACGAGTTGCCGGAGCCCCGAAATGGGCTCTATCTGAAGAAGTATTATGCCTAGGCTTTGGCGTGGCATTTTGCTTTGTATATAGTAGTTTTGTTTTGTACATATCTGTTTGATTTTTGATTTTTGATGAGATGGTGATGTTTTTGATCTGCTTTGGCAGGTTGTGTTGATGTCATGAGTCATTTTGGTTTCGCCGATGGTGCTAGTAGACACACCCGTAACTTAGCTTCCGCGGCTTGGGTGCTTCATTATCCTTCCGGTCAGCTGTTGGTATCAAGAGGGGTCTGCATTGGTCCTGCTTCCAATAACGTAGCAGAATACACTGCAGTCATTCATCTACTCTCGGAGGCAATATCCTTGGGTGTTGATTCATTGGTAGTTTTCTTGGACTCCCAGCTGGTGGTGTCGCAGTTGAACAACACTTATCGGGTACGAGATCCATCTTTATTACGATTGTTCTTGAGGGTACGTTTGTTACAAAGGTCATTTCAATTTTTAACATTCATTCATATTCCTTGAGCTGACAATTGGTTTGCTGACTCATTAGCTAATCAAGCATTAGATTGGCACATTAATCATTCCATACAATAAATTTTTAATCATCAAAAACATCATACATTTGATACATTTATCACATCACATCAAATATCGCTGTATATATATCATCGGAGTGTCAAAAAACTTTACAAAAATTTGGATCCATAATCTCGTACAAAACTTGGGCTTATGCCCCATCATGTTCAGTCTCAAAAAAGAATATACAGTCATCTAATATATAAAATATGTCTACTCCTGAGGACCCTGCCCAGAAGTCGTGTTCCTATAGAACATAACTGCAGTGGCCACTCGGCGGAATAATCTAACCCAGTCTCGGGGTACTCCTACAACCCGTCTCTGGACGGCTTCCGGCAAGTCCTCCATGGCAGCCATAGGGATTTGGCGGGTCAGTCCCTCCAAGTTTCTCTGCACGGCCTGGAGAGTCCTGTCGGAATCCACTGTCTCCGCCTCACCTCTGCGGCGCTTGTGGCGCGGTAGGCCCTCAGGACGAACTGGTCCAACATCTGAAACATGATCATTTTTTAATTGTCAGTCATTATGAATCCAATCCAAAAACATGTTTGTTTTTCATTTTTTCATACATATTTGAAAAAATCCAAAAAATCATATAAGTTAAAATTTTTTGCAAAACTTACCGACTGCTCCCCATGCTGCTCCGGGTGGAAGTACTAGATCTGGATCTCCTCGGAAATCCATCCCGGCATAGGGATAGTCGTCCACTGCGATGATCTGTTCTCTCCACCACAAGAAGAACTCATCGTCCCAGGTGGTTCGGGGTACCTCACTGCCCCCCAGTCTCTTCATCATGTCTGCCCAACGGGCAATTCTTGGATCCCGCGGGCTGCTGATAGTCGAGATGACTTTGGGTCTCAAAGCTGGAACTCTCTCGAAGAAGAATGTTGTCAAAATGGTTCCATAGCCAAAGTGTTTTGTTTTTGTTTGGCGAATGGAGGTCAGTTGTTGTTTCATGTTCTGTAGCAGGGCAGTGCACCAATCATACACACGAATTAAGCACTCTACAGCTATGCTCATGTGCGTCCTGGATGCTTGATGTAGTGAGGCAGATCCTGCCACTCTGCCGATGGTGAATAGGAGGATCTTTATGTGCAAATCCCTGATATCTCTGATTGCAATCTGTGTGCCAACTTTCTTGGAATTTTCTACGCAATATATTTGGACATAATCTTCCACAGTTAACCCTCCCAGGGGTTTTCCGTGCAGGTCCACTGGGTCTCCCCTCCTGGAGAGTCCAGTGATGAAGTATATATCTTCCACTTCTATGCGTAGTGGCATCTGATCAATGATGAAGCAATCCTGATTTAGTTCCCAGTAATTTACGAGCATTTCAAGCAATCTCACATTACTTTTCATATTGGGCATTTTAAAGAATTTGAACAATCCACAGTTTCGGAGGACATTTTGTGCTGCGCGATCCTGCATGACCTCTTGGTCTATTGCGCTATGCTCACGTTCCCTCCAAGAGATAGTCATCCTGAAAAATTTCATAAAAATTTTCTTTAGAAACTCTTTTTGGGTTACGGACTTGTGCATACGCGACTTTTCCTGTGCACAGTCGCGTGTATACGCGGCTTCACTTCATTGAACCCGCGTATGCGCAAATACGCATTTTTTAAGAAGGGTTTCTAGGCAAAAAATCACTTAATTTTAATTTTCAAACAGACAAAATGAATAAACAGGATGATTAAGGAGCCTACCTGAAGTTTCGCTGAATTCCGACGGTCGGTTGTTCCTGATTTGACGAAACAAGTTTTTAGCTCCAGAGCTCTTTTTCCAAATCAGCTATGCAATAATGAACCAATTGAGAGGTAATTTGTGTATTTATGGCTAAAAAATTTGAAAATTTTTGCAAAAATTTCCTTATGCTTATTTTTTCAATTTGTCCTATGCTGTATAACTCGATTGCTTGGAAGTGCCCAGTTTGGTATATTTCAGGTACATTTTGACGATTTTGAGACTTTTCCCGGTTTTTGATCCATGATTTCAGACTCTTCACGGCAGGTATATGATCTTCACTGGCATATAGGTTAGGAGATCACTTTCCGTTGCATCTTGCATTCTAGCCTCCATACTGATCACTTGCCTTAGGGTCGATCCCATCAGGTCATGAGCATTACACCCATTTCACTCGCCGATTTTTAATCATGACTTGATGGTAGAGCCTTCCTTTACATGGGCTTCCTAATTAGTTCCTCGCTATCACTTGTTGCCCATGCTGCTTTTTATGTAGGCTCGGGAGTCCTCTTTAGTCCCGCCATGTCTTTTGTGTTGAAGCTTCATTCTTCTTCTTCATCACTTATCATTTTTCTGGCTTATACCCTAGAGGCTCCCTGGTGTCGTTAAGTTGTATTACTGCATTGCATATTGGCTACTTGTTTATCCCGGCCTTTAGCCGGCTTCATTTGGACTCGATGTTTAAGCCAACTTTTGACCTTGACTTTCTGTACAAGTTAACCATTGCATGCATTTAGCTATCACGACTTGACACTTTTGTACCCATGGATGGAACGTTCCTCTGAGTATCACTGACCAGTTTTCGCCACCTTGCATTGAGCATAGGATTGTTCCAGTCCCAGGAACTAGTGCATCTGATTTCTTGATACTCGTTCTATCCATTGTACCATAGCATTCTTTTATTCTTTTTCAGGCTTATTATATGAAAAAGACAAAAAAAATCAAATATAACAAAAAGAGCGGGAACGGGATGTATCTTCGTTATTTTGATGGCAGTACAGAGTTAGTTTGTCGCCCTTGAACAAAGCACATATACTTATATATATTTCCTTCATTTGGGATGGTTCTAGTCTGACCTAGGTTCAGCCTTTACCATGTTGCACTTGTCAGTTCTCCCCTGGTTGGTTATCTCTTCCAATCATATGGAGAGTTTGTTTTGCCTCCTGCAAGACAGACTTATACAGTGTCACTTTTTACTGCCATGGTCATCACAGAGTCGTGCTTTTGTTCAAGGGAAGTCTAGCCTAAGTCGGCCATTCTGCGGTGTCTCTTGACTCATTATTCAGTCGGCCTTCCCGGTCTTGTCAGTATCATGTTCTATCACATCAGATTTTTTGATCTTCTGCTCGTGCTGGTTTGAGAAGGTCCCCATTGACTTCTTGCCGGCGGGTTTGTCTCTTATCGACTACGACACATTGCTCTGAGAGCAAGCCTAGAGCCGCACCTTGGGCCTATTTTCATTATTGATAGGTGACCTCGTGCTCAGCAATTGATCATCATCATGGGTCTTTGACTGAGTGGTTTCCCCTGTGTTCGACGTCAGCACACATTATCACACTCGGGATTCGTGCAGTACCTGGATTTCCATTTGACCCTATCGGTGGATTTCTCGCCGTTGTGACAGCTTTCATTATTGGTTGGTTCAGAGGGTTTCTTCCGTGCGCTAGCTTCATCTTGTGCACGTCGGAAACGTACTTCGGTTTTGGTTCCATCACTCTACTTCGTCCGATTCCTTCCAAATCTTGGCCTGCGGGTTACACTCGCGCTGGACCGATGTGGGATGCCTTAATGCCTTCCTTCCAGCAGATATTTTCCCATCGACTTCGACTCATTGCTCTGGGAATAAGGTCTAGAGTCTTTTTGTCAGTACCTTAGGGTTTGCAGTCATCAGTGGCAGACTCTTCGCTATCGACAATGGGGATTCATCATTGCCTCCTGATTGGTAGATTCTTTCAAGTGTTCGACTTCAACTCATTCATTCGCACTTGTTAGATTGTACTGGGGCACCTTGACACTCATTTTCATTATTGGTGGGTTGTCTCGCGTTGGTTACCGGTATACAGTATTGACCGGTAATCCAACGATTTCTCACATGGTCGACTTCGGCTCATTTATTCCCATTGTGTAGAATTGTGCTGTCGTGATCGGTGAAGACCTCGGCTGCACGCATTTCTCTCGCCTTCATCGTTGACAAAATTCTTTTGGTTTCTCGTTGTTGCCGTCCACCTTATATGTTGAAGCCAAGACAGCACATCTTATATGTTGATCCCCGAGTTGCGTGATTGTACCGTTTGATCCGCCTCTTATGATCCGGTACTTGGAGATTCAGTTACTTGATCAGACATCCGGTTGCACTATCTTTGATCAGCTTTCTATATGTGATACTTGGACATTGATACAGACTTGTATTTCCGGGCCCTGCTCAGATCACTATGTACTTTCAGTTCAGTTATACTTGTATACATGTTGGATCTATTCAGTACTTTCTATATATATGATGTATTTTTGATTGAGCATGGGTATGCCCGCCTCAGCATGAGTTGACTCTCTGGTTTCTTTCATTGGTTTTTGGCAGGCTGAAATCTGGTGAAGTCCTCTCTTGTCCTTGCGAAGTTCTTTCTATGTGCATAATACATTTCGGCCATCATGTACCCCTTCTGACCTCATATATTAGGGGGCATCCGTTATAGCATCATTTCTCACCTTGACATGATTCATGATTGCTACATGGCTTTATGGGCACCCATTCCTACAGACTTGGACAAATTCACTTAAAAACAATGGAAAATCCTCCATACGCGACTATGCCCGTGTTTTTCCGCGTGTATACGCGAGTACAACTAGACTTTTCCGCGTATGCCATTTTAATGATTAAAAAATATATAAAAATCCCTAATTTCGCGCTGGGTTGATGGTTACTCAGGTAGTTCAACCACCCCAACCCGTGGCCAACTGTTTCCAACTGCTGAAACTACTTGGAGGGACTATAAAAAGCCCTCATGTGTATGGCCTAAGGGGAGAGAGAGAATTATTGATATTATACTCTGTTGGTATTCCCTATCCAAGTCTGATTCCCCGTGCCTCCTGCACTTTCCCAGTTCATTATAGGAAACCCTTGTTTCCTTGAGATACACATTCCTTTATATGTTATCTTGTATGCACCAGTTTGGAAGGAGTCTTAGCGAGGCAAGGGCTGGACGGATCCGGACGACGGTCTGCGAAGGCCTTGGAAGGATCAGGTGATCTCTCCTCTTGATTACTTTTGTACGTACTATTTATAATACAGAAGTATCATGCTGTTCCCGAAATAAACGTGTTAGTGTATGCTTTTATGTATGAGAATATTCGTTATACAAGCATCTATTATGATTTATTTAATGTTTTATATGAATCTCACTAACATATAGAGTAGAAATATGCTGTACAACTTGTCCTTTGTGCTGGTTTCTTCTTGTATTTCAGGTTAAGGAGGAAGGACGGTTGCAGGGAGTTTGAACTCCACGTGGATCTACTTCAAACGTAGGACCAACGGGTAAACTTCTCATTCTGCTCTATTTATTTTTTATGAATGTGCATGATTGTGTGAGTCTCTGTTAAGTAGTACGCCCCTGCTCTGTGGAGGTTGAATCCCAACCAACCTCTAGGGTGCTAAATCCCCGAAACACTGTCATCCACACAGCTGGCCCAATCTACATCTCTATATGTTGTCAATGTGAAATATTTACCTTTCAGATACCATAGGCCATAATGTGCAGTTCCTTGCAGGTATCTAAATATCCTCTTGTTTGAAAGCAAGTGATTTTGTTTTGGTGCGGCTTGATATGTTGCCACAAGTCCTACTGCCAATATTATGTCTGGTCTAGAGGCTGTTAGCTATAACAGACTTCCTATCATAGAACTATAAAGTCTTTGATCTACATTTGCAGATCCATCATCAGCACATAACTTGCATCCAGTGATCATGGGAGTTGACACACGTTTGTAGTCTTCCATTTGGAATCTTTTTTACATGTCTCTTAAATATTTTTCTTGTGAAATGAATATGCCATTGTTCTTATGTAGAATTTGAAGTCCTAGGTAGAAGGTAAGCTCTCCAATCATAGACATCTCAAATTCTAACTTCATCTCTTCTACAAATCCTTTTACTAATTCATCCTTCTTGCTACCAAACATGATGTCATCTACATATACCACTACAATTAAAATTTCATTTTCATCAGCCTTTATATACAGATTGTTGTCTACTCCTCCCTTCTTGAATCCTTGTTTTTGAAATCACTTGTCCAACCTAGAATACCATGCACGTGGTGCTTGTTTGAGACCATATAGGGCTTTCTTTAATCTACAAACATAGTTGTGCTTATTTGCTAGGGAAAATCCTTTAGGTTTTTCAATGTAGACTTCTTCCTCTAGATCTCCATTTAAGAAGACAGACTTCACATCCATTTGATATACATTGAAATCATGATAACATGCAAAAGCCAGAAACATTCTAATTGCTTCCATTCTTGCTACAGGGGAAAATTTTTCATCATAGTCAAGTCCTTTGATTTGAGAGTATCCATTACAGACAAGGCTGCTTTATTTTTGATTACGTGACCTTGTTCATTCATCTTATTCTTTAATATCCACTTTGTGCCAATGAAATTTTTCCCAACAGGTCTTGGTATTAACTCCCAGGTCTTTTGCTTCTCAATCTGGTCTAATTATTTGTTCACAACATTTATCCAAATTTTGTCTTTGTTGGCTTCATCGAAATTATTCGGTTCTATCTGTGACAACATGACTAGATAAACTTCCTTAATCTGTTCAACTAGTTGTCTTCTAGTTTGGACTCCTCCACTCTTGTCTCCAATGATTTGATCTTCTAGATGGTTCTTCTGAGTGTGTCTCGAGGGTCCTTTTGATTTTATTTTAGTATCTTATGTTGTCTCATTTTGTTCTTTATTTTCTTGATTCTCACCTTGATGATCATCTGGAGGATTGACACAGTTTGTACTTCTGGTTATATCTGGTAGTTCTTCATCGAATCTCACATCAATGCTTTCCACAATTTTATGCAGTATTTTATTGTAGCACCTGTAACCCTTACTCTTTGATGCATATCCCAAAAATATTCCTTCATGGTCTCTTGCATCATACTTCCCCAAATTTTCATCATTATTCTTTATGAAACATTTACTACCAAAGACTCTAAAGTGCTTAACTGATGTCAGTTTCCCATGCCACAATTCATATGGAGTCTTGTCCCAATTTGGTTTGAGATAAGCTTTGTTGAGAATATGAACAACTGTGTGTACTGCTTCTACCAAGTAGGTTTGGGGAATGTTTCTTTCTTGCATCATGACTTTGGCAATCTATTGTACATAACTTTTTTTCCTCCACTCCATTCTATTGAGGTGTATATGCAGCTATAAACTATTGCTTTATCCCACAATCCTTGCATAGCTTTGCAAACTCATCACCTGTGAATTCACCTCCTTTGTCTGGTCTGATGCATTTTAGTTTACATCAAGTTTGATTTTTTACCAGTGCCTTGAATATCTTAAATTCCTCAAACACTTCATATCTGTATTTGAGAAATGCCACCCATGTTAATATGGAAAAATCATCAATTATCAACATGAAATACGATTCTCCACCTACTGCATTTGTTCTTGAAGGTCCACACAAGTCCATGTGTACCAGCTGAAAAGTCTTACTTGTAGATAGTTGGTCTTTAGCTTTGAACGATGTGTGAATTTGTTTGCCCAGTTGACAAGACTTACATATGGTAGTTGGTGGCTTCTTTATTGTTGGAAAATCTTTGACAACTTTATTTTTTCTCAGTTTGATGATGTGGTCAAAATTTAGATGTCCCAATATTCTATGCCATAGCCAAGATTTGTCAAGTTTGCTGATGTGGCATGCTTCATTCTCCTCTTCCACTATATAAACATTACTCTCTGTTCGAACACCTTTGACCAAGGTTTTTCCTATGGTGATTGACCTTAATTCACAATGGTGGGCTCTGAAAAGGACCTCACATCCTTTATCACACATTTGACTAACACTTAGCAGATTGGATTTTAGACCATATACAAAGAGTACATCCAGAGCCTCTCCTCTTCTATGATTCAGGCTGACTATGCCTTTTCCCTTGATTTTACCTGCTCTATCATTACCAAATGTTACATTCCCATATTTATTTTCATAAAAAGTTACAAACTTGCTTCGGTCTCCAGTCATATGTTTTGAGAATCCATTGTCCACATACCATTGATTGTTCTAATCTTGAGCAATTAGAATCAGATCACATTTATTTAGCTTCCTTTTCCATTGCATGCAGATATTTGTTCTATAAATTTTCTGAGGAGATGGATCGTAGTCTTTGAGAGGACATTCGTAAGACTTGTGCCCATTTTTATGGTAGAAAAAACATTTGATTGTATTTCAGAATGTATTATGTACACAAGTGAATCCACCATTGTTCTTAATTCCCTTTGAGTTTCCATTCTCCAGTCTCTTTAAATATGCCCAACACTCCATGGATTTATGACCGAACCTTTTACATCAAAAGCAATATCCATGGAATTAGTATTTGTATCTGGAAGAGAAGGTTGTTTGGGGATATTGCCATCTGGTCATATGAAAATTATGTCTTTGGAAGCCATTTGATCTGTGTTGGAATGTTGCTTGGTTGTTTACTCCTTTTTTTTCCAGGGTTCTCCTTGTGGTGGGTTTTTGTTGTAGCTCATGAGGATTTGAAGGGTTTCCCACATTTTTGTTCTTAGATTGATGGGAGTTAACTTTTTCTTTTAGGACAACTTTCACAAATATAATAGCTTTCTTACCCTCTGCCTTCAACTTGCTAGATTCTCCTTCATATCCTATCCCAGGTTTTACAAGAGGATATCTTTGTGCATTTAATATCACGTCCAATTGTTCAACACCTTTTAATTGTTGAATGTTCATTGTTAAATCAGTTTGAGCCTTTTCCAATTTCTTTCTCAGACTCACCACCTCTTCTTCCAATCTTCTAAATTCTTGGCTTTTCTCTCTTATTTGCTGCAGCAGAATGTCTTCTAATTTCCTTACTTCTTCTAGTTCAATTTTCAACATAATAAAATCTTTAGAGTTTGGTTCTTCCTTTACATGTGTAAGAAGGATCTCCTTTTGTTTTCTAGTCTTGAGCTTGAGTCTATCTATTTCCTTTAGGGCACTCACCAAGCCCCCCTCAAGATCTACCTCACCTTCTTCTTCAAATTCTAGGAAATAATTTTCAAGCTCTTTCTTGGCCATCAAAATGAATTCTGATGTTCCTTCTTCATTGGGGGATTCATCTCAGCTGTCATATGCATTGTTGTCTTGTTGAACATAGAATGTTCGTCTATCAAATCTATTCCCTTTATGCCTATTGCTAAAATTTCTCCTCTTTCCCTTTTGACTGATTCTCTATTTTCTTATGAGGGCATTTTGAAGCATAGTGCCCCAATATTCCACAATTAAAGAACTTAAATGGAAGTTTACCTTTGTAATTACTTGAGCCTCTATTCAATCTTTTGACAAAATTGGATTCTTCTTCATCAGAGCATGAGCATGTAACTTCCTTCTCTTCTATGCACTTGTCTTCTTTAAAGGCAACCTCCCTCATGTTTGACTTCCCTTTAGGAAATCTCATCTTATATGCTGTTAGGTTGCCAAGTAATTGGTTCATGGTCAAGGTTTCCCAGTTTGCTATTTATTTTATGGTAGAAACCTTAGGATTAAACCGGGGTGGTAGAGATCTCATTAATTTTTGTACTACAACACTTTATTTAATTTATTCGCCTAGGCCTATCATGATATTCACAAATTCTTCAACTCTTAAGAATAATGTAGCTATATCTTCATATTCATTCATTTTTAAGTTTTCTAACTAAGTTCTGTGTGCTTGTAGTTTGGCCATCTTCACCTTTTTATCTCCCTCATGAATGTTTCCTAAAGTATCCCAGATATCTTTGGCACTCTTACTATGCAATAATTTGATAAATTATGACTCACTTAGACCGCTCAAGAGTGCATTAATTTTTTTTGCATTAGCTCTGAAATATTTTTTGGTTTCTTCCTCAGTGTTTGTATCCTTTGGTGCATATTTTTCTTCCACAACAACCCAAACTTCTATTCCTAGAGACATTAAGTATGTCCTCATTCTTATTTTCTAGAAAGCATAGTTTGTGCAAGTAAACAATGGGGCCTTATTTGTTGAGCATCCTTCCAGGCTAGCCATTTTGGGGACCTAGAACCTCCGTCCAATTGTTAAACTGATATAGAAGGAACTGGCTCTGATACCAATTGATGAACCCTTTAATAAAATAAGAGGGGGGTTGAATCAATTTAGTCTATTTGTGGATATTAAAATCTTTTCATTAAACTCATTAACAGGTCATTTCATAAGCAACTCAATAAAGATTGATCAATAGAGTACATATTTGAACATCAAGTAATAAGAAGATTAACACATCTCATCAACACATAACAATCATGCACATGGACACCAAATATAAGTGGAAACCCATAAGGGAGAAAACCACATCTTATTATTGTTGTGGTGCAAAGACAAGCTCCTACTCCCTCTCACAACTGATTTTCTATAGGCTCCAACCTATAGGAGGATCCTACCTCAATTTCTACAAGCTACTACTTGCAAGGAAGCGGACCAACTTTCGAATATCTGCAGGCTACAACCCATAGGAGGCTCCTACCTCACCCAGCTCAAATTGGAATTTTATCAAGCTACAACTTGAAAGGAGACTATAATCCCCTCACTCAACACGAAAGTACAATGCTGATTTACCTGGATATCAGCTCTGCTTTCCTCCACCTTCACTTCTGCCATCTCTGCCTTCAAATCTATTTCATATCAGCTCCAAATGTGCATAACATGTCTATTATCTCTCTCACATTCTCTAGCTCTCTTCCATTCTGTCGCTTTCTAACCTCTTTATACACATTACAATAACATCATTTATAGAGATAACTTCATGGTTGTTTACATTCTATATGGGAATATGAAGTGAAAAGGCATGATTCTTTTCCTTCCACCCACTCATTTCCTCACTCAACATATTCAGGATATTACAACCATATATACATTTATTTCAGTATCAAATGGAGTTTTTCTTTTCCTTGTAGACTTGCCTTTGCATCACAAAAAATATAAAATATATCAATAAATTTACATTCACACAGAATATTTCAACTCAACCCTTTCAGCTTCTTAGCTTTGTTGTGCATTTGTCCTCTTATGATTGTTGCCCCTTTGTCTTTTATGTTTCTTATATTATATTCTAACTGTGTTGCATAACCACCTTTTTTACCGACTCGACCCATGCTACCCATGTTTCAAACAATGTAACATAATAGACTTTTGCCCGACTTTCCCTATTATATCTATTAACCGCAGCGTTCAATATTCTCTGCCCACAGTTTTTCTGAGCCGGATTTGACCCATGGTGCCTATCTCCTCATAGCCGCAACATTCAAATTTATTTGCTCTTCACTCTATGTCGGGTCCCTTACCCGAGTCTGCCTTCATGCTCAGACTTTTATTTGATAAACAGTCGCAGCCGCATAACACCTATGCATGAGTGTCGGGTCTTTTTCACCCGAGTCTACTCCTGCATTCACATTTTTCTTTATAAACTAGTGTAACCACATAGAACCCTGGACATGAAATATATTAAAAAGGAACTTTTTATGATATCATGTCTGGTTACTTATTGCATTTCGACGTTCCATAGGTTTTACGTTATAATCCTCCTTTTCCTCCTCCGATGCGATTTCTTCATAAAAAGGCCTTATTCCGGATTTGAAATCCTTTGCAATTTAACTCTAAAGCTACATCACATCCACCCATTATCGCATGTCATAAGATTTAGCTCATAACAATAACAATTTTCCTCTTATCTTATGCAATTTGTGATCGCATCGCATCGCAAATGACACTTCTTATCGCATCGCAATTTATAACAATTAACTTGCGATGACTTAACATATAAATATAATAATCACCAATATTGATGTGCGGTATGTGAATGGGTCCCACGCTGGACTTTAAATCCTCTAGAATTTAGCTTTGAAGCATATCGTATTCAATATTCTTATCGCATTTTGCACTTCGACATTTTAGCATGATTCTTGAGTGATTATCTTCCTAAGCTTGCGACATGTGATATGCAGGCCAGGTCCACGTCATCTCTACATCATCATGCCATGTCACCTTGGCATGTCACTACCGTGTCATCACCACGTCATTTCCACATCACTGCCACGTCATTTCCACATCACTGCCATGTCATTGCCATGTCACGGCCACATCATCTCCATTTCACAACCATGTCATCACCACGTCATTGCCACATCACTGCCACATCATCATCACATCACTGCCACATCATCTTTCCATGTCATCTCCCACACTTCACATTTCACAATTTCTGTGTCTTATCACATCACAACTTAAAATAATTAACTTGCGATAAATATAAAAAAAAATGCTGATAGTGATATGCGATCGCATCACATCGCAAACTTTGCACGTTATTGCAACTTCACAAGTTTACATCTCTGCCGTTAACTGTTATACCATATCGCATGTGCTATGCGATATGCATAAGGACCTTCACCGGACATGTGTCCACTTCAGCATTTTCACAATTTAATCTGCGACGAGAACTTAACCATCCATCTCTCAACCTTTAATTCTGCGATAAGATTCTGGCCGTCCATCTCAACATGCATATTAAGATTTATTTATGATTTGTGGGTTCAGGTATTCTGTTGCGATTGCGATTTGCGGTGAAGCCTCCACCGAACATTGTTCTGAACACTTTTCTTTTGGAAATTACCCGACTCTGCCCGCAGAACTGCACGCACTGCACATGCCCTCGTGCACTACTCTGAACGCAAACTAGCCTGACTTGACCCGCGCGTTCACGACTTTCTCCTTTTGCTGAACGCATTCATTACTTGTCTTACCATGTTCATGACTCGATTCAATACGTTCACGACTTGACCCAAGCTTGCTGCATTTGCTGTCTTTGTTGCCTTTGCTCCTTGATAAATATTCTAATGTTGCTCCTTGCATTGTACTTCTCCTCTCTACTCCTTTTCCTTAATGATAATTTTGGTGTTGATCCATGCCTCTTTTCTGCTCCTCTTCCTTGCTCCTCTTCCTCTAATCCTACTCCTCTGCCTCTCTTTTATGCTTCTATACTTAAATTTTTCCTTCTTTGCCTTATTTCTCCTTTATACTCCATCCGATCCTAATCTGCTCCTTTGTTCTGAATGATAATTCCGGTGCTGCTCCTTTCTGTTCTTTGTAATCAATGAAAATATTTCCAACATAAAAAACTAGGGCTTTCTAAATATTAAGCCACCTCCACCATTAATATTTACTGTAATTCCACCAAATTAGATTAAGGGATTACTAGGCCCAAAAAAAGCTTGGATGCCTCAAACTTTCTTCACAAATACCTTGAAGAAATTTCATGTCTCCGCCCTCAATATTTATTGCAACCCCTCAAAAACTGGTCAAGTTATTCCTAGGCCCTATGGGAATTTTCCTGGGATCACCTCACCTAGTTCCAAAACCATCCAACAATCCAAAGCTTAACCAAATAAAATAACCCCATCACACCATGGCTATCTGGAAATGGGGAGAAATATTGAAATTTCATCTGACGTTCACACAAAGATCGACATTGTATGCTTTCATCGTGTCACAATATGATAACATGGTTAATCCCTGATGTATGATTACATTACCAGGTGTATACATGGTGCCACACTGTTCAAGAGAATTCCATAGTTCACTAATTTCATTCAAACCTCATAAAACACGGGAGGTTA
The DNA here is from genome assembly GCA_034641835.2 of Pinus albicaulis. Lineage (NCBI taxonomy): Eukaryota > Viridiplantae > Streptophyta > Pinopsida > Pinales > Pinaceae > Pinus > Pinus albicaulis. The sequence continues at coordinate 766,564,084 of CM076571.1, read as the reverse complement.
TTAATCATGTACAACATAACTGAAACATATAGCTTGCTCTATCTTAATATTTCTTCGCAATAGTGATGATGTCAAAACCTTGTGACAACAATGCATTATTTCACAATTCGTATGTTATGCATAATGTCATTGATGTCACACATTTCGTGAGATGATCCTTTCATATCTACTGCATGTAGACCCATCCTCTTACCTTCAATAAATGAGAATTACACCATATGGCCTTGCATTTCATTATCAAACAAGAGTGAGTTAGGATAGTGATGATAAGGAGTAGGGACTATAAAGAAAATCCTACGTGCTGTTATGATTTGAGACAAGACTGTGATGTGTGACCTTAGAGGAGTATTGAGAGGCTGCAACTCTTTAGGAAGTTGCTAGGTCACGCTGCAGGTAAGTCACAAATGTTTCTTCCCGTGGGTTGTTGTGGTTTTTTGTGACTTGGCGACCCTGACAGAAGTCACATATTTGCACTGTAGGTAAGTTGTGATTTGCTACTTATGCGAGTTATGTAGGTCACAGGGTCACATTGCGGTTTAATTCACATTCATCCGTTTCACCCCCAGTGTACTGAGATGCGACTTAGCGACTAACTGCTCCAGTTGGTCGCATTTTGATTTTTCCAAGACAACTTCCACCTATGACTTTACCCAAAACCAAGTCGCACTTCCCATCGTATTCTTTCTTTGATGACACTTCAGGAGCAACATATGCAGGATTTCCTACAGTTGATTTTGGTTGGGAGTTGAGCAACGAGGATTTTGAGAACCTATAATCACAAGTATTCAGACTAAGAGTGGAGATTCCATCTAAAATTGTATTTTCCAACTTAACACCCTAATGGGCATTATAAATGCTCTCTAAGAGCACTTCCTCATGTGTGCACTCCATAAAAAATGGCCAAGCAAGTTGGTGTTAAATCCGACACTGTTTCGGATATTGCAATGAGTGACGATTTATTTTGTTTGGTCTAGCTCTGAACATTTTGAATCCTTTCTCCATACTTGACTGCCTCCCTACATCCTCACCCATCGACAAAGGGACTAGATTCGCACTGTCCACAAGGGGAAAAGCATGCACACAACCAAAAAACATATACGTATAATCTATGCACTTACAGTCTTATGAAATACTGGGATGTGGCACCTCCTGAACCTAGATGGGTGATGGAGCTAATCTATCCTACTCAAAGCGGCCAATTCGATGGGCTTTTCAAGAGATTCTAGGTTCCTTCACTTTGTTTCTTCAAGAAGAGCCTGATAAAACTTTAAAACACATAGGAAAATCCTTCCTCTATAGAGAAACGAATGTGCCTATTGCAGTTTGATTGCTCATTGCAAAACAAAAACACCAATTCTCCAACTCGTGGCATTCTGGCATGTTCCAAAAACGTAATGGATGTATTCACTGAATGTATTCAATGAATGTATGATTTGGTCCCACCTTGGGATCACATATTTCAACAATGTTTTTTCGTCTAAGAGTGAATTTTAAATATCCAAAACCATCAGTGTTCTTAGCACATGCCTGTCTCCATTATATTCAAACCCTAATGAAATTTGATCAATTCCATAACCATCAATGTAAGACGTCTTCTCATCATCTCAATGCATAAGTTAGAGAAAAGGAGGCTTGTAGGTATATAGGACTTCTACGACATCATTAAAGAAATAAAATCCCTAAAATTCTAATGCACATGTTTGAGGTTTAGGGCTAGTCAAGGTTCTGGAGTAAAATGTTCAACGATGACTCCCACTATAATGTCATGTGATGGTAATGAGAATGTGCCCTTAAATACATATGAATTAGGTGAACACGTGAAAGGGAATACAAATCTTGACAAATTCAGGGTTTCTCCCAAAACCTAGCACAACTAGCGTAATGCAAGCTAGACTGAAGCTTTATCTATCCAGGCTCAGTGCCCCCACTAATTGGTGATGACTACTATGGTTGAACCAACTTCAAATCCCTGGAGGAACTCTCAACGCTCTTTGCAGCATCAAAACCCCCAAACCCTAGTGTAATTATGAGACAACAAGCTAAGTGGACGCAACATACATTATATGAATGGGTGCAATGAGAGGGTTTGGGAGGAATAGGTTATGGGGTGATTAATCGACTGTAGGCTGGGTCAAAGCCTAAATGGGTCGAGCGTGCAAAGGGGGACCCAAAATTTTGAATATACCCAAAATTTTGGGTGGTGTTGTAGTAGCTACAACAATTGGTGAACCACTGGTAGAATCCATCATCTCTGTCAACATTCCTACACTTGCTCATGTATATATAGAGACACAAGGGAATATTTGACAGGCACTATGGGTACCCCCTATGTTTCCTTGACCTGTAAGATGTGCCTTGCCTTTGTGCCTCAACTATTTCTTTTTAATTAGTAAACATCCAAGTAGAAACTCACGCATTCTAGGATTTGATGGTGATGTCAAGGACTAGGAAGAGGGCTTATTATATTTAGAATTTTTAAAATAATTTTCTAGTGTTTCTCCATTTCCAGAAGGCCTGGACAGTACCCTGATGGAGTCACTTCAAGAAATCACAAACATTGCTCCGCTACCAGCGAGCCTGGTCAGTACCCCGACAGAGTTGTTGCATTACCTCTATGCGTAGGAAACCTTTCTCAATCCTTTACCCTTATTTATTTCATGTGCTTATAACACTTATGTGCATGTGATCATGGCACTTATTTTGCATGAGCGGATGAGGGATCCCAACTTATTTTACTTTGCAAGAGTGGTTGTTTCTTGTTTGACAGAAACTGAGAGATATTATGATTTGGGTATGCCCTCTTTCCAAGCTTGCACATCCCATGTCTAGATAATAGGTGAAACATGTAACAATTCATTGATATATTCAAGACTATGTTGAGTGCAAGGTTCAGGTTATGGATACAGGTCATTCAAACTGATTAGGGTTCCCCACAAGCAACCTACCCGTATCTCCCCTGCTAAAGAATTAGACCCGTCGGAATGATGTTTAGGACACGAATTTGATGATTGAATATGAGAGAAGCTTCCTATTGGGGTAACCATCACAACCTCACATAATCATTAGGGCTAGGGTTTTAGCATTATGACAAGGAAAAAAAGGGAGACCTTTAGTGTTTTGAGGCATGCAAAGAGGTAAAAGTAATCCATCCAGCTTCAAACATGTGTAAGCAGGGGTAAGAAAGCTAGCTAGGAACCAGAGGTGTGAAGGCTCCAGGTTCGATGAAGGCTCATACGGTGGCATGCAATACATAGAAAATTTCCAGACTAGGTCAACAGCTAGTGCATATTATGCAAGAAGAGAAATGTATGACCTTGTGCAACAGAGGAGGCTTATGATGTAATGCGATGCTATGTGTAAGAGAAATCAACTAATTGAACGTGAAGATAAAGGCAGAGTGCATGCTATGATTATATGAATGATGTGATGCAATGAGAAAATGCAAGAGTATGAGTGCAAGCTAATGGAAAGTTACAATGCATAAAACCAGTTACCATAAATAAAAGACAACAAACATAATTTTAAACCATAATGCAAACCCTAGAAAGTAAACCCTAATTAACAACTTGAACCAGTAATTTTTTTTTAACAAACCCTAGCTAGCCTGAACCTAAAGCCCTAATTTAACCAAGGAGGTGGTTGGTTTATGTGAAAACAGATTTCGAGTGCAGCCATCACATTAGTTCCCGCCCTGCAAGCACAAAGATGTCCACAATTAGAACTAGCATAAGAAATTGTGCACCAACAAATAGAACTTACCTATAAAGTTTTCACAATAAGAAAAAGGTCATGGCTACTTATCAGATAACGTGCCAAAACAGATTGTTCAAGCTAAACTGCAATCTCATCCTGACAAACTAGAAGATGTACTTGCAACCTAAAATCCTTTGTACATCCATTCATGCATAACCCTAAACTCAACGATAATGAGGTAAGAAAATGCCTACTTGCAGACACATATGACATATAGGATACTTCAAACTAGCAAATAACCTCCTCATGATGTTGAGGATGATCAATTTGATGACACAAAGAAAATTAGTGTTTGCCCATTGAGATTGAGATGCCACAGAATTTAGGTGTCGAAACCCTAATTTCGGAAACTCTAGTTTGAAGTTGTCTGTGGGATTTGTAGAGGACGCGAAGACCTGACATAAGTGTTAGTAGGAGCTGAAGTGCCTCACCTTTTGGGAAAAAATATAAACCTTCAAACGAGGAGCTATCAAACTTCGGTGGTTTTGTGAGATCAGTTGGGGAATGCATGTAGTCATTATTTGCGGTGATTGGACAACTTTCAACGAGCATATTACTAATTTGGTAAGATGTTCACATACTAATAGATTGACAGTTGAACAGATCATTTTCTTTAGATTTCGAAGGATGAGATGAATTAACCATAAGATTCTTAGGCAACCGAGAGGTGGATTGATTGGATTGTAACATGCCATTTGTTTGTACATGACTACAATCTATACCAGCTGAGAAACAATAAAAAATATTTGAGAAAATGGCCGGTGTCCTCCCTCGAGTGAACCAATTAGGGTATAGAGGCTGATGCATATCAGCTGTTAGGGGACAAAAATATGTGCTCAAAGAAACATCACTTGAATTAGAGGATTCCCAAGATAAGCTGGCATCTGGCACGGTCATGCTAAGAGGAGTATGGTGCATGGAGACTCTAATTTGACTTGGATCAAGGGTTTCCTTTGGTTTGTGAGAACTTGACATAACCATCAGTGGAAGTAGAATTCCCTTAACTTACAGATGAGTCCCTAAGTATTCGGAAGGTGAAACACTGAATTTAGGTGGCCTCCCAGGATCAATAGATAGATATGAATTTTTAATATTCCCAATTAGCCCAAGCTAATGGGAATATTGATTTTTGTTTCATTTTTTTGTTTCATGAATAAATGTGTAAAGGAGGATCAATAAAACTCCTAAATAGTCAATAAATCAATGCCACATGTGAACAAGGCTAAATCTGGGCTATTTAAATGAGCACCCTTAGATGTGAAAGGGGATGAATATTTTGACTGGGTCAACCATGACCAAATCAATAACGCTATCTTGGAGGAGTGGGCATCAATAGGGCACATCGCAGTTTTAGTTGGAGGTGTTTCATGTGAAAAGAGCTATTTCATTAAGATGATTTAGGGTTTTTCAAGCTCTCAAACTTATAAAAGGAAGAGGAGGACAACATGAGAAGGTTGTTGATGATTATGTTATTTCTGAAGATTTTGTCTATTTATACATTTCTTATTCTCCTTGCTGTTTAGCAGAGAATAGTGTTCTTTAGCACTGGGTGTTCCTGATCAGGAATCCCACCTCTTTCCTTCAGAGGCCTCTTGGAAGAGTTTGAATTTATTGTCCACTATCAGGCATTTGGCCAAGCTCTTCTTCCAACTACAACGCAGATCTTGTTGAGGGTTTGGTTGTCTTTGTAAGTTGCAGCAAGTGGAGGCTAGATCTACTCAGATCTAGGCCAATCTAATGCCTCTTTTCAGTGGGGAAGGCTTCTATCCCATTGGCAAGAGAGTATTGGATGGTTGGAGCTACATTTTTAGATCTTCGCTTGATGACAAACATGTTCTAGAGCCTACGGCGTAGTTTTCCTTCCAGGACTGCGTTATTTGCAAGGGTACAGTTGCAGGGTCTTTTGGCACAGTTTTGGAGTATTGGTTTTCATGTGATTGGGGATCTACTCTTCACATTTGAGATCCACTGGATGGGATCATCATATTGTATAGATCATATCAGATTTGATGCTGCATATATTTATGAATATTTCTGTAGATATGAAGCATTAGATCTCATATCTACTCCATGTACTTCACTTTTTGCTGAAAACCCCAAGGGGCATTTGAAGAGGAGCGTATCTAGTGTACAGATCCGATATGGATCTAAATTTTTGTACACAGGTCTACTCTAGATCTGAAGTGTAATCTACAACTATTTTCAGCCAATAAAATAACGCTGTCAAGCTCTTTCAGTCATAATATATGGTTGCAACACCTCATTTTGAGGATTTCTTCATGTAAAAGTCTTCTATTTCCTATTGTACATTTTATGGGCTTCAATATAAATCTGATTTTCTATTGTAAATGTAAATATTGAGCCTCCATATTGGCCTCTTGTTCTTACTTAGCTGAACTATGTTATTTATCTGCAGTATTGTTTAATATTGCTACATGTTTCCCATTGGGAATATTACAGTGGTATCGGAGCAATCATCTTGGCACAGCCTGTAGAAGCCAATATGTCTTCAGAAGAAGAGGAGCCAAATACTGAGAGGGAGAATAGGCATCTAAAAATAAGACAAAAGAAATTTTATTACACAAATGATGATAAAGACAAGGGTAAAGCCCCTGAATCTGGAAGTGATGAAGAAGGAAAGGACTTTGCAAAGATCCTTTTGAGAGCCATGCAAGATCTTGCTAGAGAGATCAATGAGATGATAATGGAAAGAATCAAATATTCTCCTAAGGGATTCCATCTTGGAGAAACCTCTGGCATGTCTCACCACTGGAATGATCAACCAGTGCATCAGCCACAAATTTCCCAATGCTCTACCATGCCTACCTTTTTGGTTGTGGGAAATGAAGGGTTTCAAGAGCAAGCATCCATTGAAGACTATTTTGAAGAATACGAGTCTCAAAATCAGAGATTCAAATATCACTTGAGATTTCAAGGGTTTTGTCACTTGAAGGACAAAAGAAGACCAAGGCATCAACATAGAGATGGTGGATTCACTCAGAATCATGATAAACATCACTCTATGGGAATATTATTTTTACCCAATTTTGATGGGTCATCCAAGTGTTCTGCCAAAGCATGGGTAGAAAAAATTGACAACTACTTTTAGTTGAACAAGGTTCTAGAGATGGAAGCTATCAATATTGCAGCGCTACACTTTGAAGGTGAAGCACATGATTGGTGGTTCCATGGCTTGTCTACATTGGGTCATGCCAATGTGACTACTTATTCTGAGTTCACTAGAAGGGTGGTGGAAAGATTTGATAGAAGAGATCTAGAGGCACCATTCATGAGCCTTGCAAAGTTGAAGCAATCAGGTAATACAGAGTCTTATATTTCTGAATTTTTGATATTATCTGTTATGGTTCCTGATTTGTCTACAGTAAGAAGGGTGTACATTTTCATTGATGGTCTAGATGAACCTCTTCATGGGTTGGTAAAGTCTACCAAACATGGAAAAATTTAGGGGCTAATATTCGCAGGTGGGCTAATTTTCCATGACTTTTCCAAAAAAAAGATTAGCCAATTTCCATTTTTTCTAAAGATGATTCGCCCAAATTTTACAATATAAAATTATTTTACCTTAAAAATCACCAAAATTATATAGATACTATATATAAAATCGTTGTAAATTTGAATAATTTTACAAATATATTAATAAATATTTTATAATTTACATATCGGAGACTAGTGAGATTCGCCAATGTTTTAAACTTCAAGATAATTTTCCATCCTTAAAATTTTCCCTACTACCAAGCCCACTACCTTGAATGATGCCATTGAAAGGGCTAGAGACCTCCAAGATGCCTTTCCAAAAGCAAAGGAAAACTTCCAGCACAAGCCCTCTTTTCCTTCTAAAGGAAAGGAAGAGAAATATGCTCCTTCAAAGGAGAGCTCATACAAGAAGCCTCTTGATGATGAAGTTCGAAGAGATCTAAGAAAGAAGAAGCTATGCTTCACTTGCCAAGAACCATGGGCACCTGGAAATAGATGTGAAACTGGAAAAGCACATTACATAGAGGTCTTCTCAGATCTTGAAGAAGAAGGAGATGATGAACCAATAAGGGGTCACAACGCTGACACTGTTGAAGGAGATCCAACACCATCAGGAGATGGGAATGGAGCATTTTCTCCTATTGGAGGAACTCTTTCATATTTGAGAGGAGTACCTAAGTACTTGACCTTAAGAGTTCAAGGTTCAATCTTGAATTAGAGGGTTTTTGTATTGATTGGTAGTGGGGCCACCTACAACTTTATTGATGCCCATCTTGTGCAAAGGAGGGAAATACCCACTGATAATTTTTAGGGATTCTCTGTTTTGGTCCCAGGAGATAGAAAAATGCAATGCATGCATTATGTCCCATCACTTGCAGTCACCATGGGTACCTACAATTTGGTTGATCACTTTTTTGTGGTTGACATACTGGATACCAATGTGATTTTGGGTGTTCAATGGTTGATTACAATGGGGAAAGTCACCACTGATTTGGAGGCTTTGCAAATGGAATGGGTGGACCAGAAGAGTGGTGAATATAAAATGATCAAAGGCATGCATACATACCCCTCACATACCACTTCCACAAAGAAACCAGAGATGGATTTGCGTAGTGGGACCAAGGACTTTACAATCCCATCTATCATGTTCATGAGATTTCTGCATGGGACACTCTTATCTATTGGAAAACCAATCGGGAGGCCACTTGATTCAGATTTTGTGGGAAATATCTCACAACATGAGGCTCAAATATTATATAAAATAGGTATTGGAGCACTAGAAGACAAAGCTACAGTGCTAGGAGTCTTGGGTAAGCTCAAGGAGGAGGGAAATCTTCTTCCCTCATCATCATCACCCACTCTCATTTCTGGTTTTTCACTGTGGGAGGAGAAGAATGGAAGGAATGGCCTTCCAACACACACCTTTGGCATGGGATATGTCAAGGAGGAGAGTAGCAACATGGAAAAAATTCTTGTTGATATAGCATCAACGTTGTCATTGTTGAGCAGTTTAGATCTCTATTGGAAATCCCAACTGTTGGTGGATTATTCCAAAGATCTTCACACTTGTATGATACTTGATGAATATTTGCATGAAGAGGGCTATTTTGTCCAAGGAGGAGTCATCTATCATCATGGTAGGATATTCTTGTCTAGAGCCTCCAAGCTCAAGAAGGAGTTGCTACAAAGAGCTTTCAAAGAGTTCTGTTTTAGCCATATGTATTCCATGAGGGTATACAACATCATCATGAGGAGCTTTGATTGGGAAGGCTTGAAAGAAGAAATATATCATAATTTTCAAGAATGCATGTACTATGTGGAGTTGGGGCATCAACATGACTCTATGAACGAGTTATTTCAGCCATCTCTTCCTTCTTTTGAAAGAGGAGAGAGATCCATGCACCACTCCATTTGTATAAGGAGTATTGTTGGTGAAGAATATGATCATGTACAACATGTTTTATTCTCTGATTGTACATATTATTTCACCATGTTTATGTAGGCCATGGCTCTAAGGAGGAGTGATACATCATGTAAATCTTATGGCAAACTTTGGGCCACAAAAATTTCTGAATTTGGCCACTCCCTTGATGAACAAAGGGAGATTTTCCATCATGATGGGTGCTTCCCAAAGGCACCAAACATATCTCACACTTTCAGCCATAGTGAGATAACATGGGTAGCAAGTAAGTGGTGGGAAAACCACTTACCATACCTTGATCTGATGTAGGCAGGAGATGCATTGCACTGGTACCATATGTGGGACTATGACCCACCTCCACATGCTCAAATTTCTGTTTGTATATATGTAGTTTTGCTTACATACATTGATGATATAATTTTAATTTTTATGGGGATGTATGGAGGGAGGATGGGAGGCATGTATGTACCACATGTGATGGAGACTCTCTATGTACCTTATGCTACATGTTTCAGGGAGAGAATTGGTTCAACCATGTTTGTTCCATTTGAGTTATTGACTCCTTGTGGGATGGACTATGTACATCTCATGATGACTTTGGAGGAACAATCCATGGAGGGTTGGATTGGTGAACACTCAGCTTAGGGAGGGATCTTAACATATGATGATGGTGTCACCAATGGAGGAGAAGAAGAGTTGCAACACTCACCTTATCAGTTGCTTGAGGACAAGAAACATTGTGGAGGGGAGGACTGTAATATTCCCAATTAGCCCAAGCTAATGGGAATATTGATTTTTGTTTCATTTTTCTGTTTCATGAATAAATGTGTAAAGGAGGATCAATAAAACTCCTAAACAATCAATAAATCAATGCCACATGTGAACAAGGCTAAATCTGGGCTATTTAGAAGAGCACCCTTAGATGTGAAAAGGGTTGAATCTTTTGATTGGGTCAACCATGACCAAATCAACAATATTGTCTTGGAGGAGTGGCCATCAATAGGGCACAACGCAGTTTTAGTTGGAGGTGTTTCATGTGAAAAGAGCTATTTCATTGAGATTATTAGGGTTTTGAAAGCTCTCAAACTTATAAAAGGAAGAGGAAGACAACATGAGAAGCTTGTTGATGATTATGTTATTTCTGAAGATTTTGTCTGTTTAGAAATTTCTTATTCTCCTTGTTGTTTAGCAGAGAATAGTGTTGTTTAGCATTGGGTGTTCCTGATCGGGAATCCCACCTCTTTCCTTGAGAGGCCTCTTGGAAGAGTTTTCATTTCTTGTCCACTATCAGGCATTTGGCCAAGCTCTTCTTCCAACTACAATGCAGATCCTATATAAGGTTTGGTTGTCTTTGTAAGTTGCAGCAAGTGGAGGCTAGATCTACTCAGATCTAGTCCAATCTAGGCCTCTTTTCAGTGGGGAAGGATTCTATCCCATTGGAAATAGAGTATTGGATGGTTGGATCTACATTTTCAGATCTTGGCTTGAGGCCAAACATGTTCTAGAGCCTACAGTGCATTTTTCCTTCCAGGACTGCGTTATTTGCAAGGGTAAAGTTGCAGGGTATTTTTGCAGAGTTTTGGAGTATTAGTTTTCATGTGATTGGGGATCTTCCCTTCACATTTGAGATCCATTGGCTGGGATAATCATATTGTATAGATCAAATCAGATCTGAAGCTGCATATATTTTTGAATATTTATGCAGATCTGAAGCGTTAGATCTCAGATGTACTCCATGTACTTCACTTTTTGGTAAAAACCCCAAGGGGCATTTGAAGAGGAGCCTATCTAGTGTAAAGATCTGATATGGATCTAACTTTTTGTACACAGATCCACTCTAGATCTGAAGTGTAATCTATAGCTGTTTTCATCCAATGAAATAATGTTGTCAATCTCTTTCAGTCATAATATATGGTTGCAACACCTCATTTTGAGGATTTTTTCATGTAAAGGTCTTCTATTTCCTATTGTACATTTTATGGGTTTCAATATAAATATAATTTTCTGTTGTAAATGTAAATATTGAGACTCCGTATTGGCCTCCTGCTCTTAGTTAGCTGAATTGCGTTATTTCTCTATAGTATTGTTTAATATTGTTGCATGTTTCCCATTGGGAATATTACAGAATGACAATCACTAGAGGCATGAGTGAATATGTTTTCGAAGGAATTAAAATCGTTGAATCCACCGATTTGATCTAGTTGGGTGTTAGGCTCTCCTTGAATTAAACAAGAGGACTGGTTGGCGAGAAAAAACATCTTGATATTTCCAAGACATAGGGTCTCTTTCGTGACCGGCTAAGGGGTGTGGATGGAGGAGATCATAAATAAGAGAAACATCATTATTGTAGTGTGATTGTGAAATATCCCCCTCATGTTCATCACTTCCATCAAACCCAACATGAGACAATTATGAATGATTTGTAGAATATGCTGGTGTGGAAGACTTAAGAGATGAATAAGGAAATAATGGATGAAATGATTCAGATGAGGGGGGACCAATTTTACAAGGAATTTCATCTCGCACATTAGTGTCATACAAAGGGGACAATGAAACTTCATGCATGTCACAGTTCGAGATATTTATAGGACGATTGAAATCATCTGGGACAATACTAAAGTTATTGCTGACAAGTGCATTAGATTCAGGACCTCAACCTAGGAATATGTGCAACAGACTCGAGATTGGTTTCATTAACAAGGAGAGCTGTTGAATCAACTTGGTTTTAGAATCCTGATTTTTCAGGGTGTATGAAATATTTAGGGGTGATACAACATGTTTCATTTCCCTGTAAGCATCTTTCATCACTTAAACTATTTGCAACCAAAACTCCATTAGGTAGCAAATCAGGAGGAGGATGAGAAATTTCACAAATAATAAGTTCCTCCCTTGAGGCTTGAAGTTGTTCCAGACTTGGAGATATGGGAAAGAAAATATTAGGGACAAAATCTCGACAATTAATAGCTTGAATATTATCATGACAAACATAAGAATAAGGATTTGTTGCAGATTGAAGGTGTTGTAGAGAAATGAAAACCACATGTTGAAATTATTCAATTAAATATCCCCAATCGACATCTCTTTCAAGGAACTCAAAAAAAGGATGGAAAAATATAATAGAAAACTCCTCTATAGAGTCTTGAAGTTTCATCCTGATTTCATTTACCCTTATTAATACATTTTGAAAATCGTACCTGTGAAAAGCTTGTTGAAATTCACCGGCGAGTTCCTCGAGCGAATGGATGGAAGTTGTTGGCAACGTGCAACACCATTTCTTAACACGACCTTCAAGAGTGAGGGAGAAGAGAGCACAAGCAAGTTCCTCATCATCAATTTCATAATATCCACAAAACTCAAGAAAATTAGAAAGGTGCTCGGCTATGGAAATCCCATTTTCGCCATCGAAATTTAATTGAGACAAGTGATATAGAGGTTCATCATGGATTGAGCATCGAGAAACAGATAAATCCGATAAACATATCGGGAGAATGATCTGGGGATGGGCCATTTACATATATGAGGCTAATTGGAGGCTCCAATTGTTATAGCATCATTTATCACCAGCTTATACTTGATGATTTATGAATTGGCCTTGGGCAACCCTTCCCTTCAGACTTGGACATATTTATCAAAAAACAATATCTTAAAACCCATATGTGACTCTGCCTAGAATTTTCCACATATATATGCGAGTCCATACATAGAGAACCGCGTATGCCATTTTAATCATTACAAATATATATATTTTCCCTATTTTAGAGGCGGGGTTTACAGTTGTTCCGGTAACTTAACCACCCCAGCCCGCGGCCTAACTGTTCTCAACTGTAAAAAAATAATTTGAGGGAGTATAAAATCCCCTCAAGGGAATGGCCTAAAGGAAGAGAGAGAGAAATATAGGTATTATATGTTGTTGGAGCCCTATCCAAGTCTGATATATTCCCGTGCCTCCTGCACTTCCCAGATATTTGTAGGAAGCCCTTGTTTCCTTGAGATGCTCACCACCCTATGTGAAATCCATTGTGCATTGTTCTTGGATGAAATCTTGAGAGGTTAGGGATGGGTGGATCCAGAGGATGGTATGTTCGAAGGCAGTGACAGATTTCAGGTGATCTCTCCACGTTTGTTTATTGTACATGTCATTAATAATAGAAGAGCCATCTTGTTCCTGATGTTTATGTGTCAATAATATTTTATACATGTGTAATGATCATCAATTGAACATTTAATATTGTTTTTATGATTTTATGCATGATTTCCACTAACATCTAGAACATATATATGCTGTACAACTAGGATTTTGTGTTTGTTCTTTGTTGATTTACAGATTAAGGAGCACAAAGTGTTGCAGGGGGTTTGCACCCTGCGGGATCTACTTCAACTGAGGGATATCCGGGTAAGGTCTGCAATCTGTAGATTCTATTTATTTTCATAGAAGTTGGTTTAGTGAGTCCTTCTTGTAATGATATGCCCCTGATCCATGAAGGTTATCAACCCAAGACCTTTAGGGTAACATTTCCTGAAACACCAAGGGCTCAGATTTTCATTTGGCCCTCCTTCTAGTGCCAATTCTGTTGACGAGCAATATTGTACTGCGAATAACAAGGGGGTCTCCCAGGTGAGAGGTCCCAATTAGACCTCACACCATTTTGGATATGAGCCCCATCTAGTATGCGGGCCTGGATGCTGCCATAAGTGTTTCCACTCTTGGTTGTCAGATGAGAAGGTGACGAAGTGGACACAAGGGTGAGATGACCAATTAGTGAAGCAAAATTAGCCCAAGATTGGCAAACTACATACAGAGATATAAACAAGTGTAAGCAACAATAAAAGGGGGGTACGCCATGAGAGGGATCGATGAGCCAAAACCTAGTCAAACGTACATGAAAGAGAACATGCCAGAAGTTAACTGCAAATTAGGTCACAATAGATCACTGACATGGCGAGAAACAAGTAAACACCGATTCAAAAGAAAAATGGACATGCAACCACTATGAATCAGTTCATAACAAATTGCATGTATGAAAGAACACATACAAATATAGTGAAATATCAGACAGCTAGTACTACCACCATAAGAAAGTATGTGAATCGGTGCCAGAAAAAGAGAATATCTTATTAATGCTGGTGCAACTTCAAATACATATTTTGCAGCTCTTCAAAACCTAATAGTGGAACAGGGGCTATTCATCTCAATGTGTGATACCAAAACCCTAGCCTCACTACAACTCCATCTACTTGATACCAAGAGTTGATTGCCCATTAGGGGAATTTTGAGGTCTAAAATGGGCCTCCTAAGGAAATTATAAAATAATAGTGGAAATAATAAAATAAAATTTTATTACGTCATCAAATTTTAGAGGGAAAAAACAAAAAAAAAAAATTTTCAACTCGTATTTTCAACTTATCTCCCAAATTTTTTACTCCAATTTCAAGAGGGAGTACTCGTTGGATGCAAAATTTAATTCCTCACCCAAGGCATACCCATGTTGCATACTTTCGATGGATCCTGCTACACAAAAAATGAGAAATATATGAAAAACGTGATTGCAATCACGTTTTTTCATGTATTTCTCATTTTTCTTGTAGTAGGTTCCATCAAAAGTATGAAAAATGGGTGCTCCTTGGATGATGAATTAAATTTTTCATCCAACGATTAATCCCACTCAAAATTTGAGTAAAAAATATGGGAGATAAGTTGAAAGTACAAGTTGAAAAAGTAGTTTTATTATTTTATTATTTTTTAATCTTTTTTCCCTTTTACTTAAAAAATGGTGAATCATCCCCACTGGTTGACATCATCATCTTGAATGCTCTTGGTTCTTATAAATTTTATTTTTTTTGTACATTTTTCTTAAGGGGCCCATTTTAGACCTCAAAATTCCCCTAATGCTTTAGATCACCAGCACCAATTTGCTATCTCATCCTAGTTTCAATTGAAGTGCTAAAAGTATTTTACAAAACTTCCTCAAGTTGTAGATATAGGCTGAAATAACTCTTGAGTTGCCCTTGACTCTTGGTCTCCCCAACAGTTGGGCTGACTTGCGACTAGGGCAATTTGTCACTCGATGTCATTTGCGACCTGCGACCTTCGGAGGCCGATGAACTGAGGTCATTTGCGACCTGTGGTAATTTGTGACCCGAGGTAATTTGTGACCTACAACTTGGGGTCATTTGTGACCCGAGGATATTTGCGACCTGCAACCTGGGAGGTCGCGACCTAGGGTTTTTCCTTTTACACTTCTCTTTTAGACAACTCAGGCCTTGCAACACATGATTTTTTTCTTGCGCATTAGTCCCAGATGCATAACCGGGTGACAGGTATGTCTTTGAGCTTATAGTGAGGTTCTTGGTGTTTTGTAAGGATCTGCCTTGCTTATAAGAGGAAAACCCTAGCTTTTTCCACACGAACCAACAACTTCTATCTGCTGTCAATGCCATTTCAATGCCAAGGGAATTTGCATGAGTTGATGATCGGGGCAATGGTGTTCAGTTTTTGAGTAAAGCCTTGAGCATCCACATGATGCGATTTTCCCTGTTGGTTTAAATCCTAGTTGTGCAGCTTTTGGATGAAGACAACAAATTTCTTAACCTAGGTCAACACTATAGCTTCCTCATACTACCTGCAAGAGAACACATACAATTAGCCATATATATATATATATATATATATATATATATATATATATATATATATATATATGTATATATATGCATTGAGAAAACAACATTTGAAACGTAATACATTTATGGAAAGTTAAAATCAATTTGGAGCCCTATGTAGTCCTATTCTATAGAAGAATATATGTACAACTCATGCATGCTCATATTGAGCTCGTTTAATCATGTAATGGGGAGAAATCTTGAAATTCCAGGTGATGTTCATACATAGATCGAAATTTTATGCTTTCCTCATGTCACGATACGATAACATGGTCAATCCCTGATGTCTGCTTGCATTACCAGGTGTATACATGGTGCCACATTGTTCAAGATAATTCCACAGTTCACTACTTTCATTCAAACCTCTTAAAACATGGGAGGTTATTAATCATGTACAACATAACTGAAACGTATAGCTTGGTCTATCTTAATATTCCTTTCCAATAGTAGTTATGTCGAAAGCCTGTGACAACAATGCATTATTTCTCAATTCATAAGTTATTCACAATGTCATTGATTCCGCACATTTGGTGAGATGATACTTTCATATATATCACACGTAGACCCATCCTCTAACCTTTAATAAATGAGAATTACATCTTATGGCCTTGCATTTCACTATCATACAAGAGTTCGTTAGGATAGTGATGATAAGGAGTAGGGCTTATAAAGAAAATCCTACATTCTATTATGCATTGGGATAAGATTGCGATGTGCGACCTGAGAGAAGTGTTGAGAGGTTGCGACTTGTTAGGAAGTCACTAGGTCACGCTACAGGTAAGTTGCAAATTTTTCTTCCCATGGGTTGTTGTGGTTTTCTACGACCTGGCGATCCCGGAAGAAGTCGCATAGTCACACTACAGGTAAGTCGCGATTCATTGATTTTGCAACTTGTGTTGGTCACAGGGTCGCAATGTGGTTTAAGTCACATTCCTCTGTTTCACCCCCAATGTACTGAGATGTGAGTTAGAGACTAATTGCTCTAGTTGGTCACATTTCAATTTTTCCAAGACAACTTACACTTGCGACTTCACCCACAACCAAGTAGTACTTCCCATCGTATTCTTCCTTTGATGGCACTTCAGGAGAAACATTTGTAGGATTTCCTACAGTTGATTTTGGTTGGGAGTTGATTAATGAGGATTCTCAGCAACTAGAATCACAAGTATTTAGACGAAGAGTGGAGATTCCATCTGAAAGTGTATTTTCTAGCTTAACACCTCGACGGCCATTATAAATGTGCTCAAAGAGCACTTCCTCATGCATGCACTCCATAAAAAATGGCTAGGTGAGTTGGTGTTAAATCTGACACTTTTTCGAATATTGAAATGAGTGATGTTGTTTTCTTTGGTCTTGCTATGAAATTTTTTATTAATCCTTTCTCCATACTTGATCGCCTCCCTACATCCTCACCCACAGACATAGGGACCAGAAACGCATTGTTCACAAGGGGAAAAGCATGCACATAGCCAAAAAACAGAGACATATAATCTATGCACTTGTAGTATTATGAAAGACTGGAATATGGAACCTCTATTGGACATTGGGTTCAAAGCTCCCCGCGTGTTTCATGACATGGACTAACCACCTCTTTTGGATCCTAACTCTGGCGATTGTAGCGGAGACTAATGCCTGCAGGTTTTGGTATAACGACAATCATGATTCCAACAAGTGGTTTCAGAGTGATAGGTCTTGAGTTTGAAACTCACTCGGCTCGCAGTGGGGGGGGGGAGATTGTTGGACATTGGGTTCAACACTCCCCGTGTGTTTCGCGACATGGAATAACCACCTCTCGTGGATCCTAACTCTGGCGATTGTAGTGGAGGATAATACCTGTAGGTTTTGGTCTAACGGGAATCATGATTCCAACAACCTCTTGAACCTAGATGGGTGATGGCACTACTTTATCCTACTCAAAGCGACCGATTTGATGGTCTATTCAAGAGATTCCTGGTTCCTTCGCTTTGTTTCTTCATGCAGAGCCAGACAAAACTTTAAAACACATACGAAAACCCTTCCTCCATAGAGAAATGAATGAACCTATTGCAGTCCGATCGCTCATTCCAAAAAAAAAACGTCAATTCTCTAACACTTGGCATTCCGGCCTATTCCAAAAATGAAATGGATCTATTCACTAAATGTATTCAATGAATGTATGATTTGGTCCCACCTTGGGATCACATATCTCAATAATGTTTTTCCGTCTAAGAGAAAATTTCCAATATCCAAAACCATCAGTGTTCTTGGCACATGTCCATCTCCATTATGTTCAAACCCTAATGAAATTCTATCAATGCCCTTGTTAGCCACCTATGAATTTTTGTCAAGCAAACAGGTGGCTAAATATTTTTCTGAGCCTTCAAGGGATACATTTCCTATGAAAATATCTCATTATTGAAGCCTCTATGTGTCCTTTTCCTTTGTAAAGATCTTCATTGCTGTTTCCATCAAAAAAGCCCCACTGTCTGTGAAAACATTATGCTCAGAAAAGCCTCCATTTTCCCCCTGGTATCCCTGCAAATTTCCCCATTTTAACCTTTTTTCCATTTTTCAAATTTTCCCCTTTAACCCCGAAAATCCCTTCCTAAGCCTAGTAAATCATCCCATCACCCCTTTAAACCTTACAAACACCCTTTGTTTGGCTTAAAAATCCCTTTTTCCCTCTACCGAAAACCTCTGTTCAGCCTTAAAAGCTCTGTTTTTAGGCCAAAAAACCCATTTTTTTTACATATGATAGGCTTAGCCCCTTTCGGCCAGCCCCTAACCACTTCCCCTCCATGAACCCAAGCGCTAAGACCAAGCGCTAAGCCATACAACGCTTATCGCATTGGAGAGTTGGAGCGGAGCGCTTTTTCCTTTGTGAACAAAAAATCTCCAATGCCAGGTGTATTTGTTCTATGGGCCTTTGGAGCGATATCCGCTGTTGATCTTAATAGATCTAACGGTCCTCGCCTGTTTCATCGTGCCCCATAACATTCCTTTGTAAACCCCCAAGGGTAATCTCCACCGTTGATCTTAAAGCAATCCGACGGGCATCACAGTGCCGCGCTCATTGCCAATCGGAGATTTTAAAATGTGCCACCCTCCGATGCCCCGATTGGCCGATCCTCGATTGGATCCTGGCCGTTGAATCCACAAGAACCAATGACCAGGATTTGATCTCATTCCGCCCTGTGTTCCCCGATTGGTCACCCCCGATCCAATCACAGTCGTTGATCTGCAGCCAATCCAATGGTCCAGATGCAATCGCTTCATGAGCCCATCGGAGATTTGGCCCCTGCCTCCTCCAGTTCCGATTAGATTGCAGCCATCCATCGCTTTTGATCTGATGGTTCATATTCCTCTCACGCATTCATATGGCCCATTTACCTCTGCCTCATCATTAAATCTCCACCGTCGATCCCAAGGATACAAAGGCCAGGATTCTCCCCGCCCACTAACCAACTCCTCCGCCTTTGTTTTCCCTCTGCGGATCTCGACCGTCCATCGCATTGATCGGACGGCTCACAGTCAAACCACCTTCCACTTGACCCCACCTTACTGACCGCGCACATTCACATATCACGCTCCTCCATCACCGTCAGATCTCATGGTCCCAGATCCAACAGCCAGGGATCGATATCACGCAACTTTGAGCCCGACAGTTAATTCCTAAAATTTACGCGATATGGGCAGTTTCAATGGCCACGCGTCAGCCAAGGACCTATATCACGTTCAAAAAGTTAAAACTGCCTTCCTCCCTTTTCATCGCGCAAAAATAGTTGTTTCTTCAGCCGAAACCACTTCCCCTCTTCTACCTTTGGGACCTCTTCCACGCAATCTCGACCGTTGATCTATATAGATCAACGTCCCTCAATGCATCTCGCGTTTCATTCATATTTTTCAATCGGGCGACCATAGAACTTCATAGTGTCATCTCAACCGTCGATCTCCTCCTGAGATTTGATGGTCCATAATAAATCGCCCTCCGCCCATGCCAGGTCCCACCATTCAAGCCCATTTCATTACATTTTCATGCATTTCCTTTGTATTCCATCCAAAGATCCAAACCTTATGATTTACATTGAAAATAATTTCTTTCGCCCACATTAAAATTTTAATGTTTTACATTAAAGGGTTATATTATTCCGCCTAACATCACAACTTTATGTTATAACATTAAAGTCATATTCCTTCATCCAACTTTCTAAAGTCATTCCATTAGTTAATCTCCATAGTTGATCATTGCCTCTAGATCTGATCGAACGGTCCACAACCATTTTTCCACCAAACCTCCATCAGAGCAGATTTTCACCATTACACTGCATTTTTCCACCATTTTCCATTGCATCCACCGTTTCCACCATGCTGTGTTGCCATTTTCACAGACTTCCACTGCATCCATTTTCCCTCCCGCATAGATTTTCTTAACTTATTTGTGTGTTTTGCAGGGTTACAGGTGGGGGAAACCGCCATTGCTCACGGTCAGTGTCATAGTGGCATAGAGTGTAGAGAAGGCCATTTTTAGAGCCTGTGATTACAGAGAAATGCCTGGGAAGGTGTTAGAACAAAATTTTTCATTAAAAGAACAGTGTTTAACTCTGTGAAACCCTCCAATGCCATTAAAGCTCAATTTTCATAGACAAAGACAGTCAATGAAGCGGCAAAGAGTATCAGTGAAGGATTAAAGAGTTTTAGAGCCTGTAATTGAAGATTTTAAGCTTTAATTCAAAGTTTAAAAGAGCAGAAGTACCAGATTGAAGACATTATGATTAACACAGAAGGCCTAATGAGGCCTAAAGCACATAAAACAATGTTATTAGTGTCTCACATCAGCAGAATGTTCTTTCCCATGAAAGGACATGTCCCATACTGTTTTTAGTCTACATCGAGCTCCTCAGAAGATCTCCACTCTGACAGAAAGTCCTAACTACTACCAGAAGCATTTGTTACAGAGTATGGCAGACCTGAAGTCATTTATCTACCTTTTTCTTATCACCAAAGTACTACAGAGTACTACAGCCGAAAGTACATCAAAGAACATACCCAGAGTTAATATCAGCCTATCGAAGACCACTCTTTCACCCAAAGAGTACTGAAGATTAATGCATAGATATTAAGACAAAATGGGCTTCGAGCTATCTTCTTCTACTTCTGTTTTGATGTTTCATTTAGTGTTTCATCTACCTCCTTTGCCTCTTTTTCAGCTATAAGAACTCAAGAAAACACATTGAAAAGGTGGTTGTTGATTATTGATCGGATAACTGTGAATTGTAAGTTGTTTCTCTTGAGATAGAGTTCTGTGTGTAAAGTTATAAGATAGGCTGAGGAAGATGTTTTAAAACTGAATATCAAGCCGTTGGACAATGTTGTACATGACTGGTGTTGCTCTTTAATATGACAAGCACATTTCTTTGGATCCTGATTTAAAGCAGTGGTGATGTGTTCTTACTTTGTCTTTGTTTTCCTTGTATAATTCATTACATTTCATTTCTTTGGTAAGAATCAGAAACCTGGCTTAGGATATACCCTCGCCTGGCACCCTAATGCTCCTACTCTTCTTACCTTTGATGTTTTCTACTAAATGTGTTATCTAAGAACTAATTCAAGATAATTTAACCAGTGTAGTAGATGTTATTCACTACTAGCTGATGTATGAATTTATGAATCTGTTCTTAAATGTTCTTATTGGGTTTTAATTGAAATAATTGGGATACTAGGAGTTTAGAATGTTGATTTTGTCTCACTAGGGTCTTTTTCAATCAATTGAACCTTTCTAAGTTCACTTAAGTTGAATGTCGAAGCATTGAAAGTTCAAAGCCTTTCTTTGATCTCAGGCCTTCTCTTTTGTGTTTAAACCTTAAGTGTTTCTTGTTGTCTGAAGAGTTAACCTTTAGGGGGTGGATCATAGGTGTTTAATGGCATGCCCTGTCCCTAGATCTAATTCCTAACTTGTCACCTTGGAGGTTTCCTTGTCATTCACCTTCACTCCTTATCATTTCATACCACACTATCATCTTTAAAGATCCTCTGTTTGAGATGACTAGCCCAATTGAAAGCCTTGAATATTGAATAGAAGGTAAACCCTTTCATGACTCCATTGCCCAATGGTCTTGAGTGTTCCCTGAAGTATCTCTCCTTTGCCTAAAAATCCTCTTTTCTCACCCTTTGTCTTATATTGAACCCTTCATTCATGTTTCCCAACAACCTAATAAACAAACAAAATAAAACAAACCTTGTGCCTTATAACTAGCATAATACCTTCAAATCAAGCTTCAAAGACATAATATTTACCTTTATAGAGAGATCCCTTTCTGGAACCAGGAGGGCTAGATCTTGAGGTCCCAAAGCGGTTTTGATGTTGTATTATCTTTTGGTATTGCCAAACTTGCCAAAACATAGGAACCCCAACAACCCTAACCATCAACGGAAGATGTCTTCCCATCGTATCAATTCATATGCCAAAGAAAAGGAGTCTTGTAGGTGCATAGGACCTCTACGACATCATTAAAGTAATAAATTCCCTAAAACACTAATGCAGATGTTTGAGGTTTAGGGCTAGTCATGGTCTTGGAGTAAAATGTTCAACGATGACTCCCACCATGACGTCGTGCAATGCTAATGAGCATGTGTCCTTAAAGACATATGAATTAGGTTAGCACAGGAAAGGGGATTACTATCTTGACAAACTGAGGGTTTATCCCAAACCCTAGCAGGACCAACATAATGCAAGGCTAACTGAAGCTTTATCTATCTGGGCTCAATTCCCTCACTGATTGGTGATGACTACTATGGTTGACCCATCTTTGAATCTCTAGAGGAAATATCAACGCCCTTTGTAACATAAAAAACCCCAAACCCTAGCACAATTATGAGACATCAAGCCAAGTGGATGCAACATACATCGTATTAATGGGTGCAATGACAGGGTTTAGGAGGAATAGGTCATGGGGAGTTTAACCAACTGCAGGCCAGGTCGGAGCCTACATGGGCTAAGTGAGCAAAGGGGAACCCGAAATTTTGAATATACCCAAAATTTTGGGTGGTGTTGTAGCAGCTACAACGCCTACATAGTTGTAACCATTCTCATTGATGTAAGATCCTTCTTACCCTAAAATATTCTCTTCTCTCCATCATCATTTAGACACTCAATATCCTTCTCATAATAATCCACCTTAGTCTTGTGAAGGTACAACCAATCCATACCCAAAAACATACTGTATGAACCCAATGTAAGAACATTCATATGTGGTGATATAGGCATTCTGTTAAGATCAAATGAACAATATCTTAGCCAATGACATGCTCTTTTCTTAATACCCGTAGCCAAGTGCACCAACTAAGACTCTGTATGCACTTTTTTCTCAAACCACACTTATCCACTAGGTCAATATTAACATAATTATAATTAAATCCAGGGTCAATCAAAATAGAAACAACTCGATCACATATATTACCTTCCATCCCAGTAATATATTCCTGGAGATATACCTATTTGTTATCCAATGTTGTGTATATCTGAGAAATTCTCTTCCAAACATCCCCAACTATCTGTGTTGCTTGAGCATTTTAGATCTGAGCATTGTAGATTTGAGGCATACCACACTGATACAATGGGAAATCCTTCTTGAGATGGTACTTGCCACATATCCAACACTGAAATTGTCTCCTACCATAAATTCTATTATGTTTCTCTCTAGGCTGAGGTCCATGTCCCTGGTCAAATGCATTAAACTTCTTATAAGGAGCAACATTTTCTTTCTCACCTGCATCCTAGAGGATTGTTCGCTTTAGTGGGAATTTACCTTTAATATTGTCACTCCATTTCCAACCCTCATTAGATTTAGTCTTCTGCTTTGATTTCTCATAACAATGTTTCAACTTCCCAATGACTTCTTCAAGCGACCAAGGCTCATCATACTCAATCTGATACTTAAATGCTAATGGTAGTCCACTGATAAATCTCTAAAATTTTATCTTCTAATCCTTAATATATGACACATACCTCAACAATTTTAAGAAATTCATCATATATTCCTCATTTGTCATCGATACCATATTTAGATTATAGAAATCCTTGGCCTTACTGTCATAGTACCTCTCTAACAAATACTTCTTCTTGAAGAGTCTCTTGAATTCGTTATAACTCAACTCCTCTGTCTTGATGTCTATGACATGTTTCACATATTCCCACCAGATTTTTTCTTTCCCTTTGAGGCTAAAAATAACTAGCTCGACCTTCATGTTATTTGTATAGTCATGCAACTAAAAGAACATCTTCATTCCAAGTAACCATGCCTCTGCATATTCTGGTTTCTTAAAATCTCCATCAAATGTAGGTGGATTGGATTTCTTGAGCTCATATGGAAAATATCCCTTGTCACTCCTCCTATAAGGATGAAAGCGATGATGACCATGATACTTGTCTAAACCAGAACTAGAGTAGAACCCATATACACTTCCTCTCTTATGAGGTGTATCTAAGAATATGCCATGTCCAATCATGTCATCCCTATCTGACTTATGCCTACCATGAGACCTGCTACCATATTCCCCATTAGTCCCATCCTCTTGTCCATAATTGATCCATGGTTATCCGTATCTTTTCAAGTCTCACAAACTCTTAAGGATAATTGCATTGACCTTTGCTTGTTTCTCTTGTGCCCTGGTAAGTCTTTCCTGTGAATAAGTGATTTTGTCATTATTTGCTTTACAACTTCTGATTTCTTCCTTCAAACTTCTCAAAGTGTTTTTTATGTCCTGAGAGTACTCCTCTCTTGGCCTCTCATCTGATATATAAGGAGAGTCTCGTGAACTATAATCCACTATTTTACTATTCATATTTGATCCTCTTCTTCTTGCAAGCATACCATGTCAGAAAAACCAAATACAAACATAATCAACGTACCTCAGTGAAGCTCAGGGATGGCTATCTTGTCTGCAAAATTAATCTAGATTAGTACGATACATGCATATACATAATCATATCAATATATTGACATCATGCATGATAATACCATCTGTATACCATGACCTCATGCATGACAGCCATAACCATGACAATGCATCCATAACAACCATATAGACACTAAGAGATCTAAGATTTTGATATTTATTCATATTGTTAGAAATTTCCCGAGGAGAGCTATCTAATGGATTTAAAATCAGTCCAACATTTTTGGATGGGTCCCTGATGATGGATGGAGTACCCATCCTAAATGTTGGAAGGATTTTAAATCCATTACATAGTTCTCTTTCGTAAATTTCCATCATGTAGACTGTTTCAGGAAATAACTCCCTAGAGGTCGTTGGGTCAAAAACCTCCACAGATTGGGGCATGCTATTCAGGAAGGACTCACACAACCAAAATTGTATGCTAAAAACTAGATATTATCAGTTGTAGAACTCACCCATAGATCCTACGTTTGATGTAGATCCCGCGGGGTCCAAACCCCCAGCAACTCTTCTTCCTCTTCAACCTGGAAATCAAGAAGAAACATGCACGAAAATCTAGTTGTACAACATATATATTTCCTGAATGTTAGTATAATCCATGTGAAACATCATATAGACAATAATAAGTGTTTAATTAACAGTATTTTCACATATATAAGCAGATATTAACACGTGAATTCGGAAACAAGATGGTTCTTCTTCATTACGAATAGCATGTACAATAATAGAAAGGTGGAGAGATCACCTGAATCCTTCCATGATCTTCGAACAGACCGTCGTCCGGATCTATCCCGCCCTTGCCTCGCTAGGATTCTTCCAAGACTTGTGCACACGAGATGACATATAAGCTAATGAAAATCTCCAGGAAACAAGGGTTTCCTATAAATACCTGGGAAGTGCAGGAGGCATGGGAAATCAAACTTGAATTGGGCTCCAACAGAGTATAATGTCTATAATTTTTCTCCCTCCCTTAGGCCATGCATATGAGGGGCTTTTATACTCCCTCAAAGTAGTTTCAATCAGTTGGAAACAGTTGGCCATGGGCTGGGTTGGTTGAATTACGGGAATAACCATCAACCCAACCTCGAAAATAGGGATTTTTATATATTTTTTAATGATTTTAATGGCATACGCGAAAAGGTATCTCTGGACTCGTGTATACACGTGGAAAAGTCTGGGCATATCCGCGTATGAGATTTTAAACACTGTTTTTCATGAATTTTATTCAAGTCTGTGGGAATGGGTGCCCAAGGCCAAAGAGACAATCATGAATCACATGAGGGTGAAAAATGATGCTATAACATAGACACTCACATGCATGCATGAAAAACACATTCTGCCCATTTAGTACAAGTATTAAACCATGCTCTATTACTAATATATAACCACGCCTCCCAAATTTACCAAATTTCACCACCCTGCTAGGGTAAACATGAGAGAAATCTATTATGACATGAACCAACCTTCTAGGTCCCATTAAGGAAGTGGGGCTGATTACTGATGACAAATTGAAATCTCAAAACATCTTACAAGGGCTACATGACACTCAGAGGCTTAGAAACCATCCTAGGCATCCAAACCCTGAGTTGGACCCCTCCTTCTCTACCCTGGGCCCTCAACCACACCCAAAACAAGGCCTCCTAGTGGGGAGCCTCCAACCACATGCACAAGCTTACATCCATGCAGTTGCAACCTAAGTTTTATAGTTAGGAGCATGCAGTCATGAGATCTGAGCCTATATTCTGGGTCAACTTCCAGACCATTTCCTAGAACTTCCTGTAACTTTTCAAAACAAATAATGACATGAGAAAAATTCCTGACATGAAAATTTCAATGAAGAACTTGACCTAGTCTGCCTAGAACATGACAAGAATTTTGTCAAACATATTGAGAACATGTCATGAATTCATATATGAACATAGGGGTATGATACTTATCTCAGAATAATCAAGAATATCTAATTCCATCTCAAAATAACTTGAATATCATTTTTTATCTCATGTATTCATTTACCATTCATCAGCTAATGAAACTTATTAAGAGCCATAACTAGAACATGTTATGGAACCATGCTTATAACCAACATATAACCAAAATAATAACCATGATAGAACAACCATCAAAGCCACATAATAACAAGTACAAGTACTCATGAAAGCCACATAATAGCATATGAAAAATCCAACCAAGTTAGGCACTTCCACGTACCATGCAACCATTGATTGTGCTAGACAAAGTCTTTCTTTCATCAAATCATCCCCATGCCATATTCCAAGCATGAATGTGGGACTCAAGAAAAAAACAACCAGGGCTTCGTGGATATTACTTCATCTCCACCCTCATGCTCCAATGACCTTGTAAAAATTGGTCAAGATATCACATAAGCAAATCAATACATACAAAACCAAGGTTTTCCACATATTACACCACCTCCACCCTTAGGCTTTACTCCAATCCTGACAAAACCAGTCAAGGGATTAATAGGCCCAAAAAAAGCTTGTATTCCTCAGAATTTGTTCACTAATACCTTGAGGAATTTTCATCTCTCCACCCTCAGGATTTACCGCAATATCACTAAAACATATCAAGGGATTCCTAGTCCCTATGGGAATTTTCTTGGGATCACCTCGCCCTATTCCAAAACTATCCAGAAATCCAAAGATCAACCAAATAAAATAACCCCATCACACCATGGCTATATGGAAATGGAAAGGAAAGGCTGAAACCATCGTCACACCTGGAAAAACCCATGCTAATGACAATAAGATAACCAAATACACACATGCATATACGATGCACTCACATACCAGATAGGAAATCACATATGCAACATGTTATCTGTAAGTATTCCCATTAAAGCTGCCTAATCAAAATTTTCCTTCATTGTCCCTTTCTTTCCATTTATTCCTTTTCCTTCCTTTTCTTACTTGATTACTTTCTCCTCTTGGTTCTCTTCTCTTTAAGAAACCAATTCCAAATCCAAACTAACAAAAGCTGTGAAATAATCCTCATAATCATTTTAATTATTGAGGCCTCTATTTTCTTAATTTTCCTCTAACTTTCCTTTAATTTCCCTCTCTTGATGTTAGGTCCCTATATTACTAGTATAGTCCCTTATTGTTGTTAGTGTAATCCCCTTATTGTTATTTTTGTACTCCTGTAACCCCAATATTGTTATTATTGTGCCCTTACATTATTATTTTTATGTCGGCTAGGATTATATTGTGACCCCATGGACTCCTATATATAGAAGGAGGTTTTTTCATTTGTATCATCCAATAGTTGTTCATTTCTGTAATGTAAAGGAGGTTTCCTCCTCGAAGTGGCTTATTTCTAATGCTTTGAACTCTCTTTTCTTCTATTTTTAGAGTTGGTCTCATAACATTTGGTATCAGAGCTTTGGGTTCTAGGGTTTCGCTGCTCCAAAAAGGTCATCGTGGAATTTTCACTATAAATTTGTTTCTACGAAATATCAAAAGATGACATTTTTATCACGCGAAGCCAAAATATTGAGAAACATCCTGTAAAAATTTTAGATCTTGGTTCGCAATATTTTCGGAGATATCATATGTGGAAGTTAGGGTTTTTTCAGGCTCCCGAATTTCTTCTCAAAGAGGCGACCATGGGAAAATCGTCATAACTTTCTCTCTCTTAGCATTGGATTGGAATTCCGCCAAAAATTACCACAAGTAAACGGACTGTAGTTTCTTGTGTATCGATTTTAGAGCCAAAGGAGGAAATAGCGACACGTGGCACGTCATAAAAGTTTTCTCTACTAAATGAGTCCATAATTAGGTCATTGTGGTAGATTAGTAATAACTGTGCCTTGAAGAATCCAAATCAGGTGAGACCTGTGGAATTTGAAATAAGATTCAAAGGGATACTACAATGCCAAATTTCATATATTGAAGATCCGAAATCACAAAGATAATTCAAATTCAATAACAAGCTCTTCAAAAGCAAGAAAAAAGTGTGTATTTGTTTTTTTGAATTGCATAAGTCTTGTGTGAAAAATCAGTTTGAAGTGATTCCAAGGGCATATTGAAGCATAGATATCGATATTGGGTTCTAATATGCCACCTAAAAATAATTCAACACCCATTAAACCTTCAGAAGGCTCTACTATGACTTATGAAGAGGAAGAAGTGCAACATGACATATCAAAATTACAAGAGCAAGTGCACCAAATTTCGCTCTCGCAAAGAACAACAAAAAATGAAATGGAATTTTTGAAGGCGTGGAGCTAAGATGGATGGTTTGAAGAATAGAGTGGAAGCTAAGATGAATGGTTTGAAGAATGGCATGGAAGCTAAGATGGATGGCATGGAAGCTAGCATGGAAGCTAAGATCGATGAAAAAATGAAAGACAACATGGAAGACATGAAGAATGATCTAAAAGAAGATATGGAAGGTTTGATGACAAGTTTAATACAAGAAATTATTCCTAATGGCAGAAATATAGTAGAGGAAGCTCATGATGAGAACAAAATAAATGTTAATCGTGATTTCATAAACTCTAATGTTGGATTGAAGAACCACCATATTCCAAATATGGATATGAGGAATTTTGATGGCAAGGATCCCGTAACATGGATACTACAGATGGAACAATATTTTGATCTCAATAATGTGAAAAAAATACAAAATATATGCATTTCAACTTTACATTTAGAACAAAATACATTTGTATGGTATCGATGGCTTTACTCTCGTAAAAAAAATGTCACTTGGTCAATTTTTATGGAAGAAAAGATAGTACATTATGAGGATACAATGAGCAACACCTTCTTTAGCCAATTGATAAATCTCAAACAAAAGGGTTCATTGGTGGAGCACATTGAGGACTTCCAAAAATTGATTACAAGGGTAACTTATATTCCTGAGGAACACAAGATTGATGTCTTCATAAGGACTTTAAATGATAACATCCAACATGAAGTTCACAAGAGGATATACACCAAGAACCAACCTTTGAAGAAGAAGAAATGAGTCTGACTATATCGTGTAATGCATTGGCAGGAATTAGCACTCGTAAGACTCTCAAGATAGAAGGACACATCAAGAAGAAAAAGGTAATAGTTTTTTTTTTTTTTCAAAGTAAGACTAATTCTATTAAGTGATCATATGGTACAAAAAGAGTTTACAATCAAGAGAGACAAGAGACGGTCCAACCAGAAATGATAATCTATCAACCTCAGTCCCGAAGAGTGAACATAGAACAAACAAATAACAGAGATGCAATATTGAGAAACAAAAGAAGAGAGAAACAAGGTTCTACCCAGATTGGGCATAATCCTCCATGTAGAGTTTTTTCCCTTTATTTTCTAGGCTAGAACCACTTGTAGAGTATTGTTGACTCAAGGAGGTGTCTCCTTATCTGTGTCAGAAGAGGAGAACTCATGGTTACATTTCTAAGTGGCCATAGTGATAGGGGGACCCAAAGGGACTTCAGAGGAAGGGTCCTTCGTCTACTTAGCCTGCTCCATTTCTTCCTCGATCTCCTCCTCCTCTGAGCTAGAGTATTCATCGTCATCTACAGGAGGCAAATAACTATGTATCCATCTTTTGGGTTTAGATTTGGGGAGGCTTTTCCTCTTTTTTTCTAGAAACGTGGGGCAAGAGTGCTGAAGGTTCCCTATCTGGTAACAATGATGGCATCTGAAGGCAGTGTTCTCATAATCTATAATCTGTGTCCATAGGAAATAACCATATTGAGATTGATTTATTCCAGCACCCCTTTACTGATATCTACTTCAACACAAATTCTGCCATGTGTGTAGATCCCCTGGAACTCCCGATAGGGATCTGTAGTCAGATAGTGGCCTAGGGTGTTTCCAATACCTTGAAAGATATAAGGGTGCCATAAGTGAGTTGGTAAGTTGGGAAGTATGAACCACACTGGAACCTTGGTGATGATGGCCGTGGAGGGATCGAAATCTGGGAACCAGGGTGTAGGAATAACCCTGCCCGTCCCAAAAACGACGGTCCTTCATTTACAGCCTTCTGGTAGTCCTTGCCATGATTGAATACTACAATAAAGAAGCCCTTTTAGCAGAATATGATAGTGTAGTTCTGGGTCCAGTTGGTGTAGATCCATTCATAGAGATCCTTTGTTTGAGGCCATAGTCCATTGAATCTACATATAATGGAAACTTCTGCATATTTTTGAAGTTGCTTTGCCAACTATGGATGGGAGATATCTATGGATGGGACATCCTCCAGCCTGTCAACTAAAAAGGGCTTGGGGGTTGTAGGGGTTTGAGCTCCTTTCTTGGGTTTTGTATGTACAACATCCTTTTAGGAGAAAGCTGGTACAGATGAGGAGTGCCCAGCAGCTCCTCCTCTCAAACGAAGGGTTAAAACTATGGTAACATCTCTCTCAATGTTATAAAAAGAAAGGAGAAGGGAGGCATCGAGCTATTTACCTCCATGGATAAGTCTTTGAAGATATGTGGGAATTCTCAATCGATGCTCCAGGGCAAGCAGGAGTTTTTGGACTATATCTGTTGCGTTGACCCATAGCATGATAGATCTGCCCGTGAGGAGCCTGATCTAGATTTGGAAGACAGGAGAGGGTTGATCGAGGAGACCCGGGTTGCCAGGATGTGTTGTAGAGCCTTGATGAATGGGCCTTGTTTGATCTCTGCCTGCAGCCACCTTTTCTGCTTTTTGGCCACAATCCTGTGTGTGAGGGTTTCTTGGATATTTTCGATCCAAAGAAGAACACCAAATCTAGGTGCGGTTCTGAAATTTTGAGGTGTAGGGGACTGTCTTAGCTCCATTTTGTAGATGGTTGGGGTTATGCCGGCGAGGAGAGGTCCGAGACGCTTGATCTACGATCGAAAATCCTTTCGCATGGCTCCTAAAATGCACACGCAGATCCATTTTCAGATGAAGGCTTCTCGTGGGAGAGATTTTAGAAGAAATTGATGGCCATGGCATGATA
The DNA here is from genome assembly GCA_034641835.2 of Pinus albicaulis. Lineage (NCBI taxonomy): Eukaryota > Viridiplantae > Streptophyta > Pinopsida > Pinales > Pinaceae > Pinus > Pinus albicaulis. Next base: position 766,532,375 of record CM076571.1, on the reverse strand, counting down.
AGAGTCCTCGGATTGCTAGGATCTGTAGATCCTAGGAAGGACTTGATGACGACAGCTGTAAGCAATGCCATAGCTGAGGCTCTAGGGTTTTTACTCTGATACACTTTAAAAGGCCAAAAAGGTAATACTGTTGATTGATTCAGGTAGTACCCATAATTTTATTAATTGTAAGGTAGCCAATGAATTGAATTGTTTCCTATACCTAGCACCAGAATGTCAAGTGATGGTTGCAAATGGAGGAACTATAAATTTCTCTGGAAAATTCCATAATATCAAGCTAACCATGGGGAAATATGTATTGAATAGTAAAATTCTTTCCATTCCAAGGGAAGGTGTTGATGTTGTACTAGGAGTACAATGGTTACAATCTTTGGGGACGGTAGCTTTTAATTTTCAAGAACTTTCCTTGAAATTTTTTTTTGGAAAGGAAATTGAATTACAGGGTATCGTAGGGAAGCCAGGAAAGATAATAAGCTCTAATTTCATGACAAATATTTTGAAGAAATAAAAAAATGGCGTAATTGCACAATCATGCTCACTAGAAGTTCCAACATCAAAATCATCTATTTCTCCAGATCTCCAAAAAGTCTTGGAAAATCATTCCAAGGTTTTTGAAACTCCCAAATGACTCCCACCTATCTGTGATCATGATCATGCTATTCATTTGATTCCAGGAAGTGTTCCTCAAAACATCAGGCCTTACAGATATCCTTATGTCCAAAAGAGCGAAATTGAACGTATGATTGCAAAAATGTTAGAGGATGGTATAATTGAACCTAGTCAAAGTTCTTTCTTTGCTCCAGTAGTATTGGTGCATAAGAAGGATGGATCATGGCGCATGTGTCCAGATTATAGGGAGCTCAATAAGCTCACTATTAAAGATGAATTTCCCATTCCTATGATTGATGAATTATTGGATGAATTACATGGAGCAATTTATTTTACCAAGTTGGATCTTCATTTAGGATATCATCAAATTAGAATGAAGACTGAAGATATTCAAAAAACAAGATTTTGAACTCATGAGGGTCATTATGAATTTTTTGTCATGCCTTTTGGGCTTACCAATGCATATTATACATTTCAAGGGTTGATGAATTCCATTTTCAAACCCTTCCCTATAAAATTTGTGCTAGTATTTTTTGATGACATACTAATCTACAACAGGTCTTGGAAGGATCATGTTCAACATGTTGACAGGGTGCTCAAACTATTGGAGAATAAACAATTATATGAAAAAAAATCCAAATGTTTCTTTGGAGTAAAAGAGGTGGAATATATTGGTCATATTCTATCTCACGAGGGTGTTAAGGTAGACCCTAACAAAATTAAATCCATTAAGGAATGGAAAGTCCCCACAACCATAAATCGATTGTGAGGATTTATCATGTTAATAGGGTATTGTCATAAGTTTTTTAAGAATTATGGGAGAATAGAAGCACCTCTAACAACATTATTGAAGAAATATGCATTTTCATGGACTCCTAAAGCAACTAAGACCTTTGAACATATTAAAGAGGCAATGTGCCTAGCACCAGTCTTAGCTACGTGAAACTTCACAAAAACCTTAATTATGGAATGTGATGCCTCAGGAAATGGAATTGGTGTTGTTTTACTACAAGAAGGAGGACCCATTAATTTTGAAATTCTTCCAATCAAAGGAAATTATTTACATTAAGCTATTAATGAGAAGGAAATGTTGGCAATACTACCTGCACTAAAGAAATGGCGATCTTACCTAATGGGAAGACACTTCAAGGTAAAAATTGATCATGATAGTCTTAAAAACTTTTTGGAACAAAGAATATATTTAGAAGAGAAGAAAAAATGGGTCACAAATATGTTGGGTTATGACTTTTAAATCATCTAAAAAAAAGGGAAGCTAAATGTTAATGCAGATGCACTCTCAACAAAGGATGAAGAGGTGGAAGCATTTCTTTGTGCCATTTATATTATCCAACCAGATTGGATAACCAAAGCAAGGGATGAATGGAAGAAGGACGAAGAAGTGTGGACACTCATTCAAAAGTTGCAGCAAGATCCTAGTACACCTGATACATTTAGTTGGAAAAATGATCTCTTATGGTACAAAGATCGCTTATATATTTGCAAGAATTCCCAACTAAAACAAAATATTCTTTTGGAATTGTACACTTCTCGTTTAGGAGGACACTCAGGATTTTTAAAAACTTACCAGATGGGTTCCTTATGGGGTTTACCTTTATATGCATGTAATGAAAATGAAGGATCAACTAGAAAAGGTGATAGTGCTACTGAGAGTAGTAATATAAGAATGGGATGGCTATATCATGTGAATATAAAAATTTCATTGATAACATTGAGGGTAGGAATGGGAATTGGATTTGGAGGATAAGTTTGTTCATTTATGATATGAGAGAGAGCTAAAAATTTGATGGTTCCCCCAAACATAGCACAACCCTTTTTTGGTGTATGTAGATTTCATTTGGGGTAAATTTGTTTGGATCACAAATTTTGATATATTATTATTATTAATTTTCACAATACAATGTTGTATATTCCATATGAGGAATATATGTGTACTATCAACACTGCCAACATCCATCAAGTCAATTGTCAGAATTGAATTTCGGTGGGGAGGATTCCATTCCTTCTTCCCAACCACCCGAAATAATCACACTTAACTAAAAATATTGATCTATTATATTAAACATCAAATATATTTTAAATTTTAAAATATTATAATATTTAAATAATGTTCACATAATGAAAAAATATCATTAAATAATAATTATAGATATTAATATACTTAAATTAATAAATATAATAAAAATTAATATTAATATATAATAATTAAAAATGTAAAATTATGTAAAAATTTTGATCATACATCATGATTTAAAATGTATACACACATAGTTTTGTACACTTAATATTTTATATAAACACATATTTTTTCAACCTCATCATTCATGTAGAGAATATTTGATCCATTTTCATTTATTTTCTCTGCAACTAATAGTGTGTGTCCTTCATATTATTTCTAATATATAATGAAACAAAAACCTAGTTTGTAAAAAATAATTCGTGACATTCAAGGTTATGTTGACGGGGCTGGAAATATATCAACCAAGGGGGTCTCCCTGATGTGAATTCCTAGTTATACCTCACACAATTTGGAATAGGAGCCCCATCCAGAATATCAGCCTTGTTTCCATATATTCTTATATATTTTCCTAGGTTTTATCTATCAACATGGGAGAGAAGTGCGTATGTGCCTTTGCAAAAATAAGGTATGTGTTACTAGTGAATGTTTGATTGCAGGTGTATCAAGGTTCTTCTACTACAGAGGGAGGAAAGGCGAGCCTTTAAGAGAGAGGTAATAGTACCACCCTAGTAGAGGCGCACACAATTGAAAAGAGAATCACCTAACATCAAACAAAATAGTCCAAATAGATGTAATGATTGTTACAGCCATTACAAGAGATTTTCAATTAGATAAGCACTAAAATAACTGAAATAGTTCAACTAATTTGTTTAAGGTGAAATTAAAAAAGAATCATAAAAATTCATAGAATAATCTTACAAATATTCACAATCCAAGCATGAAACCGTGTTGGCCAGCACACATCAAGTATTAAGTAAAAGTCCCAAGATACATGAATACATCAAACATCACTACCTCCAATAGTGGAGTGATGGAGCCATGACTTGCTCCCCAAAATTATTGACTCTGTCTCTCTGATTCCTTATGGGAGAAGCCAAGGTGAAAATTCCTTTACATGAGCGATGAGGGTGTATATATACAAAATGGGTGATCGATCACCTTTCGTGTGACTCTTTGACTACACTCATGAATGTTTGAATTCTTGTGACCTTTCGACTTCCTACGTGACGTTTTACATTACATAGATATCTCTTGGCCTTTCAATTTACATTACATTTTTCCAATATATAATTTACATAATCCATGAAATTATGTGGCACATGATGAATCATGATGGGACATGACATGATATTGATGACATGGATTGCATGATGATGTGGAAGTGAAAAGTTACTTTTTGTTGCTAATTTCTTTGCGCCTTATTGAAAATATGGTGCATGTTCTTCTTCTTCCTTCTTCTTATGACTTGAAGATAAGGAGTCTTAAATGTTGTTAGTTCTTGAGATGTTGTTGCAAACTTATGTCCCTTTGCTTCCTCTTGATTGATTTAGAAGCTTTAGTGGTGTCTTCTAGCATGGTATCCTTCTCCATATCCTTCTTCATCATCTTGTCATAGCATGATAGAGTACTTGCACGTACAATTCACTCATGAGAAGACAAGATCAGTCTGATAAACCCCTAGTCTAAGATGTTGCATGATGATCCATTGACTGAGATGGAACCAGGTGGAAGCTTGAGGAAGAGGCTCAATGATTATGAAATTGCGTAGCTTAGGCAGTCAAGGGTTAGATTTGTGCCTTAAGACTACGCAATGTGTAGTTCAGGCTGGACTGTGTAAGTTAAGTACACATATTAGGGGTTTAAGGAGCCAAGTTAAGGGCTTAAGAACTAAATTTTCCTATTGCATAGTTCTGGGAGGAAAAGGAGACCAGGTGATTGAGAAATTGTGCAGTTTAGGAGCTTAAGGCTAAGGCCTTAGCCTTGAGATTTCCAATGTGCACTTCTGACTAGGCAAGAGAGAGAGAGAGATTGCATAGTTTTGGAAGTGAGAGGCTGAGTTTGAGAATTGTGACTATGCAATCCGTAGTCCTGGGAGGAAAGAACTATGCATTGTGTAGTGCCAAGAGGCAAGGTTGTTGCTTGAGGGATAAGACTATGTAATGTGCAGTTTAGAAAGGCTGGATGAGGCTAAGTTGCCTAGTAGGGGATATTTCCATATTTGACTAAGTAGGGAATCCATGAAGCTGATGTGATAAATGAAAATACTTGATTGTGGTCACACACTTAGAACACCTGATGACACAACATAAATCATCCAGAACAGATGAATAAAATGCGTCCCTCAATGTGACAAATTTGTGAAGGCTGGAAACAAGTGTGAAACCTAAGATACACTTTGTGATGAATGTGAAAACACTTGTGTGACAATACTTAAGAATTTATATATGAGTGCGATACATTTTTACATGGTAAGGCAAACTCATTTATGCAATGATTAGCCAATGAAAACAACAAAACTAGGTTTTACACATGCGACAGTTAACATGGTAAAATATGACACTTTTATATTCTCACAAATGGCACCAAAACACTTAGATAAAACTCATGCAATGACTCTTGATGTTTGCAATGACAACATGCGAAGTCAAATTAGGCTCTAAAAGTAAATGTAAGCCAAAATTTTGGAGGGGATTTGTCGCATCAACAACACTTGGTGATGCATTGGTAGAACTCCAACTTCTATGCCTTGGTAAATTATTTTGTGCAGCCTATAGTTCCTTAAGGAGTATTGATTCATCATTCAGATTACCATGAATTGCCCACATACCCCTTAAATAAACATAGTCCCCTTCATTCCTTTACTCGGTCAAACAAAAACCCGATATCAACGAACATAATGTTTCACATCAGGAAAGGGTAACGAAGTTCATGAGCTTTAGATTTTCAGATATAGTTTTTCATATCTAGTGATTCTCTACTACTAGTAGGCCTGGACATTACCCCGACATAGTCACTTAAGGGACATAAACATTGCTCTGCTACCAGCAGGCCTGGACATTACCCTGACAGATTTTCTTGGTTCACCTCTCTGCGCAGGAAGTCTTACTCTTCTTTAACCTTTATTTATTTATTTTATATAGGATTTCACATCAACACTTATTTATCTCATGGGAGGAAGAGGGATCCAAACTTATTGAGAGAAGAAGAGTTTGTCCCTTCAGAGAAGAAAATATAATACCAAACCTCTGGTATTGGTTTTCTCATATATATTTTCCCCTTTTCCTTCTCTACTTGATTGGATGAGCCTGAAAACACTGAAAAATAAAGACCCAAGTCTAGGCATGAGGTTTCCAAAATAAACATGGATACCATGGTTCGACACAAGGCTTTAATTACAAAAGGATTGTATTTTCCGGCAGAATGTCATCGACCAAAAGGTGTAACCAAGACAAGGAAGAAGGATAAAGAGTTAGCCAAATGTTGCAGTGTCACAAAACCATTTTATATTTTTCTACATTTTATTTCGAGCCCAAATAGGACACACTTAATGCAAAGTCTTCATTAAACAAAACAAAACAAGTAAATAAAATTGGGAGGATAAACACAAAAGGAGGCTAACCGAAAAGAGGATGCAAGAAAAAAGTTAGAAAACATAAGAGAAACTACAGAAATCTAGTGCATGATGAATGTGCAAAGGAAACTAACATTCAATTAAACCTACTCCTAACCTAACCAGTTAGAAGGTCGGGGTCACACAGAATGAAATTTACAATGTAGGCATCATAGTTGTTCCCGATCTGCAATCACAAAGATATGATCAATTAAACTGAGATAAATAAATGTGAAAAAAATAAGATAAAAGATTTAATATTCTGCACAAAAAAATGAAGGTATCCTGTCAACAAAAAGATATGTCATAACCATTACTTCTAACCATTTTGCACTCTTAACTTTTTTTCTGAAAACCATAAGAAGACAAACCTCGGGGGTTTCTTGCAAATGTATCTTCATCCGCATTGTACTCCTTATAAATCATGAAAAAAGGTCGAAACCTATTGTTTACGACAGACCTTGTTAGGTAAGATTTCTCCAACTATTTAGTGATTGGATTATGAAGATCGAAATAGTCCTCCTGATAATCCTAAAATATTTGAAACGATGAATTTATAATTAAAAGCATAGGATTAAGATGGGAATATCGTAAGGGAAAATGAATCTGATTATATTCAGTAGCCTTGTCATGTTGGCAGTATGATGCATGTGTTGTACTTGATGGCAACCCAGTTGTAGTAGAACAAGTATATGGTAACCAGATGAGTTCATAGATCAGTTCAGAGGTGATAGAAGATGGAATAGAATGACAGAATGATGGGACAAAGGTTTGTAGGTTAGAATCAGAAGTTTGGTAAAGGTGAATATTTGAAGAAATATAAGCGGGTTCATCAAGGCCAAGTCATGTATACACGCAGGTACAAAGAAGCAAAGTTGTTTACATGCTCGCGCACTAATTTAATGATACCATGGGTCTTTACCATGGTATTATCCCACATTATTGAGCTTAGTAATGGTTATTTGATCCCATATAAGATTATCACTGGCACTAGTGTGGTTTTGGCTCATGGTATTGGCTAAGTTTCAAGCTATATAAGGAGGAGAATATCAAAGTGTTAAGGTGTGCATGTGAAAGGGTTTTTGATGAATATTTCAATATGAAGTATATTTGAATTGTAAGGGCCATAATTGACATATATATCTGAAATAATTATGCACTGATGAATACAATGATGGATCAGGATCATGAGGTTTGAAATGAATTTGCATTGTATGATATGCTCATGGATTGACTAGATCTAAGTATTGACGCATGTTTTTATCTCTGAATATTATGATCTGGGTCTTTCTGAAGTTTGAAAGAGATGCGCAATTTTAGGTCCAAAATTGCAGATATGTACGCAGGTTGGTCTCGGTAAAGTTGCATATACACGCGAGTTCATTTCATCAAAGTCGCGCACATAAAGGAAGGGTTTCTATTTATAAAAGACTGACCAATTTGATCAGTGTTGCTGTATCTTTGTTGTTTGTCAATGATGTCTTCATGTTGATATGGGTTGAATGATAATGTTTGAAGTAGATCTGGTTGAATGATGAAGTTGAATTTGGTTACATGATTGATTGGTTGATAATATTATTGATGTTACTAATTGTATGAGTATTTTTTAAGCTAACAATATATTTTCAGAATAACTCTGGTCAACTCTTTGACTGATTCAAAATAACAATTTTTTGGTATATTAAGATCTATATGCAGGTTTCTCAATAGAAAAATGCATATACACGCAGGTTTCCTTATGTGAAGTCACATATAAAATTTTGCATATGAATTATCATGGTCACAGTTTATTTTGTGTGTTGATGTAATACTGTGAGTTCAGTTATGTGTTTTTGTTATAGTGATCTCACTGTTTTCGTTGATTTATGCAAGTGTTTGCTTCAGTTGATCTACAATATGTGATGTATTAAAGTAGGTGGACAGTGTGAAAATTTATGAAACGTGGTCCATGGATGGTGATGAGGGTTGGAGCCTTCAGTAAGGAATTTGAAGCTTCCTGTCAGTAGTAGATGGTGATTAGATCAAGGGGGTTGAAGCTCCCTTCCAGTGGTTGTTGGTAAACGAGATCAGGGGTTTGGAGCTCCCTTTCAGTAGGAGCTGGAGAATGATTGAACGTTGTAGCCTTTATGAGGTGGGTGCCTACATAGTGGAATGATTCTACACTAGTACATGAATGTAATAATTTTTTGATATTAATAATATTACATACTGAGACGACAATAGTGATGGTTTTCTCCCACATTGGGTTTCCACCTTAAATCTTGGTGTTCATGTGTGTTTCTTATGTGTGATGCTTTATTCAGTTCTTAACGCACATGCTTAATTCTTATCAAATACTTGATGAATCTCTTACATTCTGGTTAAGTTAAATAGATTGAAAATTAGTTGTTTTACAAGTTTACTAAGCATACACTAGTTTCTTTTATAATAGTTGCATACATAAGCAAGTTGGGTTCAGTAAAGTTGCATACAAATTTCAGAAAAGAAAATTATTATTGTGAGTTTTAAATATTGATTCACCCCCTCCCCCACTCTTAGTATTTTTCCCAACTATTGGTATCAGAGCAGGTCCTTCAGAAGAAGCTTGGTCGCTTGAAAGAATATCTACCAAGATGATAAATCAAGACGAAACAATATCTATTAGACCACCACTCTTTAACGAATATAATTTAATATTCTAGAAGAAAAGAACAAGATACTATATTCAGTCTCTTGGAGCAAATGTTTGGGAAATTGTTGAAGGAGGTTACCAATATCCAGTCGCAGTTCCCACAGATGCAACAACAAATAAGACATATGAAACCAATGTGAAAGTTGTCAATGCATTATTGGGAAGCCTGACCGAATACAAATTTGTCAAATTTATGTAGTTAAATACATAAAAGGAAATTTGGGACAAAATGATCCTAAGATATGAAGGCGATAACAAGGTAAAAAGTTCTAAACTCCAAACTCTCAGAATTCAATATGAAAATATAAGAATACATAATGATGAAAGCATTGCAAATTTCTTTCTACGTTTAGATGATATTTTAAATTGTATGAGAAATATGGGTGAAGACGTAAAATAAAAAACTTTAGTAGAGAAAATATTAATATCTCTAACTCCTAAATTCAATTCAAAAGTGTCTACCATTGAAGGGAAGCAGGATCTGCAGACTCTTACTGTTGTTCAACTTCATGGGATCCTGACTTCTTTTGAAATGAGAAAAGGAGGTCCCTCAGATGTTAGAGAAGCCACATTTAAAGCTAATGAAAAAGGAAGGGAAAAGGAATAACACAAGGAATCAGGGTATGTATCAGAAGAAGATGAGGTAGATTTTGTAAAGAAAATTCAACTTGGTACCAGAAGGTTCAGAGGTAAGCTTCCTTTCAAATGTTTTGCTTGTGGTATAGAGTGCCATTATGCTGCTAAATGTCCTTATAATGACATCCATGATAAGGGAAAGGATATTTCAAAAGGAAATAGGAAACAATTTGACAATAGGAAAAGTTATTATACTCATGAAGATAGTGATGGCTTGTCAAATAGTGAAGAAGGAGAATATAATCAAGATCTTAAACTTCTCATGGCATTTGAAAGAAGTACTAGTGAGTCTAACGACAAATTTGTGGATTCTTTAGAAGAAAAATATTTATTTGAAGAAATTACTTAACTTAAAATATTCTTGGAAGAAAACAAAGTAGCCATATACACTCTTAAAAAATAAACTCATAGAAAAGGAGAAACATAATGAGAAGTTAGAATGTGAAATAGTAAGTCTAAGGAAGGAAATTGAGAAAAAAAACTCTAAATCTTAGATTTGCTAAAGGATATGAAACCTTAGATGAAATTATCAAGGTTCAATGCTCTCCTCTTATGAAGACATGTCTTGGATACATCGGTGAAACATCACTGACAGAAAAATCCTCAGCCACAACCGGAAGCTATCTAAATGAAAAAAAATCCAATCAACAAAGTTTCAATCTTCAAGAGAAGAATAAATACACTTCACACGTAAATCATGTTCACTCTAATTCAAGGATGAACAATAGAAAAAGTAGAAGTCAAAAGGTAAACAACACTAGAAGGTTCTATGATCACATAAATTTCTTCTTTCATGGAAAATGTTTCTCATCTCATATTTTTTGTCACAAAGTTTCTCAATGTGTTGCATACATACCCATCATGACTAGAGAAGCAAGAAAATAAAGGAATGATACAAGAATCAAGAAGAATACCTATAAAAATTTCTCTCCTCTTGAAGATGAATTTGAATGCTAATTTTGAAATAACTTTGGACATGAGGAATCTGAATCCAAGAGAAAATTACAACCAAATTCTCAAAAGGAGAAAATGTCAAAAAATTCTAAGGTATGGAAAAATAAGGACTTACAATCTGAAAGCTGTGGAATAGAATTATTTGCAGAAGGACAAGAAAATCAATGACACATTGATAGTGGATGTTCAAATCACATGATAGGTGATAAAGATAAACTCATTTCATACAATGATTTAGAGAAAAAAAAATGTCACTTTTGGAAATGACTCCCTTGTTGTCATTAAGGGTAAAGCATATATTTTTCTAAAAGAAAAGGTTAAATATGGTAATGTTATGTATGTTTATGGATTAAAACATAACTTGTTGAGGGTTAGAAAAAATTTTCACCAAGGAAATGAGGTGGTCTTCTGATCAAAAGAATGTGGGTTCGTGAAATTGACACATGAACCACCATATTAAAGGAACAAGAACCCTGAGAAATCTATATATATTGAAAGGTGGCCAAGAATAATGTTACCTAGGAAAAACATGTTGAGATTCAAGAGGATGATGATCCTAGTGAAAATTAAGCACTTTCACTAGATGGGGCCCACAGGCTATTTTTAGATGTATGTATATTTTTAGAATGGTGAGAAACATTCTAAAATTAGCAGGAGTCTAATTTTAGATTGTTGAGAAAATTCTATTTTTAGATGAGTTTCTACTTTTAGATATATGGGCGAAGTCTATTTATAGATCACATGTCTAAAAATAGAATGCACGTCGATTATTATTATCTCTTAATAATAATTAAACAATAAATAATAATCTATTCTCTTGAAGCACTTGATTTTAGTTAACTGATGTGGCAAACTAGTTGACTAAAGGAATTACGAGTTCTAAGGTTGGTTGGTAGGACATGCAAGTGGAATTCATTGTAACTAGTGATAAAAAGTTGTAACAGAGCTGGATGTGTAGTTATGTGAGTTGTAAAGTAGTTTAACTCAGTTAACTGAGTTAAACTCAGTTGTGCTAGTTGTAACTAGTTGTAACTAAAGATACACTAGTACACTAGTGAAATATCAATGAATTAAATATTAAATTAATTCACATGGAGTGATCTCACATGCAACTAAATATTTACTACTGTTAACTACATGCATGTCAGATCCAGTGGAGACCCAGTTGAGAGATAGGTGAAAGGGACAATTTGACTATCTGTTGTGACATTAGTGGGTGCATCAATGGAAACCACACACACATTAGAGATGCCAATGAGGATTGCATAGTCAAGGCAAGGCAAGATCAAATTCATTCATGGGTTGTGATCAACAGGGTTTCCGTAGTGGAGGAAGGCTATCAGGAGGCAGTAAATTGGTGCATGTGTGAGCCAATTTTTGTATGAAAATCTGAGACAATAGTATTTTGTAATAAGAGCTCTTTGATTAGAGTTTTGTATGATATTTTTTCATGATCCATGATATATACATAATATATGATAGTGGGGTTTTTTTCTTTATGCTTTCCCGGTAAAAACATCTGTGTTATGTGTGATTGATCTTTATTCATGTGTTTGCAATTGACGATTAAATTTCTGCAAGAATTTAAGTAGAAGGATTCTGTATTTAATAGTGACATATAATTGTTAGATCAGGAGAATCTAGGCAATACATAATTGTATTAAAATTTATACATGCTATTGGAGAAAATAAAATTGCAATTTTGAAGCAGTAGCTGAGTTTTATTGGTGGAAAAAATTCCAATTTGCTGCAAGAATTTATTGGTGCGACAATTGAGTAAACATCGAAATGGATCTCAATGGTTTGTGGCTAGAGTATGCACTCAAGGGAAGCTTGAACTACATAGCATGGAAGGATAGGATGGAGGCGGTGCTTGAAAATAATGGCTTTAAGGAATTCATCGACAATGATGTTCCTAAGCCCACTTCGACAAATGCTACATTACTTGATGCATGGAAAAAGAAAGTAGCAAAGATGAGAAGGATCCTGTTAGAAGCTGTACAATACTATATTGTCACAAGTATTCATGGGAAAGCCACTCCATTTTCAATGTGGAAGGCTTTGACGGATCTTTTCCAAAGCAGCAACGACCATAGGAAATTGGCGCTGAAGGATAAACTTAGAAAGATCAAGATGGAGAAGGGCGACAGTATTCCAAAGTATCTCACAAAGTTTGTCCAATGTCGAGATGAATTGGGGAGTGTGGGAATCATAGTTGCTAATGATGATTTGGTGAGCTTGCCTCTCTTGGGACTTCCTAAGAGTTGGCACAGTTATTAAGACTTTGTCAACGGATGGAAAAAACTGCCGGATTGGGAACAATTGTGGTCGGATCTAGTGCAGGAGGAGTTCAGGCGGAACACCAAAGATGGCTCTTCATCAAAGCATGATGATGAAGATGATTGTACTTTGACTGCCAAGGCAAGGAAAGGGAAGGGGAAGAAATTCCACTCAAAATCCAAGGCTAAAGGAAAGAAGTTGGATTTGTCCAAGGTGAAGTGTTTTCACTGTCACGAACATGGGCATCTTGCCACTAACTGAAAGGAATAACAAGAAGGTTGTGGGAACTGCAGCTGGTGAGGCCCTTGCATCGCAATTTGAACTTGATTTCTCTTTGATCGCATGCTTGGTTTCAAGCGCAATGGGATCGGTGTGTTATATTTATAGTGGTGTTTCCTTCCACATGATGGGAGATAAGGATATTTTCAGTGACTTGGAGGAGAAAGATCTCCAAATGCATATTGAGATGGGAGACGATGGAAGATAAAGTGCAACTGGAATTGGTATCATTACCTTTGAGAGGGATTTAGGTAAACCATTTCTATTGAAAGATGCTATGCATGTTCCAGGTCTGAATAAAAACTTGGTCTCAATCGTGATGTTGGACGACAGAGGTTATGACATTGTTTTTAGTGATGGAAAAACTTTCCTGTGACATAAAACAACGGGTCAAACCAAGAGGATAGGGATTCAAGTCAAGAATCTCAACAAGATGGAGGTAGATGGCTGCGTCGCAATGGTGGGAAAAGAAGAAGAAGTGGTTAGCCAGGATGAGGGAAAATTATGGCACAGGCGATTGGGCCATCTTCACCATGGCGGCCTGAAAATTTTGCAGTAGATTTATATTGGAATTCCCAAGGGTACACTTGCGCAGTCAGATCAATGCAAGGGATGTACTATGGGAAAGTTTGTAAAGACCACCTTTCATGAAAAGGAGAAGCGCGCTTTGATGATCCTTGAGAGAGTTCACACAGACGTGTGTGGACCATTCTTGGTTGCTTCAATAGGAAAAAATAGGTATTATGTTATTTGAGTTGATGAATTTTCTCGTAAATTCTGTATCTTCTTCATGCAGAAAAAGGATCAAACATTCTCAATGTTCTGTGAGTTTAAGGCACTGGTTGAGAAATAGTAGGGGAAGTAAGTGAAGGTTTTGTGGAGCGATAATGGTGGTGAATACATATTGAATGAATTTAAAGACTTCTGTAGCAAAGAAGGAATTTAAAGAGAACTCATAGCACCTCGTAACCCACAAAAAAATGGGGTCGCGGAGAGGAAGAATATAATGATCGTGGGTGTGGCATGAGCGATGTTGCATGATTAGGGCCTACCAATGCATTTTTGGGCGGAAGCATGCAACACTGCGGTTTATGTGCAAAACCGTTGTCCTCATAGAGTACTTAGCATCAGTGCACCTGAAGAAGCTTTTACTGGTAAGAAACTGGATGTTTCTCACTAAGATTTTTGACTCATTTATTTATGTGCATGTGACCAAGAATGTTAGGAAGAATCTTGATTTGACTTCTGAAGCTGGGATATTTGTGGGGTACATAGAAACACCCCATAATTATCATGTGTATTTTTGAAACAGTCGAATGACTGTGGTGTAATGGGATATAAAATTCAATGAGGAGAAAGCCATGAAGTTGTCGCTTGAGAGGGAGCTAGAATTACATGTGGAGGAGGAACTTTTGGTTCCCAAAGATGAGCCTCTAGATGGGTATCAGCCATAGAAAGAGGGTCATGGAGTGGAGGATTCCACTCACACAAAGCCAAACATCAGAACTGGCAGAAGGTGTACCACAGAAGCTAAGAGGCTGAAGCTTGATGCGGCACAGAATGTAGGAGTCCCTACTTCACAGTGCAGATAGAGATAGTCTCCTGACCGATTCACTGGATACATGGATCTCATGAGAAAATGTATTGTGACTAAGCCATCTTCCTTTCAGGAAGCAGCGGAAGAGCTCATATGGGTAGATGCGATGGTGGAGAAGTATGACTCTAGTTGGCTTGTGATCTCACTGATGAAATAAAAGGGGCGATCGTGCAAAGAAACCATGGGTTCAAAATATAAGGAGTGGAAAAACAGTCGAAAGAGCTTGCATAAATAAGCGACATGGTTTGATGGGTGGATAAGGTGAATAAGGAGCCTGACATCAAAGGTACTGCGTGCACAGGTTAGCGACGGGACCACACGCCAAACACCGACGACACATAATCATTTCCGGTGGCATCCAAAGGGAGTAAAGGTGGTAAAAGCCATCTCGCCGGAGGTGGTGACATCAGCCCTCCACGCAGCCAATCAGGGCATTTCCATGGGGTGAAGGAAAGGGGATGGAGGCCTTCGTCCACCTCTCCAAATATCGGAGGGGCCCACCAAGCTAAACATCTGGCACAGGTATGTTTTACGGTAAGGTAAGTCTAGTAGGCGGTTCGAAGGCTGGCACTTGCCTTGTCTACCAAGTGGTCCCACCTACTCGCTGTTGCTATCCAACCACCTTGTGCCACGTGTCTCACTGTCGACATCCTTATGACATCAGCCTACATGTGTCGCCCCGCCTCGATAATCTGTAAAACCCTATTTCCATAGCGCATTTTACTCTTGGCTGTGTGATTTTACTGGTTATTTACCGGTATTTCACTCTATCAGGTAGGTAAAAACTTGACTACTGGATACTTTTCACTCTTGTGTCACTTTCCCCTGCTACTTCACTGCTATTTCAGGTATTTGGTCATGTCCCTTCGCTATTTCTCTTTTACTTTTATTTCAAATTATCATGGAAAAAATGAAGCGCTCCACACCCAAAACCCCTCAAGCTTGTGAGGTTAGGTCTGCTCCTATACCCGAACCCCTCACTAATGCTCACGCCCAACTCTGCAACCCTGTCTATCCCATCAATGTAGCCTACACCAAAGCCAAACTCTTCGATTTTCAGTGAGGAATGAAGATGTGTTTATGGTCGTTTAGTCAGGGATTTATTATAAAATTTCCCTGACAACACACCCATTCCCTGAGTTCATCGTTTGGATTGGGGAGGCTTACATCGAGTGCAAGGACATCTTCCTTTTTGCTCGGGGTACCAAGATTTTGGAAATTACTCCCTAGCTCATTATAAAGGCCTTGTGTTATCCTCCCGTCCAGGACTATGTCGAGTTTTCTGAAGTCACTCTCTCCTGCCTTTTCTCGAATTAACCCTTGGAAAAACAGAGTAGTTTTCTCAAACTCATTTCTGACTCATGCCTATTATCTTTCCCTCACACAGAGTCTTTTCCACTGTGATCATTCCGTAACACCATACAACCCATTTTAGGGATCATCTCGGGAATGCTAGGGTTCGAAGATGCCAGGATAGTGACTAAGGCAGGGTTAGGTTTTATATGGCTCATGAAGTAGGCTGAGATCCTTTTGGATATCCCCTCATTTCTGGCCTCAGCTATCAAATCATAGTTGTAAGATATGTCCTCCTTCTGTTCTTTCAAATATTTCTCCCTGGTTTCCTACTTACTCCTATTTGAGAAGGCAGATAAGTTTGAAGGTCTAGGCCTGAATAGGTTCTCTAGGAGAAATACTAAACCCAAATATGTTTTTGAGTGGACTCTGGTAGTTCGCTAGCATCTAGAGGGGAAGGGGTATGCAAAATTTGTCACCGATTTCATGTCTATAGCCTATGCTATCATACACGACAACTCCTTGGCCAGAATTTCTCTTGAGCAAAAGGATTGGCTGCAGTTCCGTGAAATAGATTGCATAGGTGATTTTACCTGTTTGAGAACCACATCGAAATTAGGGTCTATGGGGCTAAAGTAACTCATTATCACCTACTAGTGTTCCAATCCATGGGGATTTTTTCGCTCGAGTTCATCCGTTGGGTCTTATGTGCCGACCAAGCCCACTTCGTGCCCGCGAAAAAGGGATACATCTTCAAACTCCCAAACTCTATAGGCCCTTTCACCATTAATTCAAGACATGCCCTCTCCACTGTGGAAAGGATGTTGCGAGAGATGAATTTCCCCCAGGGAGATGTCTTGCGCTATAATCCTAATGGATTCCTTATGAGCACGAAGAAGAATATTAAATCAACAACATATATTCATGAACCTAGGCCTCTCATTGAATGGAAATCTAATCTTGATACGTGGCCTCTGGATACATAGATGGAAGCTGAATCATCAGCTTCTGAAGGAAAATGAGATAATGTGCTCATTGAGGTAGAAGGGCAAGAGCATGGAGACCCCCTAGGTAGTCAAGGGTTCATGGAGGTTGATGAGGAAACACACCCCAGTAAAAAGCAGAGAAGAGAAGTGCCTGAGGACCTAGACACCGAATTATCCAATGACGAGGGTTCCTTGCTTAGAGGTCCTGACAAAGGAAAACCAATCTTCCTACTCTCCTTTGATTCTTCCTCGTCTTCATCCCCCTCATAGCTTTCACAGGTGGTCACATTAGGAAAATATGATGCAAAGGAGGATATTGAGACCAAAAACAAGTCCGCGAGAGAGAGGATGAGGGCCAAATTTTCTCAGTTCATAGATAAACACCATACCAGGCTCTCGTTAGTCCCATATATGGATAAAGAGCAACTCATATTGGCCATAAAACATTCAGCCATGCATCCCGTACCTTTGGGATCCCAATATAGAGCTCTGGAAATAATTCTAAATTTGGGCTCCATTTCTCTGTCGGATAAGTTGGACTTGCACCAGTGTATTGGGGACATGCTATGGATTGAGGTAGTAAAACATACAGTTGCCCTGTAGAGGATTGAAAGGAAATTGACTCAAATGAAGATCACCCAACAAAGGGAAAGGGCTAGCACTAAGGATGTTTCTACTTAGTTGGAGAACACCAAAAAAATGATAAGCGGAAAGGGAGTTGATGCCACATTGATGCCAATACAGCTTTGCAGGCCCTTCTCACAAAATTAGATTTGGAGGTACAGGAGTTGAGGATAAAGTTGAATATCCCTCGTTTTGAACATATACAGACCGAGGAACTATCCCAGGTGGAAAGGGAAATAATATTCCTCACCGATTCCCTCACTCAAAGGGAGGAAGAGGTTTCTCAAAAGGATAAGGAAATAGTTGGGCTAAATAAGAGGTTGTCAGAGCTACAACTCAAGTGGAGTGAGCATACATGCATAGTTCCTGTACCAGAAGTCCCACAGAGTGCCCTGAAACAACTAACCAAGGATCTGGCCGATCTGAGGATGTCAGAAGATGAAATGCACACTACTCACCAGCTCTTAGATGAGGCCAAGGCTGCATATGTGGAGAATCAGAAGACGGTTTCTTCCCTTCAAAAAGAGGTAGAGAACCTCCGTAAGGAAGCCTAGGGACATGATAAGTCTATCAAAGACTTGAAAGCACATTTTAAAGGTAACATGTCGTTGGTTGAAGAAAGGTAAATGGTTTGGGGAGAAATCATAACCAAGGTCAAGCAGCATTGGGAGATATTTGTGCTAACCAACAACAAGAATATTGCTATTCATGAGTATAAGACACAACTGGAGGTTGGTTGCAGGGAAGGAGAAGAGAAGGTAGAAACAACGAAGAAATATGTCAGGTATCTCAACGAGCTTTTGTCAGAGGAATTGAGTACCCAGGGAGTGGTTGATCATTTCAGGACTATCATGGAGGTCAGTAGAATGATTGAGAAAGAGGATGCACGCGTGAAAACATTGGGGTTTTTAGCGTTGGTGTCAAAAGGAGTGGAGAGATTTGATCAAGAGTGGCGCAGGTTGGTAGAAGCTGGCCTCTTGCCATGCTGGGACAAGCAATCAGGTGCACTGCTCCCCTTAACCGCTTATGATCAGAAGATGTCAGAAATCAAGTGCAGGGAAGTCATAGCACTAGAGAAGACCTCCCGGTTAAAGGAAAAGACATTAGTAACTGCACTGCGTAAAGAATCCTTCCTTCTCGCTCAGGTTAAGCAATTCTTTATTTTTCGCCTGGATTATACAGAGCTTACAAAACTACAATCTATGTTTGAATCCCACACCACAACACAACTACTAGGAGCAATTCTATGAAAAAGTGCTATGAGTGCATGAATCCTCCAGTTTCCTCTTCTTCGTAGAGACTGCCACCCTCACCGCCTCATTAGCATGGCTCCTCCACGTCTTCAGTCCGATCACGCCACTCAGAAGGCTCGTGTACTCCTCGTCATACCAACTAGTGGACCTCATGATCAGGCCCATGTGACCTTCGCTTTATTTTCTATTTTCAATTTCCATGTTATGTAAAATCGGGTGAAATCTTGATTTCACCCTATGCACTATCTGATTTTTATGTTTGTGTTATGTTTTAGTTATAGTATGTTTCAGACAATACTAGTTTGGATGCAATGCCGTTATGCTACATAATTTTTTGATTTAGATGGGAAAATGTAAGATCAATAGGGGATATTTTCTTTGAAGAAATATCTGGCCACGCTGCCCCTGTAAACAACGATAAAAGGCCAAACCAAAGACAAAGTAAAGGTTATGAATTCTCTGAAAGTTGGAAGTCTATAATATACGTAAAACTTTTTGTAGTCTTGAGATTTTCTCTTAATTTATATCTCGAGAGCCGTTTTGAAGAAATAATATAACAACATTTTTTTGCAAGAATGGATTCCTACTGGACTTATGAACAATATGTATGTCTTTGTTGTATTTGGTTCCATTTAATGCTATGTTCCATCATATTTTCCTTCCTGTTATCATGATTTTGGAATGTGAGTGGTCTATAGGTTATGTATGAATTTATCTCGAATGATACTCGTATAATGATCTATAATGCTACCTTAATTAGGCTGGGTGCATGATTTTTGTTTCAAGATTCTTCTCTCCACCGCTTTCTTCTTAAGTCCTTGAAGGGTGGATTCTTATAACTTGTAAGCCTGCCTCACTCTGAAATACCATCCAAATTCTTCATGGTATTCATCCCAATTAACATTATAGACTATTCATTAGTTCCACATCCGGCCCTGTTTGTAGAAAATCCAATTTCATGACAGCCACAGGCCCATTTTGAGTAAGCATTTTTCTTTACAATCAAGGTTCATAGTTATTACTCTGCTCTCCTTGTGATCCAAAACCACAGATCAAAAAATTCAATCCAATCAATAGCCAGGAGGTTCCGGTCAAAGAACATAAAGAGAACCTAGGTGCCCTGCTACTTTAAGATGTCCTAGGCATTGGTCTCCTGCAACTCAATACTGTCTCTAGGAGTGACAACATCTTTTTGGGCACTGTTTCTGGGGAACGAAGTTGAAATTTTTTCACTAGGATACGACATTGTTTTCACCCTTCAATTAGGTGAGCATGAAGGGTTGAGAGTTGCACAACCCTCACCTTGGTGACTCCACTGTTATCTAAATCTAAAAAATATTTGCAATCATGGCTTACACCAAGCCACATCTTAGGTTAGATACCTCTCAACTGAGATCCCCTTTTGTATCTGATCCCGAAAATATTATATTCAAGATAATATGGAAAGAGAAGAAACCTATCCAAGCTGAATTACCCTCATACTCATTAGAATATTCTTCGTCCTCATCTCAGAAAGCTGAAGTATATGGCCCTGGCTCTACAACCCGAGTACTTGAATATCCCCCTGAAAACTCTTCTTTAGCCAGTTCTGAGATAAAAGATGAAGCTGAATAAATAAATATCTCTTTGCCTCCTTTGTGTTCCAACCTAGAGTCCAAGGAAGTCAAAGGAGTTACCGTACTCCAGAGCTCCTCCCAGGTAAATATACAAATCCCCTCTCAGCATACACCTATTTTAATTCACCAGAATCCTCCTCAGAATCCACCACTACCGCCCCCCATGGCTGTGTCAGGCTTCCTTCTCAACAATTATGGCCCATTGGCCTTGCCTCAAGTTTTGAATGATATGCCTCAGGGCTATTTAAAGCTCTTATCTCAGTTCACTGGGGAAGACGGTACTTCTTCCTAGAAACATGTTGAAGAATTTTGTGCTTTTGCTGAAAATGTCAATGTAGAACACTTGGACATGGTGTTAAGGATTTTCGTCCAATATTTGGATGGAGAAGCCTGATAGTGGTTCAAATCACTTTCTAACAACATGGTAACCACTTGGGAGGAGATGGAGAATCTCTTCACTCAAAAATGGGGAGAAAGAAGAGATCTCGGTTACATCCCCACAGAGTTCAATGCACTTAAGAAGAAACAAAATGAAGATGTAACCGAGTTTATAAAAAGATTCAACAAGCTGTACAATAATCTACCCACTGAGATAAAGCCTCCTCAAGAAGCTTCCAAACTGGTTTTTGCTGGAGCATTGAGCCCGAGTCTGGATTGACCTTGAGAGAGAGAAAATCTGCATCCCTAGACCAGATTTAGATCGATTCTCTAGAGGTAGAAGGAAACTTTGCTTCTACTGGAAAATCCAAAGGAGGGACCGAGTATGAAACAAGGAGAAGGGGTAAGGAGGAGGCCTCTACCTCCAATCAAGAAAGTGAATCATCAGAGTACAAGATTGAGGAGATGAACAATATGAACAAGATGATCAAGAACCTATCTAATAAGCTGGTGAAGTTTGAACTGGATGCTAAGAATTCCTCTCCTCAACCAAACCAGGTGGCTTCTAATTGAGTTTTCTATCCACAGTACCAGAAACCACCTCTACAATTGTTACAACGAGAAAGGAGGGAGCAACAAGACCATATCCAACCTCCTCTATACTTAGAAGGAAAAGTGGAAGGACAAACTGAGGAAGCTCTTGACTGCCAGGAGGATCAATTCCTTGCCTACTCAGAAGATGAAGAAGGGGAAGTTACTTTGCAAGAGGATCTAGAAGAAAAAGAGTTTTCTCTAGAGGATGGATATATTGATGACTATTGTAGAAAATTTTTGGACTTTACACAAGCTCATCTCCATAAGAAGTATGAACTCATATCCTCTAGAAAGATGACTCGAATACAAGAACAGGATGAAGAGTCCACCCCAAAAGACAAAACCCCTCCTAATTCTACCAGTAAGGGGAAAAATCCCATAGAAGAGTCTGTACACCATAAAACCCTTGCCTCTTCTTCCACAAAGCCTATTTCCAATCCTCCTCCAAACCACAAAGCTTCTGCTACAACCCCAAATTTACCCATCCATCCTAAAGAGAAATATAAGGAGGTCATTGCAGAAAAGAGTTTTGCAACCTTCAACCTCTAGAAAGAATTAGAAAAGGTTAAGATCCTAGTTCCTCTAGTAGAACTCTTAAATCAACCTTCGTATAAAGCTCAAGTATCTCAATTCATGCCCCCCCATAGTGTAGGCCCTCTCCCCTAAAGTCTCAATCTCCAGGAAGAAAGACCCATGGTAGTCTTTGGCCCTCATGTAGAAGAGTTGGACTCAGCAACCCCCCCATTCTATGTGTCTCTGGTAATTCATGACCTACTGCTAGACAACTGCATGCTTGATTCTGGGGCTTCACACAATCTACTGCTGCTATCTGTCATGGAGCAATTGGGGCTGCAAATTACCAAGCCATATAAAGTCCTATATTATTTTGATTCCAAGAGGGTAAAGTGCCTGGGCATGATAAAAGATCTGGTGGTGAATCTGGCCCAGATCCCAGCTAAGAGTGTGGTAATGGATATCATGGTAGTCGACATCCCAGCCCGATTCAGAATGTTCTTGTCTAGACCTTGGGGCTCAAATATCAGCGGGTCAATTAAGCTTGATCTCACCTACGCTACTATTCTAGTATTTAGAGGGGAGGAAAGGAGGCTATACCATGAGTTCAGGTTCGTAAATATGGTCACTAAAGCCGATGGCTCGACGAACTCCCTAGTATATGGTAAGTATGGTGAATTTTCTTGTCTCATGTTTGAAGAAGACAAATATTTCCTATAGGAAGCTAAGGTTCTCCCTTTAAAACATAAGGAACCCATGAGTAAGGAGGAAGATGAGATATGGACTTTGCATTTTGATGGGGCCAATTCGCGAGAATGGAATGGAATCGAGGTACTTTTGATCTCACCTGGAAGATGTTTGGTTCATCTCTCTTTAAAACTGGAGTACGAAGCCACAAACAATGTGGCCGAATATGAGGCCCTCCTACTAGGACTGCAGACAACAAAAAATATGAATATCCAAAACCTGATAGTTTTTGGAGACTTAAAACTAGTAGTAAAATAAGTTAGAAATTAGTGCCAAGCTAAAAATCCATGGCTCAGGGGTTATTGAAATGAGGTATGGGACCTGGTGGAAAACGTTTTCTCGGCTTTCAATATATAGTTTATGCTGAGAGACAAGAATCAGATGGTGAACTCGCTCGTTGTTGCATCCAACAATTTTTGCCCACCACAGAATCCCCTACTCAGGTATGAGGTCGAGGTGCGATATCACCCCTCTATCCCAGATAATGTGAAACATTGGCAGGTCTTCAAAGATGAAGAAAAAATTAAGCGCTTCATGGAGATGGTAGGTGAATTCTCAAATTTTATGATTGATGCGGTGGAGGAAGAGCCCAGTGATCAGCCACAGACCAAATGGGAAGAGACATTGGCCAGACATTGCGTGCTGCAACTAAAGGGGAACGTCATTACCAGAGGCCTTGTGCCCTTGGAAAGACTATTTGATAAAAATGACATGCCGACCAACCCCAGTAAGATGACCTAGGATGAGATTGTAAATGATATAAATATCGGGACGAAGGAAGACCCAAAGGTGGTAAAGTTGTCCATAGGAGTTCTCGAGGAATATCAAGAAAAATATATCCGACTTTTCCAAGTGTATAAATATGTCTTCGCCTGGTCATACCATGATTTGAAGACCTTTGATATCAATGTCATACAGCACAAAATACCTCTCAAAGAAGACACCTAGCCTCATAAGCAGAAACTGAGGCAGATCAATCCATTGCTGCTTCCAGCAATTGAGAAAGAGATCAAAAAGTTGCTACGGGATAAAATCATTGTTCCCCTGAGATATTTAGAGTGGGTGGCCAATTTGGTCTCGGTGAGGAAGAAGAATGGAGAAATAAGGCTGTGTGTGGACTTTCGAAATCTCAACAGATCATCACTCAAAGACAATTATCCTCTCCTAAAGATGCACCACCTTTTGACAAAGGTGGTGGGATCCTCCCGAATGTCCATGATGGATGGCTTTTCTGGATATAACCAGGTGGTGGTTCTCCTTGAAGATCAGAAGAAACAACATTCACCACACCATGGGGGACCTTCATGCATGCGATAATGTCGTTCAGTCTAATCAATGCTGGTGCCACCTTTCAACGTGCAATGGAAATTACTTTTGTAGGAGAACAAGATAAGTTCGTAGTGATTTATCTGGATGATATCACCATGTTCTCAAAGAATGATGCTTAGCATATTGAACATCTTCTTCAGACCTTCAAGAAGTTCTGCAAGTATGGCTTGTCATTGAATCCTTAGAAGTCCATGTTCGCTCTGAAGGAAGGGAAGCTGCTGGGACACATAGTAACTAAGGAGGGAGTGAAAATTGACCCAAAAAGGATAGAAGTGATTAATGGAATTTCCATCCTATGAAATAAAAAGGAAATCTAGGTATTCCTAGGGAGAATAAATTTCCAGAGAAGATTCATTCCCAATTATGTTGAGATTGTTCGACATATTACTGAGATGCTTAAGAAAAATAATGAAGTAAAATGGACCCCCCAATAAAGGACCTCTTTCAACAGAATCAAATAGGATTTTTCCGAAGCTCCAGTATTGGTAGACCTTGACTATAGCAAGCCTTTCATGATATTCTCATTCACCTCCCCTCACAGAGTAGCTACAGTATTGTTACATAAGAATGAATATGGGAACGAACAGCCTATTACATTTTTCAGTCAGGTCCTGCAGGATGCAGAAATAAAGTATAATATCCTGGAAAAGAAGGCCTATGCCCTGGTCAAATCATTAAAGGATTTTCGTATATATGTATTGCATTCAGCCATAACTGCCTATGTCCCAATAGTAGCAGTGAAAGGCATTCTAATACAAGGAGACAGTGAAGGAAAGAGGGGAAAGTGGATTGCCAAAATCCAGGAATATGAATTGGAGATTAGACCCACTAAGCTCATTAAAGGACATGGATTGGCTAAAATTTTATTAGATTCCAATTGCCAGGCCTTGGGTATAAATCTATCAATGGAAGGAGGAGAAGTACTAGAAGGTACAGAAGTACAACCTGGACTATAAACCTCAGTGAAAACAATACACGTAAAATACCTTTTGTCTGCATGGTATAAGGATGTGGTGGAATACCTTGTTACTATAAGGTCTCCACCCAGTTTTGATAAAGCTAAAAACTGCACCTTGATATTAATGTCACAGAAGTATGTCATGGCAAATGGACGATTATATTGGAGGGATCCATCAGGAATTCTGCTACTATGCCTAACAGATCAGGAGGTGGACGAGGTGATGGACGAATTTCATGAAGGTGTATGCGGTGAACATTACAGCTGGCAGTCTACCACTCACAAAATCTTGAGAGCAGGTTTTTTGGACATGTACATGCTCATGTCCGAGCATGTGAAAAATGCCAAAATTTCATAGAGAAACAAAAATTTGCGCCACTACCACTGATCCCGATACATGTTGAAGAGCCGTTCAGGCAATGGGGCATTGATTTTATCGGGGAGATCCATCCGGCCTCTAGTAACCAACACTGTTGGATTCTCACTACCACTGATTACTTCACCAAGTGGGTCAAAGCTGTACCTGCAAGAAACACCATGGATGGGTTGGTGATTAAATTTATGGAGGAAAATATAATAGCTAGGTTTGGGTGCCCAGCTAAATTCATCACTGATAATGCCTAGGTCTTTAAGTCTGCCAAGTTTGTAAGCTTTTTGCAAAAGTATAATATCATCCTGGGGCACTCCACAACTTATTATCTGTAGGGAAACGGGTTGGCCAAGTTGTCCAACAAAACTTTGGTAAGAATCCTAAAAAAGACGATAAATGAGAACCAGAAGAACTGGGACTCCCAGCTTAAATTTTCACTTTGGGCTAATTGCATTACCAGAAAAGGATCCACTGGGAAGTCCCCCTATGAGCTGGTGTATGGACGAGCAGTGGTTTTCCCCATTCAACTTGCTTTACCCATGGCCAGGTTTCTGCAAGACAATAAAGAGGAACCAAATGATCTCGTCAGGAGGCTGAATCAACTCATAGAACTGGATGAAACATGAGCTCAAGTGAACATCAGGTTGGCTGACTATTAGGAAAAGATGAAATGCCTATTTGAACAACGAGAAAAGGATAAGGAGATACAAGCTGGATACCTGGTGCTGCGATGGGATGTCAGATGAGCGGACAAAGGTAAGCATAGAAAGTCTGATCCACTCTGGTTCAGACCTTTCAAGGTGGGTGAAGTCAAGGGAAAAAACACCTTCATATTGGAAAATTTGGAAGGGGACCCAATTGAAATTCTCGTGAACATGAAATTCCTCAAGCCCTAATTTCAGTACTGACAGTGGCTACGAGGGCCCATTGTATATATCCTTCACACTGTATATGTATCATATTTAATTTTCACACGCATTTTCATTTTACTCTTTCCAGAAGTACTTAAGCTTTTTAAGATGCCCTGGGTATATTAACAAATGCACAAGCAGGCGGTTTGCGAAGTTCTTGACACCCTCGAGAGTGAGTGTGTCATCCTTAAGTGGAGCCAATGTTGGCTTGTGATATCACTGATGAAATAAAAGGAGTGATCATTAAAATAAACCATGGGTTCATATGATAAGGAGCAGAAAAACAGTCAAAAAAGCTTGCAGAAACAAGCGCCATGGTTTGATGGGTGGATAAGGTGAATAAGGAGCCTGACATCAAAGGTAGCACATGCACAGGTTAGCAATGGGACCACATGCCAAACACCGATGGTGCATAGTCGTTTCCATCGGCATCCAAAGGGATTAAAGGTTGTCAAAGCCACCCCACCATAGGAGGTGATGTTAGCCCTTCTCGCGGCCAATAATTGCATTTTCGTGGGGGGAAGGAAAGGGGACAGAGACCTTTGTCTACCCTGCCAAAGATCCGAGGGGCCCACCAAGCTAAAATTTTTGCGTAGGTATGTTTTACGGTAAGGTAAGTCTAGTAGGCGGTACGAAGGTTGGTACTTGCCTTGTTCGACACATGGCCCCACCTACCCGACTGCTGCTAGCCAACCACCTTATGACATCAGCCCTACATGTGTTTCCCCACCTCGATAATCTATAAAACCCTATTTCCGTAGCGTGTTTTACTCTTAGTTGTGTGATTTTACTGGTTATTTACCAGTATTTAACTCTATCAGGCAGGTAAAAACTCGAGTACTGACTGATTTTCACTCTCGTGTCACTTTCCCCTGCTACTTCACTGCTATTTTAGGTATTTTTCCATGTCCCTTATTGAGATTCAACAAGATGATGAGCTTAGTGAAAATTAAGCACCTTCACTAAGTGGGGCCTGTAGGCTATTTTTAGGTGTATGCCTATTTTTAGACATGGTGAGCATATTCTATAATTTGCAGGATGTTATTTGTAGATGGTTGGTCAAATGTGAAAAATAGATGAAATTATATTTTTAGAATATTGGGCGAAGTCTATTTATAAATCATCAATCTAAAAATAGGTGCATGTCGATTATTATTGGCCCTTAATAATAATCCGGCAATAAATATCAACTTATTCTCTTAGAGCACTTTATTTTAGTGAACATATTTGGAAAATCAATGGGCTGAAGGAATTACACAATTCCTAGGGTTATTGGTGGCTCATGCATGGATGACTTAGTTAGAACTGAAGTGGCAAAGTTATGACAAAGTTGGAAGAGTAGTTATGAGAGTTGTTATTTAGTTTAACTCAATTAAGTGAGTTAAACTTAGTTGAGCTAGTTGTATCTAGTCTAACTGAAAGATACACTAGTGAGAGTTAAGTGAATTAATTACTTAATTAATCCATAACTAATAACTCACTAACAACTGAACAGATACAATAGTTAACTATAGTGCATGTCAGTTCCAGTGGAGACCTAGTGGAGAGATAGGTGAAAGGGTGAGATGAACTATCTATTGTGACTATAGTGATGCATTCAATGCATCTGGCACACATTGGAGATGCCAATGAGGATTTCACAGTCAAGGCAAGGTCAATTCAAATTCATTTAGGGGTCTTCTTTAGCAGGGATTGCGCAGTGGAGGCAGGATATCAGGAGGCAAGAAATTGGTGCATAGATATGTAAATTTTTGCACGACAGTGTGTAATGATTGTTGATTGTACTGAGAGCTTGATGTAATAATATTTTTATGAGATTATTACATGATTCCATTGATATACATAATATATAATAGTTGGGGTTTTCAGCTTTAAGCTTTCTTGTTAAACAACTGTGTTATGCGCGATTGAATTTATTCACATGTGTTTGCAATTGAGTTTTAAATTTCCGCAAGTTTAACAATGGAAGGATTTTGTATTTAGAAAGAAGATAAATA
Organism: Pinus albicaulis; assembly: GCA_034641835.2. Lineage (NCBI taxonomy): Eukaryota > Viridiplantae > Streptophyta > Pinopsida > Pinales > Pinaceae > Pinus > Pinus albicaulis. Next base: position 766,504,132 of record CM076571.1, on the reverse strand, counting down.
TTGATAGATCAAGAGAATCCGGTAATACATCAATATTAATAAATTTCTACATGGTATCAGAGCAGTATTGATCACTGGAGATTGCAATTGTGAATAAGTGTTGAGTTTTGTGCTGGTGGACAATTCGAATTTGCTGCAGAAATTTCTTGGTGTGACAGTTGAGTATTCATTGAAATGTCTTTCAATGTGTTGCGATTGGAGTATGCCCTTGAGGGTAGCTCGAATTACATAGCCTAGAAGGATAGGATGGAGGTGGTGCTTGAAGATAATGGACTAAAGGATTTCATCGACAGCGATGTTCTTAAGCCTGCTTCTAGCGATGCTGCAGGACTTGACGCATGGAAAAAGAAGGTAGCAAAGACAAGAAGAATTTTTTTGGAAGGTGTGAAAGACCATATTGCGTCAAGACTTGCTAGGAAAGCCACTCCATTTGCAATATGGAAGGCTTTGACAGATCTTTTCCAAAGAAGCAGCGACCATAGGAAGTTGGCGCTGGAAGATAAGCTCAAAAGAATAAAAATGGAGAAGGGCGACAATATTCCAAAATATCTCATGAAGTTTGTCCAATGTAGGGATGAGTTGGGAAGTGTTGGGATTACAGTTGTGGATGATAACTTGGTGAGCTTGGCTCTCCTTGGGCTACCAAATATTTGGCACAGTTATCAAGACTTTGTCAATGGACGGGAGAAACTGCCGGATTAGGAGCGACATTGGTTGGATCTTGTGCAGGAGGAGATAAGGCGAAGTACCAGGGATGGCCCTTCATTGAAGAATGATGATTAAGAGAATTGCGCTTTGGCTGCCAAAGAAAGGAATGTAAAGGGGAAGAAATCCCATCAAAAATCTGAGGCTAAAGGCAAGAAGCTAGATTTGTCCAAAGTGAAGTGTTTTCACTGTCACGAACATGGGCATCTCGCCACTAACTGCCCACAGAAAAAGAAGAACAAGAAGGCTGCTGGAGCTACAGTGGGTGAGGCCTTAGCCTTGCAATTTGAACTTTATTTCTCTTTGATTGCTTGCTTGGTTTCAAGCGCAATGGGATCGGTGTGGTATCTTGGTAGTGGTGTGTCTTTCCATATGACGGGAGACAAGGAGTTTCTTAGTGACTTGGAGGAGAAGGATCTCCAAATGCATATAGAGATGGGTGACGATGGTAGATACATTGAGATCGACATTGGAACCATTACCTTTGAGATGGATTCAGGTAAACCAGTTCTGTTGAAAGATGTTATGCATGTCCCAGGTCTGAAGAAGAACTTGGTCTCAGTCACAATGTTGGAAGACAGAGGTTATGACGTTATTTTCAGCGAGGGAAAATATTTCCTGTGACATAAAAAAATGGGTCAAACCAAGAGGATAGGGATTCAATTTAAGAATATATACAAGCTGGAGTTGGATGGTTGTGATGCAATGATGGGCAAAGCAGAAGAAGTGGTGATTCGGGATGAGGGCGAATTATGGCATAGGAGATTAGGCCATCTTCACCATGGCGCCTTGAAGATTTTGTAGCAGATTTCTATTGGACTTCCCAAGGGTACTCTTGCAAAGTGATATCAGTGCAAGGGATGCACTATGGGTAAATTTGTGAAGACCACCTTTCATGAGAAGGAGAACCATGCTTCGTTGATCCTGGAGCGAATTCACATAAATGTGTGTGGTCCTTTCTCGGTTGCTTCAAAAAAAAAACACATGGATTATGTTATATTTGTTGATGAAGATTCTCGTAGATGCTGGATCTTCTTCATCTAGAAGAAGGGAGAAACATTCCCAAAGTTCTGTGAGTTTAAAGCATTGGTGGAGAATGAGTCGGGGAAGCAAGTGAAGGCTCCGGGGAGCAATAATGGTGGTGAATATATCTCGAACGAATTCAAATACTTCTATAGCAAAGAAGGAATTCGAAGAGAACTCATAGTGCCTCATAACCCACATCAGAGTGGGGACGCGGAGAGGAAAAATAGAATGGTTGTGGGTGCTGCACGAGCTATGCTGCATGACCAAGGCCTACCGATGCACTTGTGGGCAGAAGCATGCAACACTACGGTTTATGTGCAAAACCGTTGTCCTCATAGAGTACTTGGCATGAGTGCACCTGAAGAATATTTTATTGGTAAGAAGCCTGATATTTCTCATTTGAATATTTTTGGCTCATCTGTTTACATTCACGTGACAAAGGACGCCAGGAAGAAGTTGGAGCTGATTGCAGAAGTTGGGATATTTGTGGGGTACATAGAAACATTCCATAATTATCGTGTGTAGTTTCCAAACAGTCGAATGACTATGGTGCAACGAGATATAAAATTCAATGAGATGAAAGCCATGAAGTTGTCGCTTGAGAGGGAGCTACACTTGCATGCGAAGGAGTAAATTATTGTTCCCAAATATGAGCCTCTAGAAGTGGATCAGCCATAGGAGGAGATTCATTGAGTGGAGGAGTCCACTCATGCGACATAGAATGTAGGAGTCCCTACATCACAGCGTAGACAGAGATAGTCACCTGACTGATTTACTAGATACATCGCTCTTATGAGCAAGTGTATCGTGACAGAGCCGTCTTCTTTTGAAGAAGCAGCGCAGAAGCCCACATGGGTAGATGCCATGGTGGAGAAGTATGAATCCATTGTCAGAAATAATGCTTGGGAGATTGTTCCAAGGTCGATGGGTAAATCAGTGGTAGATTTGAAATGGATCTACAAGGTAAAGCAAGCTACCGATGGGAGCATCGAGAAGTATAAGGCAAGATTTGTTGCCCGAGGCTTCTCACAGATTGAGGAGATTTATTATGAAGAAAAAATTGCACCTGTCACACGATATTCTTCCATAAGGACCATCCTTCCTCTCTCAGTGCAAATGGGTTGGCACATTCATCAGATGGATGTGAAGACTATGTTCCTTAATGGGATCATTGAGGAAGAAGTGTACATTGAGTAGCCTGAAGGATTTTAGATCTTCAGTAGTGAGTCGCATGTGTGAAGACTCAAAAGAGTATTGTATGGGCTGAAGCAAGCACCATGTGCTTGGTACACACAGATCGACAACTATTTCTGTGGACTTGTCTTCACCAAGAGTGAGGCAGATGAAAACCTATACCAAATTGTGGTGGAGGGTAAGCTTTTAATCATTGTTCTTTATGTTGATGATTTAATACTAATGGGTGATGAGAAGTTGATACACTCATGTAAGGTAGATCTTTCAAAGGAGTTTGAGATGAAGGATTTGGGCCTCCTTCATTATTTCCTTGGATTGGAAATATGGTAGCGAGAAGGTGAGGCATTTGTGTCTCAAGGCAAGTATGCTTGGGAGATACTTGGTAAGTTTCACATGGAGGACTGCAAGCCCATGGATACTCCTCTTCCAGGAAATTGGAGGAAAGAGGATGCTACATCAGTAGAGGTAGTGGATGCCACTGTTTATTGAAAGTTGGTGGGTTCACTCATGTATTTAGTTAATACAAGACCAGACATATGCTATGCGGTGAACCAACTTTCTCAAGCGATGGTTAAGCCTACTAAGCTCTTTTGGAACGCAGGAAAGCATGTCCTAAGGTATCTCAGGGGCACATCTAAGTATGGCTTATGGTACAGACGGATGGATGGGGTGAAGTTGCATGGCTTCATCGATGCAGATTGGGTAGGCAGCCCAATGGACAGAAAGAGTACACCAGGAGGGGTTTTCAATATCGGATCCACAACATTTTCTTGGTATATTAGGAAACAATATCCATGGCACTTAGTTCAGCGGAAGCAAAATACATGGAAGCAAGTCAAGTTTCATGTGAGGCTATCTGGATGAGGAAGATCTTGGTTGGTTTGTTCGGTTCACATTTAGATCCTAAAGTGATACATAGTGATAATCAGAGTTGCATTAAACTCTCGATTAATCCTGTGTTTCATGATAGATCTAAACATATTGATATCTGGTATCATATTATCAGAGATTGTGTGTAACGGAAGATCATGTTGCTTAAGTACATTCCTACGAAATATAAGGATGCAGATATTATGACGAAGGCAATCAACAAGAGAAAATTTAAATACCATAGAGGCAGGATCGGGGTGAAGGATAATCCCTATCTTATTGAGAGGGAGTGTTGAGATTCAACAAGATGACGAGCTTAGTGAAGATTAAGCACCTTCACTAAGTGGGGCCCGCAGGCTATTTTTAGGTGTATGTCTATCTTTAGACATGGTGAGAATATTCTATAAGTTGCAGGATGATATTTGTAGATGGTTGGTCAAATGTGAAAAATAGATGAAATTCTATTATTACAATATTGGGTAAATTCTATTTATAGATCATCAATCTAAAAATAGGTGCATGTCGATTATTATTAGCCCATAATAATAATTCAACAATAAATATCAACTTATTCTCTTGGAGCACTTTATTTCAGTGAACAGATTTGGAAAATCAGTGGGCTGAAGGAATTACACAATTACTAGGGTTATTGGTGGCTCATGCATGGAGGACTCAGTTAGAACTAAAGTGGAAAAGTTATGACAGAGTTGGAAGAGTAGTTACAGGAGTTGTTATTTAGTTTAACTTGGTTAAGTGAGTTAAACTCACTTGAGCTAGTTGTATCTAGTCTAACTGAAAGATACACTAGTGAGAGTTAAGTGAATTAATTATTTAATTAATTCATAACTAATAACTCACTAAAAACTGAACAGATACAACAGTTAACTACAATGCATGTTAGTTCCAGTGGAGACCCAGTGGAGAGATAGGTGAAAAGGTGAGATGGAATATCTGTTATGACTATAGTGATGCATTCAATGCATATGACACATATTGGAGATGCCAATGAGGATTACACAGTCAAGGCAAGGCCAATACGAATTCATTCATGGGTATTCTTCAGCAAGGATTGCGCAGTGGAGGTAGGCTGTCAGGAGGGAAGAAATTGGTGCATAGATATGAAAATTTCTTCATGAAAGTGTGTAATGATTGTTGATTGTATTGAGAGCTTGATCAACTAATATTTATATGATATTATTACATGATTCCATTGATATACATAATATATGATAGTTGGGGTTTTTAGCTTTAAGCTTTCCCATTAAACAAATGTGTTATGTGCAATTGAATTTATTCACATATGTTTGCAATTGAGTTTTAAATTTATGCAAGTTTAATAGTGGAAGGATTATGTATTTAGCAAGAAGATAAATATTGTTAGATCAGGAGAATCTGGTAATAAATCAGTATTAATAAATTTCTACATCCCTTCACTATTTCCCTTTTACTTTTATTTCAAATTATCATTGAAAACTTGAAGTGCTCTACACCCGAAACCCCTCAAGCTGGCGAGGTTAGGTCTGCTCCTGGACCCGAACCCCTCACTGATGCTCACACCCAACTCTGCAACCCTGTCTATCCCTTCAATGTAGCCTGTACCAGAGTCAAACTCTTCGATTCTCAATGAAGGAATGAAATGTGTTTAGGGTCGTTGAGTTAGGGCTTTATTATCAAATTGCCCCAACAACACAACCATTCCCCGAGTTCATTGTCTAGCTTGGGAAGGCTTACATAGAGTGCAAGAACATATTCCTTTCCTCTAGGGGGCCCAAGTTTTTGGAAATTACTCCCCAGATCATTAGAAAGGCCTTGTGTTATCCTCCCGCACAGGACTGTGTCGAGTTTTATGAAGTCACTCTCTCTTGCCATTTCTCGAATCAACCCTTGGAAAAACAGAGTGGTTTTCTCAATCTCATTTCTAACTCACGCCTGTTATATTTCCCTCACATAGAGTATATTCTGTTGTCATCATTCCATAACACCATACAACCCATTTTAGTGGTCATCTCAAGGATGTTAGGGTTTGAAGATGCCGAGATAGTGACTAAGGCGCGATTAGGTTTTTTATGGCTCATGATGTAGGCTGAGATCCTTTTAGATATCCCCTCCTTTCTGGCCTCGGCTATCAAAGCCCAGTTTCAAGATATGTCCTCCTTATATTCTTTCAAATATTTCTCCCTGGTTTTCTACTTATTCCTATTTGAGCATGCAGATAAGTTTGAAGGTCTAGGCCTGAACAGGTACTTCAGGAGAAATGCTAAACCCAAATCCATTTTTGAGTGGACTCTGGTAGTTTTCCAGCATACATAGGGGAAGGGGTATGCGAAATTAGTCACCGATTTCATGTCTATAACCTATTCTATCATACACGAAATCTCCCCACCTAGAATTTTTCCTGAGCAAAAGAATTGGCAGCAGTTCAACGAAACAGATTACAGAGGTGACTGGTACCTGTTCGAGGACCACACCGAGATTAGGGTCTACAGGACTGAAGTACCTCCTTATCACCTGCTAGTGTTCTCATCCACGAGGAAATTCACCCTCGAGTTCATCCGTCAGCTCTTTTATGCCGACCAAGCCCACTTCGTGCCCACGAAAAAGGGATACATCTTAAAACTCCCAAACTATGTAGGCCCTTTCACCATTAATTCAAGACATGCCCTCTCCACTGTGGAAAGGATGTTGTGGGAGATGAATTTCCCCCAGGGAGATGTCTGGTGCTATTGTTGAGCCCTAAAGATGTCCTTTCCTTTCACCAAATTTCACTTCATTACATTTTTCCTTTATCAGCTATAGGCTTAAAAGATCAATAGGAATGATTAAAATTACTTTAAGAATGCATGTAATGAATGACTTATTATACTTTTGTGGTTTTGTTGTCATAACAATTTTTGATCAGACTTAGCTATAGAATGTAGCCATTCTGCAGCTAGTTGCATATTCCGCAGCCATCTTTATGTTCACACAGGTTACAGGTGTCATTTGAGGGAAAAACTCATATGGTTAAATTCCAAAACTCTCCTACATCATTCCTTGTCCTCTACGAAGGCTGAGCAAAAATCTGCAAGTGGTTATGCACGTGGAGAAAACCAAAACTAAGAATTAGACTTCTACAAGGATAAGGACTCTTCAAGTGTCTTCAGAAAAATACGAGTCCTCAACAGGAGTTCTAGTTCGATTTTGATTGTAAAAGACACCTATGCCTATTTCTCCTCAATGAAAGTTATGTATTTGCTTATAAGAATAACTCTGTGAACCGAGAAATAGTTAGTTAGTTGATGTTTTGTTGTTAGTTCTCAAAGACTGTGATACTCTGTTTCTGAGCGTTTTTCCTTTAATGAAAGAAGTAAAACTTTGATGCATGATCTGAAGCAATTTTAAGGAGTTAAGGATTTGTGTGCCAATATGATGGTAGAGGGCCCCTACTGTCCGAAATTCTTTGTGCATATTTTCTAGATAAGTGATTTTTAACTCTGTTTATTCTTAATCTAGGCAGTTTTCTGAGCATCATGTTTTATGTTTACTTACATCGAATATTACAGTCAATCCTGTTCTCATGAACTGTTCCAATATATCACTAACATGTGAATGAGATAGAGCTGTAGTACTTCGGAGGTTAATTGCATCTTTGTTCAGTTGTGTTCATTGTATTTCAAGTTTTATTAGTTAATTGCATTCTAGTCCTGTTAATTAGACTTAAAAGACCCTTTTTATTTTACAAGCTGCTCTTGTTCTTAACCTCTTCTAACACATCATTATCATATGGACAAGAATTAGTTATATCATTTTGAGTTCTTGACTGTTCTGCAATTTCTCATAATTTTACAAACAACCTTTTTCCAAAGTTATTCCAAGAGATCTCTAACCCTTGAATGAGGCTTAATAGTAACATTTTGAGCTACAAAATGAGTTAATTCTAGTGTCATAAGTTATTTTAACACAGGGTTCCTTACTATGTTGCAGATAATATTTTCTCAAAATGTTCCAACAAATTTCTAGCAATGGATGAGATTTTCTCTGTGATATTTTAAGTTGTTGTTTACTAAAGAAGAACCTCATTATATCAAACTTATCCTTTTCTCAAGTTGTTCCAACATACCTCCAATGAAATGAATTGGACTGAGTTTAATGTTATAAGTTACTTTTCTTATTAGCTTTACAATCTGTGGATTAGCATTTTCTGTTCTTAGGTGCCATTCATAGTTTAGAGTAGATTTTGTTCTGTTTTAGTGTGATCAGTAACTTCTCTTTGCTAACAATTTAGTTCTTTTCCTCTTAGCATAAAAACACAAAACCAAAAACACTATAAAAACACTAAACACAACGAAGTAGGAAGAAGATACCTAGGCACATATAGTGCACTTCACTTCAACAGTTTACTAGCCCTGGTTGACAATTTATGACATCAATTTAGGAACACTAAGTTGAGCAGACAGCTATGATCCTAAGGGATTCCTCACCAGTAGGAAGAAGAATATTAAATCAACATCATATACACATGAACCTAGGCCTCTCATTTAATGGAAAGATAATCTTGATACGTGGCCTTTGGATACATAGATGGAGGCCGAATCCTCAGTTTCTGAAGGAAAAAGAGATAATGTGCTCACTGAGGCAGAAGGGCAGGAGCATGGAGACTCCTTGGGTATTCAAGGGTTCATGGAGGTTGATGAGGAAACACATCCTAGTAAAAATCAGAGAACCGAAGGGTCAAAGGACCTAGACACTGAATTATCTGATGACAAGCTTTCATTTATTAGAGGTCCTAACAAAGGAAAACCAGGTTTCCTACTCTCCTTTGATTCTGCCTCCTCTTCATCCCCATCAGAGCTTTCACAGGTGGTCACATTAGGAAAATATGATGCAAAGGAGGAGATTGAGACCAGGAACAAGTCCGCGAGAGAGAGGCTGAGGGCTGAACTTTCTTAGTTCGTAGATAAACATGATACCAGGCTCTCCTCAGTCTTGGATATGGATAAAGAGAAACTCATATTGGTCATACAACATTCAGCCATGGATCCTGTACCTTCGCGATCCTAATATAGAGCTCTGGAAATAATTCTAAATCTGGGCTCCATTCCTCTGCCAGATAAGTTGGACTTGCACCAGTGTATTGGGGACATGCTACGGACTGAGGTAGTAAAACATATAGCCTCCCTGCAGAGGACCGAAAGGAAATTGACTCAAATGAAGATCACCAAACAGAAGGAAAGGGCTAGTGCTAAGGCTATTGCTACTCAGCTGGAGAACACCAAAAAAATGATAAGAGGAAAGGGAGTTGATGCTAATTCATATTTGGAGGCCCTTCTCACCAAATCAGATTTGGAGCCATAGGAGTTGAGGAGAAAGTTGAATATACCTCATTCTGAACATATACAGATCAAGGAACTGGACCAGTTGGAAAGGGAAAAAACAGTCCTCACTTAAAGGGAGGAAGAGATTGCTCAAAAGGATAAGGAAATTGTTGGGCTAAATAAGAGGTTGTCAAAGATGAAACTCAAGTGGGGTGAGCATACATCCATAGTTCCTCTACTAGAAAACCCACAAAGTGCCCCTGAACAACTAACCAAGGCTCTGGCTGATCTATGAATGTCGGAAGATGAAACACACACTACTCGCTGACTCTTAGATGAGGCCAAGGCTACATACGTGGAGAATCATAAGACAATTTCTTCCCTACAGAAAGAGGTAGGGAACCTCCGTAAGGAAGCCCAGGGACATGAGAAGTCTATCAAAGACTTGAAATTGCAATTTAAAGGTAACATGCTATTGGTTGAAGCAAGGAAAATGGTTTTGGGAGAAATCATAACAGAGGTCAAGTAGCATTGGGAGCTCCTCATGTTGACCAACGACAAGAAGTTTTCTATTCATGAGTATAAGGAACAACTGGAGGTTGGTCACAGGGAAGGAGAAGAGAAGGTAGCCACAATGAAGAAATAAGTTAGGTATCTCAACGAGATATCATCAGAGGAATTGAGCACCCAGGGAGTGGTTGATCATTTCAGGACTATCATGGAGGTCAGTAGAATGATTTATAAAGAGGATGCATGTTATAAAATGTTGGGGGTTTTAGCGTTGGTGTCAAAAGGAGTGGAGAGATTCGATCAGGAGTGGCACAAGTTGGTAGAAGTTGGCCTCCCGCCATGATGGGACCAACAATCAGGTGTAATTATCCTCTTAACTGCTTATGATCAGAAGATGTCAGAAATCAAGTGTAGGGAAAACATAGCACTAGAAAAGACCTCCCGGTTAAAGGCAGAGACATTAGTAACTGCACTTCATAAAGAATTCTTCCTTCTTGCTCACGTTAAGAAATTCTTTGCTGTCTGCCTAGATTATACAGAGCTTACACAACTACAGTCTATGTTCGAATCCTACACCACAACACAGATACCCGAAGCAATTCTATGGCCAAAGTGCTACGGGCATGTGAATCCTCTAGTTTCCTCTTCTTCGCAGAGACTGCCACCCCCACTGCCTCGTCAGCATGGCTCCTCCACGTCTTCAGTCTGATCACGCCACTTAAAAGGCTTGGGCACTCCTTGTCATATCAACTAGTGGACATCATGATCAGGCCCGTGTGGCCTTCACTTTATTTTCTATTTTCAATTTCCATGTTATGTAAAATTGGGTGAAATCTTGATTTCACCCTATGCACTATCTTCTTTTTATGTTTATGTTATTTTTAAGTTATAGTCTGTGTCGAACAATACTAGTTCTAATGTGATGCCATTAAGCCACATCATTTTTTTATTTAGATGGGAAACTTTAAGATCAATAGGGGATATTTTGTTTGAAGAAATATCTGGCCACATTGCCCCGATAAAAAACTATAAAAGTCCAAATCGCAGACAAAGTAAAGATTTTGAATTCTCTGAAAGTTGGAAGTCCATAATCTGTGTAACACATTTTGTAGTTTTGAGATCTTCTCTTAATGCATATCTAGAGAGCCATTTGAAGAAATAATATAATGACTGTTTGTTGCAAGAATGGATTCCTACTAGACTTATCAACAGTATGAATGTCTCTGTTGTATTTGGTTCCATTTAATGCTATGTTCCATCATATTTTCGTTCCTGTTATCATGCTTTTGGAATGTGGGTGGTCTATAGGTTATGTATGAATTTATCTTGAATGATACTCGTATAATGATTTATAATGCTACCTTAATTAGGCAAAGTGCATGATTTCTGTTTCAAGATTTTTCTCTCCACCACTTTCTTATTAAGTCCTTGAAGGGTAGATTCTTATAGCTTGTAAGCCGACCTCACTCTGACTTACCATCCAAATTCTTCATTGTATTCATCCCAATTAAATTTAAAGACTATTCGTTGGTTCCACATCTGGCCCTATTTGCAACAAATCCAATTTCATGATAGCTGCAAGCCCATTCTAAGTAAACCTTTTTCTTTACAATCAAGGTTCATAGTTATTACTCTGCTCTCCTTGTGAACCAAAACCGTAGATCAAACAATTCCATCCAATCAATAGCCAGGAGGTTTCAGTCAAAGAACATAAAGAGAACTTAGGTGCCCTCCTTCTTTAAGAGGTCCTAGGCACTGGTCTCATGCAACTCAAGACTGTCTTTAGGAGTGACAACAACTCCATTGTTGGAAATAGTGCTTGGGAAATTGTTCCAAGGCCGGTTGATAAATCAGTGGTAGGTTCAAGATGGATCTACAAGGTAAAGCAAGCTGCTGATCGGAGTGTTGAGAAATACAAGGCTAGATTTGTGGCTTGGGGCTTCTCACAGATCAAGGGGATTGATTATGAAGAAACCTTTGCACCTGTCGCATGGTATTCTTCCAGAAGGACCATCCTTGCTCTCTCAGTGTAGATGGGTTGGCACATTCATTAAATGGATGTGAAGACTGTGTTCCTTAACGGGATCATTGAGGGAGAAGTGTAAATTGAGAAGCCTAAAGGATTTGAGATCTTTAGTAACAATTTGCATGTGTGTAGACTCAAAAGAGTGTTGTATAGGCTGAAGAAAGCACCTCGTGTTTGGTACACTTGGATCGACAACTATTTCACCGGACTTGGCATCACCAAGAGAGAGGCGGATGCAAACCTATACCATATTGTGGTGGAGGGTAATTTTTTAATCATTGTTCTTTATGTTGATGATTTAATACTGACTGGTGATGAGCAGATGATACACTCATGCAAGGAGGACCTTGCAAAGGAGTTTGAGATGAATGATGTGGGCCTCATTTATTATTTCCTTGGATTGGTAATATGGCAACGAGATGGTGAAATTTTTGTGTCTCAAGGCAAGTATACAAGGGATATACTTGGTAAGTTTCACATGGAGGGCTACAAACCCATGGATACTTCTCTTCGAGGAAACTAGAGGAAAGAGGAAGCTACATCTAGAGAGGTAGTTATAAGGTTGGCTGGTGGGACATGCAAGTGGACTTCTTTGTAACAGAGTGATACAAAGTTGTAACATATTTGGATGTGTAGTTATGTGAGTTGTAAAGTAGTTTAACTCAGTTAAGTGAGTTAAACTCAGTTGTGCTAGTTGTAACTAGTTGTAACTAAAGATACACTAGTACAGTAGTGAGAGATCAGTGAATTAAATATTAAATTAATTCACATGGAATGATCTCAAATGCAACTGAAGATTTACTATTGTTAACTACATGTATGTCAGATCCAGTGGAGACCCAGTTGATAGATAGGTGAAAGGGACAGTTTGACTAGCGTTGTGACATTAGTGGGTGCATCAATGGCAACCACACACACATTGGAGATGTCAATGAGGATTGCACAGTCAAGGCAAGGAAATATTGAATTCATTCAGGTATTGTGATCATCAAGGATTGCGCATTGGAGGCAGGCTGTCAGGAGGCAGTGTAATGTTCCCAAATTTGCACATAGCAATTTGGAACATTAGATTTTTCTACTTTCACCTAGGAGAGGAATAAATGGGTAAGGGAGCCCATGAAAAATAAAAATATTAATAATTTCCACCTTAATAAGGAAGGGGATCACTTCAGGAGTTGAACTTTACACTTACAAGTGTGAACATGGGCAAAATAGATAAGGACATAGTCAAGTTTGACTAAGTCAACATGCATTCTTGGGGAGGAAGAGATCACCTAAGCAGACCAGTTCAATGTGAACAAGGATTAGCCTAAGACACATATGTAAACTAGATTGAAGATCCATAGTGTGAAAAGAGGCATTGGAGGTGGATTAGTTGACCAAGTCAACAGCGCAGCCACAAAAGGAGGGAAGCAAGCTAGGGCAGTGTAGTTTTGAAAGAGGAAGCTTCATGAAGAAGTCACCTCAACATTGTGTGGGGTCCGGGGTGAGGAGGCTCACCAAAGATAAAAGGAAGGCATAGCATCAAAGGGAGATCATTCATGTATTCAACTATTTTGGTCTTGAGACTGTTAGACTCCTATACCAATAGGTGTCATATTTCATGATTGACTTGATGAGCTATGTAATATGTTCATACCTTTTCTTGTTGCAAAGGTTTTCCATATTCTCAAAGAATTAAAAAAATTAAAAAAAATGTAAAGAGGGTACACCTTAAAAGAAAAATCAAAGGGTGAAAGAATAAAAATGGCTAAAAAGTAAAAGAAAATGAACCCCATCAAAATAAAGGCCAAGGAAAGTGTGCAAGTCTAAATGCCACTAATTTTTACTCTGATGTAATAAAAAAATTGTGTGCAACTTGTATCCTATGCCACAATTTATGAACAGTCAAACAGCTTAAACTTGGCTAGTTCATCTTTCAATTTCATGTTTTAGAGATAGAGAATAAAATCTGACCAAACTGTTTAATCTTGGCAGATAAGTAGATAGGTAGAGTAAATAAAAGGAGCTCAACAGTTTAATCTGAGCCCTTGGATGTAATAAGGTTAGAATTAGATAGGTTTCCACATGTAAAAGAAAAAGTGTGATCAGGGTTTGCCAGTCTAAGTGCACCCTAATAAAGAAGAAAAAATGGTAGGGTAAAGTAGGTAGGTAGGTAAATGATGTTGCAGAATTACATGTGATGGATAATGACTCTAGATGTGTTAAATATTTACTTTCATCACAATTGCAAAGGCAAACACTACATTGGAAGAATTTCAGGCAAAACAAAGTCAAAATGATTAACTTCCCTTCTCATCTTTCCCTAAAAATTTAACTAATTTCCTCTAAGTACTAAGGTATTTGAAAATTAGAGGGGCTCAAGGCATTTCCTTGACTTTTGGAGGGACTGGACCCTCGGCCCAATAATTGGAAAAGCCTAAGTACTTAAAAAGCATTCACCATGACATTCATTCACCTCTAAAAAATCTTTTCCTAAGTAAAATCCCATTTTACTTAGGAAAATCATGCAATATTTCATAAAAAACCCTTCTCATAAAAGCATGAGTTAAAAACATTAACCCAATGTTTATACTTAGTGCTTCATTCATTTCCATATTAATTTTTAACTTATTATTTAAATCCCTATGCGAATTTCCGCTTTTCCTGTATTATTTTAAATATTTCCAAATGTAACATCCTGCCCCGTTGGTTGAAAAATATCCTTATAACTTTAATTAACTGGTTGAATTTCCAATCAAATAAACGAAAATGACACTCCGCCGTATAAAGGGATTAATTAACCCTCCAAGTTAATTAAGAACCTAATCCTCCAATCAAATCATCCCCGATACGATTATTTTTAATAAATTGCATTGGGCCCGCCATTTTAATTCTCCGCAATCTTCTCGTCCCGAACACCGTTCGATCAGCTAGTCCAAGATCAACGGTTATTAACAATATCGCTAGCCATCCACGTCTGAACGATAACGCGCGATGGCCAAGCGTTTTTCTGAACAGTGCCGCGCCACGCGTTGTTCATTGTATGGAATCGCTGCTCCTCCGCCTAGTACCACCCATCACCAAAAGCGGTGAGATAGAAACCGTTTACCACCCTCTGCATACGAAAAAACAGATTTTCCTGCTGACGTCATCCATTAAAATAATAAAAATCCTGCCACCCTTTGACTTTGTAAATAAAACAATTGCGCGCACGTCATTTTCACTATTTCGCGAACGACCAGAGTCCCATGCAGAGAATTTCAAAAACCAACTGACGAACGCCATAAACTACACCTTGCTAAAGAGAATTGCAGTCAAGTAATCCAGAGTTCATCCGCCATAGCCAGTACCTGTTTAATCACTGTTCATTCCCAAAAAATAGGTATTTACCCCAATTCCCGTTGAAACTCTGTGAAATCCTGATTTTATTTTAAATTCCACACGAAAAGACAGAAACAGAGTTCAATTTGGTCTTTTTCAATTCCCAGAACTACAATTGCATTCCCAAACCTGTGATTGTGTCTGTTTTCTCATAAAAACCTGAATTCATTTCTGAATCCACAAGAACCAGAAATGGAGATTCCCATGGCTTTAAATGTAGCACCCCTGAACGCCCCTCACAGAGACTTAGACTATCTGCCTCTAGTAGATAGAGATTTTCAGATTAAAGACCTCATTCTCAGTGATAATCCTCTCAAAAATTTTTGCCGCTGCAGATTATATCAGAACTGATTTTGAAGTCCTAGCAAAGGATATCCATCCTTTGGATCAGATTGAGCTACATAAGCAATCATGTGAAATGATCTATTCTACCCTTACTGATAAATCAATGATGACTCAGAAATTGGAGGATTCTTTGGAAAATACAAATGCACAATTGCAGCTTGAAAAAGCCTCTTCCCAGGCTAAAGACAACAGGATAAAAACTTTGGAGGAAATAATAATTGGTTTGGGTCATAATCCCAAAGATGTCAAAGGCATAGAAGCATTGATAAAGAAGAAAGATGATGACATTGCAGCATTGAGAAAACAACTGAAATTGCCAGCCTCAAGACATCCACAGACTGCAGAAATCATAAAGAAAAATTCTGAAGAGGAAATGATGGATTTGCTCTTAAAACTGAATGAGCAACTAAATGAAACAGAAAAAGAGCTTGAACAAGCATTGAAAGACAAACAGCCTAATATTCCAGCATCTACAACAGAATTCATTACAGGTACACCCACAACAGGTCAGCCAGCAGAGCTATCACAGGTAAATGTCTCCAATTTAAGTACCGAAGAATTAATCAAATCAATGAATGAATTGAAACTGCAAGTAACAGAATTCTAGCAAACAAAGTTACAGCTTACTGATTTAGAATAGAAATATGATCTCTCAAAAATGAGTGTTGCTGATAAAACAAGAGAGGTCAAAAGATTAGAAAAATTGGTTAAAGCGTTGGAAAAGGATCTCACATTGGAGAAACCTTTAAAGGAAATAAATGAAATTCTTTGGGACAACATCATCCAGTCAATAAAGGATGTCTGGTCCTCAATTCAAATAATGTATGAACATAATGACTTAGTTAAATTGGCTCTGGATGGAATTGAGAAAGCAAGAGAAGAGTTAGGAAACATGCCAGAAGAAGCCAATAGACTTATACATTTTTTGAATACTCAGAATAAGCATCAACTTGCAGAACTTGGCATTCAAGACAGGACAGGAACAATCTTGGAAATAAAAAGAGTTTTTACTAAAAGAACTCTGATACAGAATTTAGAACGAAGGTGCTCAGATATGCAAGAAGAAATCATTGCCTTCAGAGAAAGATTGGATATTTTGTTAAATAAAGGATTGCCCAGTCCTATAGCTTCAGAGGATAAAATAATGGACCTTAAAAGTTATGTTGAGAAATTGGACAAATATGCTGACAATCAGGCCAGTTCCTCAACTAGTTCATCAATAGCAGCATTGCCTACGGAAAAAAATCTTCATGACAGATTGGAAAATTTATTTTATCTCGAGCATGAGGTAAATCATTTGTTCCCAAATCAGCCTAATTTCTTCAGATATACTGAAGCTGATGAAACACTGAGAAAGCTGCAAAGGACCAGAATACCGGAAGTTCAATGGTGGGAAGAAATGTTGGAACTTTTGTAAAAAATTATCCTTACATGAAATTTTTTCCTATTTACTACAGTATGCCATGATAAAATGGATAAAGGGATAAACAGTAGTCAAAGAGTATCAGTGGAGATAAAGAGTATCAGTGAAACAGGGCAGTCAAAGCAGAGTTATTGAAGATGACAGCAACGAGCCAAACCATATGGCCTGCCTCCAGCACATTCTCAAAAGAAGGAAACGACACAACATCAGTTACTTTTTATCTTATCTACGGGACCATTTGTCTCTATTTTTATTGTAACTTATTCATGAGTCATCCTAGATTATATCTCAATTTGTTATGAGATATTTTTGATAATTTTTTGTATAAATACTCCCTCGATTAGAGTATTGAGGGTGGATTCTTAGACTTTGATGTAACATTGACTATTTTGGAATAAAGTGCTGTTGGAGAAATTTTGTGTGGCAAGCTAGATAAGGAATTGATGCAGAAGACTTTTCTCAGGATTCTTGTGTCAAACAACGGATCAATAAGTCATCTTTCTCTCATGTTTTGAATTTTTAATATTTTTTTATTATATCATCAGTGTTTCATTTTTGAATAGTTAATGAAAATGGATAAATGAGAAAGTACTTAAGTGTAATATGCTTTTAATCGTTATTATTCTAAATGTTTTCTTCTAAATTGGTTTAAATAGTGAATTCTTAATTGCTCCTATTTTTCTAGTTTATGCATTTTGATTATTTAGTAAATAATACTTAATTGCTATTTATTGATAATCACTCAATTTCTTTCTCTTGAATGTGTTGAAAGATTCTTAATTTCCTTTCATCCATTTGGATTCCATTCCATTCACTTTAGATCTATAATTGTTCCCTGTTTGATTATCTTGCCCTGTGAAACCATATTTTGTTGAGAAACTTAATCCAATTTAGCCAATTTTTTGACTCCATTATCCCAATGGCCTAAAACTACTCAATTTTACCCTTCGCTATAGAATTTCACCACCCAAATCAAATCAAAACTCCTGGAATTTACAACTAGGCTAATATCTTTAAAAAAAAATCTAAATTTTACAGAGAGAGCCCTCTCTAGGTACAGATTGGCTAGATTCTGTACCTAAAAGCTGGTTTGTGGTTACCTCGGACCCCTTTCCTCTTCCCTACAACTTCAAGGAAAATCTGAGTGATAACATAGTGGTGACCATACTGGGGAACTGAATAATTTTATTGTTACTATTGTTTTCTTTATAAACTACAGACGGAGTCGGAATATTAGCTAGGTAGCCTTTGAACTGCTTTTTCTCTGCAATTTCATAGTAAATAAACGCTGCTTCAGTCTATCTCCAGTCTATTTTATGAACTGAACTTTGGTTTCAAGCATTTGATCAGCTCCTCTATTCAAATAAATCTTTGAGAAAATTTTAATCCAATATCTTAAAATTCTTAAAGAGATTATCGGAGTTGTAATTTTTTCATTCCATTTAAACCAAAAACAAAAAACAAAAATCACCTAGAAAACTAGCTTCAGAAAGGACTCGTTACACTAGGTCTAGTCCTGACCCAAATCCACTTCTTGTGTTTGAAAATCCGAATCTAGTCCCCAGAATAATTAGGAGACAAGATAGTCAAGAAAGCTCTGGAAGTTCTTGACCTCTCTTTAGATCATATTCTTGTCCTGTGAAGTGGATTTATCTTTAGGACGAACCTTTTGATGAGCAGTTTGAAACATATTTATTTGTGAATTTTTCTGAATCTGAGTTATCCAATTTGGTTCCATACCCAGTATTTCTTGAAGATTTACAATTTGAATTTGTTACTCAACATCTTGAAAAACATTTACAAGATTCTATACAGTCTAAAATTACCTCTGAAGAAACATCAAACATTTCTGTGATCACTTCAGTTTCCCCAAGTTCACCAACTTTTCCCCAAACATCTCAACCTCAAACTACTCCTTCTACTCCTCCATCCACTACTCATAGACCAGCCTCACTTGTTATTCCATCACTATCTCTTCCAATGGCAAACAGATATGCTCCTTTAAGGTTACCATCCAATCCAACAGCTTTTCTCCAAGACTACCAGAGTAAAATCACTCCTTTTGATGGTTCTGGTACTTACACTGCACAACAACATACCAAAAAGATGACCGATTATTTTGAAATTTATGAAATAGATGCTGATGATGTAAGAATGAGAATTTTTGTCCAAAGCCTTACTGGAGAAGTCAGAACTTGGTTTAGAGCCCTTCCTGTAAAAATTATTACTGACTTACCTGCTCTTTATAGAACATTTTTAAACAGATGGGAAAAGAAGAAAGATCCCCTTCAAATCCTATCAGACTTTGGAAAACTAAAAAGAGGACCAAATGAGACTGTGCAAGATTACTGTGCCAGGTTCAATGAAGCTTACAATGTTATTCCCCAAAATCTTAGACCTCCTCCAGATTCAGTTTTAATCAAATTCCCTGATGGATTTGATTCTGATATGGCGTATCAACTTAGGGAAAGAGCTCCTCAAACTTTAGAAGAAATGAAAAGTATAACTGTTAGTGTTGAAGCCAACCTGATAGAAAAACAAGCTAGAGCTAGAGCTGAAAGGAGAATGCCTTCGAACGAAGAACCCACAGCTTTTGAAAAGAAACTAGATGCTATAATCAAAGGAATGGAAAGACTAGGAGATAGAGTAGAAACAATTGAAAGAAAATCTCCTTGGGATAATCAACCGAGTAATGCTGTTAGAAATCCAAATTTCAGAAGAAACCAAAATCAAAATACTGGAAAAACTCGTCCTGACCAAAATATTAGGCCCCCATTCCAGGAAAATTATGTTGAAGGTTCAACTTCTGAAGAACCAATTGAAGATGATCAAATAAACAACCTGACTAAATGCAAGAACGAAACAGAAGTTTTCTTGACCCAATATGATCAAGAAGCTCACATTATTAAACAATTTCAAACTCATTCAGGAGAATCATTTGATTTTAAAGAAGGATTTGATACTGCCATTTACGAAGTTCACAAACAATACAATTTGAGAAGAAGAATAATTGATGTCCCAGAAACAAGTAAACAGAAAGCCACAAAGCAATCCCTCAAAGGTAAGATAGATCCTACCCCTGTACATATTCTTTCTAGATTAGATCCTAATCCTGCTAATCCAATAATTGAAGATGTGTCCGATACTCAATTGAACAACAGACAACTTTCTAATACTCTTCCTCCCAAAGGAAATGTAGAGGAACCTCCAGAAATTGATTCAGAAACAACTTCAACCCACAACCCCACTCCTGAGAAGGAGAAAAATACCGAAAACACAGAACAGAAAGAGAACCCAACTGTTCAAAATACAAAGACTCAATCTGAAAAACCTTTTAATCTGGAAGCAGAAGTAGGCAAATTAAAAATAGTCGTTCCATTGTCAGAATTAGCTATACATGATGTCTACAGAGGCCAAATCAATAGGTCACTTAATATTACTGGAAGTGATGATTCAGTTAATGTTTTTGATGACCAACCCAAATTACTTTTTGGCCCTGAAGTAAATGGAAAACCAGGAAGTGGAGGAAATCCTCCATTCTATGTGAGTTTGAATGTACATGATAAAATACTTCACAATGCCATCCTTGATTCTGGGGCATCTCACAATCTAATGCCCAATGCTGTAATGGAGAAATTAAACTTAGACATCACCAGACCCTACAAAGATCTCTTTTCTTTTGATTCAAGTTAGGTGAAATGTTTAGGATTAATTAAAGATTTGTGTGTTACTTTGGTCCATTACCCTGCAAAAAATATTCTGATGGATATAGTAGTAGCAGATATTCCTCCAAAATATGGTATGCTATTTTCCAGATCCTGGGGTGCAAAACTTGGAGGATATCTTCAATTAGATATGTCATATGCTACTATTTCAGTGTTTGTTCAACCTAAAAGACTATACAGAGAAAATTTAATGAAATATGTGGTCAGTAGTCAGGAGAAACCTGAAAATTTCCCCATCTACTCAGTACACTTTGATATGGACTCATTTATCCTTTATAATGCTGAATTTGATCTCCCCACTGAATTATAAGTTCCAGAAACAGAACCAAAAGAAATTGCAAATAAATCTACTGTTCAAATCCAGGAAATCTCTGAGAACAAAGAAACATCAGATACCCAAGAAGAACCAGAAGAAAATAAAAAACAAGATCTCACTGTTAAGAAAGTTCCTAAATTACCTGACACCAATTATGAACATGAAATTCTTTGGCATTTAGAATTTGATGGTTCAGTCAACAAGTTAGGAGCAGGAGCTGGAATTTGGATACACAATCTTGAGAATGATCATGCTGAAGGCCATGCTTACAGATTAAAATTTAAATGCACTAATAATATGGCAGAATATGAAGCTCTTTTGTTAGGGCTTAAACTTGTCAAAAGATTAGGGGCAGTTAGAGTATCTGTTATAGGAGATTCTGATCTAATCATTCAACAGATTAAAGGACACTTTTCGACAAATGATCCTAGATTGAGACAATACAGAGGGACAGTTGTAGAGTTTCTCAATACTTTTTTACAGACTCAGCTTGCTAAAATTCCAAGAAAACAAAATTTGCATGCTCATAGTCTTGCAATGTTTGCCAGTACTTGTAAATTACCATTTGAACCTAATCATCAGTTCACAACTGAGATTAGACACAGACCAGCTATACCAGATAATTTTAAGAATTGGCAAGAGTTTGCAAATGACAATCAGATTAACAATTTTTTGACCTTAGAGAATTAATTTTCTAACTGTAACATAGATGAAGATATAGTCATTGAATCTGATCAAATAAATGAACAAGAGACAGATATTTCAGAAGAGAACACTATTCAAATGCTTCATCCAACAAAGTTCACTGAAAAAGAAATGCAGGACCTTAAAAAAATGGAGGTTGATGAGATCATAGAAGATGAATCTGAAATCATTAATTTGAAAGATAATCATTTACCTAAAGGATTAACTCCTTTAGAAGATCTTTTTGATTCTAATGATATTCCAAAGAAACCCAAAATGGAACCATTGAAAGTTGATATTGAAGAATATGATTTGGGAACTGAAGAGAATCCTAAAGTGATAAAGTTATCCAAATCTCTGCCTGTTGATCGAAAATTAAAATATTTTGAACTTTTGAAATAATTCCAGGAGGTCTTTGACTAGAGTTATGAAGATTTCAAATCATACGATACTTCTATAATTCAGCATACAATACCTTTGAAACAAGATCATAAACCATTTAAACAGAAACTTAGAAGAATCAATCCTGTATTGCTACCTTGAATTGAAAAAGAAATCAAACGAATGTATGAAGCAGGGATAATTGCTCCTATTAGATTTTCAGAGTGGGTGTCTAATTTGGTACCTACTAGGAAGAAAACTGGAGAGATCAGGTTATGTGTTGATTTGAGAAATGTAAATAAGGTTTCATTAAAGGATAACTACCCTTTGCCCAAAATGGATCACATCTTACAAAGGGTAGTAGGTGTTATAACATCATTTTTCACCCTCATGTGATTCATGATTGTCTCTTTGGCCTTGGGCACCCATTCCCACAGACTTGAATAAAGTTCATAAAAAACAGTGTTTCAAATCTCATACGCGGATATGCCCAGACTTTTTCGTGTGTATACGTGAGTCCAGACATACTTTTCCATGTATGCCATTAAAATCATTAATATATATATAAAAATCCCTATTTTCGAGGCTGGGTTGATGGTTATTCCCGTAATTCAACCACCCCAGCCCGTGGCCAATTGTTTCCAACTAATTGAAACTACTTTGAGGGAGTATAAAAGCCCCTCATATGCATGGCCTAAGGGAGAGAGAGAAAGAATTATAGACATTATACTCTGTTGGAGCCCAATTCATGTCTGATTTCCCGTGCCTCCTGCACTTCCCAGGTATTTACAGGAAACCCTTGTTTCCTGGAGATGTTCATCAGCTTATATGTCATCTTGTGTGCACAAGTCTTGGAAGAATCCTAGTGAGGCAAGGGCAGGATGGATCCAGACGACGGTCTGTTCGAAGATTGTGGAAGGATTCAGGTGATCTCTCCACTTTTCTATTATTGTACGTGTTGTTCGTAATAAAGAAGAACCATCTTGTTCCCGAATTCATGTGTTAATATCTGCTTATATATGTGAAAAGACTGTTAATTAAACATTTATTATTTTTTATATGATGTTTCACATGGATAATACTAGCATTTAGGAAAGATATATGATGTACAACTATATTTCTATGCACGTTTCTTCTTGATTTTTAGGTTGAAGAGGAAGAAGGGTTGCTGGGGGTTTGGACCCCGCGGGATCTACATCAAACGTAGGATCTATGGATGAGTTCTACAACTGATAATATCTAGTTTTTAGCATACAAGTTTGGTTGTGTGAGTCCTTCTTGAATAGCATGCCCTGATCTGTGGAGGTTTTTGACCCAACGACCTCTAGGGAGTTATTTCCCAAAACAGAATTGGTGACTCCATTGGGGATCACATTCTTGTGATTCCCCTGTTGGGTGGTTTCAGCTGTTTTAAAGGTTTTTGACAATTTTAATCATTATTCCCAGTCCAGTTAGTTTTTTCTCAGTCAGACTAAAGACCTGGTTCTTTAGCCAGGCTTGATCTTTTTATTTTTCATTATTTTCTTTTCCATACGTGAGTTTTCCTACACACAGTCGCGTATACACGTAGTTTCTATAAAAGGAAGTCACGTATACGCAGGTTTCCTTTGCCGCAGTAGCGTATGCATGCCTGTTGCAAAACTGCCAAGTAGCGTATGCCTGAGTAAATTTTGAAATTTTTAAATTTTTGACTTTTTGGTCTTGTCTGCCTGTGGTGATCCATTTCTGCAGTGTCCTTTTAGTCTCTGGATTGTGTTGAAGGTGGTTATTGGCCTTTTTCTCTCTTATTTGGTTGAAGACCAGCTCATTTGGAAAAACTTGTTTTTTTAGTGCTTGCATTTCTGGTTTGAGTACCAAGGTCTATTTTTGGAGATTCTTGGCTATTCTGCTTAATCAGGATAGAGAGCTTCTGCTCATATGCTCTTTCCTAACTTTATGTCTTGCTTTGCACTTTAATTTTTGCCTACTTTTTGGTTGGTTTTCTTGAGTTCATCTGACTAGGTCTTGTTGCAATTTTTGAAGGGTCATTTTTGGTTCTTTGAAGTTTTGTTTGCTGCAAGATTGTGCTATTATTCTGAGCTGAATTACTGAGTTTCTTGTCTTCCTTTTTCTCGTATGAATCTTTCTACCAAGTGGCACTATAAGATTTGGAGCATTTTTGTTGAAGTTTTGCTTGAAATTCGGAAATTGTTTGGCTTGGTAATTGGATAGTTTTCTTGTTCTTTTTGAAGTCTTCTTTTTATAAAAATCCAAAGCCCAAAAACATTTTGTTTTGCCATTGCTTTTGTTTTTCATTTTTGTTTTGGTTTCTTTTCATCTTCTGAAGCCTTGTTGAAATTTTTTGCCTTCGGTCTCTTAATTGATTTGGGGAAGGGAATTTTCATTGGTTTCTTTCTCTTGTTTCGAGCATATTTTGGCATCTTTATACTGAGAGTCTCTGATTTGGGAACTAGCTTTGTGGACAGTCGGAAAAGTGATAGAACTGAAGGATTCTTGGAAATTTCTCTTTGCTTTGGTAGATTTTGCATCTTAGAATTGACATGCTCTTAGTAATTTGCATTAGGTGCACTTGAACATTTGTAGTCTTTTTCATAAATTTTGTGAGTGTGAGGTTTGATATCTAAAAAGAAAAAATAGTCTCGTAGAACCCGTGTAGAAATTTCTTTTCATCGAAAGGCAATTACTGCATTTGCATGTAGTTTTGTTTTCATTAATTTCTTTTCTGTGTCATAAAACATCACGAGTTTCATTTCCATATTCCCTTGACTTAATATAACAGCCAACTAAAATAAGCGCAATAATTTAAAAACAACTAGCAAGTTTTTTTTATTAAGTGTCATACATCAACTAGCTAGGTTGTAGGGCCTTGGATTAGGTGAGTGGAGAGTTAACTCTCCAAGGCTGCTCAAACTAAAACATAGAAGTTTATTAAATGAGAGAAATCCAACACCGTTAGGTGGACCGGGAAAGCTCTCCTCCAGAGAGTCAAGCGCGAGGGAAAGTGAAGGCCGAGAAGAGAGATACCCCCTCTCCGATTTGCTGGATCTTGCCTTGAGATTGTTCCGCCTGGCTGCTGACACGGATTGGTGCCCTTAGTTGCCATTCCTAGGTACCGCACAGGTGACTGTGGGGGGGAATACTGGTGGTACCTGAGACAGATGTTGTATCACTTCCAGCAGTACTTCTGGAGGGTGCCCCGACAAAGCTTGGGTACTTGCACTGGCAAAGGCTGTTGTTAGGAGGTCGGCGTAACTGTTTCTGTTACCTTCACTAGTAGGCCTGGGCCGTAATTATCCCAGACTACTTTTGGGAGGTCCTGTTTTTCACTTTCTCGTATTTTGGTGTCCAGTCCTAATCACCCAGAGCAGAAATACCTAAAGGCTGCTTGCTTGGTTGCATCTTAGGGATTTTTATAGTGAGTGCTCTTTGCTCCTAGCTTGCTTAGCTTTATACTTTTTTGAGTCTAATTAATCTATTAAAGTGGCTGATCAAGCACCTCGTCAATCGAGGAGAATCCGGGGGTTATCTCCTGAGAGTGCTGAGCCTTCTTCAAGAAGTCGTAGGAGTAATATAGCAGGTGAATATCACCCGGTGGTATCTGACGCAGCGGAGAGAGATCCTCCGCCAGGGCTTGAAGGTTCTATAGTTGGTTCTGGTGCTGGTTCCGAGAGGAGCACTCCGCTCACCTCGAGAGTCTTATTTCCGCGAGAAGACAAAGTAGAAGTAGAGGAAGTACCTCAGTCTCCTGAGTCACTTCCATCTCCTCTTCCTTATAATTCTCCATTTGTTGTTGAGTACATCGGACCTGAGTCTGCACGACCAGAAAGTCTTTATCCATCTCATTCATACCTTTTGATGGCCACGACTGGGAACGCAGCTTTGGCTGTGAGTGCTGCAAGCATTCAGACTCCTGCTTCGGTGGAAGGAGGAGGCACAATTGCTATATGTTCGATTGCTTCTAGTAATGCTGTTTTTGGCTCTGGCTTCACCCAAGCACAAGCTTCTCAATCTGGTCCCTTTTGTTTTGGAATGCCCATTAGTGGGATTCCTTCATTTTCCTTTTCGACTGCTGCAGCTGTATCTATGCCCATGTCCTCTATGGCTAGTGGGTCAGCTTCTTTTCAAGGGTTCCACTTTAGAAGTGGGCATATTCCTAGTTCGAATTCTTCCTTAGGGTCTTTTCCTTTTACTTCTCAGACTCAGATTTTTAACTCGTGGTCTGAATGTCAGAGTTCGACTACCTTTACCAGTTGGAACCCTATATTTACAACAGTGGGGGCAGGGAATTAGTTTCTCACTGTTCACCAAGGGAATGTTCCATTCTCTTCATCGAGTACTGGTCAGGATTTTTCCTCTTTTTCTAATGCTTAGAACCCCTATCAGGGGGTTTCCTCTTCACTCACTACTTCAGTGGGGGGAACTAGTCCGGTCTATGGTAACTCTACGTTGGGAGGGGGTCCTTCTCCAAATGCTGGGTCACAAGGCCCAACATTTTCTACGAGATCTTTATAGAAACCTGGTGCCTCATCAAATCCAGGTTATTCTTTTCAGAATGTTGGGAAATCATCCCACCAAAGTTGGAATTCTTAGGCCCCTCCTCGTTTACCTTTTTTGGCAACTTTAAACTTGCCAGATTTATTGAAATTTACAAATGATCCAATCCGATATAGTCCGGGATGGCCTCCAGTTCCTACCAAACTACCTTCAGACATTCCAAAGTTTGAAGGCAAGAATGGAGAGGACCCGGCTGATCATATCACCACTTTCCATCTATGGTGCTCATCTAACTCCCTGATCGAGGATTCGATTAGGCTGAGGTTGTTTCAACGCAATTTGACTGGAAATGCTGCCAAGTGGTATATTGAGTTAACTGGGGGCATTTTTGCTACTTTTGGGGATCTGGCTACTATATTTCTAAATCATTTCCAGTTTCCTGTTCGTTATGATGCCGAGACAGAACTCCTAGCCAGTTTTAAGCAAGACAAGGCAACCCACATTTCTGATCATATTCAGGAATGGCGGAGAAGGAAGAGGCTTATTAAAGCTCATATTCCGGGAGAATTCCTCTTGGAATGGTTTTTTAAATCTTTAAAGCCAGATATTTCTAAGGATGTATCCCTCTCGGGGGTATTCTCTGAGGAACAGGCTATTTTTAGGGCCCAACAGCTTGAATTGATCTATTCTCAGTCTGGTGTCCTTCATAAATATTTGCCTGACGCTCCTCACTCCAAATTAGACTTGTCCAAGACTAAACCCGGTCCTCATGGTGATGGAATTATTGGGTCAATCGATAGCGGTCCAGCTAACCTGCTTAATCGATTACAGCAGTTGTCTATACAGCCTGCTTCTTCTGGACAGGCAGTGTCTCCAGAGTCATCGCCTTCTCAATATTTGTTGGTAAATTCTGTCCAGACTTCCAACCCTAAAGGAAATCAACAATCCGAAGGGAATAAGAAGGGACGAAATAATAAGAAAAAGGTCAAGGATGGGAAGGGTAATGCAAATAAATCCAATCAGCATGGTGGTGAGGGTCCAAAGGATAAAAATAAAGTGAAGTTTCCATGCAAGTTATGTGTTGGAGATCATCTTACTCACCTTTGCCCTAAGATTCAAGGTGCGCAGTTCTTGTTAGCTCAGCAGGGTTCTCCCAGTTCCTAGGCTGTGTTGACAAACCCTTTTCCCCAAGGGCAACAGCTAGTTGTTGGCGCAAATCAAAATACTGGGGCTTCCTCTAGGGGCACCCAGGAAGGGGAAAATCCATCAAACATATATATGATGAGTGCTCACGTGGATATCACCATGAGATCCCGTGATTATGGCGAAGCTGAAACTTCAAAAGCCAAGGGTGCTCCCGATGGTATTGAGCCGCTTCATATTACGAGGCCTACTGTTGAGCCTATACCTCTGATGCCAAAAGCATCTACTAAGCGTACGACGATCAATCCAAATGCCAGGGCTGCCCAGAACTACTCTGTTGCAGAAGATTTGGCGCAGAGCCCTTGTGCTATATCCGCTCTTGAGGTGCTCTAGTCTTGCCCAGCTCAGCGCAGTGCTTTGCTCACTGCTATTAGGGCTGTTGATCCAAATAACTCTCTTGTGATTACATTCGATATGTCTAATTTTAAAAAGAGATTCCCCCATCATATGGATTTTCATATTAAATCATCGTTTCGGAAATTCAATATTTTTCAGACGGTCGTTGATGAGGGTGCTTCCACATGCGTGATGTCTCTCCCATGTTGGAAGGGAATTGGATCTCCCGCAGCTATTCCATCTGCTACTCTTCTGACTGCGTTTGATGGTCATTCTCACAGACCACATGGAATTATCCCATCTTTTCCCATCTGTGTTGGGGGGAAAACTGTAAATATAGAGGTTCAGATAGTTGATGCAAGCTTGGACTACAACCTTCTGTTGGGGCGAAACTAGATTTATGAGATGGATGCTATTGCATCCTCATTATTTCCGATTATTTGTTTCCCTCACGAAGGGAGGATTATTACAGTTGACCAACTGGACTGTTCTCCTGTAGACCCGAATGCATCTACTGAATCAACTATCCCTAAAGTGGATGATGCCAATCCGCTTGTTGAGAATTTAGGGGTTGGGATGTATTCTTCTTTGATGGGTACTTTTGATATTCCACCTCCTACCGTTCATATAAATGCGATTTCATCCTCCAGGGTTCCTATTTGGAGAGATTTCTTTAAAACTCATTATTTTTTAGACCCTTGGACCTTACCTTCCCCTACCTCGACATTAGCGGAAGGTCAAGTGGGTGGAATGGAATTTCCAATATCTACAGCTGAGATTGCTTATCAATCTATTGTTGACTCTGCAGAGTCCATTCCAGCTTCTCTTTCTCCAGAGGAGTTGGATGGCAATGTGGTTCCAGCTTGGACACTTAGTTCTTCTTTTGCCCAGGATTTCCTTGATACTACTCTTCCATCTATTGTCCAGCATGAGATCAAGACTTACGAAATTGCTAAGATTGTGAGGCAAAAGCTTCATCCGGTCAATCCTAGGAAGGCTACATCCATCAAAGCCGAGGTGGAGAAGCTGCTTAAGGCAGGATTTATTTTCCCTGTTCCTTTGACGGAGTGGGTTTCGAATCCTGTTCCCATAGATAAGAAACAGGGAACAATTTGAGTTTGCATTGACTCCGGGGACCTTAATAAAGCATGTCTGAAAGATAATTACCCCACACCATTTATAGATCAGATTATCAATGAGTGTGCTGGTAATGAGATTTTCTCCTTCATGGACGGTTTCTGCGGATACAATCAGATTACTATCCGTCCTGAAGATCAGCATAAGACTGCTTTCATTTGTCTCTGGGGTACTTTTGCTTACAAGAAGATGCCTTTTGGTCTTAAAAATGCTGGGGCTACTTTTCAGTGGGCCATGTCATATGCCTTCCATGACATTAAACATATTATCGAGGCATATTTGGATGAATTAGCTGCTCGTTCTCGAAAGAGAATTGATCATCCTGCTCACCTCCGTCAAGTATTTGAGCGATGCCGTTTCTACAAGATTAGGTTGAATCCGAACAAGTGTGTTTTCGCAATCACATCCGGTTAGTTATTGAGATTCATAGTGTCTTCGAAAGGGATTAGGGTAGATCCCTTCAAGGTTGAGGCAATACTTCGGTTGCCTCCCCCGTCTTCTATTCGTCAACTTCAAAGTCTACAAGGAAAAGCTAATTTTCTTCGGAGATTTATCGTAAATTATGCCAAAGTTACCAAAGGATTTATGAGATTTTTGAAGAAGGAAGTTCCATTCTTTTGGGATGACTTCGCTCAACGCTCATTCGATGCTTTGAAAAAAGCATTGATCTCTGCTCCTATATTGAGTCCACCTGATTATAGCAGGGATTTCCTTTTGTATCTTGCAGTAGCAGAATCTACCATAGGTATGGTTCTGGTTCAGGAGGACGATGCTCTTGCAGAGCATGTTATATACTATCTTAGTCGAGGCTTGGTAGGACCTGAACTCCGGTATACTTCGATAGAAAATCTGGCTTTAGCAGCTGTTCATGCTGTACAGTGACTCAGACATTATATTCTTCTATGAAAAACTTATGGTTTGGCAGCAGTCAATCCATTTCAGTTTGTTCTCAGTAGGCGAGTGATTGGGGGAAAATACAATAGATGGATTGTAATTTTGCAGGAATTTGATCTTGAGTTTATGTCTGCCAAGTCCAAGAAATCATTGGTTTTCGTGGAATTAATCTCCGAGTTGCCCTGTCGAGAAGAGATAGTTTATGATGAATCCTTCCTGGATGAACATTTGTTTCTCATCTCTGCACAGGATCCTTGCTATGGAGATATCATTGTGTATCTTCAGACTGCGAAGTTTCCCTCTACTTTTTCGAAAAATGAGCGTCATAAGTTGCGTCACTTGGCTAAAAATTACTTAATTATTGGTGATGCTTTATACCGTCAAGGGGTTGATTCAATCCTGAGGGGTTGCTTAACTCTCGAAGAAGTTGAGGCTGTGCTGAATGATTGCCACAGTGGAGCTTGTGGTGGTCATTTATCTGGGCTTGCTACAACCCAAAAAATCTTGCGTGCTAGATACTTTTGGTCTTCGATTTTCAAAGATTGTATGGAGTCGGTCAAAAAGTGTCATCTGTGTCAAGTCTATACTCGAAAAATGCATGCTCATCCAGCTCCACTTTTTCCAGTCATTACTGTTGGTCCCTTTAAAAAGTGGGGTATTGATTATACTACTTGTAACCCGCCTTCGGCTAAAGGTCACAAGTACATTATTGTAGCAGTAGACTACTTTATGAAGTGGGTCAAGGCTATGCCTACTTTTGGGAATGATGGTGAGACAACAGCTCTTTTTCTTTTCAACTAGGTTATTGCTCGTTTTGGTATTCCTAGAGAGATTGTCACTGATCATGGCAGTCATTTTCAGAATAACATGATGGCTGAGTTGGTTCTCAAATTAGGTTTCCGGCAGGAGCATTCATCTCCTTATTATCCTCAGGCCAATGGGCAAGTGGAAGCCATGAAAAAATCCTTGAAGACCATTCTTCAAAGGACAATTAATAAAGCTTGATCCAACTGGCATATCATGTTTTATCCTACACTTTGGGTATACCGGACGTCAGTGAAAACTGCAACTGGCTTTACTCTGTTTCAACTAGTTTACGGGTTGGAATCCATATTTCCCATTGAATGCAAGATTCCTTCTCTAAAGTTAGTTTTTGAACTTCTTCCTGACACTTCTAGTCCTGAAGAGCGTCTCCTTCATTTGGAGCATCTTGATGAGCAGCATCGGGATGCTGCCATGATGAATGAGGCGCATAAGCAACAAGTCAAAGTTCAGTACAATAAGGCGGTCAAACCTAGGGTTTTCTCAGAAGGCGACCACGTTTTGGTCTATGCCCAAGAAAAGGATGCCCTGGGCGCAGGAAATTTTAAGTCTATGTGGTATGGCCCCTTTATTGTTAAAAAAGTCCTTAAAAAAGGAGCATATACCTTGGTTGATTTTGAAGGAAATGAGTTGTCGAAGCCTAGAAATGGGCTCTATTTGAAAAAGTATTATGCCTAGGCTTCGGCCTGGCATTTTGCTTTTGTGTATAGTAGTTTTGTTTTGTACATATCTAGTTTCTGGTCTTTGATGTGAGGGTGATGTTTTTGATCTGCTTTGGTAGGTTGTATCGCATGTCATGAGTCATTATGGTTTCGCCGACGGTGCTAGTAGACACACCCGAAACTTGGCTTCCGCGGCTTGGGTGCTTTATCATCCATCTGGTCAGTTGTTAGTATCAAGAGGAGTCTGCATTGGTCCTGTTTCCAATAATATAGCGGAGTACACTACAGTTATTCATCTACTCTCGGAGGCAATATATTTGGGTGTTGATTCGTTGGTAGTTTTCTTGGACTCCCAACTGGTGGTGTCGCAGTTGAACAATACTTATCGGGTTAGAGATCTATTTTTACTCCAGTTGTTTTTGAGGGTACTTTTGTTACAAAGATCATTTCAGTTTTTAACATTCATTCATATTCCTCGAGCAGACAATTGGATGGCAGACTCATTAGCTAATCAAGAAATTGATTGGCATATTAATCATTCCATACAATAAAATTTTATCATCAAAAACATCATGCATTATTTTACACATTTGTCACATCACATCATAAATCACTGTATATATATATCATTAGAGTGTTCAAAAAACTATACAAAATTTGGATCCATATGTCATACAAAATTAGGGCTTATGCCCCATCATGTTCAGTATCAAAAATATACAGTCATCCAATAGTCATATCTATCTACTCCTGTGGTCCCTACCCAATATTCGTGTTCCTATAGAACATGATTGCAGTAGCGACACGGCAGAATAATCGCGCCCAGTCACGTGGTACTCCCACTACCCATCTCTGGATAGCCTCAGGAAGATCTTCCACTGCAGCCATAGGCACTTGGCGAGTTAAACCCTCCAAGTTCCTCTGAACGGTATGGAGGGTCCTGCCTGGATCTTCAGCATCTATCTCACCTCTGCGATGTTTATGCCGTGGGTAGCCCTCAGGACGGACTGGTCCAATATCTATATCATGGTCATCATAATATTGTAAGTCATTTTGAATCCAATCAAAAAACATGTTTTGTTTTTACATTTTTCACATATATTGAAAAAATCATTAAAAAAAATCACATAATTAAAAAATTGCAATCTTACTGATTGTGCCCCATGCCGCACTAGGTGGAAGGACGAGGTCTGGATCACCGCGGAAATCCATCCCAGCATAGGGGTAATCCTCCACTGCTATGACTTGTTCCGCCCACAATTGGAAGAACTCGTCATCCCAGGTGGTTCGGGGAACTTCACTTCCCCCCAGTCTCTTCATCAGATCAGCCCATCGGGTAATTCTTGGGTCTCTAGGGCTGTTGATTGAGGAGATCACTTTGGGTCGAAGCCCAGGAATCTTCTCAAAGAAGAATTTCGTCAAAATGGTTCCATATCCGAAATTCTTTGTTTTAGCTTTCCAGATGGAGGTCAGTTGTTGCTTCATGTTCATTAGTAGAGCTATGCACCAATCATATAGGTGAACTAGGCATTCTACTACTATGCTCATCTGTGTCCTAGATGCTTGCTGCAAGGAAGCAGATCCTACTACCCTGCCGATGGTAAACAGGAGAATCTTCATGTGCAGCTCTCTCAAATATTTTATAGCAATCTGAGTCCCTACTTTTTTGGACCCCTCTACACAGTAGACGTGGACATAGTCATCCACTGTAAGCCCTCCCAAAGGCTTACCGTGTAAATCTACTGGGTCTCCCCTCCGCAAGAGTCCAGTGATGAAGTAGATGTCTTATACCTCTATGTGTATAGGCATTTGATCTATTGTGAAGCAATATTCCTCCGGTTCCCAATAATTTACTAGCATTTCAAGCAACCGGACGTTACTTTTCATATTTGGCATTTTGAAAAATTTAAGCAATCCACAATTTCGGAGGACATTGAGCGATCGTTGATCTTGTAGCACTTCATTATCAATCGCACTATGCTCACATTCCCTCCAACTAATGGTCATCCTGAAAAAATTCATTAATTTGTTCATTAGATATGTTTTTTTACATCGCGGGTTGCGCATACGCGACTTACCCTGTAGACAGTCGCGTATCATACGCGGCTTGGTCCATACAAACCCGCGTATGCGCAGAACCCTAAATTAAAATAAATATTTTTACGATGAAATTTCCAAATTTTAACTCTATTAATGAACAAAATTGATAATAATGATGGATTAAGAGCTTACATGACTAGTTTGGCGAAGTTTGACCACTGATTGCTCCTGTTTTGATGAAAGAGGGTTTTTCTCCAGAGCTCTTTTTTCCAAATCAGCAAGTAATAATGAACCAAATACGAGGTAACATGTGTATTTATGCCCAGAAATTCAAAATTTTTGCAAAAATTTGTTATGCCTATTTTTTCAATCTATCTTAAGCTGCATAACTCGAATGCTTGTAAGTGTCAAGATTGGTATATTTTCAGGTACATTTTGATGAAGTTGAGATTTTTCCGATTTTTGATCTATGACTGCTGACCCGTCATGGCAGGTATATGATCTTCATTGGCATATAGGTTAGGAAATCCATTTTCTGTTGCATTTTTCATACTAGCCTCCATTCTGATCACTTGCCATAGGGTCGATCCCATCAGGTCATGAGTATTTCACCCATTTCACTTGCCAATTATTTAATCATGACTTGGTGGTAGAGCCTTCCTTTACATGGGCTTCCTAGTTAGTTCCTCGCTAGCACTTGTTTCCCATGCTGCGTTTCATGTAGGCTCAGGAGTCCTCTTTAGTCCCACCATGACTTATGTGTTGAAGCTTCATTCTTCTTCTTCTTCACTAGCATTTTTTCTGGCTATTACCCTAGAGGCTCCCTGGTGTCGTTGAGTTGTATTACTGCATTGCATATTGGCTACATGTTTATCCTGGCCTTTAGCCAGCTTCATTCGGACTCAATGTTTAAGCCATGTTTCAACCTTGACTGTCTATACAAGTTAACCATTGCATGCACTTAGCTATCGCAACTTGACACCCTTTTTACCCATGGATGGAACATTCCTCTGAGTATCGCTTACCAATTTTCGCCACCTTGCATTGAGCATAGGATCATTCCCATTCCCAGAACTAGTGCATCTATTTCTTGATACTCGTTCTATCCATTGTACCATAGCATTCTTTTATTCTTTTTCAGGCTTATTATATGAAAAAGACAAAAAAATCAAATATAAAAAAAAGAGCGAAAATGGGATGTTACTTCATAATTTGATGGCAGTACAATATCAGTTTGTCGCCCTTGAAAAAAGCACATACAGTTATATATTTCCTTCATTCGGGATGGTTTTAGTTTTGACCTAGGTTCAGCTTTTGCCTTGTTTCACTGGTCAGTCCTCCCCCGGTTGGTTATCTCTTCCAATAATATGGAGAGTCCTCCTGCATAACAGACTTATACAGTGTCATTTTTTACTGCCATGGTCATCACGAGTGCTATAGGGTAAACTTCTTGGGTGGTTGGTTTTCGTATATCCCTCTCAGGGCTTTCCGGTGCCCGAGGCAGATAGTAAGATTAGCTATGCTGTTCACAAAGATGGCATGAGTATGTTCATATTAGCTTGAAATAACTTGAAGGAATACAATAGAGAATTACCTCTTTGACGGTCTTGGAATCCCTTGGAGAGCGTTGTGCAGCAAAGTAAGAGTCCTTCTTCGCCGGCTCCAAATCTGAGACCTGCAATCAGTCAAAGCACCCGTGTAATTTCTAATATAACAAGTATCCTATCAATTAAATCAATATACTACAAACATATAGATTATACACATCTGAGCCATTCATATCATACTAAGTAAATATTGAAACAACAATAATAACATTAAGCATTGAATGGACAAAACGAACACAGTTCTTTTGATTTTGAAAGAAGGAGGATTACAACCATCGGTTGTACCAAGCCCTCCTCAGTCTCCCAATATCTCTTCTCTCTAGTGAAGAAGTCCAAGTCAACAAGCTCTCTAGGAGCCTCTTTGACTCTTGGCCTTCACAATGTCACACTATTCTCTATTCCACAAGTATGCAAGAACCTTGAGCAATCCTTCGACCTTCAATTAAGAGCCTTTAGCTCCTTCTTATAGGAGAGGGAGAAAGCCATTGTTGCCCTTCTCTTTCCACTAGTTTGGAATGGAAAAGGCTTAGATGTTTCCTTGATCTCCATGCTTTTTCCTCTCTTGGAGTTCAGTCTTCTATGGCAATGACCAATAATGAACTGGTGCTTCTGCAGTTTCCTTTGTGAACTGACTCCTTTGTGAGGGAAAGTCAGAGATTCAAATCTTTCTCCACGCTCTTTTCCCAATTCAAACTTAAAACACTGGTAACGCGTCCCTTCAGTGTAAACAGAGCGTTGCCCTAGCCACTAACACGGCCAATGTATTTCTTGCCTGCGTTATAACGCTCTTATTCTGTTCTATATATGCATTACCCTGGAAGAAATAGGTTTAATTTAGGTCTTTGTACTTCTTCCATATTTGTCTTCCCCTCTGAGCTGATGAGGAGGTATTTTGACCTGTAACAGATGCCCCCTAAAGTGTGAGGTCAGAGACGAAGACGATGGCTGAAATACTTTATAATTTTGTAGAGAGAGAGAGATTGAAAGACCGAGGAAAACCTGAAACAACAACATATGTCAGAAAATATAGTATTTGCCAAGAGTCGGGCATGTCCCATGCTCTGTAGCTTTAAACAACATGATTTCTCTAGAATAGAGATATGAAGAATCTATCCACCAATAGGCACAATGTGGAAGTGTCTGTCATAACAGGATCAGGCTGAAGAAGTTGTCTCCATAAACAATATCGCAGCTTGGGGAAGGGAACACAAATTTAATGGTGTAGCCTTTTGCCCCAAGGTCTTGACCGCCGATTCACTTAAACTGCATATTTCTCAACATGTGAATGAAAGAGTTGTCGTCGAACATGTGAGAAATCGTCTGATTACTAGTCAATAATGAAAACTGTTAATAGACGCGAAGGTGGCCACCGATAATGATGATGGTCCCTAAGATGCCCAGTACAATCTAGCGAGTGTGAATAAAAGGAGTTTAAGTCGAACACTCGTAGAATCATTCGACCAAGAGCCAATGATGAAGACCCTTGAACAAACACAAGACTACCTGCCACTGATGTCTGCAAGTATCTGGGTACTGATGGGTTTCTGGATCAACTTCCTAGATAAGGTGTTGAAGTCGATAGGAAGTGATCTGTTGAAAGGTAGGCACTGAGGCGTCCTACATCAGTCAACACGAAACGGAAACCAACTGATTTTGTTTATGATTTGAGATATGGAAGAGTAAAATGGGAACGTCAGACGACAAATAATTTCTGGCATAATGAACGGTTTGGTTGATAACAGGAGCAGTAGATAACGAGATCTGCTTGAACAATAGAAGGCACTCTAGCAGGGTACTAGGCAGCTGATGCGTGTTGAACACCAAAGAGTGTGTTAGGATTTTACCGGTGCAGGGACACTGGGAAATGAAGGCTAATACTCATAGATGGTAGGGTTCGGCTAACTGCGAAAGAGTTTTCTAGGAAGTGCCATGTTCAAGAATTTTGCTGCCAAATCGACCTTTTTTGAAAATGTAACAGAGGTAGTATCCATTTTTTCCAAATTTTTCCCCGTCTGATTAAGTTTAACGAGTCCAGACGAGTAAACTCGGTGAATTTTTCATGTTTAGAGAGTCTGAAAAATGTCAGGAAAGACAACTCTGTGCCCCATCTGATTAGATTTAACGAGTCCAGATGAGAAAACTCGGTGAATTTTTCATGTTTAGAGAGTCTGAAAAATGTCATAAAAGACAACTCCATGTCCTTTCTGATTAGGTTTAACGAGTCTAGACGAGAAAACTCGGTGAATTTTTCATGTTTAGAGAGTCTGAAAAATGTCGTAAAAGACGGCTCCATTGGGGTACCTTTGTCATGTCTTGATAACCGGGCACGGCAAAGGGGTAATAGTAAGCCCGAAACAGTTCATTTTCCGTAAGTTAGTCCATCGAATCCAGAAAAGTGAGAAATCTATGTTCAATGGACGTCTACCTCATTTTGTTATGAGTACGAGGAGACGAAGTAAACTCAATATTCTTTGTGAAATTTTAACGAGTCCAACAAAGAAAACTCGGTACCTCCGTGAAATTTTAACGAGTCATGCGAAGAGAACTCGATTTACTTTTTCTATTTAAAGAGCTTTGAAAAAGAGGAAAAGAATGGCTCCTTGTTCTTTGTCTCAATAGTTTAACGAGTCTGAAAAAGGTGACTCGGGATTTTTTCGGTTTTATGAGCGAGAAAAATATTCCTAAAAAGAATGCTCAGTACTTCTCCATAGTTTTAATGAGTCTGAAGAAGAAAACTATAGGTTTTTCGGATTAACGAGCAAGAAAGACCAAAAAGAACGCTCGATGCCAACTTCGTATAAGTTTAACGAGCTCGAAGAAGAGAACTCGAGGTTTTTCGGATTAACAAGCAAGAAAAATACCATAAAAAGAATGCTCGATAAAACATGAGTATGTCTACACATAAATCTTGATCCCTTATTAGAATCATCAGTACCAAATCTCGAGAGTTGCGACATGTGTACATCGAGGAATCACGACTTTGCCGACTGACTAAAGAGAGTCATGCCCTAGAATTTGCTATAAGAAGGTTAGAAGACATTCATTTTCACTGTTTTGAGTGCTGTGAAGAAGCTCTGGAGTGAAAAAGGGGTGAAAATTTCAGCTGATGATTACGGTCAATCCAGGCAACAGTCTTCTATTCCGCGAGATCCAGGTAAGAGCTAGAACCTCCTGTTATCATTTAATTTCCAATTTTTTAGTTTTTGCTGGTTCAAAATTAGAAAATTTTGAGGCCCTAGAAAAATATTTGCGCCTAACGCGGGTCAGGAGTACAACAGCTGCGTTAAACGCATAACCCATGAGGGAAGTACGCATTAGAACACTCTGTTTTGTATTATCTCCCGCGTTAGGCACAACATGCTTTCTAACAATTCAATTTTTCCATTTTTGAAGTGGTCTAGGCAAATTTTAATCGGTTGGAAATGTTGCATTTGCAGGTGTTCAGCTGTTAATCATGAGTATCTGGCGAGAGAGAGAGCATGAGCGGGAAGAACGAGAGATGGTGACAGATGCGGCAATTTTAATGTCTCTCCGGAGGTGCGGATTGCTTAAGTATGCCCGTTTAGAACTGATGAGGGGTCAAGAGGACCTCCTGAGGTGGCTGATCCAGCAGTGGGACGAGCGGCATCATGTCTTTCGGATTGGTGGCAACGAGCTCGCCATCAAAAAAGATGATGTTTAATTTTTGACCGGCTTGTCATTTCGTGGGGCGAGGCCCAATTTGACGGGGTCCAGAGCTGACCCTCGTTCCACTACTGATTTGATCCATGCACACTGCATACGTGGCACCCAGGCTGTGAGTAACCGGATACCTATTGCACAGGTGACTTTGAGACCCTTGCGGTCTATTCTATGGATGATTGTTCACTTGGCAGGTGCCAAGAGTCAGCATGTTGCGACCAAGGCCCAGATGCTCCTAGCCTTGGATTGTATGCAGCCTCAGGTTTTCGACTGGTGTGACGGTGTGGTCCGTCGGGTCCGAGCAGAGCTTACTGCATGCAAGACCCGTACTCAAAGAGAGTTTGGGTACGGTACACTGATTTTTTCTTTTATACTGGAGTGGATACCACTGATGAGGCCCAGGATCCCTACAGCGCCATTTTCCATGCGAGCCGAGGCAGGCTCGGTGGGCCACTTTGCTTCCACGAACTGGAGAGGGTCCCGTCCGTCACTGTGTTGATGAGGGATTTTTTTATTGGATGGACTCTCAGATCATCATGATTGAGGATTATCCCTATGCGGGGATGAACTTCACGGGCGATCCCGAGTTAGTCTTGCCCCCTGGCACCCAGTGGGGGCCCGATAGTAAGAAAAAATGATCAGTGTTTTTCAAAGAAGTTTTTTGTTTTTGGCTTTTGAATGTTTATGTAAAAAAAATTTGTTTAGAAAGGGGTGAAAATTTAGTTTTGATGTGAAACTTTTGCTTTCTTGACATAGATGTGGCACCTATCCGTCCAGCTGGGGCCCCTCGCTATGCACGGCGAGGATTGCAGCTACCCCCGGCTGGCGCACTTGTAGAGGATGCAGAAGCCGGCGACGACGATGATACCCAAATTTTACATGAACTCTCTAGGAACCTGGAGGGTCTGAGTATGGGTATACCGCCGCTTCCTATGCGGGAGGTTCCAGTTCGTCTGCAGTAGCATACTGTGGGTGTGCCGGAGAGATACCTGGTTCCTCTGAGGAGGATAGCTAGAGCAGTTGTATGCTATTATGAGCATCAGTCTTAGATGTTGGAGTAGATGTATTAGTGTCAGAGCATGGCTTAGTGTAGCCAAATTTTGTAAAACACCCCAAGTTTTGGGAGATTTTTTCTTGTTGATGTTTACTGTGTACTGGACATAACATATGCATATATATATATATATATTTTTGGTGATTTTGTGTTTTTAAATTTTTATGCATTTTTTGATGTGATAAAAATATATGTACTCATGAGTAAATCTTTTACAATAAATGTGACAAATGCCAATCTAACACATAATTTGCCAAAGAATCAGCTAATGCATTAAATTCCCTAGGAACGTGCTCAAATGTGATTTTTTGAAATTGACGTTCTAAAATTCGCACTCGTAAAAAATAACGTAACAACACAGGGTGGCAGACACGGTAATGATTGTTTAACTGCATAATGATGAGTTGGGAATCTAACCTGACCACTAAATCGGAGATGTCACGAGATGCCGCTTCCGTGAGGAGTTGGATCACTGACATGTACTCGGCAACATTTTTGGTGGCGTTACCCAAGAAGATCCCCCGGAACCAAGAAGGTCCGACTTAGGAGTATAGAGAACCCAAGCAGCTGAAGCAATGTGTCTAGTGTGATGACTAACACCGTCTGCATACCCGACGTATGATAACGAATGTGATGACATCTGTGTGAAAGAAAAAGATTACATGAGAAAAACACCTTAAACCAAACAAATAATCCAGAAGCATCAAAATAAAAATAGGCAAAACTTATATACATAAAATTACAAAGCATATGCCTAGTGTGAAACTAGGAAAAATACTTCTTCAGATAGAGCCCGTTGCGGGGCTCCTCGAGTGGAATTCCATTACAGTCCTGTAGTTTGTAAGCTCCTTTTGAGAGGGCTTTAGTAACTATGTAAGGACCGAGCCACAATGGTTGGAGTGTTCCTGCCCCCAAGAGGTCATGTTTTTGATCATAAAGTAGAACAAGATCGCCCTCTTGGAAAGAACGAGGCTTGACAGATTTGTCGTATTGAGCTTTAACTATGTGCTGGTGAGCTTCGAGTGCTAATGTAGCATCTCGACGAGTTTCGTCCAAA
This sequence comes from Pinus albicaulis, assembly GCA_034641835.2. NCBI lineage: Eukaryota > Viridiplantae > Streptophyta > Pinopsida > Pinales > Pinaceae > Pinus > Pinus albicaulis. The sequence goes on along the minus strand of CM076571.1, from coordinate 766,463,283 downwards.
TGATCGAGCGAGAGTAAGCGCTCTTCTGTGGCGGTGGTGCCAGGCAGGAGCTCAATGGCAAGTTTGAGTGATGGGATTTCGCACTCGATTGGAAGTACTGCCTCCAGGCTGAAAGCAAGTTGGAAAGGTGTGGTATTTGAAAAACAATACGGAATATTTTCCATGATACCTGTCTTGACCGAGATATCAATGAGTAGAGTCTTGGAAAGATTACCCATGTTCCCTTCTGAATCGATAGTGTGGACAGTTGTATAAGAGGAGGGAACTATCTCAGGTTGGTCAAAAGACGGGATTTCAGTTTTTATCGCCTCCGAATCAATCGTCGAAGCGCGATGGTGGAACTCTCCCCAAGGTCATTCTTCTAATGACATGATCTCTCGAATAACTTCGTCTGTAGGCCAGACTTCATTGAGGAGATCCTTAGAGAGAACTGTTATGGGAGAGAGGGTCGTACCTATGGTCGAAACCATATCAGTGGAGGGTTCAAATGCGGTTTGGATGGCTTGGTAAGCCAACTCAACCGGCGAAAGCGGCATCTGATCTCCATAGGAATCAATATCTGAAGGTGCCGGGATGATCCATGGGTCGATAGAGCCATCCGAAGAGGTGGATATCATTGCAACCATGTTTGGGATCTGCAGCAGCGGTAGAGGAAAACAACCCAGTAGGGAAGATGCCTTCAGAAGACTGGTACCGATACTGACATAAGAGTCAGGGACACCTCCTATTAGGGGTACCGAGCTACTTGGTAAAGTGGAATAATCAGGGGTGCAGAAGGATAGCTGATCGACCGTGACTATTCTCCCATCCTATGGAAATAGGATGAGTCGGAAGACCGAAGACACGATGGCGGTCATAGCATAAGACCAACTGCAATCGAGCAGTAGATTATAGTCGAGATGATTCTCTACGACTTCAACGTCCACGTTTACCATTTTCCCACTCAGAGTGATGGGAAAGCTAGCAAGGTATCCTTTGGGTAGGAACGTGTGGCCATCGAAAGCTTTGAGGGAATTTGATGGCGGGGTTAGAGTAGGAGAACCTAAATTCAGCCAGCAAGCTTGTGACATAACGCAGGTCGAAGCACCTTCATCTATGACAGTGCGATGGATGGGTCTCCCTTTCGACACAACCTGCACCTGGAATGCGAGTTGATGTGAGAGGCGAGGTTTAGCCTTTTCCATATCAAAGACTGCTAGCATGGAATCCTGGGGATCTATTCCACCAATGGCCGAAAGCAAGGCTTTCCTTTGTGCTGGACAAGTTTGTAATACTTCAAGTGTAGACATAGCTGACGGTGCCTACACCAAATCTTCTACAATATTGTAGTTTTGGGCTGCACGTGCAGAGGTATTATGAGTCGTGCGTCGAAGTGTCCTTTTGGGGGGATGAATTACAGGTTCAACAGTAGGCCTTTCGATATGTAAATCGTTGGGCAGCGGCAGATTGGAACTAGTTCCCGGTTCCTGAGCATCTATGGTAGGAGTTCCATAAAGCTTGGCGCGAGTTTGAAGGTCAATACTCTCAATGCCATAAATGGCAGATGGTCCTTCGCCGGAAGGATACGAACCACCATTGCCCCATTGATGGGGTTGTGGCGGGTTGTCAACCATATGTTGATGTTTCTGCTGTTGATTGGGGAAGGGATTGTGAAGAACGACAGGTGTTCTCCCAGAATCCTTGTTAGCAATAAAATCGGTGCATTCCTGCAACCGAGGACATTTGTATGTCAAGTGGTCCTCCGCACAGATTTTACAAGGAAATTTCATGGGTTTATCCTTTCCTTTGTCATTTCTAGCAGCATTTTTTTTATTAGCGTTATTTTGATTATCAGACTGCTCTTCCAAAGAAGATGTTTTCTTCTTATTCTTCCTATTCTTTCCGCTAGGTCTTTGTGAGGTTTGCACCGAATTTACCTCGGCGGAAGGGAGGAGTTGTTTGATGGGGGGCGGTGGCAGCCGAGGATGACTGGGAGGTTTGCCCCCGAGATTGATTGGTGGCTACACCAGAGATCGCGCCAACGAGACCATCGGCATGAGCTCCGGTTTTCTGAGTAGCCGGAGGGTTCGGGTTACCAGGGGCATGGGGGAGCAGATCGTAAAGCGTGCCAGATTGTGAATAGATCAAATCCAGGTGCTGGGCACGACGAATACATTGATCTTCCGTCACCACACCAGAAAGGCCAATGTCTTTAGAGATATGGGGTAAAAGAGACTTGCAAAACCAATTTGCCAAGAGATGGTCTGGTATTGGCGCTTTGACAAGCCTCCTCCTACGTCTCCATTCATGAATATGGTCGGAGATGTGGGTGGCGGTGTCTTGGCGCAGTGATGTTAACAATTTTGTGCCGGTTTCCACTCTAATTGGTAGTTGAAAGTTCTTTAAGAACTCCGTCGCTAAAGCGCCAAACGTATTGATGGTGGCGCATGGTAATTCAATGTACCACTTGGCGGCATTGCCTGTAAGGGTGCGGGAAAACAGTCGAAGTCGGACACTATCATCTACCATGGAATTGGATATGGACCACAAATGGAAGGTAGTGATGTGTGCGGCTGGGTCGTCCCCATGCTTCCCGTCGAACTTCGGGATATCGGAAGGAATCTTATGCGGTATTGGAGGCCAAAGCGAGTTGTGGTTGATGGGGTCGTTCGTCAGCTTATGGATGTCGGGTATGTCCAAAGCTGCCAAGAATGGAAATTGTGGATTTGCCCCCGAGTCTAACCAAGGCAGTATGGGCTGACTATTGGGACCATAGGGTACTCCCATCCATGTGTTACCAGAAGGGTAAGTGGGACTTTGATAAAAACCTCCCATAGGTGGAGGAGTAGGAACATACGGTTGCTGTCCATAGGGCATAGTGTATTGAGGGGCAAATGGTTGGTTGCCCCCAGCGTAAAAGTGCCCTCCCACTCCAGACGGAGGTTGGGGTTGGTTAGTCCAAATGGATGCAATAGAGTTTCCCGGAGGCATACTAGTATTTGCATAATTTGGCAACGGTATAGATCCTACACTTATGTTTGAACCACTTAAGGGGATAGTATTTACAATGGGTTGTCCCATTTTTCCTAAGGATTGCATAGGAAGAGAAATATTCCCTGCTACCTGTGTACTAATAACATTTCCCCCTGGTATAGTGGCCAGGGGGTTTGAACTCAACAGAGGGTTCCAACCGAAAGGGTTGCTAAAGGGCACTGAAGTAGTCGTGCTCGTGGGAGGAGCTACCGTGGTCCCCAACGTGGTCATCGTAGGAGTAGATGCCGAAGGGTTCGGTAAACTACTGACAGTTGTGTTGACCATAGGGTTGGGGGTAGGCATATGTTGACTACTGGGGTTACCCAGTAATGGCATAGAACTGACCACCGGCGGGGAGGATGATGGCAAACTAGGAATGGCTGCCATTGGTATCGACCTTGTGGATACCGGTGGAGAAATAGATGTTGGTGTTTCCGCAGACATATCTTGGCGTGGTGGAATCTAGATTATCACAGATCCTAACGGATCAGTGAGCGGAGGATTGTAATTAGGTACAACGCCTTCAGTGAAAGGGTCCTCCGGAAGTTCCGGCTGATAAGGGTCTATGTGATAATCAAGATTAGTCAGAGGAGACTGCTCTTCCGTAGAAGGCCCTGGTTCACCAAGGTTCAATCTTTCCTCTAGAGTGAGAGGAGGTAGACCTTGCTGTCGTCGAGACAGACGACGTGGGTAAGGGGACGCCACGGTGACCGGTTTAATTTTAACAAATTTTATTAAAATGTGATATATTATGAAGTCTCAAGTGACAGTAACCACACACTTACTAAAAAGAAAAGACTCTCTAAAATCAATCAACAAGCAGCCAGTATAGGGTGCCCTGTTTGAGTACTACCATTCACTGGTGATGAAATCCAGTCTCACAATAGCATACAGAGAGGGTTGGTCTAAAGTACAATTACGGTCACTCTAGAGCTTCGCCTGAACCTTAGACGATAGGTGTAAGCACTCTCGTGAAGACAAGTACCCTCCTAAAGACCGAAGACAGAGTGGGTCCGTCTGTTTCAGGTACCAGGACAGCCCGTCCCAGTCACCTTGTGTAAGTCCCTAAAAGTATGGCCACTAAGGATACCTCAAATCACAGACATCATCAGGGGGGTCCACGGTCAAGGACAATGTGCTATATGGGCAGAATACCTAGATCCCTGATCTTGTTTCGACATCCCCGAAGGGAACCCCAATATATAACACACCCACAAGATGTAGTCGAAGGCGGGCTACCTTCTAGTGCACCCAAGTGTTGTCTCGCGCTGAGCTCCGGTAAAGGAACAGTCCCAATAATGTGAGTCCAGTAGGATTTCACTCGTTAATGACTCTAGTTTTCAAGTTTTGAAATCTTGGGTAGTTTTCTCACTTTCCTAACCCAAGATCCTAGCCTGAACTACTGTTTGTGTGAGCTCAAAAAGAGTTATTAGATTGATTTTATTATCGCTTTGTTTTTAGTGTACTTTGTTATTAGTCTTGCGAAGGGGGAATGGACGTATGAAGTATAGTGAGACTCTGACTCAAGAAACCATGCAAAACATGCTCTAAATATTAACTTCAATGAAGAGTGTTTCTACAAGGAGAGGTTTCTTTTTCAATCATCCATGCACCAACATGTAAATAACACAGCTCAACTTTTAAGATTCAGACTTCTATCTACCTCTTTTAACAGTCTGTGAACTAAACTTTCAGAATAAACTCAGCAAAATGCAGGAAAAAAAAAAATTTATCTTTAAAAAAGTAAATGCTTTGCACACTAACTAAATAAGAGAAACAAATAATCAATGCCAGCTTTAGTAGACAAGCACATGGATTCAGTCTGTGAAAGGTACTGGTGGCCAAAAAAATCTACAGCTAAAACACAGTCACAGTAGTGAACAGTAGGGTTTTTGGCTGAGTAACGCTCTGTCTGTGAGAAAATACAGCGTTATAACGCACTGTATTTAAGCTGAGACCGCGTGATAATGCACTGGATAAACTGCCTAGGTCGCGTTAACCAGGGAACATCTCTTCAGTTGGCCAGACAGGAACAGGATTGAACTCTGCAAGCGTTTGTTATGTCTACTGGGCATCAAAAAATGGTCGGAAGGATACTGAACAGAGGAGAGAAGAAATGAAGGGAAAAATAGTCTGGAAACTATGGGGAAACTCCCCAGCAGAGTTGCCAATTCTACTATAGGGTAAACTGCTTGGGTGGTTGGTTTTCGTATATCCCTCTCAGGGCTTTCCGGTGCCCGAGGCAGACAGTAAGATTAGCTATGCTGTTCACAAAGATGGCATGAGTATGTTCATATTAGCTTGAAATAACTTGAAGGAATACAATATAGAATTACCTCTTTGATGGTCTTGGAATCCCTTGGAGAGCGCTGTGCATCAAAGTAAGAGTCCTTCTTTGCCGGCTCCAAATCTGAGACCTGCAAACAGTCAAAGCACCCATGTAATTTCTAATATAACAAGTATCCTATCAATTAGATCAATATGCTACAAACATCTAGATTATACACATCTGAGCCATTCATATCATACTAAGTAAATATTGAAACAACAATAATAACATTAAGCATTGAATGGACAAAACGAACACAGTTCTATTGATTTTGAAAGAAGGAGGATTACAACCATCGGCTGTACCAAGCCCTCCTCAGTCTCCCAATCTCTCTTCTCTCTCTAGTGAAGAAGTCCAAGCCAACAAGCTCTCTAGGAGCCTCTTTGACTCTTGGCCTTCACAATGTCACAATATTCTCTATTCCACAAGTATACAAGAACTTTGAGCAATCCTTCAACCTTCAATTAAGAGCCTTCAACTCCTTCTTATAGGAGAGGGAGAAATCCATTGTTGCCCTTCTCTTTCCACTAGTTTGGAATGGAAAAGGCTTAGATGTTTCCTTGATCTCCATGCTTTTGCCTCTCTTGGAGTTCAGTCTTCTATGGCAATGACCAATAATGAACTGGTGCTTCTGCAGTTTCCTTTGTGAACTGACTCCTTTGTGAGGGAAAGTGGGAGATTCAAATCTTTCTCCGCGCTCTTTTCCCAATTCAAACTTAAAACACGGGTAACGTGTCCCTTTAGTGTAAACAGAGCGTTGCCCTAGCCACTAACGCGGCCAATGTATTGCTTTCCTGCATTATAATGCTCTTATTATGTTCTATATATGCGTTACCCTGGCAGAAATAGGTTTAATTTAGGTTTTTGTAGTTCTTCCATATTTGTCTTCCCCTCTAAGCTGATGAGGAGGTATTTTGACCTGTAACAACGAGTCGTGCTTTTGTTCAAGGGAAGTTTAACCAGAGTCAGCCATTCTGTGGTGTCTCTTGACTTATTATTCAGTCGGCCTTCCCGGTATTGTCAGTATCTTGTTCTATCACATCAGATGTTTGGTCTTTGCTCGTGCTAGTTTGAGAAGGTCTGCATTGACTTCTTGCTAGCGGGTTTGTCTCTTATCGACTATGACATATTGCTCTGAGAGTAAACCTAGAGCCGCACCCTGGCCCTATTTCCATCATTGATAGGTGACCTTGTGCTCGGCATTTGATCATCATTATGGGTCTTTGACTGAGTGGTTTTCCTTGTGTTCGACGTCAGCATACATTATCACACTTGGGATTCGTGCAGTACCTTGATTTCCATTTGACCCTATCGGTGGATATCTCGCCTCTGTGTCAGCTTTCATTATTGGTTGGTTCAGAGGGTTTCTTCCATGCGCTAGCTTCATCTTGTGCATATCGAAAACGTACTTCGGTTTGGTTCCGTCACTCTGCTTCGTCCGATTCCTTCCAAATCTTGGCCTGCGGGTTACACTCGCACTGCACTGATGTGGGATGCCTTAATTCCTTCCTTCCAGCAGATATTTTCCCGTCGACTCCGACTCATTGCTCTGGGAATAATATCTAGAGTATTTTGTCAGTACCTTAGGGTTTGCAGTCATCAGTGGCAGACTCTTCACTATCGACAATGGGGATTCATCATTGCCTCCTGATTGGTAGATTCTTCCAAGTGTTAGACTTCAACTCATTTATTCACACTTGTTAGATTGTACTGGGGCACCTTGACACTCATTTTCATTATCGGTGGGTTGTCTCACGTTTGTTAACGGTATTCATTATTGACCGGTAATCAAACGATTTCACATGGTCGACTTCAGCTCATTTATTCCCATTGTGTATAATTGTGCCATAGTGATCGGTGAAGACCTCGGGTTGCATCAACATGTTTTGGTTCACTTTTGACAGTATATTCAGTTTCTGCCAGTGACGCCATCCACCCTTATATGTTGTAGTGTCAGTACAGTAGCATCCTATATGTTGGCTCCCGAGTTGCGTGATTGTACCGTGTGTTCCACCCCTTATGATTTGGTAGTTGGAGATTCAGTTACTTTTGTGATCAGACATCCATTTTTAGCATCATTGATCAGTTTTCTATATGTGATACTTGGACATTGATTCCGACTTGTACTTCCGGGTGGTGCTCAGCTGATTCATTGTGTACTTTCAGTTCAGCTATACTTGTATACATTCTGGATCTATTTTGTACTTTCTATATGGATATATTTTTGACTGAGCATGGGTATTCCCGCCTCAGACATGAGCCGGCTCTCTGTTTTCTTTCATTGGTTTTTGGCAGGCTAAAATATGGTGAAGTCCTCTCTTGTGCTTGCGAAGTTCTTTCTATGCACATAATATATTTCGGCCATCATGTACCCCTTCTGACCTCATATATTAGGGGGCATCTGTTATAGCATCATTTTTCACCCTCATGTGATTCATGATTGTCTCTTTGGCCTTGGGCACCCATTCCCACAGACTTGAATAAAGTTCATAAAAAACAGTGTTTCAAATCCCATACGCGGATATGCCTAGAATTATCCACGTGTATATGCGAGTCTAGAGATAATTTTCCACGTATGCCATTAAAATCATTAAAAAATATATAAAATTCCCGATTTTCGAGGCTGGGTTGATGGTTATTCCCGTAATTCAACCACCCCAGCCCGTGGCCAACTATTTCCAACTGATTGAAACTACTTTGAGGGAGTATAAAAGCCCTCATATGCATGGCCTAAGGGAGAGAGAGAAATAATTATAGACATTATACTCTGTTGGAGCTCAATTCAAGTCTGATTTCCCATGCCTCCTGCACTTCCCAGGTATTTACAGGAAACCCTTGTTTCCTGGAGATGTTCATCAGCTTATATGTCATCTCGTGTGCACAAGTCTTGGAAGAATCCTAGCGAGGCAAGGGCGGGATGGATTTGGACGACGGTCTGTTCGAATATCGTGGAAGGATTCAGGTGATCTCTCCACTTTTCTATTATTGTACGTGCTGTTCGTAATAAAGAAGAACCATCTTGTTCCCGAATTCATGTGTTAATATCTGCTTATATATGTGAAAATACTGTTAATTAAACATTTATTATTGTTTATATGATGTTTCACATGGATAATACTGACATTTAGGAAAGATATATGCTGTAAAACTAGATTTCCGTGCATGTTTTTTCTTGATTTTCAGGTTGAAGAGGAAGAAGGGTTGCTGGGGGTTTGGACCCCGCGGGATCTACATCAAACGTGGGATCTACGGGTGAGTTCTACAACTGATAATATCTAGTTTTTAGCATACAAGTTTGGTTGTGTGAGTCCTTCTTGAATAGCATGCCCTGATCTGTGGAGTTTTTTGACCCAACGACCTCTAGGGAGTTATTTCCCGAAACAATAGGTGCTTCAATGATTTCTCTTTTAGATGGGTTCTCAAGATACAACCAGATTCTGGTTCATCCTGATTATCAAGACAAAACAAATTTTACAACACCATGGGGTACATTCAAATACGTTAAAATGCCATTTGGGCTTAAAAATATTGGAGCCACCTTCCAAAGAGAAATGGACATTGCATTTGCCAAAGAAATTCATGACTTTCTTGTTATATATCTGGATGATTTAACTATTTTTTCTAAATCAGATCAACAACATTTGGACCATCTCAGACAAGTATTCATAAAATGTAGAAAGTATGGTATTTCTTTGAATCCAAAGAAATCATTATTTGGTCTTGAAGAAGGTAAACTCTTGGGCCATATCATCTCAAAAGATGGCATTAGAATTGATCCTAAAATAATACAAGCCATATTGCAAATACCTCATCCCAGAAATATCAAAGAACTTCAAGCTTTCATAGGAAAAATCAACTTTTTGAGAAGATTCATTTCTAGCTTAGCTGAACTAATTAGATTTCTTACTAACATGTTAAGAAAGGATTCAAGTATTAAATGGGCAGTAGAAGCCAAACAATCATTTGAAGAAATCAAAATGGCTTTGACTAGAGCACCAGTTCTTACCAGTCCACAATTTGATAGAGATTTCATAATATTTTCATGTGCATCAGAACATACTGTAGCAGCTATTTTATTACAAAAGGATGATCAAGGATTTGAAAAACCTATAGCATTTTTTAGTAAAGCACTAAGGGATGCATCATTAAAATACAAAATCATGGAAAAACAAGCTTTGGCACTTGTAAAAGCCATTAAAGATTTTAGAATCTATATACTTTATTCCCATGTGATAGCATATGTACCAAATGTTGTTGTCAAAGACATCTTAACTCAAGATGGAATTGAGGGCAAAAGAGGTAAATAGATTTCTACCATATTAGAATATGATATTGAGATAAAATCTACAAAGCTTATCAAAGGATAGGGATTGGCTCAACTCATGACAGAAACAAATTACCAAGCCCTGGATATTAATGAACTAGATGACAATTAGGAGATGGAGACTCCACAAATCAGCCAGGCCTTCTTAGATTCACCTTGGTATGCTGACATAATTTATTTATTGTTAAACCTGAAAGCTCCTCCAGGGTTATCCAAAACAAAGAAAAGGTTTTTAAAGATGACATCTTTGAAGTATTGTATTTTAGATAATGTTCTCTTTTGGAAAAATCATGATGGTATTCTATTGAATTGTTTGTTAAAAGATGAAGCTGACAAGGCTCTCAATGAATTCCATGAAGGAGACTGTGGTGGACACCTTTATTGGAAATCAATTGCAGACAAGATCCTAAGGGCTGGATTTTATTGGCCAACCTTGTTCTCTGATGTAAAGAAATTTGTCACTACTTGCCATAAATGTCAATTTTTTGAAGGCAAGAGAAAACTGTTACCTTTACCCTTGAAACCAATTTCCACTAAAAGACCTTTCCAATAATGGGGCCTGGATTTCATTGGAGAAATCCATCCTCCTTCTTCTGGCCAACACAAATGGATCCTCACTACCACAGATTATTTTACTAAATGGATAGAAGCAATTGCTTCCAGACAAGCTAATGATACTATGATCATAGGATTCCTAGAAACCAATATATTATCAAGATTTGGATGTCTTGAGAAAATCATAACTGATAATGCTGCTGCCTTCAAATATAAGAAAATGATAAGTTTCTGTAATAAATATCATATCACTTTAGGAAATTCCACAGCCTATTACCCTCAAGGTAATGGACTAGCTGAATCTTCCAACAAGAGTCTCATTAATATTATTAAGAAATTATTGGAGGAAAATAAGAAAAATTGGCACAAGAAACTTACAAATGCATTATGGGCAGACAGACTTACCACCAAAAAATATATTGGGACTAGTCCTTATGTGTTAGTTTATGGTATTGAGGCTGTATTTCCTTCATCTTTAGGAGTTCCTGTAATGAAATTACTTCAAGAAGCTCACGTTGAACCTAATGATATTCAAAGGAGAATAAATCAGACTATCAATTTGCAACAAACCAGAGAAGAAGTATATCATAGATCACAAGTATTGCAGGAGAACCTAAAGAAGATATTTGATAAAAGGACAAAGGTAGAAGATTTCCAACTTGCAAACAAAGTTTTAAGATGGGATTCCAGAAGAGAGGATAAGGGAAAACATGGGAAATTTGATTTCCTGTGGAAAGGACCTTATATTATTCATGCTTTACAAGGAAACAATACATATTTTCTGAAAAAATTGGATGGTACAGAAACTGAAGATGGGCTAGTTAATGGTCGAATGTTGAAAAATTACTTTGATCCTATTTATTAAGACATTCTAATTTTTAACATGTATATACTATATCCTTTGTAATGTCAAAAGTTTGGAGTGGATAGTAACCTACTGGAGTTGAAGCCCGAAGAGAAGGCCCTAAGCTTCAGAAGTATTATTGTCATATATATAATAAAGCAACAAGCAGAAGAAGATTCCATGGTTCAAGTCAAAATCATTCTGAGGGCAACTGACCTGCTGTTCTTGACTTTTCACTAGGAAAAGCCATCCCCATGTGGAGCCAGTGTTAGACTCCTATACCAATAGGTTTCATATTTCATGATTGACTTGATGAGCTATGTAATATGTTCATACATTTTCTTGTTGCAAAGGTTTTCCATATTCTCAAAGAATTAAAAAAATTAAAAAAAATGTAAAGAGGGTACACCCTAAAAGAAAAATCAAAGGGTGAAAGAATAAAAATGGCTAAAAAAGTAAAAGAAAATGAACCCCATCAAAAGAAAGGCCAAGGAAAGTGTGCAAGTATAAATGCCACTACTTTTTACTCTGATGTAATAAACAAATTGTGTGCAACTTGTATCCTATGCCACAATTAATGAACAGTCAAACAGCTTAAACTTGGCTAGCTCATCTTTCAATTTCATGTTTTAGAGATAGAGAATAAAATCTGACTAAACTGTTTAATCTTGGTAGATAAGTATATAGGTAGAGTAAATAAAAGGAGCTCAACAGTTTAATCTGAGCCCTTGGATGTAATAAGGTTAGAATTAGATAGGTTTCCACATGTAAAAGAAAAAGTGTGATCAGGGTTTGCCAGTCTAAGTGCACCCTAATAAAGAAGAAAAAATGGTAGGGTAAAGTAGGTATGTAGGTAAATGATGTTGCAGAATTACATGTGATGGATAATGACTCTAGATGTGTTAAATATTTACTTTCATCACAATTGCAAAGGCAAACACTACATTGGAAGAATTAAAACAAAGTCAAAATGATTAACTTCCCTTCTCATCTTTCCCTAAAAATTTCACTAATTTCCCCTAAGTACTAAGGTATTTGAAAATTAGAGGGGCTCAAGGCATTTCCTTGACTTTTGGAGGGACCGGACCCTCGGCCCAATAATTGGAAAAGCCGAAGTACTTAAAAAGAATTCACCATGACATTCATTCACCTCTAAAAAATCTTTTCCTAAGTAAAATCCCATTTTACTTAGGAAAATCATGCAATATTTCATAAAAAACCCTTCTCATAAAAGCATGAGTTAAAAACATTAACCCAATGTTTATACTTAGCGCTTCATTCATTTCCATATTAATTTTTAACTTATTATTTAAATCCCTATGCGAATTTCCCCTTTTCTTGTATTATTTTAAATATTTCCAAATGTAATATCCCGGCCCGTTGGTTGAAAAATAACCTTATAACTTTAATTAATTGGTTAAATTTCCAATTAAATAAACGAAAATGACACTCCTCCATATAAAGGGATTAATTAACCCTCCAGGTTAATTAAGAACCCAATCCTCCAATCAAATCATCCCCGATACGATTATTTTGAATAAATTGCATTGGGCCCACCATTTTAATTCTCTGACATCTTCCCGTCCCGAACACTGTTCGATCAGCCAGTCCAAGATCAACGGTTATTAACAATATCGCGAGCCATCCATGTCTGAACGATAACGTGCGATGGCCAAGCGATTTTCTGAACAGTGCCGTGCCATGCGTCGTTCATTGTATGGAATCGCTGCTCCTCCGCCTAATACCACCCATCCCCAAAAGCAGTGCGATAGAAACCGTTTACCGCCCTCTGCATACAACAAACCAAATTTTCTTGCAGACGTCATCCATTAAAAGAATAAAAAGCCTGCCACCCTTTGACTTTGTAAATAAAACAATTGCACTCACGTCATTTTCACTATTTCGCGAATGACCAGAGTCCCATGCAGAGAATTTCAAAAACCAATTGACGAATGCCATCAACTACACCTTGCTGAAGAGAATTGCAGTCAAGTAATTCAGAGTTCATTTGCCATAGCCAGTACCTGTTTAATCACTGTTCATTCCCAAAAATCAGGTATTTACCCCAATTCCTATTGAAACTCTGTGAAATCCTTATTTTGTTTTAAATTCCACATGAAAAGACAAAAACAGAGTTCAATTTGGTCTTTTTCAATCCCCAGTGCTACAATTGCATTCCCAAACCTGTGATTGTGTCCGTTTTCTCATAAAAACCTAAATTCATTTCTGAATCCACAAGAACCTGAAATGGAGATTCCCGTGGCTTTAAATGTAGCACCCCTGAACACCCCTCACGGAGACTTAGACTATCTGCCTCTAGCAGATAGAGATTTTCAGATTAAAGACCTCGTTCTCAGTGATAATCCTCACAAAAATTTTTTCCGCTGCAGATTATATCAGAACTAATTTTGAAGTCCTAGCAAAGGATATCCATCCTTTGGATCAGATTGAGCTACATAAGCAAACAGGTGAAATGATATATTCTACCCTTACTGATAAATCAATGATGACTCAGAAATTGCAGGATTCTTTGGAAAATACAAATGCACAGTTGTAGCTTGAAAAAGCCTCTTCCCAGGCTAAAGACAAAAGGATAAAAACTTTGGAGGAAATAATAATTGGTTTGGGTCATAATCCCAAAGATGTCAAGGGCATAGAAGCATTGATAAAGAAGAAATATGATGACATTGTAGCATTGAGAAAACAACTAAAATTGCCAGCCTCAAGACATCCACAGACTGCAGAAATCATAAAGAAAAATTCTGAAGAGGAAATGATGGATTTTCTCTTAAAACTGAATGAGCAACTAAATGAAACAGAAAAAGAGCTTGAAAAAGCATTGAAATACAAACAGCCTAATATTCCAGCATCTACAGCAGAAGTCATTACAGGTACACCCACAACAGGTCAGCCAGTAGAGCTATCACAGGTAAATGTCTCCAATTTAAGTACCGAAGAATTAATCAAATCATTGAATGAATTGAAACTGCAAGTAACAGAACTCCAGCAAACAAAGTTACAGATTGTTGATTTAGAACAGAAATATGATCTCTCAAAAATGAGTGTTGCTGATAAAACAAGAGAGGTCAAAAGATTAGAAAAATTGGTTAAAGCATTGGAAAAGGATCTCACATTGGAGAAACCTTTAAAGGAAATAAATGAAATTCTTTGGGACAACATCATCCAGTCAATAAAGGATGTATGGTCCTCAATTAAAATAATGTATGAACATAATCACTTAGTTAAATTGGCTCTGGATGGAATTGAGAAAGTAAGAGAAGAGTTAGGAAACATGCCAGAAGAAGCCAATAGACTTATACATTTTTTGAATACTCTGAATAAGCATCAACTTGCAGAACTTGGCATTCAAGACAGGATAGGAACAATCTTGGAAATAAAAAGAGTTTTTACTAAAATAACTCTGATATAGAATTTAGAACGAAGGTGCTCAGATATGCAAGAAGAAATCATTACCTTCAGAGAAAGATTGGATATTTTGTTAAATAAAGGATTGCCCAGTCCTATAGCTTCAAAGGATAAAATAATGGACCTTGAAAGTTATGTTGATAAATTGGACAAACATGTTGACAATCAAGCCAGTTCCTCAACTAGTTCATCAACAGTAGCATTGCCTACGGGAAAAAATCTTCATGATAGATTGGAAAATTTATTTTATCTCGAGCATGAGGTAAATCATTTTTTCCCAAATCAGCCTAATTTCTTCAGATATACTGAAGCTGATGAAACACTGAGAAAGATGCAAAGGACCAGAATACCAAAAGTTCAATGGTGGGAATAAATGTTGGAGCTTTTGTAAAAAATTATCCTTACATGAAATTTTTGCCTATTTACTATAGTATGCCATGATAAAAAGGATAAAGGGATAAACAGAAGTCAAAGAGTATCAGTGCAGATAAAGAGTATCAGTGAAATAGGGCAGTCAAAACAGAGTTACTGAAGATGACAACAATGAGCCAAACCATATGGCCTGCCTCCAACACATTCTCAAAAGAAGGAAACAACACAACATCAGTTACTTTTTATCTTATCTACGAGACCATTTGTCTCTATTTTTATTGTAACTTATTCATGAGTCACCCTAGATTATATCTCAATTTGTTATGAGATATTTTTGATAATTTTTTGTATAAATACTCCCTCGATTAGATTATTGAGGGTGGATTCTTAGACTTTGATGTAACATTGACTATTTTGGAATAAAGTGCTGTTGGAGAAATTTTGTGTGGCAAGATGGATAAGGAACTGATGCAGAAGACGTTTCTCAGGATTCTTGTATCAAACAACGGATCAATAAGTCATCTTTCTCTCATGTTTTGAAGTTCTAATATTTTTTTATTATATCATCTGTGTTTCATTTCTGAATAATTAACGAAAATGGATAAATCAGAAAGTACTTAAGTGTAATCTGCTTTTAATCGTTATTATTCTAAATGTTTTCTTCTAAATTGGTTTAAACAGTGAATTCTTGATTGCTCCTGTTTTTCTAGTTTATGCATTTTGATTATTTAGTAAAGAATACTTAATTGCTCTTTATTGATAATCACTCAATTTCTTTCTCTTGAATGTGTTGAAAGATTCTTAATTTCCTTTCATCCATTTGGATTCCATTCCATTCACTTTAGATCTACAATTGTTCCCTGTTTGATTATCTTGCCCTGTGAAACCATCTTTTGTTGAGAAACTTAATCTAGTTCAGCCAATATTTTGACTCCATTAGCCCAATGGCCTAAAAATACTCAATTTTACCCTTTTCTATAGAATTTCACCACCCAAATCAAATCAAAACTCCTAGAATTTACAACTAGCCTAATATCTTTAAAAACAAAGCTAAATTTTACAGAGAGAGCCCTCTCTGGGTACAGATTGGCTAGATTCTGTACCTAAAAGTTGGTTTGTGGTTACCTCAGACCACTTTCCTCTTCCCTACAGCTTCAAGGAAAATATGAGTGATAAAAAAGACCACTTGCATGCTTCAACTGTTTAGCAGGAGTTGCTGCACTACTTAGTGCAAGGAATTCCTGTGCGGGAATTCCATCCTCTCTTTAGATCAACTTGCTTAAGGGATCAAAGGGGAGTGATTAGAGCTTAATTTCTATATTTGGCTTGAGGCCATTCATATACATTCAGCTACAACGTAGTCTCCTTCAGTAAACTGTGTCTTTTATGCAGGAGCAGCAACAGTAGAGCTGGATCCTTTGATTGTATGTTTATCTTTGAGGAGGAGGTGCTTATTTCCCTCTGGGAGCTCCAATAAGAAGGCCTAAGGCCATTCTCTGTATTATTCAACTTTTACATGTCATATTAATTCATTTTCAATACAATTTTGTAGTGAACTGCATTATTTTTTGCAGTGCTGCTTTGTACATGCATTTTGCCGGAAACCTTGCCGAGTGTCTTGTTTTTACTGTATAAGTGATTAAACCTCCATTTATTTGTTGTATTACTAATATAAAATTATGATAAGACTTATTCCATAATTTTATATATAAACCCTCATCAAAATTTTTCTCTCACAGTATTCAGAAATTTCTATTTAGCAAAGTCATGGGAAATCAATGTTTTCTAGCCTAGTCGGGAAAGGAGGAGTTGTTTAACATAGCTATAAGCATTATTTTGAGCTGAAATTCGGAAAATAGGTCCCTATTGACCTAAGATATCATATCCAGCCATTTCCCCTGCTTATTTTTACGCTAATTTGTGAAAACAACCTTTTTAGGGCATAAAATCCCCCTTTTCCCCACTTTCCGGATCATGAAACGAAATAAAAGTTGTTGCTACAAATAAAAAATAATGCATATGTGTTTATTTTGTATATTTTAAGCCTATTCATCATAACTGGACCGTCATACAACTTATTCATTGCTGAGTTCCAGATTTGGAACATTACAGTGGTATCAGAGCTTTCATCTTGGCTCAGCCTTTGGATTTCAGATGCAACCAGAAGATAAGAAGAAGAGGAGAAAAAAATTATGGAGATTATGAGCTTACTCTCATACATTTTTAGATCCAAGAAGAAAGAAGCAGAGAAATGCGTTGAAACTCCAAAATGGTTTCAAGGAGGAGAGAATTGCAGTGAGACCTCTAGAAGGCTTCAAGAAGTAGAAGAAGATGCAGGCACTTCATGTTCCTATAGAGGAAGTGGAGAGCAAGGAGACCACTTAGAGCATGAAATCCTGAGTGGGTATTTGAAAGAATATGAGTGCCAACCTATGGCTTTCCGAAAGACCCTAGATTTTCCTCAGTTTATTCAACTGAGAGAAGAGAAAAGATCTTCCAGCAAGGGAGAGATTAGAGGCAATAGATTCCTATTGTCAAAATTTTATGGGTCAACTACAGCAAGAGATTAGGCAAGAAATCTTGATGCATTCTTCATGCTTCATCCAGTGGAAGAGGAGGAGGCAGCAGAAGTTGCAGCGCTGCACTTGGAGGGTGAAGCCAATGCTTGGTGGCGCAGTCACTTGAGCCACAAAATATTGAATTATTTTTTTGAGTTTACTCAAGAAATGATTAGAACCTTTGATGGAGGAATATCATAGGAGAGTAGACCCACACGACAATGGGAGGGAGCAAGTACTAGAGCTGCCATAGCCTTGAGAGAGCAGCCTTCTACACTTGCAGTTGGATCAGCCAACCTATTGGAGAGAGGAGCTCTTGCTACCACAGAAGATGTTCCAAAGGCTCACCAAGGTATGCATAAATTTCCATGTATTAACATTTCAGAAAATTCTATGGAGAGGTTTGGAGATTTGATTGCATATGGCCCAGGATCGAATTGTATTGTTGATATAGAGCAGCAGGATTGCATTGCGCTGTGCAATCATGGAGGATTCAAGGGATAATTGAACCATCAACCTCATGCATCACTGATGAGTCACACACAACCCTTGAGGTTGGAGTGGCAGTTCTTGGAGGATGGAGTGAAATTTTCTCCAAGCAAAGTCATGCAGAAGAAAATGTTCATCCGGGAGTTGACACATGAGATAGCCAGAATACCGTGGAGGAGGGTTACAATGCTTTCAAGAGGTAGCAGCAAGGAGGCTTTGCTTTAAGCCCCTTTGGATCCTTATGGGTCCAAGATAATCAATGATGAGAGATCTTTTCTTGGAGGTCGCCAAGGATTTGCATTTCAGCCTTTTATGAAATGCAAGGAGAAAGGTATGATATGGGAGGATGGTAGAACTCATTAGAGGAATGTCAAGATGGAGAAAGCTAGGAGGGATCCACATGGAATTGAGTGGATGTGGATGGGAGGCAAGAGATTGGTAAGCCTCTTGCAAGTCTATGACACTGGGCAGCAAGAGGCAATGCTGCGTTGGCTACTATTGAGAGAGTTTGGTCACCCTATGACATGTCCTTTCCCATGGGGTGAGAAGAGGAAGGAAGATTGACATGATACTTTCATCATGGGGCAGAAAGGAGTGTGGATGAATTATGATGATGTGATCATTATGTTTTCACCACATCGGTTGTATGATGGAGGTACGGTAAGGCAACAAAGTCATTTGTTGCTTTGGATGATTGGGAGAGAGCAAGGGCAAAATTGCTCTCACACTTGGCATGATGCTGCAAGAGTGAGGGATGGCAGTAGCATAGTGCAAAGAGCAGCACCTCCATCTTGGGAGGATCTCTACATGAACAAAAACATTTTGGGAAGAGTCTTTGACACAATCTATGTCAAAGAATTGAGCTTTGAGATGATAGTAGCCCTACTCCAAAGGCTAGCAACACTGTCACTTAGGAGCTTGGATTTCTTACTGAAGTGTTCTCAAGACCACTTCACAAGTAATGCACCATGGAAGCATGTAGAATATGGGCATGAGAAAGTAATGGATGAGAGTATCCCTTACTATGTTTTGACCTTCTTGGCTTGGATTCACAAGCACAAGGAGAGAGATCTACATGTAGCAGTTGTGGACTTTCCTTCCATGCATTTTTATGCATACCATCCATCAAGGGAGGAGTTCACTTGGGAGGGCATTCAATTGAATGTATATCAGCATATCAAGATATGCAGAGCCCTGAAGATGAAGAAAAGGTTGGCACAACCACTACCCTACTCACCTGCAGCAAGGGAGAATTTGCACTTGAGCCATTTAAGCTCAATGATCGAAGTACATGATGGAGGAGGCAAAATTTTGTTTTGTATTTTATAATTCCTTATTTATATGAGCTTCATATCATACAAAGAAGGGTATTTCCTTCTTGCATATTGTATTGTTATGTACTTGAGGCCACTTGCAGCGTTTATGATGGCCATTCTATTTGTGGATTGTTGGGGAATGCCACATGGTTTTAGGTGTGCATCATTGGCACCAAATTATGCTTTCATGATTTCATTTTGTAAAATGAATGTGGCAGAAAAAAAGTGGCTGAAAAGGAAATTTTTTCATTATTTATTGAGGCAGGCAAATAATTCCCTTCATTGGTTCCATGTTCGGGACTATGTTCTAGCTCCTTGTTTTCATATGTTTATGCTTCCATATTATGCTGCTAAAACATTGATTGTAGGAAGCACCTTTGGAGGAGGGGCACAAGAGTTGAAGAGAACCAATGAAAAGATAATTCTTCACATTACAAAGGCTGCATATTTGAGAAATAACAATGGGCAAACCTTGGTTGCCATACTATACATCTTACCTTCAAATGAGAGGACTCATTTGGGAGGTTTGATTTCTTTATGGAGACACCTCATGGGTGTTGGATTTGATGGGGTGGCTTGGGTCTTCCTTGGAGACTATTATATTTCAGCCATATATCAGAAACAAACCCATATATATCATAAGTGGAAAGAAAAGCAACAAGAGATGCACATTTTGACTCCACACAGTCAGCTATGCAGCCCACCTTCTTTGCAGGAGCTCAAGGTGGAAGAGATCGTTCATGAGTTGCCAAACTGGAGGGCAACTCATTGTGTTTTGTTCATAGCCTGGGGAGGGAGAGACTCAAAGGGGGGTGATGAATCCCAATTTTCATCAGCCCTCATGCTTCAAGAGGACCTTCAAATAGCCCATTGTTGCTTCCATAGATATTTCACTGTCACACATGTTAGCTATTTAGACAGCTTACACACTTGGGAGGAGCAACTTGAAGATATATTGATGATGCAGCACCTTGATCCTTGGGAGACTCATCTTATTAGGGTGAAATAGGGGTGAAGAGGATTCTCTTCAGTCCTATCCTTGCAGTTGCTTGAGGACAAGTAACATTTGGGAGGGGAGGACTGTAATGTTCCCAAATTTGCACATAGCAATTTGGAACATTATATTTTGCTACTTTCACATAGGAGAGGAATAAATGGGTAAGGGAGCCCATGAACAATAAAAATATGAATAATTTCCACCTTAATAAGGAAGGGGATCACTTCAGGAGTTGAAATTTACACTTACAAGTGTGAACATGGGAAAAATAGATGAGGACATAGTCAAGTTTGACTAAGTCAACATGCATTCATGAGGAGGAAGAGATCACCTAAGCAAACCGGTTCAATGTGAACAAGGATCAGCCTAAGACACATATATAAACTAGATTGAAGATAATTAGTGTGAAAAGAGGAATTGGAAGTGGATTAGTTAACCAAGTCAACAGCGTAGCCACAAAAGGAGGGAAGCAAGCTAGGGCAACGCAGTTTTGAAAGAGGAAGCTTCATTAAGAAGTCACCTCAACATTGTGTGGGATCCGGGGTGAGGAGGCTCACCAAAGATAAAAGGAAGGCATAGCATAAAAGGGATATCATTCATGTATTCAGATATTTTGGTCTTTAGACCACTTTCATGCTTCAGCTATTTAGTCAGAGTTACTGCACTTCTTAGTGCAAGGAATTCCTGTGAGAGAATTCCATCCTCTCTTTAGATCAGCTTGCTTAAGGGATCAAAGGGGAGTCATTAGATATTCATTTAGGTATTTGTCTTGAGTCCATTCATCTACATTCAGCTACAGTGAATTCTCCTTCAGTAAACTGCGTCTTTTATGTAGGAGCAACAACAGTAGAGCTGCATCCTTTGATTGTAAGCTTATCTTTGAGGAGGAGGTGCTTATTTCCCTCTGGGA
Source organism: Pinus albicaulis (assembly GCA_034641835.2). Classification (NCBI taxonomy): domain Eukaryota; kingdom Viridiplantae; phylum Streptophyta; class Pinopsida; order Pinales; family Pinaceae; genus Pinus; species Pinus albicaulis. The sequence goes on along the minus strand of CM076571.1, from coordinate 766,442,151 downwards.
TTTCCAATAAAAATGCCTAAGGAAATTATATGTATTATTCAGCATTTATATGTCATATTAAATCATGTTTAATATAGTTTTGGAGTGAACTGCGTTATTTTCTGCAGTGCTGCTTTGTACATGCATTTTGCTGGAAACCTTGCCGGGTGTCTTGTTTTTACTGTATAAGTGATTAAACCTCCATTTCTTTGCTGTATTACTAATATAAACTTTGATAAAAATTATTCAATAATTTTCTATAGAAACCATCTTGAAAATTATGCTCTCACAGTATTCAAAAATTTTTGTTTAGCAAAGTCATGGGAAATCAATGTTTTCTAGCCTAGTCAGGAAAGGAGGAGTTGTTTAACATAGCTATAAGCATTAGTTTGAGCTGAAATTCGGAGAATATCTCCCTCTTTACCTAATATATCATATCGAGCCATTTCCCATGCTTATCTGTACGCTCATTTATGAAAACAACCTTTTTATGGCATAAAATCCCCTTTTTCCCACTTTCCGGATCATGAAATGAAATACAAGTTGCTGTTGTAACTAAAAATTATTTCTATGTGTTTATTTTGTATATTTTAAGCCTATTCATCATAGCAGGACCGTTATACAACTTATTCATTGAAGAGTTCTAGATTTGGAACATTACAGTGGTATCAGAGCTTTCACCTTGGATTAGCCTGTGGATTTCAGATCCAATCAGAAGATAAGAAGAAGAGGAGAAAAAAATGATGGAGAGGATGATATTAATCTCATCCATTTTTAGATCCAAGAAGAAAGAAGTGAAGAAATGCATTGAAACTCCAAAAGGGTTTCAAGGAGGAGAGAATTGCAGTGAGACCTCTAGAAGGTTTCAAGAAGCAGAAGAAGATGTAGGCAATTCCTGTTCCTATGAAGGAAGTGGAGAGAAAGGAGACTACTTAGAGCATGAAATCCTAAGTGGGTATTTGGCATAATACAAGTGCCAACCTAGGCCTTTTCGAAAGACCCTAGATTTTCCTTCGTTTATTCAACTGAGAGAAGAGAAAAGACCTTGCAGCAAGGGAGAGATTAGAGGCAATAGATTCCTATTGTCTAAATTTGATGGGTCAACTACAGAAAGAGCTTGGGAAAAAAAGCTTGATGCATTCTTCATGCTTCATCCAGTGGAAGAGGAGGAGGTAGCAGAAGTTGCAGCGCTACACCTGGAGGGTGAAGCCAATTCTTGGTGGTGCAGTCACTTGAGCAACACAAGAGTGAATTATTTTTCTGAGTTTACTCAAGAATTGATCAAAACCTTTGATGGAGTAGGATCAGAGGAGAGTAGACCCACACCACAATGGGAGGAAGCAAGTACCAAAGCTGCCATGGCCTTGAGAGAGCAGCCTTCTACACTTGCAGTTGGATCCGCCAACCTATTGGAGAGAGGAGCTCTTGCTGCCATAGAAGATGTTCCAAAGGCTCACCTTACAAGTGTGAACATGGGAAAAATAGATAAGGACATAGTCAAGTTTGAATAATTCAACATAAATTCTTGAGGAGGAAGAGATCACCTAATAAAACTGGTTCAATGTGAACAAGGATCAGCCTAAGACACCTACGTAAACTAGATTGAAGATCGATAGTGTGAAAAGAGGCATTGGAGGTGGATTAGTTGACCAGGTCAATAGTGCAACCAAAAAAGGAGGGAAGCAAGCTAGGGCAACATAGTTTTGAAAGAGGAAGCTTCATGATGAAGTCACCTCAACATTGTGTGGGGTCCGGGGTGAGGAGGCTCACCAAAGATAAAAGGAAGGCATAGCATCGAAGGGAAATCATTCATGTATTCAGCGATTTTGGTCTTGAGACCACTTGCATGCTTCAGTTGTTTAGCCCAAATTACTTGCAGAAACTAGATCATCCACAATACCATAAAATAGTTGTTGACGTTTCGAATCCCCACATGGATCCATCTTAGCCGGAGTTGCTGCACTGCTTAGTGCAAGGAATTCCTATGCGGGAATTCCATCCTCTCTTTAGATTAGCTTGATTAAGGGATCAAAGGGGAGTGATTAGAGCTTCATTTCTGTATTTGGCATGAGTCCATTCATCTACATTCAGCTACAACACAGTCTCCTTCAGTAAACTGCATCTTTTATGTAGGAGCAACAACAATAGAGCTGCATCCTTTGATTGTATGCTTATCTTTGAGGAGGAGGTGCTTATTTCCCTGCGGGAGCTCCAATAAGAAGGCCTAAGGCCATTTTATGTATTATTAAGCATTTATATGTCATATTCAGTCATTTTTAATACATTTTTGTAGTGAACTGCATTATTTTCTACAGTGCTGCTTTGTAGATGCATTTTGTTGGAAACCTTGCCGTGTGTCTTATTTTTAATGTTTAAGTGATTAAACCTCAATTTATTTTATGTATTACTAATATAAACTTATTATAAGACTTATTCCATCATTTTCTGTAGAAACCCTCATACAAATTATGCTCTCACAGTATTCAAAAATTTCTGTTTAGCAAAGTCATGGGAAATCAATGTTTTCTAGCCTAGTCGGGAAAGGAGGAGTTGTTTAAAATAGCTAGAAGCATTAGTTTGAGCTGAAATTCGGAGAATAGGTCCCTCTTGACCTAAGCTATCATATCCAGCCATTTCCCCTCCTTATTTTTACGCTCATTTCTGAAAAAAAAAACCTTTTTAGGGCATAAAATCCCCTTTTTCCCCACTTTCCGGATCATGAAACGAAATAAAAGTTTTTGATGTAACTAAAAATTATTTATGTGTTTTTATTTTGTATATTTTAAGCCTATTCATCATATCAGGACCGTTATACAACTTATTCATTGTTGAGTTCCAGATTTGGAACATTACAGTGGTATCAGAGCTTTCACCTTGGCTCAACCTGTGGATTTTAGATCGAATCAGAAGATAAGAAGAAGAGGAGAACAAAATGATGGAGAGGATAAGCTTACTCTCATCCATTCTTAGATCCAAGAAGAAAGAAGTGGAGAAATGCATTGAAACTCCAAAAGGGTTTCAAGGAGGAGAGAATTGCAGTGAGACCTCTAGAAGGTTTCAAGAAGCAGAAGAAGATGCAGGCACTTCCTGTTCCTATGAAGGAAGTGGAAAGCAAGGAGACAACTTAGAGCATGAAATATTGAGTGGGTATTTGGCAGAATACAAGTGCCAGCCTAGGGCTTTCTGAAAGACCCTACATTTTCCTCAGTTTATTAAATTGAGAGAAGAGAAAAGACCTTGCAACAAGGGAGATATTAGAGGCAATAGATTTCTATTGTCTAAATTTGATGGGTCAACTACAGCAAGAGGTTGGGAAAGAAAGCTTGATGTATTCTTCATGCTTCATCCAATGGAAGAGGAGGAGGCAACAGAAGTTGCATCGCTGCCCCTGGAGGGTGAAGCCAATGCTTGGTGGTGCAGTCACTTCAGCCACACAAGAGTGATTACTTTTTCTGAATTTACTCAAGAACTGATCAGAACCTTTGATGGAGGAAGATCAGAGGAGAGTAGACCCACACCACAATGGGAGGGAGCAAGTACCAGAGCTGCAATAGCCTTGAGAGAGCAGCCTTCTACACTTGCAGTTGGATCAACCAACCTACTGGAGAGAGGAGCTCTTGCTACCATAGAAGATGTTCCAAAGGCTCACCAAGGTATGCATAAATTTCCATGTCTTAACATTTCAGAAAATTCTATGGAGAGGTTTGGAGATTTGCTTTCATATGGCCCAGGATCGAATTGTATTGCTGAGATAAAGTAGCAGGATTGCACTACGCTGTGCAAGCTTGGAGGGTTCAAGGGAGAATTGAACCATCAACCTCATGCATCACTAATTAGTTACACACAATCCTTGAGGTTGGAGTGTGAGTTCTTGGAGGATGGAGTGAACTTTGCTCCAAGAAAAGTGATGCAGAAGCAAATGTTCATTCGGGAGGTGACACATGAGATAGACAGAATACCCTGGAGGAGGGTTACAGCGCTGTCAAGAGGTAGCAGCAAGGAGGCTTTGAGTTTATTCCCTTTGGATCCTTATGGGTCCAAAATAATCAATGATGAGAGATCTTTCTTGGAGGTCTCCAAAGAGTTGCATTTCAACCTTTTATGAAATGCAAGGAGAAAGGTATGATATGGGAGGATGGTAGACCTCATTGGAGGAATGCCAATATGGAGAAAGGTAGGAGGAATCCACATGGAATTGAGTGGATGTGGATGGGAGGAAATAGATTGGTAAGCCTCTTGCAAGTCTATGACACCGGGTAGCAAGAGGCAATGTTGCGTTGGCTACTCTTGAGAGAGTTTGGTCACCCTATGACATGTCCTTTCCCATGGGGTGAGAAGAGGAAGGAAGATTGGTAGGATAATTTCAACATGGGGCAGCAAGGAGTGTGGATGAATTATGATTATGTGATAATTATGTTTTCACCACATCGGTTGTATGATGGAGGTATGGTAAGGCAACAAAGTCATTTGTTACTTTGGAGGATTGGGAGAGAGCAAGGGAAGAATTGCTCTCACACTTGGTATGATGCTGCAGGAGTGAGGGATGGCACTAGCATAGTGCAAAGAGTAGCACCTCCATCTTGGGAGGATCTCTACATGAACAACAGCATTTTGGGAAGAGTCTTTGACACAATCTATGTCAAAGAATTGAGCTTTGAGATGACAGTAGCGCTACTCCAAAGGCTAGCAGCACTGTCACTTAGGAGCTTGGATTGCTTACAAAATTTTTCCCAAGACCACTTCATAAGTAATGCACCATGGAAGCATGTAGAAGATGGGCATGAGAAAGTAATGGATGAGAGTATCCCTTACTATTTTTTGACCTTCTTGGCTTTGATTCACAAGCACAAGGAGAGAGATCTACAAGCAAAAGTTGTGGACTTTCCTTCCATGCATTTTTATGCATACCATCCCTCAAGGTAGGAGTTCACTTGGGAGGGCATTCAATTGAATGTATATCAGCATATGGAGAGATGCACAGCCCGGAAGATGAAGAAAATGTTGGCACAACCACTTCCCTACTCACCTGCAGCAAGGGAGAATTTGCACTTGAGCCATTTCAGCTCAATGACCAAAGTACACGATGGAGGAGGTAAAATATTGTTTTGTATTTTACACTTCCTTATTTATATGAGTAGCATATCATACCAAGAAGGGTCTTTCCTTCTTGCATATTTTATTGTTATGTACTTGAGGCCACTTGCAGCATTTATGATGGCCATTCTATTTGTGGATTGTGGGGGAATGCGACATGGTTTTAGGTGTGCATCATTGGCACCAAATTATGCTTTCATGATTTCATTTTGTAAAATGAATGTGGTAGAAAAAAAGTGGCTGAAAAGACACTTGTTGCAATATGTATTGAGGTAGGCAAAGAATGCCCTGCGTTGGTTCCATGTTTGGGACTATGTTCTACTTCCTTGTTTTCATATGTTTATGCTTCCATATTATGCTGCTAAGACATTGATTGTAGGAAGCACCTTTAGAGGAGGGGCACAAAAGTTGAAGAGGCCCAGTGAAAAAATAATTATTCACATTACAAAGGCTACATATTTCAGAAAGAACAATGGGAAAACCTTGGTTGCCATACTATACATCTTACCTTCAAATGAGAGGACTCATTTGGGAGGTTTGATTTCTTTCGGGAGACACCTCATGGGTGTTGGATTTGATGGGGTGGCTTGGGTCTTCCTTGGAGACTATTATACTTCAGCCATATATCAGCAACAACCCCATATATATCATAGGTGGAGAGAAAAGCAACAAGAGATGCACATTTTGACTCCACACAGTAAGCTATGCAGCCCACCTTCTTTGCAGGAGCTCAAGGTGGAAGAGATCCTTCATGAGTTGCCAAACTGGAGGGTGACTCATTGTGTTTGGTTGATAGCTTAGGGAGGGAGACTCAAAGGGGGCTGATGAATCCCAATTTGCATCATCCCTCATGCTTCAAGAGGACCTTCAAATAGCCCATTGTTGCTTCCATAGATATTTCATTGTCACACATGTCAGCTATTTAGATAGCTTACACACTTGGGAGGAGCAACTTCAATATATATTGATGATGCAACACCTTGATCCTTGGGAGACTTCATCTTATGAGGGTGCTACAGGGGAGAAGAGGATTCTCTTCAGTCCTATCCTTGCAGTTTCTTGAGGACAAGCAACATTTGGGAGGGAGGACTGTAATGTTCCCAAATTTTCACATAGCAATTTGGAACATTAGATTTTGCTACTTTCACCTAGGAGAGGAATAAATGGGTACGGGAGCCCATGAAAAATAAAAATATGAATAATTTCCACCTTAATAAGGAAGGGGATCACTTTAGGAGCTAAAATTTACACTTACAAGTGTGAACATGGGCAAAATAGATAAGGACATAGTCAAGTTTGACTAAGTTGACATGCATTCTTGAGGAGGAAGAGATCACCTAAGCAAACCGGTTCAATGTAAACAAGGATCAGAATAAGACACATACATAAACTAGATTGAAGATCCATAGTGTGAAAAGAGGCATTGGAGGTGGATTAGTTGACCAAGTCAACAACACAACCACAAAAGGAGGGAAGCAAGCTAGGGCGGCACAGTTTTGAAAGAGGAAGCTTCATGAAGAAGTCACCTCAACATTGTGTGGGGTCCGGGGTGAGGAAACTCACCAAAGATAAAAGGAAGGCATAGATTCAAAGGGAGATCATTCATATATTCAGATATTTTTTTCTTGAGACCACTTGTATGCTTCAACTGTTTAGTTGAAGTTGATGCACTGCTTTGTGCAAGGAATTCCTATGCGAGAATTCCATCCTCTCTTTAGATCAGCTTGCTTAAGGGATCAAATGGGAGTGATTAGAGCTTCATTTCTGTATTTTTCTTGAGTCCATTCATCTACATTCAGCTATAGTGCAGTCTCCTTCAGTAAAGTGCGTCTTTTGTGCAGGAGCAGCAGCAGTAGAGCTGCATCCTTTGATTGTATGCTTATCTTTGAAGAGGAGGTGCTTATTTCCCTCCGGGAGCTCCAATAAGAAGGCCTAAGGCCATTCTCTGTATTATTCAGCATTTATATGTCATATTCAGTCATGTTTAATACAATTTTGTAGTGAACTGCGTTATTTTCTGCAGTGCTGCTTTGTACATTCATTCTGCCAGAAACCTTACCCGGTGTCTTGTTTTTACTGTATAAGTGATTAAACCTCCATTTTTTTGCTGTATTACTAATATAAAATTCTGATCAGAATTATTCCATCATGTTATATAGAAACCCTCATGAAAATTATGCTCTCACAGTATTCAGAAAATTCTATTTAGCAGTGTCATGGGAAATCAATGTTTTCTAGCCTGGTTGGGAAAGGAGGAGCTGTTTAACATAGCTAGAAGCATTATTTTGAGTTTAAATTTGGATAATAGGTCCCTCTTGACCTAAGCTATCATATCCAACCATTTCCCCTGCTTATTTTTATGCTAATTTCTGAAGAAAAAAAAACCTTTTTAGGGCATAAAATCCCCTTTTTCCCCACTTTCCAGATCATGAAACGAAATATAAGTTGTTGCTATAAATAAAAATGGTGCATATGTGTTTATTTTGTATATTTTAAGCCTATTCATCATAACTAGACTGTTATACAACTTATTCTTTGCTGAGTTCTAGATTTGGAACATTACAGTGGTATCAGAGCTTTCACCTTGGCCCAGCCTATGGATTTCAGATCCAATCAGAAGATAAGAAGAAGAGGAGAACAAAATTATGGAGAGGATGAGCTTAATCTCATCCATTTTTAGATCCAATAAGAAAGAAGCGTAGAAATGCATTGAAACTCCAAAAGGGTTTCAAGGAGGAGAGAATTGCAGTGAGACCTCTAGAAGGTTTCAAGAAGCAGAAGAAGATGCAGGCACTTCCTGTTCCTATGAAGGAAGTGGAGAGCAAGGATACCACTTAGAGCATGAAATCCTGAGTGGGTATTTGGTAGAATACAAGTGCCAACCTTGGGCTTTCCGAAAGACCCTAGATTTTCCTTAGTTTATTCAACTGAGAGAAGAGAAAAGACCTTGCAGTAAGGGAGATATTAGAGGCAATAGATTCCTATTGTCTAAATTTGAGGGGTCAATTACAACAAGAGATTGGGCAAGAAAGCTTGATGCATTCATCATGCTTCATCTAGTGGAAGAGGAGGAGGCAGCAAAAGTTGCAGCGCTGCACTTGGAGGGTGAAGCCAATGCTTGGTGGTGCAGTCACTTAAGCCACACAAGAGTGAATTATTTTTCTGAGTTTACTCAAGAACTGATCCGAACCTTTGTTGGAAGATTGAGGAAATGAGCCCCCACGCACGTGGGAGGAACGATGCCAAGTTTATGGCCTTGAGAGAGTGACACCCTGCACTTGCGGTTTGGATGAGCAACTTCTTGGAGAGAGGCTCTTGCTACCATGAAAAGATTTCCAAAGAGCTTATGAGTATTCATAAATTTCCATGTCATAACTTCTTTGAAAGAAAATTAAGCCAGGAGGGTTTGGAAGGTTGCTTGCATATGGCTGGAATTGAGTTATTCTTTGGATAAGGTAGTAGGATTCTTGTGACCAAGCTTGGAGGGTTCAAGGGAGGGTGGACTTGGACTGTGCCATCCTTTGATGAGTTGCTGGCCTTGAGGTTGGAGTGAGAGTTCTTGGAGGATGGAGTTAACTTTTCTCCAAGCAAAGTCATGCAGAAGCAAATGTTCATCCGAGAGTTAACACATGAGATAGCCAGAATACCCTGGAGGAGGGCTACAGTGTTTTCAAGAGGTAGCAGCAAGGAGGCTTTGATTTTAGCCCATTTGGATCCTTATGGGTCCAAGATAATCAATGATGAGAGATATTTTCTTGGAGGTCTCCAAGGAGTTTCATTTCAACCTTTTATGAAATGCAAGGAGAAAGGTCTGATATGGGAGGATGGTAGACCTCATTAGAGGAATGCCAAGATGGAGAAAGCTAGGAGGCATCCACATGGAATTGAGTGGATGTGGATGGGAGGCAAGAGATTGGTAAGCCTCTTGCAAGTCTATGACACTGGGCAGCAAGAGGCAATGCTGCGTTGGCTACTCTTGAGAGAGTTTAGTCACCCTATGACATGTCCTTTCCCATTGGTGAGAAGAGGAAGGAAGGTTGGCAGGATACTTTCATCATGGGGAATCAAGGAGTGTGGATGCATTATGATGATGTGATCGTTATGTTTTCACCACATCGGTTGTATGATGGAGGTATGGTAAGGTAGCAACATCTGCAAGTCATTTGTACTTTGGAAGTTAAGGAGAAACCAAGGGGGTGTCTGCACTGACATGATGCTGCAGGAGTGAGGGATGGCACTAGCATAGTGCAAACAGTAGCACCTCCATCTTGGGAGGATCTCTATATTAACAACAACATTTTGGGAAGAGTATTTGACACAATCTATGTCAAAGAATTGAGCTTTGAGATGAAAGTAGCCTTACTCCAAAGGCTAGCAACGCTGTCACTTAGGAGCTTGGATTTCTTACTAAAGTGTTCTCAAGAGAACTTCACAAATAATGCACCATGGAAGCATGTAAAATATGGGAATGAGAAAGTAATGGATGAGGTATCCCTTACTATGTTTTGACCTTCTTGGCTTGGATTCACAAGCACAAGGAGAGAGATCTACATGCAGCAGTTGTGGACTTTCCTTCCATGCATTTTTATGAATACCATCCCTCAAGGGAGGAGTTCACATGGGAGGGCATTCAATTGAATGTATATCAAAATATGGAGAGATGCACTTCCTGAAAGATGAAGAAAAGGTTGGCACAACCACTTCCTTACTCACCTGCAGCAAGGGAGAATTTACACTTGAGCCATTTCAGCTCAATGATCGAAGTACATGATGGAGGAGGTAAAATTTTGTTTTGTATTTTACACTTCCTTATTTATATGAGCAGCATATCGTACAAATAAGGTTATTTCCTTCTTGCATATTGTATTTTTATATACTTGAGGCCACTTGAAGTGTTTATGAAGTCCATTCTGTTTGTGGATTGTGGGGGAATGCCACATGATTTTAGGTGTGCATCATTGGCACCAAATTATGATTTCATGATTTCATTTTGTAAAATGAATGTGGCAGGAAACAAGTGGCTGAAAAGGAACTTTTTGCATTATGTATTGAGGCAGGCAATGAATGCCCGGCGTTGGTTCCATATTCGGGACTATGTTCTACCTCCTTGTTTTCATATGTTTATGCTTCCATATTATGCTGCTAAAACATTGATTGTAGGAAGCACCTTTGGAGGAGGGGCACAAGAGTTGAAGGGGCCCAATGAAAATATAATTATTCACATTACAAAGGCTGCCTATTTTAGAAAGAACAATGGGAAATCCTTGGTTGCCATACTATAAATCTTACCTTCAAATGAGAGGACTCATTTGGGAGTTTTGATTTCTTTGGGGACACACATCATGGGTGTTGGATTTGATGGGGTGGCTTGGGTCTTCCTTGGAGACTATTATATTTCAGCCATATATCAGCAACAGCCCCATATATATCAGAAGTGGAGAGAAAATCAATAAGAGATGCACATTTTGACTCCACACAGTCAGCTATGCAGCCCACCTTTTTTGCAGGAGCTCAAGGTGGAAGAGATCCTTCATGAGTTGCCAAACTGGAGGGTGACTCATTGTGTTTGGTTGATAGCCTGGGGAGGGATAGACTCAAAGGGGGATGACGAATCCCAATTTTCATCAGCCCTCATGCTTCAAGAGGACCTTCAAACAGCCCATTGTTGCTTCCATAGATATTTCACTATCACACATGTTAGCTATTTAGATAGCTTACACACTTGGGAGTTGCAACTTGAAGATATATTGATGATGCATCACCTTGATCCTTGGGAGACTTCAACTTATGAGGGTGCTACAGGGTAGAAGAGGATTCTCTTCAGTCCTATCCTTGCAGTTTCTTGAGGACAAGTAACATTTGGGAGGGGAGGACTGTAATGTTCCCAAATTTGCACATAGCAATTTGGAACATTAGATTTTGCTACTTTCACCTAGGAGAGGAATAAATGGGTAAGGAAGCCCATGAACAATAAAAATATGAATAATTTCCACCTTAAGAAGGGGATTACGTTAGGAGCTAAACTTTACACTTACAAGTGTGAACATGGGCAAAATAGATAAGGACATAGTCAAGTTTGATTAAGTCAACATGCATTCTTGAGGAGGAAGAGATCACCTAAGCAAACCGGTTCAATGTGAACAAGGATTAGCCTAAGACACATATGTAAACTAGATTTAAGATCCATACTGTGAAAAGAGGCATTGGAGGTGGATTAGTTGACCAAGTCAATAGTGCAGCCACAAAAGGAGGGAAGCAAGCTAGGGTAGCACAGTTTTGAAAGAGGAAGCTTCATGAAGAATTCACCTCAACATTGTGTGGGGTCTGGGGTGAGGAGGCTCACCAAAGATAAAAGGAAGGCATAGAGTCAAAGGGATATCATTCATGTATTCAGCTATTTTGGTCTTGAGACCACTTGCATTCTTTAGCTGTTTAGCTGGAGTTGCTGCACTACTTTGTGCAAGGAATTCCTGTGCGGGAATTCCATCCTCTCTTTAGATCAGCTTGCTTAAGGGATCAAAGGGGAGTGATTAGAGCTTAATTTATGTATTTGGCTTGAGGAAATTTATCTACATTTAGATACAACTCTGTCTCCTTCAGTAAACTGTGTCTTTTATGCAGGAGCAGTAGCAGTAGAGCTGCATCCTTTGATTATATGCTTATTTTTGAGGAGGAGGTGCTTATTTCCCTCCGGGAGCTCCAATAAGAAGACCTAAGGACTTTATATGTATTATTAAGAATTTATATGTCATATTCAGTCATTTTAATACATTTTTGTAGTGAACTGCGTTATTTTCTGCAGTGCTGCTTTGTACATGCATTTTGCTGGAAACCTTACTGGGTGTCCTGTTTTTACTGTATAAGTAATTAAACCTCCATTTCTTTGCTATATTACTAATATAAACTTCTGATCATACTTATTCCATCATTTTCTATAGAAACTCTCATGAAAATTACGCTCTGATAGTATTTAGAAATTTTTGTTTAGCAAAGTCATGGGAAATCAATGTTTTCTAGCCTAGTTGGGAAAGGAGGAAATGTTTAACATAGCTAGAAGCATTATTTTGAGCTTAAATTAATAGAATATATCCCTCTTGAGCTAATCTACGATATCCAGCCATTTCCCCTGCTTATTTTAATGCTCATTTCTAAAAAAAACCTTTTTAGGTCATAAAATCCCCCTTTTCCCCACTTTCCGGATCATGAAACGAAATAAAAGTTTCTGCTGTAACTAAAAATTATTTCTATGTATTTATTTTGTATATTTTAAGCCTATTCATCATAACAGGACTGTTATACAAGTTATTCATTGCTGAGTTCCAGATTTGGAACATTACAGGCAGTAAATTGGTGCATGTGTGAGCTAATTTTTGTATGACAGTGTGAGATGATTGTATTTTGTACTGAGAGCTCTTAGATTAGAGTTTTGTATGAGATTTTTTCATGATCCATGATATATGCATAATATATGATAGTGGGGTTTTTAGCTTTATTCTTTCCCAGTAAAAACATCTGTGTTATGTGTGATTGATATTTCTTCATGTGTTTGCAATTGGCGATTAAATTTTCACAAGAATTTAAATAGAAGGATTATTTATTTAAAAATGGCATATAGTTGTTAGATCAGGAGAATTGAGGAAATACATAATAGTTTTAAAATTTCTACAAAGTAGAGGAAAACTGGTTATGGCACAAAAGGTTGGGCCATTTGAGATTTTCTCAAATAAGGAAATCAAGAAGGCTCAAATTTGTTCTGGATATACCCAACAACACCCTACCAGAAAGTACCATATGCAAGTCATGTCAATTTGGTAAGAAAGCTACACTTCAATTCAAAGCCAAAGAAGTATCAAGAAGTAAGCCTCTTGAAATTATACATATTGATTTGTGTGGACCTAAATGGAAAAATTCACCTCGTGGAGAACAATACTATATAGTATTCATTTTTTATTTTTCTAGAATGCACTGGATCGGTTTATTAAATAAAAAATATGAAGCATTTGATAAATTTTAGGTATTCAAAGCATTAGTTGAAAATGAATTAGACCTCAAATTCAAATGTCTCAAATCTGGCCGAGGAGGAGAATACATATAAGATGAATTCTTTCAAATTTGTGAACAACATGGCGTAAGAGATAATTTTCTATAGCCAAGACTCCTCAACAAAATGGCATGGCGGAAAGAATGAATAGAACAGTTCAACAAATGGCTTGTGCTATGCTTGATGAGTCTGGAACTCCTGACACCTTCTGGGGTGAAGCTACACATATCACAATAAATATTCTCAACAAGGCTCTCATGTTCATGGGAATTGTGATAAAACTCCTTATGAAATCTCCTATGGTAAGCCTCGCATTGTAAATAATTTTACAGTTTTTGGAAGCAAATGTTTCATAAAAAATAATGATGAAAATGTTGGTAAGTTTGAAGCTAGAGAAGATGAATGAATATTTCTTGGCTACTCATCTATAAATAAAGGATACAAATTCTACAATAAGAGACTTCAGAAAATTGTTGAATGTATTGATGTTGTGATTGATGAAGCATGCATTGTTCCCAAAAAGGTAACAACAAAAAAAGAGGATTATTATGATGAATGCTTTCCCACATAAAATAGAAATGATATAGAAGAAGAAACTAATGAAGGAGCAGAAGAAGACACATCAGATAAAGAAAAGGCTTCATCCAAGTATGTCCAAAAGAATCATCCTAAAACTCAAATTCTAGGAGAAAATGAATCTGGGGTACAAACAAGAAGAACCCTTGTAGGATCTCCTAGTTATCTAGCTTTATTATCCACCATTGAACAAAAAAATGTAAATCAAGCTAGAAAATATGAATTTTGGGTTAAGGCCATGGATGAAGAACTTGATCAAATTGAAAAGAATAATACTTGGGAATTTGTTCCAAGGCCTCATGATAAAAATTTTATTGGGACAAAATGTGTTATCACCAAATTGGTATTAATGGGCTGCTTCAATAGTCAACCTGGAGTAACTATTTCAAACCACTTGTAGGTGGACATTAGCCTTTCTAGCCTGAGAGGGCTCTCTCAAAAGAATAAAGGATATTCAATGAATAAATTGAAAGCATATGGCTAACTATGAATTGGATTGAATGTCTTTGTATGCAGGTGAAAAATGTATAGGGTTTACTACCATTGCGCTTATGGAGTCAATGCTAGAGAATTTAGTGACAATGGATTTCCTTATGGAAGCTTAGGCTTGTGGATGTTTCAATGAAAGGAAAACACACACAGAAAATATTCAATAAATTAAGGTTCAAAGGAAGTCAAAGCATGAGAAACATGAATTCTGAGTAATGAGACATTAAGATATTGAAAGCAAAATATTAAGAGAGATATACCATAACTTACTGCTTAAAGGAAGTCAAAGCATGATTTACATGAGTTCTTAGTAATAAAGCATTAATACATTGGAGGAAAAACATTATGAAAGATATAACAGTAACTCATTTAAACATAATAAGAATCTCAGGTGAAGAAAAGTTGTATTGTCACTGTATATTGTTGAAATCCCAAAGCTTTACAAAGTAGTCTTTTGAAATAACATTTTCCAACCTTTTTTCTTTCAAAGTTCAACCTATTAATAGGCTTTTCATGATTACATAGGATCTGGCACCTAACTAGATCATCGAACTCTTGACTTTGACACATCATCTAACTAAAACCTAAATATCTGGAAACAAAACAAAAATTTGCTAAGCTTAGGAGTTAGAGTCCTAATAGAACTCATCTTCCTATTTATTACACTTTTTAACTGAAATGTCTGCATATTTACAATGTAGAAGATCATCTGACTATGTGGCAATGACCATGATCAAGCTATAAATACATCCACTAGATTTAGAAATAGATCTTCCTATGTTTATGGAAAAAATGATAATGACCATGAAACCCTGTCTTTAGGTAGAACTATAGCATAATACAACTTCATTTAAGGAGAGAAATTTGTTGGCATGTTCCAATGCTATTATTGTGTTTCCCACATGCTTTATTGAGCTTCATCTTCCCTCTAAAATTCAAAATTTTCCCCAAAACTGTGCGCTGCAAAAAACAGAGTGGTGTTGGAAATTCTGCAGCAACATTTTGTAGCACCTCTGTTTTGAAAATTTTAGCAACTCAATGAGCCTTTATGCTACCATGAATATTTTTAATAGGTTAGGAGGGGTACTACAAAATTTTCCCAGATTTTAATTTCATATCTAATGACCTTTTCAATCAAAAAGACATCTACAACAATTTCATAGCGCATTTTGTAGCGAATTTAGTTCGCCAACCTTTGCCACCTGTTAGCTCTCTCTGCTGTCATGGATCTATTTGATTGGTTTAGGGAGCTAAGAAAAAAATTTCCTAGGCCTTAAATTTTATTTATTTTTCATATTTTTATCAAAAAAACACACCTACAACAACAATGTAGCACATTTTGAGCTTTAAGCTTGGAAGGCGCTATGAAAATGCCTAGTTTGATAAAATTTCACAAATTTTTCTTCATAAGATCAGAAAACACCATTTTATAATTTTTATAGCTTTCATATGTATTCCTGAGGTGCCTTAAAGTCAAATCTTAATAAAAATGTGATTTACTCTTCTTCATGGAGCAAAAAGTAGCTCATCCTCCATTAAAATGACCCTTTTTCCTAAAAACTAAGGTTGCAATCATGAGATCCTATATCTCGATCCCTGATATATGATACAAAATGGGAGGATTTTTTTGTAAATAATAATGTTCAGAAGAAAAACCTCTCTTGGTTTTTCGAAAACCGTCTCCAGCTGTCCGAAATCAGCACTATAAATCATGTATAAAATAGGAAAATTCGAAATTATGAAAATAGGTCCCAAAGCCATCTTCAAATCTCCAAATTTGTACCACCTGGGAGAAAAGTGAAATGGGTTATTGTTCCTTGTTCTATTCTTAAAAAAAACCTCATTCATATTTTTGAAACACATCTTCAGTTTCCTGCAAATTTCTCTTGAAACCAACAACTCAAACATTCCAAAAACACAACAAATCCCCTTGTAGCTCCTGGCAGAAATGCATGTAACCTGTGTGGATGAGAAATTGTATGAAGCTGAGGTCCTCCATGATCCATTTAAAGTATATGGGTTCCTATATAACCATAGAGCCACCTTTTATTTTTTTTCATGCTTAACCATCTCCCTTTTATGCCACGTTGCCTTCATGAACCTGTGACACCCGCAAAGAAATTCTTTGGAGAACAAGCTCCTTTGCAATGGGGTGGAATCTTCCAAGGTGACAATTGATTGATGCATGAAAAGGTGGAAAGGTTAATGACAAAGAGCAGCTTTGAAGGTGAATTCAAAAAAAGGGGAAATTAAAAAATGGGAAGGATAAGGAAAAAAATGGGAGATTTAATGATGACAAGTATTGATGATTGTGGATGATATATTACCCATTTAACTACTCATGTGACTATAGACCTCTAAGAATTAACATCTCACATTTTCCCTTTTTTCTGTAGAAAAAAACACAATTCCGCAGCGCTTTTTGTTACATTTCTGACAAATTCGCTACGAAAAGTTTATGTGTTTTTGCAGTGAAAAATGTCATTTGATGGTTATATGTGCTACGGAAAATGGTAAAAGAAGACAGGTGGCCAATAATTCTTAAACATGAACCTTGCAATGATTTTAAATGGAAATGACATATATGAAATGGTTTATGGATGCTTTTTTAATCTTAGGATGGACACGTTTTTACAAACTCTTCATCAATTTGCATGACCAATCTTCATCAATCCATGAACCTAAATGACACGTCCTGAAGACTACGGTGATACTATCAAAAAAAAAAAATTAAAATTTTGAGTGTGATAACAATGTCTCCACTGGGGATGGTGTGCCCCTGTGGTACATCAAAGAACTATTAGTTCTAGTGCCTTATCCATTTGGTGCTCTGATCTTCAAAATGAAAAGTTGCAACTTGCTCTAACCTGTAACCTCAGCACTGAAAAACCAATAGCTGCTAAAGAACTAAAAGTAGACATGTTGAAGTTTAAAAATAAAACTAAAAAAATTCTTGATCCTCAATATTATTTATATCCAAATGATCCTACTCTACTTGCCTAGAAATAAAAGCCAAATGAAGTGATCTCACACCTCCAATGAAGCCAATCAAGAAGTTGGGTACTAGATTGGAACGGGCATTCCACTTCTCTAATCACAAAGCTATACTTGACATATGATAACTTGTTCCACCATATGAATTTGTCTACATAACTAATGATCATTATGAAATTCATTTGTATTGAAGATTCTAGTAGAGATGTGAAAGGATATTTGAGAGTATGCACAAAATTCTTGTTGACCAGTAAGAAAATAATAGTAAGTATGATCCTTTGATGTTGTTTCTTGTTCAAATTTTTCATTATAACTCTTATGACCATTCTCAAATAGAAAAGGAACAATATATTGATCATTTTTTCCATTTGAAACGAAGAAATATTTGGAGTATTCTTGGACACTTTCAAAAGGAAATACCTCAACATGTACTACAAGAACTTCTAAAGGTAACTCTTTGTATGATTCAACAAGCATATCCATCTGATTGTCTAAAATTTGATTTTCAAAATTTTATTCATTTGCCGTTAGCTGATACAAGGAATGACATGAGGAATAAATTTATTACTTTACCTGAACATTATAGCAACTATCTACCACCATTTCCTCCTGTTTTTGGAAATGATTCTTATATTCCTGATCATCAAAAGACTGATAAGTATTCTACAAATGTTCATCAAACTCAGAGGATGTAACATGATTGTCATAAATAAACTCCTTTTGGGTTTCATTTTCATCCAAAAAGAGAGGATACCCTTTCTTCTTGGTTATGAAAGGGATTCTCATTAAGGGCCTCTAAAATTTCCTCATCTATGAACTCATCATCTTCATAACAATTCTCCAAGTATTCAATAAAATTCACAAAATGTTTACAGCAACCTTTGACCAGCAATAAGGAAGAATGAAATTATTTATACATCTCATAAAATGCAACATCAAAATCAACAAGAGAATGTAAGGAATCATTTGGCAAGCTTTCGTACCAAGACCATGCTTTTCCCTCTAAAGTGACCATAAGCATCTTCATGAGACAATCCTCAGGAACCTAAACCTTAAGTTTGCCTACATCCATATGGAATCTAACCAAGTGAGGAGCACCATTGTCTTTATTTTCATATTTAAATATGGTAAGATAAGTTAACCAATTGAATTTTTTCATAGGATTAGAAAAATTAGGGATGTGAGACTGATTCATAAGGGCATACCTAACATTCTTTCTTGCAATGGAACTCATATTGAATCTTCATCAAGCTACCGATCTTCAAGAAGTGGAGTCACCTTCCAATTGATTATTTGATGTGTGGAGTCACCAGAGAATAAATATAGCCAATATGTGCCTAAGTGTATGGTGCTCTCAGACCTTAGAACTAAAAAATTTTCGTTCTTCCCAAGGAAAATTTACACCTTTGTTCCCCAACAACGACGCCAAAATGTTATCACCAAATTGGTACTGATGGGATGCTTCAATAGTAAACTTGGAGTAACTATTTCAAACCACTTGTAGTTGGAAATTGGCCTTTCCATCATGAGAGGGCTCTCTCAAAAAGATAAAGGACATTCAATGAATAAATTGAAAGTAGATGGCTAACTCTGAATTAGATTGAATTTGTTTGTATGCAGGTGAAAAATGTATAGAGTTTACTACCTTTGGGCTTATGGAATCAGTGGTAGAGAATTCAGTGACAATGGCTTTCCTTGTGAAAGTTGACGCTTGTAGAAGTTTCAATGAAAGGAAAACACACATAGAAAATATTCAATAAATTAATGTTCAAAGGAAGTCAAAGCATGATAAACACGAATTCTGAGTAATGAGACATCAAGATGTTGGAAGAAAAATATTAAGAGAGATATACCATGTCTTAATGCTTGATTACTCAGAATTCATGTACATCATGCTCTAACTTCCTTTAAGCATTAAGCTATGCTATATCTCTCTTAATATTTTTCTTTCAATATCTTGATGTCTCATTACTCAGAATTTGTGTTTCTCATGCTCTAACTTCCTTTGAACATTAATTTATTGAATATTTTCTATGTGTGTTTTCCTTTCATTGAAACATCTACAAGCCTCAGCTTCCACAAGGAAATCCGTTGTCGTTGAATTCTCTATCCCTGACTCCATAAGCCCAATGGTAGTAAACTCTATAATTTTTTCACCTGCATACAAACAAATTCAATCCAATTCAGAGTTAGCCAACTGCTTTCAATTTATTCATTGAATATCCTTTATCCTTTTGAGAGATCCCTCTCAGGATTGAAAGGCTAATTTCCAACTACAAGTGGTTTGAAATAGTTACTCCAAGTTGACCGTTGAAGCAACCCATCAGTACCAATTTGGTGATAACAAAATGGATATTCAAAAATAAGTTGAATGAAAGTGGAGAAGTCATTATAAAGAAATATAGACTTTTTTGTAAAGGTTATGCCCAATAACAAGTTATAGAATTTGAATAAACATTTGCAGTAGTAGCCACACTTGAAGCCATAAGAATGTTTCTTACATTTTGAAGTTTTCGACATTTCAAAGTTTACCAAATGGATGTGAAATCTAGTTTCCTTAATGGAGATCTAGAAGAAGAAGAAGATATTGAAAAACCAGAAGGATACCTTTTGGGGAATGATGAAAACCTTGTATGTAAACTCAAAAAGGATTTATATGGGATAAAATAAGCTCCGCGGGCATGGTATTATCATCTTGAAAAGTATCTTCAACAACAAGGCTTCACAAAAGGATCTGCATACAACAACTTGTAATTATTTCTTTTTGCTGAATTTATAGAACCAATGTAGGTGGATAGTGGAGCAATATGTAGGTGATCAACATAGACCAAAGTGGATCAACCTATATGTCAATGTTTTCTAGTAGGATGCCAGTGAGCGTTGGTGCTTAAAATGACTGAAACACGGTGTTTTAGGCAGAAAATATGAGATATGAGAGTTTCATGCATAGGGTGTTGTGCCATGATGATTTGAAGGGCTAAAAGAATGTTGATTGATCTAGTTTGTTGGTTGACTGACCATATGTGAGAAAATGTCCTATAACACTATGGATGTAGTTGGATCTGTTAGCCATCAATAAAAAAATTTCATAACTGATGATGGCTAAAACACGTCTATTAGCCTTCAAGAAACAAATTTAAAGCAAATCCGTGAGTTCTTGAAGTCTTGCTAAGCCTCTTATTCAAAATATCCTTTTCACCGTTGTCTACACCCAAAATTTCCTCAAAGAAGCCCTGCTGGTATATAAAGAACTATTTCAAAGCCTCCTTTTCCTTCATTTCACACATTTTACCATTTTACCTAAAAAAGGCCACTTTCCTCCTTCTGATCCTTTTTCTCCTTTTCATTATTTTTAATTTCCTCAAAAAATCCCTTTAAAACTTGTAAAATCCCTCTTATAAGGTTTAAAACCCTTCTTTATACCTATCAAAACCCCTTAAAAAGGTTAAAAACCTCATTTTTTGGCCATTTCCGCTCAATTTTAGGATAAGGCTTTAAGCGCCTTTTGGCATAAACCCCTAGCCCTTCATTATTCATAAGACTAAGGCCCGGGACCTTTGACTAAAAGTCTTAAGCCCCCATCGGCCATCAGACTTCGGCGATTCCCATTTCCTCGTTCCCAGACCCTTTTCGCTGCCGATATGCATCCTCCCCAATGCAATCCTCACCATCTGATTAACCCAGATCTACGGCGCAAGTTCACTGTGGATGGCACCCGACCGAAAACCTTTTCGTTCCCCCCACAGTTGATCTCAGTCATCGATCTTCTCTAGATGCGATGGCCACCGGCTTTCCTCCATTTCCCCGACCCCTCATCCACCTTCTCCCCCTGGAATAGATTTGGACTGTTGATATAATAGGATCCAACGGCTCTCGCTAAACCATACCTTATCACCCTCCAGTCTAAAATTCCACTCTGCGACAGAATTGCTGACGTTAGCGTCAAGCCCCACCATTTTTCACCCGCATATCTATTCAACCATCGCGCGCAATTATAACCGTTGATCTGGATTGCCCAGATCTAACGGCTCTAGCTTCGTTTCGTGCCCATCCTCACCAAACCTTTTGATCATGCTATTTTCATGTGAAAATGGTGGTTTTTCATGCACACGCGGTAGCCTCCGATGCGTATCGCGTCCACCCTACGCAAAACCACAAACCGCTCTGACCCCGCGCGAAAACCGCCTCTGATTTTCTGCGAAACCACCTATCATTATTTCACACCATAATTTGAATTAAACCTTGGTTCTACCTTCTGCCATGGGTTTTCCACCTTCACTGCATTCATCCTCCTCTACACTTCTTTTCCACCACCGTGAGCCTCCGTGAAGCAGTTTAACCAAGTAAATGCAGGTTTTTATGACAAGTTTGTTGTTCTGTGCAGGTTTAATGTCGTTTAAGATATTAAATTCATCCCACATTCAAGAAAAGTGACAAAGAGGCCAAGGATGGCGATCCTCAAAGCTCGATTCAATGCAAAAAACGAACATAAAGGGTTAAAATTCCAAATTTTCACTAGTGCGTCATGAAGACTGGTCATTCAGTAAAATCCTCCAGTGCACCATTTCCACCTATACAACAAGACAGTGAAGAGTATCAAAAGATAAAGTTTAAAGGATTAAAGCCTAAAGCCTGAAGATTTTAAGGCTTAATCCGAAGATTAAAGGTTAAAGATGCAGTTGGTGACAAATTGATTAAAGCTAAATCAGTCAACATAGTGAATAAAGCAGAAATATGATTTGAGAGGCTTTAAAGCACAACCAAAGCCAAAATCAATGTTTAAAGTGACAAAGAAAGACAGAGCGATGAAAGATTACTTCAGAATTCTAGATCATTGAAGTATTTATTCCTCCAAAGACTAAAAATTCCACCTACAAGCTTATTTACCTCAAAAGCATACAAATTGAATGGAAGGTCAAAGATATTTTACATAGACAGCTCAAAAGTTATTGCCAGCCTACCAAACATGCCTAAAAGTCAAAAAAGGTGACTAAGTAGCTTAGAAGTTGATAAAATATTCATTTAACAGAGTTAAAACATCAGATATTCTTTATCTTGGGTTATGTAAATTCCCTAAGGTCGAGAAGCATTTACTCTGTCTTAAATGAACAAGTTAGAACCCTTTCTTGCACTCCACATCCTCATTCATCTATAAATACTCCATTAGGAGCACATTGTAAAGGGTTGGTTGGTCGTTAGATGAATTATTATCAAGTGTAAATAGTTGCTGAATCTGCTGAAGTGCTGTGATGTAATTGAAGAATACTAAGCTGAGAAGAGAAGTGAGAGTTGTAAAGACCTGTTGGACTTGAAG
This sequence comes from Pinus albicaulis, assembly GCA_034641835.2. Classification (NCBI taxonomy): domain Eukaryota; kingdom Viridiplantae; phylum Streptophyta; class Pinopsida; order Pinales; family Pinaceae; genus Pinus; species Pinus albicaulis. The sequence goes on along the minus strand of CM076571.1, from coordinate 766,419,664 downwards.
TATGTAACTGGTTTGAACATCAATAATACAAGCTGATTCATGGGATCCTGGTATATGTTAATGGTGATGTTATTCCTCACTGTATTTGTTTTTTCTTATGTTTCCATGCTGTCCATTTTCTCTGATAAAGAGAAAAAAAGTTAGAGTAGGATTTACTGCAAAGTACCCTATTTCTGTCTAAAAGCTTTATCTCTATGTTTTCTTCTTATAGTTGATTTGGGAATGATTCAATAGAGTATAACCAGTTAAGGAATGTTAGTGAGCCCATGTATTTTTGTGTAAAACTTGAGACATTGTTCTTGAATGATATTTTCATTGCATGCTAAGTAGAGTCTAAACCAGGGAAGTGTATGGCTAGCCCTGTCCTCTGGTCATGTCTTTAACAATTGTTTTGAAAGTTTCCCTTTAGAGTATGCCAAAATCAGGGTAGATTCAAAGTTCTTACTTGATCATAGGTTGCCTTTCGTTTTCTTATATGTTTTCTCCTTTCTGAAAGTAGTCTTTTAGATTACTGGATTGTTGTCTGAAAAGTGTGCTTTAGTAAAAGTTTATCCAAATAAGTCTATGGTTTTCCCTGTCCTTTGGCTTGCTTCAAATAGTTACTTTGAAAGGATTTTCTTGTTTAGTGAAGTTAATATATTCTTAATTGGTTGTTAGCTTTGCTTCTTTCACAACACCTTGATGTTCCATGCCACAAATCAATCTAAAGAGTTCCTTTGATATAGATGACTTGCCCCATGGAAACCCTTGTAGAACTATTGAACAATTAAATCCTTTTGTGACACCATAGCCGAATGGATTGACACTGTCTTTGGCCTATCCTATCAGCTGGAACATTTTTCAACCTGCTCTCACCTTCACCCTTATAGTAACCTTTTACTTTCCTAATGTCCATCTCAACCAATCAATCAATCAAAAAAACAAACAAGTTCCATTGAGCTTCATAACTAACCTAATATCATAAGCAAAGCATAAAGATATATCCTTTGAAAACACTTATATAGAGATATCCCTCTCTAAATCTAGGAAGGCTAGGTACTAGGATTCCAAAGTGGTTCTGATGTGGCCCCTGTAGCATTTATTATTTCCACTTTCATAAATTACAGGGAGCCAACATACTGGCGACCATACTGGGGAGATACTGAGTAATAGAAAAATTCACAAATCAGAAAACCCCATTCTTAAAAATGAATCAAGTGTCTGCCAAGAGTGGTTTCTGATTGTTGATGGTGGAAACCAACCAGACCTTAGCAACAACTAAAAATCCTCCCCCTGGTGACTCCATTGGTTTTCAATAGGCCTGCTGATTTCCCTTGGTTTTCCAAAAAACTCCACTGGGAAACCATTTTATCATAACATCATATAAAATCATTTAAGAGAACTTTGAGGATTATGTTTTCTTTCATAAGATTAGTTGGCCTTTTAAAGACTATCATACTTGGCTGAAATTTTCTCATCGTGGGGTATAAAATCATAACATAGTGGCTTCTAAAAGAATTCATACTAGAGCCTATCCTGACCCAAATCCTCCTGAGATAGTTGGTAATCCAGAAAGCATCCTTAGGAAGTCTCCTAAATCCAAAGCTTCAACTATTATCAGAATAGTTCACAAAACAAACTCTTTTCCTGAAAATCTTTCAGCTCTACAAGATACACAAGTTCACTTATGTTTCATAAAAAATCCTTCAAAAACTAAGTCACTTAGTGGTATAGATAAGATATACTTTGAGCCTCCACATTCACCCCAATCTAGTAGTGAGCATACTGATAGCAGAGAAACCACCCCACCTGATCTGCATTTCATTCATAATTTTGGTTTCTCTCATCCTAGATCTGCTCAACAGTATCTTGCTGGTCCAAGTTCTTCTGTTATCTATACATCCACTATTCAAACTACTCCATTCTGTCCTCCTCCTCCTTTCATGAACCCTCCACCTGTAAACCCCCCCCCTTTTTCCACAACCTCCTATCATGTAAACATGGTATGCTCCTCTAGTCCTTCCTTTACCTTTAGTAAATTTTTCACAGGACTACCAGTCTAAGATTCCATTATATGATGCTAGTAGTTCTACTACTGCTTCACAACATGCGGACAAGATGAATGACTATTTTGATAGAAATGAGATAGATGATGAAATCATTAAACTCAGATTGTTTGCTCAAAGTTTAGGGGGAGAAGAAAGAAAATGGTTTAAAGGCCTAACCCCTAATAGTATCCATGAATTTCAAGATTTCCATCAACTATTTTTAAACAAATGGGAGGTCAAGAAGAATCCTCTCCAGATTCTATCTGAATATGAGAACATTAAAAGAAATGCTGGAGAAGGAGTTCAAGAGTATTGCACTAGATTTAATGGTATGTACAACACCCTACCCATCCATATGAAACCTACACAAGGCCTAGCTCTAATGAAATTCCCCGATGGATTTTATCCTGAAATGGCCTACCAACTTAGATGAAGGGAACCCCTCACATTAGAAGATATGCAAAGAGGGGCAATTAGTGTTGAGGCAAATTTGATTGCCAAAAGAGCTAGAATGAAGACTGAGAAGAGGGTATCATATAGGGATGAAGCTGCACCTTCCACATTTGACTCAAAACTAGAAAGGATGATGGAAAGGATGATGGAGAGGATGAGAATATATGAAAGATCTCAATCTAGAGAAAACCAAACAACTTGTCAAAATAGAAACCAATCCCAGATTCAAAATCAGAACTTTAGGAGAAATCAACCTCGAAACATACAAAGAGATTTTGATCAACAAATCAGGCCCCCTTTTCAAATAAATTATGTTAATGAGGATGAGGAAATAATTGAACAAACTGAGGATGATAACATGAACATGTTGGGATTAAATAACGAGGATTCTGATTTTCTCAATAAAAGAAAACAAGGTCTATATACACCCTATGATGATAGAAGGTTAGAAAATGAATACTACGAACAAGACTTTGAAAATGCCATCATAGGAGCATCCAAACAATATGAATTGAGAAGTAAAAAGAACCAAGAAACTCCCAAAAAGCAAACCTCTGATAATTCTGCCAAAAACAACCCTGTAAATGCTTCCAAAAAGACAACATAAAATCATAAAATAGTGGCTGAAAGTTCTGATAAAAACAAAGAAAGGGACACCCAAAATCCTAGCAAACATAGTGGTAACCCTAGTAGCACTAGCACCTCAACTAATTCTCCTGAAAAAACCATTTTAACTGCTGTAAATAAAAAAAATCAGCAAGCTGATTTTGCTGAGAAGACAGTGACTAAAAAGGCTGAATTAAACACTTCCAAAACCCACACTCCTTTTAGCATAGAGAGTGAAATTGCCAAGATGAAAATCTCTATCCCTCTAACTGAGTTAGTCACTCAAGATGTATATAGAACCCAATTTTTAAAGGCTTTTAACCTAGGGGATCACAGTGACTCTGTTAACTTAAGTGATGATAAAACAGAGCTCCTATTTGGACCAAAGATTGAAGGAAAATTTCAAGAAGGGGCAGTTCCTCATTTTTATGTCAGCCTAAACATCCATGATAATATTTTGCACAATGCAATGCTTGATTCAGGAGCATCACATAACCTCATGCCCAAGGTAATAATGGAAATATTAGGCCTAGAAGTAACCAGACCATATAAAGATTTATACTCCTTTGATTCAAGGAGAGTTAAATGCCTAGTCCTAATAAAGGATCTCCTTGTTAACTTAGCCCAAATTCTAGCCAAAAGCTTAGTGATGGACACTGTAATGGCTGATATAACCCCCAAATATGGCATGGTCCTTTCAATATCATAGGGTGCTAAGTTACAAGGCACTATGCAGATGGATATGACTTATGCCACCATCCATGTCTTCAGTCAACCTAGAAGACTCTATAGGGAAACACACATGAAATATATGGTGAGTAGTCAAGAAATACTAGAAAACTCCCCTCTCTATTCTATACACATGACCTTGACTCATTCATTCTTTACAATGATGAGATTCCTAATGAGAAAGGGTTAGAAAATGAAACATCCACCAACATAGTGGCAGCCATAGAAAAAGAGGAGAACGAGGAGAAATCCATTGAACAGTTTTCTGATTTAGAAAATCACAGCAAACAAATTAAAGGTCTTGAGCATCAAGACAACCATAAACATAGTCCCAATCATGGTAATCAAAGAGAAAATCCTCAACACATTAAAATCCTGAGGAACAAAACATAAACAAACATATTTTATACCCTCAGAAACAACACAGCAGCAGCTGTAATAAACAAGAAAGAGAGGAAATTAATGATAAATCTGAAAACAATCCTCTTTGGAGTATGAGTTTTTATGGGTCTTTCTCTAAATTGGTGCAGGAGCAGGCATATGGGTGCACAACACTAAAAATAATCATGCTAACGATCATTCCTATAGATTAAATTTCCAATGTACAAATAACATAGCAAAGTATGAAGCTCTCCTTTTGGGCCTGCACTTACTGAAAAAATTAGGGGCTGAGAGGATAACAGTTCATGGGGATTCAGAATTAATAATTAAGCAAGTAAATGGGAAATATACTGCCAAACATCCCAGACTAAAAGCCTATAGAGAAGATGTCATGGACCTATTAAAATCATTCGCTGAATTCCAACTCACCTTTGTCCCTAGAAACCAAAAAATCCTTGCCAATGGCTTAGCATTTGCTGCTAGTACCTGTCTAAAACCTTATGAAAGAAAGCAATACACAATCCAAGTCAAATATAGACCAACAGTCCCAGACAATGAGAAATATTGGCAAGTTTTTGAAGGAGATAAACGAATAGAAGACTTGCTACAGTCTAGAAATGAATTTGAAATGCCAAACTCAGATTTAGAGTATGAAGAATACTGTTATGCTGAGGAAAAATCACTTTTTAAAGAAGAAAAAACTCCTGAGATTGCTGATATAAATCTGTTAACCAAATAACCCAAACATAAAATAGAAAACTACACAGATTTAGGAAAAGAAGATCTAGAAATGTTTCAATCTAACAGTGAAAATTTACCAAAAGGACTGGTACCGTTAGAAGAATTGTTTGACTTCAATGATGTTGCAAAAAGGCCAAAAATAGAACCTACTGAAGCTGAAGTAGAAGAGTGAAATATAGGCAGTGAATCAAAGCCCAAAGTGATTAAATTATCCAAGACACTACCATCTCACATTAAATTGAAATACCTTGAGCTTGCATGGAGCTATGAAGATCTAAAGTCATATGATACAGAGATAATCTAGTATAAGATACCCCTCAAAGAAAACTAGGAGCCTTTTAAACAAAAATTGCACATAATCAACCTTGTTCAATTACCTCTAGTAGAAAAAGAAATTAGAAAAATGTATGATGTTGTAATTATCGTCCCTGTGAGATACTCAGAATGGGTATCCAATCTTGTATCTGTTAGGAAGAAAATAGGATAAATAAGGCTTTGTATTGATTTCAGAAACTTCAACAAGGCCTCCTTAAAGGGCAACTATCCCTTTCCCAAAATGGATCATATCTTACAAAGGGTAGTAGGTTCTAGAGGAATTTATTTTCTAGATGGCTTCTCAGGATACAATCAAGTATTGGTACACCCTGATGATCAACTTAAAACAACCTTTACTACACCTTGGGGCACTTTCATGTATGTGAAAATGCCTTTTGGTTTAATGAATGCTGGTGCCACGTTTCAGAGAGCCATGGATATTGCATTCTCAAAAGAAATAGGTCACTTCATTGTGATTTACTTAGATGACATAACAGTCTATTCCAAAACAGATGAAGAGCACCTAATACACCTAAGAAAAGTCTTTGAGAAATGCAGGAAATATGGTTTATCCTTAAACCCAAAGAAAACATTGTTTGGTCTCCAAGAAGGAAAACTTCTTGGCCATATCATATCTGAAGAGGGGACGAAGATAGACCCAAAAAGGATTGAAGGTATTTTGCAAATCAGTCATCCTAGAAACATCAAGGAACTTCAATATTTCATTGGGAAGATTAATTTCTTGAGAAGGTTCATACCTAACTTAGTTGAACTCCTTAGAAACATGACAAATATGCTTAAAAGAGAAGAAGGAGTTAAGTGGACCTTAGAAGCAAACAAATCATTTGAGTTGCTAAAACAAGCACTTACCAAAACACCAGTTCTTATTAGTCCCGATTTTACAAAAGATTTCTTCATTTTTTCATTTGCATCAGAACACACAGTGGCTACTATCCTATTATAGAAAAACATGAAGGGACAAGGGCAGCCTATTGCATTTTTTAGCAAGGCATTAAGAGATGCACCTTTGAAGTATAACATAATGGAAAAACAAGCCTTTGCCTTAGTCAATGCCTTAAAAGACTTCAAAGTTTAAATTTTACACTCACACATCATAGAATTTGTGCTTCATTCCGTGGTAAAAGACATTTTGACACAAGATCTTGATGGAAAAAGAGGAAAGTGGATTGCTGTAATACTAGAATATGACTTAGAAATCAAACCCACTAAGCTCATAAAAGGTCAAGGACTAGCAAAACTTATGGCTGAATCCAACTTTCAGGCTCTTGATATAAACATGTTTAATACATTAGATGAACAGGAGGAGTTGACAACTCCACTGATTGAAGATCATTTTCTGAATTCATCTTGGTGTGCTGATATTTTATATGTATTGCTTAATCTAAATGTCCCTCCTAGTTTTTCTAAAACAGAGGCAAGATTTTTAACGTTAAAGGATGTAAATTACTGCATTTTAGATAAATGTTTATATTGGAAAAATGCTAATGAATTATTTCTTAAATGTTTGCCTGAGAATGATGTAGATAAGATCAAGCATGAGTTTCATGAAGGAGAAGTGGAGGCCACCTCTACTAGAATACTACAGTGAACAAAATCTGCAGCACTGGTTATTATTGGCCCACCCTCTTTTAAGATATCCACGAAATGGTCATTGCCTGTCATAAATGTCAAATCTTTGAAGGAAAAAGAAAATTGCTTCCCTTACCCTTGCATCCAATCATTGTTGAAGCTCCTTTTCAATAATGGGGTCTAGACTTCATTGGGGAAATTCATCCTGCATCATCTACCCAACATAAATGGATCCTCACAGCCACTGATTACTTTACCAAATGGATAGAAGCCATCCCTTCTAGGAATGCCACAGACTCAGTTATCATTTCATTCCTTGAAAATCATATCCTGTCCAGATTTGGCTGTCCTAGGAAAATTATCACAGAAAATGCTGCTGCATTTTGATCCAAAAAGATGGTTGATTTTTGTCACAAATATCAGATTACGTTGGGCCATTCCACAAATTATTACCCTCAAGGTAATGGGCTGACAGAATCCTCAAATAAGAGTTTGGTAAACATTATCAAGAAGTTGCTGGAAAAGAATAAAAAGTCATGGCACAACAAGCTCGTACATGCACTTTGGGCAGACAGATTGACAGTCAAAAATTCAATTGGAATGTCCCCTTATTAGCTAGTTTATGGAGAGGACGCAATATTTCCAACCAGTCTAGGAGTGCCAGTCACAAAGTTAATCCAAGAAGTGCAGTCTGAAGAAAATGATATGACAAGAAGAATAAACCAAATTGTACATTTACAGCAAACCAGAGAGGAAGTATACAACAGAGCTCAGCAAGTACAAGAAAATATCAAGAAATCGTTTGATAAAGAACAAAAGCAAGTGATTTTAAAATTGGTGACAAAGTTTTGAAATGGGATTCTAGGAAAGAAGATAAGGGAAAACATGGAAAGTTTGAAAATTTATGGAAGGGCCCTTATCTTATTCAGTCTGCTATTGGTAATAATGCATTCTTTCTTCAAGAAATGGATGGATCTAAACTTTTTGGAGGTCCTGTCAATGGCAGGATGCTCAAGCATTACTTTTGTTAATTTCATGTTCAAAGCTTTGATTCATTGTAAATAACATTTTTCTTAAGAGGAAAAGAAAAATACAAAAAAAAAGAGAAAAGAGAAAAAGAGGGTAGATAAAAAGAAAAAGGTATAGCCCCATACCAGAAAAGAGAAAAATCTGAAAGTGTGCAAGCCAAAATGCCACTACTTGAAAATAAATTGTTATTTAGTCATACAGACTAATCATGACTAAGTAAATTTAAATTTTGTGCTGATAGGTTAGTGAAAACAGATTTTCCAAACTATGTAATCTTGGCTTATCAGTAGAATAGATTAGGATAGAAGAAAAAATGGTTCAAACATGTTCAAAATCTGAACCAAGAAAAGAAAAGAGAAATGGCTCCAAAAGATCAAAACTTGAGCCAAAAAGGGAAAGAAGGATGCTTAGAAAATTTCAGATCTTGAAGCCTTCAAAGTTTTTTTTTAAATTTTCTGCAAATAAAGTCTATGTGAAACTTTTACATACAACCATATACACCATAGCATATCAGATAGTTCAATCCTAATTTGAATATGTTTTAAATTTCTGTTTTTAGAATATAGAGAATGCAGATTTGTCAAAATAGCTTAATCTTGACAGATAGTAGATTAGGTAGAGAATTTATGAGTTCAATTGTTTAATCTAAACTCATGGAAGAAATAAGGGTAGAAATAGAGCAGTTTACTTCTTTCAAATAAAAGAATAAAATGATGTTCAAAAGGTTTGCAAGTCTAAGTGCACCCACAGAGGAAAAAATGTTAGGGCAAGTAGGCTGTGTAGGTAGAATGTGTGGGATAAAGTCATTTGGTTAATATGAGTACTGATCATCTTTTTAAGGAGCATAATCAAAGAATAATGAGGACTGTCAATGGATAAGGCACTGGTCTACTTTCCAGATAGTTATCTCTGAGGTTTTGGACACCTAGAAAGACAGCTTCCCTTCCCAAGTGGAGCCACTGTTAGCCATCAATAAAATTTTGTCATAACTAATGATGGCTAAAACAAGTCTATTAGCCTTCAAGAAATAAATTTAAAGGAAATCTGTGAGTTCTTGAAGTCTTGTTGAGCCTCCTATTTAGAATATCCTTTTCACCATTGTCTACACCCAAAATTTCCTCGAAGAAGCCCTGCTGGTATATAAAGAACTGTTTCAAAGCCTCCTTTTCCTTCATTCCACCCATTTTACCATTTTACCTAAAAAAAGGCCACTTTCCTCCTTCTAATCCATTTTCTCCTTTTCATTATATTTCATTTCCTCAAAAAATCCCTTTAAACCTTGTAAAATCCCTCTTATAAGGTTTAAAACCCCTTCTTTATACCTATCAGAACTCCTCAAAAAGGTTAAAAACCTCATTTTTTGGCCTTTTCTGCTCATTTTTAGCATAAGGCTTTAAGCACCTTTTGGATTAAACCCCTTGCCCTTCATTCGTCATAAGACCGAGGCCCGATACCATCGAATAAAAGTCTTAAGCCCCCATCGGCCATCGGACTTCGGCGATTCCCATTTCCTCATTCCCAAACCCTTTTCACCGCCGATATGCATCCTCCCCAATACAATCCTCACCGTCCAATTAACCTAGATGTACAACGCAGGTTCACTGAGAATGGAACCCAACCGAAAACCTTTCCATTCCCCGTATAGTTGATCTCAGTTGTCTCTCTTCTCCATATTCGACGGCCATCGACTCTTCTCCATTTCCCCTACCCCTCATCCACTTTATCCCCCTGGAACAGATTTGGACCATTGAACTAATCAGATGCAACGGCTCCTGCTAAACCATACCTTATCACCCTCCGGTCTAAACTTCCACTCTGCGACAGAATTGCTAACGTTACCATCAGGCCCCATCGTTTTTCACCCGTGCATCTATTCAACCATCGCGCACAATTATAACCGTTGATCTGGATTGCCCAGATCTAACGGCTCTAGCTTCGTTTCGCGCCCTTCCTCACCAAACCTCTTGATCATGTTATTTTCACGTGAAAAAAGGTGGTTTTTAATGGACATGCGGTAGCTTCCAACGCGTATCGTGTCCACCCTGCGCAAAACCACAAACTGCTCTGACCCCACGCAAAAATCGCCTCCGGTTTTCTGCGAAACAACCTATCATTATTTCACGCCATAATTTGAATTAAACCCTGGTTCTGCCTTCTGACAAGGGTTTTCCACCTTCGCTGCATTCATCCTCCTCTACATTACTTTTCCACCACCCCGAGCCTCCGTGAAGCAGTTTAACCAAGTAAATGCAGGTTTTTATGATAGGTTTGTTGTTCTGTGCATGTTTAATGGTGTTTAAGATATTAAAGTCATCCCAAATTCAAGAAAAGTGACAAAGAGGCCGAGGATGATGATCCTCAAAGCCTGATTCAATGCAAGAAAGGGACATAAAGGGTTAAAATTCCAGATTTTCACCAGTGCGTCATGAACACTGGTCATTCAATAAAATCCTCCAGTCCACCATTGCCACCTGTACACCAAGATAGTGAAGAGTATCAGAAGATAAAGTTTAAAGGATTAAAGCCTAAAGCCTGAAGATTTTAAGGCTTAATCCGAAGATTAAAGGTTAAAGATGTAGTTGGAGACAAATTTATTAAAGCTAAATCAGTCAGCACAGTGAATAAAGCAGAAAGATGGTTAGAGAGGCTTTAAAGCACAACCAAAGCCAAAATAAATGTTTAAAGTGACAAAGCAAGACAGAACCATGAAATATTAGTTCAGAATTCTAGATCATTGAAGTACTTATTCCTCTAAAGACTAAAAATGCCACCTACAAGCTTATTTACCTCAAAAACATACAAATTGAATGCACAGTCATAGATATTTTACATAGACAGCTTAGAAGTTATTTCCAACCTACCAAACATGCCTAAAAGTCAAAAAAGGTGACTAAGTAGCTCAGAAGTTGATAAAACATTCGTTTAACAGAGTTAAAACATCTAATATTCTTTATCTTGGGTTATGTAAATTCCCTAGGGTCAAGAAGCATTTACTCTGTCTTAAATGAACAAGTTAGAACCATTTCTTTCACTCCACCTCCTCATTCATCTATAAATACTCCATTAGGAGCACATTGTAAAGGGTTGGTTGGTCATTAGATGAATTATTATCAAGTGTAAATAGTTGTTGAAGCTGCTGAAGTGTTGTGATGTAATTGAAGAATGCTAGGCTGAGAAGAGAAGTTAGAGCTGTAAAGACCTGTTGGAATTGAAGTATGTAACTGGTTTGAACATCAATAGTACAAGCTAATTCATGGGATCCCGATCTATGTTAATGGTGATGTTATTCCTCACTGTATTTGTTTTTTCTTATGTTTCCATGCTGTCCATTTTCTCTGACAAAGAACAGAAACTTTAGAGTAGGATTTACTGCAAAGTACCCTATTTCTGTCTGAAAGCTTTATCTCTATGTTTTCTTCTTATAGTTGATTTGGGAATGATTCAATAGAGTGTAACCAGTCAAGGAATGTTGGTGAGCCCATGTCTTGCTATGTAAAACTTAAGACATTGTTCTTGAATGATATTTTCATTGCATGCTAAGTAGAGTCTAAACCAGGGAAGTCTATGGCTAGCCCTGTCCTCTAGTCATGTATTTAACAGTTGTTTTGAAATTTTCCCTTTAAAGTATGCTAAAAGAAGGGTAGATTCAAATTTCTTACCTGATCTTAGGCTGCCTTTTGTTTTCTTATATGTTTTCTCCTTTCTGAAAGTAGTCTTTTAGATTACTGGATTGTTGCTTGAAAAGTGTGCTTTAGTAAAAGTTTGTCCAAAGAAGTCTATTGTTTGCCCTTTCCTTTGGCTTGCTTCAAATAGTTACTTTGAAAGGCGTTTCTTGTTTAGTGAAGTTAATGGATTCTTAATTGGTTGTTAGCTTTGCTTCTTTCACAACACCCTGATGTTCCTTGCCACAAATCAATCTAAGGAGATACTTTGATATAGTTGACTTGCCCCATGGAAACCCTTCTAGAACTGTTGAACAATTAAATCCTTTTGTGACTCTGTAGCCCAATGGATTAACATTTTCTTTGGCCTATCCTATCAGCTGGAACATTTTTCAACCTGCTCTCACCTTCACCCTTCTAGTAACCTTTTCCTTTCCTAATGTCCATCCCAACCAATCAATCAAAAAAACAAACAAACAAGTTCCATTGAGCTTCATAACTAGCCTAATATCATAAACAAAGCATAAAGATATATCCTTTGAAAACACTTATATAGAGAGATCCCTCTCCGAATCCAGGAAGGCTAGGTCCTAGGATTCCAAAGTGTTTCTGATGTGGCCCCTGTAGCATTTATTCTTGCCACTCGCATAAATTACAGGGAGCCAACAAGATCAATAGCCATGTAGGTGAAACAATAGCAGGAAAAAAATATATAGTTAGATAATGAAGTAAATTATTATTGAACCTATAAGTGTGATCTCATTAGTATCATCAATTATTCTTTCAAAATTCAAGATAATTTAAACTTTATTCATAGAAACAATTATGAGAAAGTACGTATATTTTTGAAGAAAATTGATACCATGATAGATATTTAGAAGCACATCCTAGTGTAAATATGTCATGAGAACTTGTGTACTACAATTTTATTCTATGGAGAGATGGAAATAATATATACAAATATTTTCAGTGTAGGTGCCATACATAACTAAAGATGGGATTATTGGTCATGGTTATTGTTCAGATTGTTGAACTAATTTACCACATGATAGGCCTAGGAATACATGGATATATAGATTGGTGGAGCTATCGAGATGCGGCATATCATGGAGAAAGTTGTTTCTAAATGAAAATTTAATTCTATTTGGTCCAATGATTATTTATTTCTATATAATCAAGTCCCAAAGGCACTAAAAGGGACCAGTTGTTGTAAGAGGCATGATTTACATTCTATTTATGTGGTCACGAGTAATGAATTGAAATAATAAAATTGATTAGTCTACTTTGACAAGTTGCAAGTATATGTTGGCATAATAGCACTAAAGTTTGCATACATTTTTTCAAATGTCAAATATTTGGGATATATAAAAATAGTATGAGGGATGGAAGTGTATGTAAATGAGGTTATCATAAGAAGCATTTAGGGCTCTTTATTAGTCTAACTTGAGATATGGATGAAAAAAAACCTACTATTGCTTCCACAAAATTAATTTTCTTAAGATATATGAAGAACCAAAAGAGAATAAGGATGGATTCAAGAGGGAAAATTTCCCAACCCCTTGGGATGAGGTATTATATGATTTTATAAAATAAATACCTTTTGAAGGGAGAATAAGTATGCCATATGCGTACCATTTTATATTTTTGAACTAACTTAGGAATATGTTTCAATAGGGACTTGGAGAAAACCTCAACATCCCCTAATTGCTGCATAATATTTGAGGGAGATGAGTTCCATGGTCAAGAAGGATAAAGAAGAAGAATTTTCCCACCATGGCTTCATTAAACTTGTAGTTTGTGATGCTATATAGTGGCAAGTTATCAAAGTATAATGGGAGGTTTTTGTGAGCATGTATAGGGAGTAATTTGTGGCCTCTTAGTAGAGTTTCAAGGAACCCAAATCATAGAGGGATACATAGGGAAGAAGGAAGTTTGGGAGGGAAGAATACTTAAGAAGAAAAAAATCTGAAAAATCGGTAAAGGTAGAAGTAGGATATAAATAATTACTCACCACATTAACAAATATGTGGACCATATATAATATCCCTTGAGGATAAAGGAAAAATGCCAACTATAGGGAAGGATGGACATACATTTATAAGGGAATGAACAAGGTCTTAGACAACCCCAAAAATTATTAGACATATCTCTACCACCAAAGAGACTTGGAGTGCATTCATAGCCCTACCAAGGGCCATTAGATACATACAAAGTGGAGAAGGTAATAAATCTATTCATAGATTAGCTATGTATCTCATCTTAAATATTGAATGTGAGGAAAAAAATATTGAATCTTTAATTGGAATATCCTAACAAAGGAAAAGAGAATCAAGGTGGGAAAACTTGGAGGAAAGTAATACAGATGACTTAGAATGAAAACCTAATAATCTGAAAGAAAAATTCCAAATAATGAAAATGAAGAATTGTTTTAGCAAAAGGAAACTTGAGGATAGGAATAAGTGTTTGAAGGAATATCTAGCCAAAAAAATAAAAAAATTCTAGCCAAACTAGGAAATTGGAAATAATTAAATCATATATCTCTAATATGGTATATATTCATAATAAATGGTAATCCATAGGTACTTTATTAGTATTCATATCCTTTTCATCAAGAAACAATGGGATACGTTTCATATAGGTAGGCTAATAAAGAAAACTCCCTTTAGGGCGGACATACAGAAGAATTTTGTTGACACATGCTAGGAGAGAAATGAAGAATAAAGGGCACAACTATGTGAGTTTTATTTGCAAAATTTTACCTTTTCTTACCCCTGCAATTGGACCTCCAACCCATATGTGGGGGGATTTTAACTAAGGGTGTTTTGTTACTTGATTCACCATGAGGAAGTGAGGGTAGATAAAATAAAACAATATAGAGAATAAATGTTAGGTAAATACATATGAACAAAAATAAAGGCTATCAAGCCTAAACAACTCATTAGCAATCATATGACCCTCACACCTAATCTAGAGCGTATTCCTATCCTAAAGGAAAAGTAGAGATGGGAATTGTCTATTTTGAGGATGCAATTATAATGCAAGGAAAGATGAGCTCAAGCGTATGAGCTCAAGCATTCCCAAGAAGGTGGAATGCATGCCACATGACCTCTAGAGTGTTAAACCTCATTCCCCTAGTAACTTGCAAGCTTCCATATTTAGGGACAAATTATGCAGGAAGTCATTGAGGAGGTTACTTTCAATTAGATTGGGATTAGGATAAACCTACTTTTTTTTCCATACCCTACACTAATAATAGTATTAGGTGAGGATAAAGAGAGGGAACAATGGAATAAAGTGAATAGAGATTCTCGATACCATGGAAAATGTGTGATTACCTAATTCGTGGTGTATGATTTTAAGCAGGCTTGTAGAGATCAACAATACTGAATGAAGAAGAGAATTAGTAACAATAGCTACATCATCATTTTCTTTTACACAAGTTTGTGAAAAATATTAAGTTGGGGGGTTGTTATGGGCCTCCCAATGGTTATATAATGCTGCCCATTTTGTGAAATATATTTATCACCTCTCTACCCTATGAGACTTGTCTTAATCATGGTTAATACAATTATGTTTAGTTTCCAGTAATTCATTGCTAATGAGTTTATTTGGTTGATTGATTATTTGTTGTTTCCTAGGATAGTTATGATTTTGATGTTTCATGTAGGTATAAGGCTACACTAACCTATGGAACAAATAAGTTGAAGTTAAAGGAGGACTTTCACCAAGATTACATGAGATAAAAAGGGCCATCATGTCCCCTCATCAACGTCCAAGCCTTGCTAAAACTTCAATCACATAAGAAACCAAATCAAACTTCATATCCTTCAAATTTCCAATTAATAATGAATAATCATAGTTATATATTTGAGCCATGTAATAACATATGCCCCTAATTATAGGGATACTAGGGACATGAGCCCTTTAATCAAGGATTGGTTGAAGGGATGATTGATGTAATTCCATTTCATAAATAAGATCTACGACCTTACCAGTTAGCCCTGGGAAGTACTATCATTTCTTAAGAGTAAATGTGAACTATTATAGAGTAGAGGAATTTTAACTCTTTAAAGGTGTATTTTTGTTATGGATTAATGTTGTATTGTAGAACACTTAGCCCTAGATTTCCTATTTTGGGTAGTTTTTTTGGGTTCCTTGTAGAATCCTTAAGTAGGTCCCATTCAAAGTTAAACTAGAAACATTTATATTTCCATTATATTCCTTTCCTTTCAAGTATATTTAGTCCATATTATTTTGTTTCATATTATACACCATTATTAATCTTTATTTCAAGTAGAAAATTCTAACATGTCACTTCAAGTAAACTTCCAACATTGATAAAGACACATTGAAATACCATGAGTGGATATAAGGGAAAAAACATAATAATATAATTTGAAATAAAAAAATTACAATATGATAATCTATATATGATATACTCCATTTAAAATTTCATCTCCAAACCATATATTACGATAATGATATAATAAAAATCCATTACTACCAAAAACATCTTTATAATATATGTATAATATTTCATCAAAACTTGGTGGAAGTGAGGGTTGATCTCAAAATAACTAGTTAAGAAACTTATATGTAAAATTTCAAACAACAAATTAACAAGGGAGGTTGCATGGTAGCTAGTCCCTACCTTGAGTGAGGCTAAGGAATATTTAGTTGCATGTGCATTAATAGTTACATAATTAGAAGTGGGTTTGATTCAGATGTATTTGTGGAGACTACCCTTATAGACATGTATGCTAAATGCAGGAGTATTGAAAATTCTTGGAAAATATTTGAAAAAATGTCAACAAGAGATATAGTGTCATGGAGTGTAGGCATTAAAACTCTTCAATCATATGCAAGTAGCAGATGTGAAACTCAATCTTGTGACTCTTGTCAATGTTATCACTGCATGTGCCCATTTAGTATCTCTACAAGTAGTCAAGTAATTTCATACATACATCCTTAGAAAGGGATTTGAATTAGAACTTTACGTGAAGAATGCACTGATAACCATGTATTCCAAGTGTGGCAGACTAGAGCTTGCATGCCATTTGTTTGAAAAAATTCTTGAAAGAGACATTGTATCGTACAAATCAATGATTGCTAGATATGGAATGCATGGGAAGGCTAGGAATGCCCTTACACATTTCTCCCAAATGCAACAGGTTGGCATAAAGCTAGAACATATCGCCTTTGTTGGTCTTTTGTCAGCTTGCAGTCATGTTGGCCTGGTGAATCAAGGCTGACAATATTTTGATTGTATGAGTCATGATCATCACATCACTCCACTAATGTTGCATTATGCATGCATGGTTGACCTTCTTGTTCATGCCAAGTATCTAGATGAGGCACGTGACTTCATCCAAAATATTTCATTAGAACCTGATGCTAGTGTGTGGTAGGCCTTTCTTGGTGCTTTCATAATCCACCAAAATATTCAACTTGCAGAGTGTGTATCTAAACGCCTTATTGAACTAGAGTCAAATCATGCTGGAACTTTTGTACTACTATCGAAAATATATGCAACAAATGTAATATGGGACAATGTAGTGAAGATGAGAACAATGCTTAAAGACAAGGGTTTGATAAAAAGTCCAGGATGCAGCTGGGTTGAAAATAAGAACAAGTTTCATGTATTTATGGTAGGATATTGATCAAACCCACAGTCACAAAAGATCTATGCTCTTCTTGAGTGCCTGTGTCAGTGGATGGAGGAGGCAGGGCATGTGCCTGAAATATGATTTATTTTACATGATGTGGAAGAGTAAGAGAAGTAATACATTCCTTCCACTCATAGTGAGAAGTTGGCCATTGATTTTTCTCTTATTATCACATACCCTAGGACATCTATCCACATCACCAAAAATATCAGTGTCTATGGTGATTTCCACAATGCCACTAAGTTAATCTCTAAGATTTCTAAATGAGAAATAATTGTATGGGATAAAAGACATTTTCATCATTTTAAGAATGTAATATGTTCCTATGGGTATTACTGGTGATGTTAATTAGGACAACAAATAGAATATTTTATAGCTACAAACTGTTGCAGATTAGTATGCTCAATGTTACACCATTTTTTGGTCATCTAACCTATTATGATTAGATGAACCCAAATACACCATGTAAGACCAATTTTACCCTAAGTAAAATTGCTTTCACTATGTGAAATAACTTAGTAAAACACCTTTATTAAGTTGTTTATGGTCTAAACAGGAAACCCCAAAAGGAAATAATAAACAAATCCATATTTGTTTATATTTCCTCAAGGAATAATTAGTTAAACATCAATTTAATTATTATTCCTGGTCATATTTAACCCAAAACAAGGAAATCAATTAAATAAATCCATATTTATTTGATTATTTCCTAGGAATAAGTTATTTAATCCTTATTTAAATAATATTCCTAGTTAAATTTGACTAAATCATTTATAAATAATTCAATAAATCATTATTTATTTAATTATATTTCCACATTTCCCTTAAATAATAAAAAAATCATTTATTTATTTAATTGACCCAAGTCAAAAATCCTTTTCCCTCAAACAAATATAATAAAATATTCCTAAAAGGTGGTTCTAGAATTTGATCAATAATATTTTATTCATGCACCAAAGTTCTAGACCACCCTAATATTTTGTTATAAATAGAAGGGTTTTCCCATTCATTTGTCACCTTTTCATTTCATTAGATCACTCTGGAGCTATACTCTTGGTCTGACTCTGAGCCATCATCATTGTCACATTCTTCATCATTTGCTTTGTGAGCTCCCTTTGAGTTCATTGTTTGTCTGGGTTTTCTACACCAACAAGAGAGAGAAATTTTAGATCTGAAATGCTAAGGACTTTCAAGAACCCATCCCATTGAGGAGAATTGGAAACACCTTTTTTGTTTTCCTCTCAGGTGCCCCTTTAATATAAAAAATTCTTTCAAATATATTGTTCTTGTCTTGTCTATTGGATGCATGGAGCAACATTTCATTTTTACTGCTTAATGTCTTTTATGCATAGATCTGGATTTGTGCAACTTTATTTGGATCAACTAATTGCATATCTAAAGATATTGGTAGCCATAATTGATGTTAGGGCTATTTGTTATGCGTAGCTAAAGTGGTATTTTTCAAAGAAAGATTCATACTAACACTCTAAAAAATGAGGCTTCAAGCTAAACCTAGAGTCTGGGCCCCCTTCCAGTAGAATGGTTACAGGAGTACAATTCTTAGATGGCTCAAGATAGAGTTTGTGGTTTTGAATGATGTGTTTTTTTAATAGCGAGATCCCTATTTTTGAATTTTTTTGAGTGAAAGAGAGCTTTACTCAGATGATGGGGTTTCCGTTATTTCAATTGATTTTGATTCCGTTTCACATTTTATTTCCTAAAAGTTTCAATAGGTTTTATTATGTGTATGGTTTTTTTTCGCATCCAAAGATTGAAGACTTGCCTTGCAAAATTCCCAAATATGGTGATTTGGCCCAGAGATGATTCTACCACCGCAAAAGGGAAAGAGAGCTATATGTGGTGGTTGTAAAATATATAAGTATCAATATAACTTTGTGAATTAAATAGGAAATGTTGTTTAAAAAAAAAATTATGTGGAATTTATTGTTGGTTGAAAGCTCTTGATTGAATTACAAATTCTTAGGAACAATGTGAAAGGACTTAACTTGCTTTCAGATATGATAAGTTATTGTATCTAGGCATTGTGAGTGTATCTAAATTGAAATTGTGAATCCTTGGATCATATGTTGTTGTGAATAATGTCAGAGTAACGGACTCTGACTGTAGGTTGTTAAAAAACATGGAAGTTCAGGAGGTTCGGTTAGCTCTTGGGTCGAGCTAGATTGATAACAGCGCAAAATAACCCTTTTCTCTATAGTGTAAATAAGAAATAAATAATTATAACAGTAAACTAAAATTGTGTCAAGCACGTTTACATAACACTAATGAAAATGGCTAAGAGTTGTATTTTTTTGAATAATTCTAGAAACTATAAAAGTAAGATTTTTTCTTTACTAACCCTTCGAGAGGTATTTGGGTTAGTCTTCCTACTAGAATAGTCCCTCGACCCCCTCTAAATGTAGTTTTAATCAAGGATAACTTTGGA
Source organism: Pinus albicaulis (assembly GCA_034641835.2). Lineage (NCBI taxonomy): Eukaryota > Viridiplantae > Streptophyta > Pinopsida > Pinales > Pinaceae > Pinus > Pinus albicaulis. The sequence goes on along the minus strand of CM076571.1, from coordinate 766,400,019 downwards.
TAATGCAACCTTAACATTGTAAGCTACACCTATAAACATTGACTAGAAATACACATAATATCATAGAAACAATAAAGTAATATGAAAAACATTTCTATTTATAACCAGCCTAACTAGAACTACTCTATTTTCCACAAGGCTTGTATACTCATCACATTCAACTTCATCATGTACATGTTAAGAAAGAAAATCGAATAGTTATTTTCTCAATTGAGAGTCTCTAAACAATAATGATTATGAGAAAGCCAGAACACATTTGCAAGTAGGCATCATACTAAAGAGGTGTAATACCAACACTAGAAATATATATAAATTTTTCAATATAAATGACGACACTAGGACATCCATTTTGAGTTTGAAAATATTTAATATAGTCTTAAAGTATTTTCAAAGGGATATGTCCTATGTATTCCACAGGAAATATAATTAAGTTACTACATTAACCTCAAAACTCTAGGTCGCAGTTAGTGAGTAGCATTTAAAATGAAACATAATATGCTTGACCACATGACCACTATAAAATTTCTCTATCAGGGTTTTCCATTATAAGCCCTCAGATTCAAGAATTACAGTGACAGTGAAAGTGGGGAACATGATTTCTGATAGAAATTAAAGAAGCATAATGCACTTGGAAGAAAACAAAAAGGGCATCAAACTCAAAACTGCATCTCTCATTTTTTGATGGGTAAAACTAAAATGCTAAATTGAAGAACAAGAGATTACCTAAACATAACATGTACAACTATCCATAAGTGTGTGCCTCCTGAAATTTCCATTCAGAAACCATTAGAGTGGAAATTTAACCTAAACATTGGATACATAAATACGAAAAAAACTAGAGTTTACCTTACTTGCAACCAACATGCCGAATACCAGAACATTTCTCGATGTAATGAACTGATTAGAAGAAGGGATCCGAAGGGAAATATACTCAGTTCTTGTTATCTAACAATTTGGCTTCAAGGAATTCCTTAGAGGCTAAAATATAATTGGATTTAATTAGACCAAACTAAACTGGAAATAAGAGGTAAACCCTAACATAATAACAAGAAAAAAAAAGGGGTTGTGGAGAGAGGCAATACCTCGCACGTATGGTTGCAAAGGGGAAATAATTCAAACAAAAGTCATCTATTTTCCTCCAGCTGTTGCATAGCCTCTCATAGTAGAGAGTGCCACAAGATTGAGTTTCACACAACTCAAAGGAGAGGGTATTTATCATAACCAAAATCCTTTTGATTTCAACCACCAAGGTTTTTGTGGTATAGTTTTATACTATAAAAATAATCTACAACATCTATAAGATGATGAAAATACTTCATAGCCCAGAATAGTGGTATGCCTAAAATTATAGTGTATCCTATAATAGTAATAGTAACAGTACCAGAATAGTCCCGAGGTAAAGGTCCAATCACGGAACAAAATCACCTATGACATGAATGGAAATGGAAATGGCTCATGGCTGGTAATCAATCCATGGATAGAAACCAATGGCTGTATGGATTCCTTGAAATGTGATGAAATTTATTAGGGTGCGTTAAGCAATCTTGACCAAAGGGATACCCCCAAACCCAATAAGTAACTAAATCACATTTATTTCTAGCGAACTGCGATGTCGATGGTTTTATCGAGAGGATTTGAGAACTTCTGGTAATACAAGTGCGATCATTGGTGCGATGTCGACGATGTCGGAGCTCATGTCTGAGATGTTCAGAGTATGAAAACCAAAAAAATTCGTGGGAGTAGAATCTCCTTCAGTCCATGAGGAAATTTTGTTTGAGCCTGAAATATGAAATCAGGAAAATCCTGCAAAAGTTACTTAAACCTAAAATAAAAAATTAGAAAAATCTTGTAATTAAAATATTGAATAGAAAAAAAACTGTATTTATTGAATAGAATACACTTACAGTTCAACAGAAGACAAATACAGTTCATCAATATTGAACAAAACACAAGTAGAATTCATCAATTTCAACCATGACTAAATGTTGAAACTTAAGATAGACTTCAGTAGGCACTTGAATTGTGGGCAGTCCATACAATAGACTATTGAAAAAGAGGTAGAACATTTAAATATAGGAAAAAATAAATACCAAACTTCATTCTTCTTCCCAGAATCTTCACAATTCTCGGCATGAGCCACTCAAGAACCCTCGGTAGCTTTTGAAAAAACCTGATTTCCTGTAGAATGTATAATATCAACATGTATTGCTCGATATGAAAAAGGTATCAATGATAAAAAGAGGTTAGTATTGTTAATCTAGTCTTGCACACAAGTTTTTCATATCAAGGCCAACATGAAAAATATCAGCTTTGTATTAATAATCTGTGGTTGACTCATAAAATAAATAACACCTTGAATGCATTTTCTACTTCAATTGAATAAAAAAGTACCTCTATTGTTGTCTCTGAATACAAAAGTACCTCTATTGTTGTCTCTCAAATTAATTTTCCTGCATTCATCACTGAAACCATAAATGGTGAATTCACAATAGAATCTGCAGTCTAAGAACAAATGAAAATTAGAATATGACTAATAAACACTGTAAATTTACATTCATATGTACATGGTGGTAAAGATAAGTGATAATATTTAAAATTATATAAATAAAATATTAAATAAAATAATATGACAATTATAATAAATATATAATGTTCCTGCACCTGGACCTCATGCTGCCGCATGAATGCCAAGTGTTACCTAACATCTCAAACATGTAACATGTAAGGTCAAGTAAACCAGTAAACCATCATGTAAACCAGTAAACCATCTTCCAAGGTCATTTCCTAGGCTCATTTACTTGTGTCTGGGGTTTCTACCTTCCTTCCTAATACTGAATGATATAGAGATTTTGAATGCTCCTACTTGAATACTCGTACCTGAGTTACCTGAATGGTCCTACTTGAGTTTCACTACACTGTTAGTCGGATCTGAAGAATATGCTACTGCCATTTCTAGGTAAGCTGCATCACCAGGGAGTGAATCACTTGCATCATCAAAATGGCTATGAATTAAGCGCTTAAACTGGAGCTTCCATAAACTGGATCTCGCTTTGGAACGAACACTACCAATAGTAATATAAGCAAAGGTGGTAGCGGGAGTAGCAGGAAAGGTGGCTAGTTATCCAGATGCCTTTTAACCTTAGCTTACTCACCAGAATTTGAGTCAGCAGTTGACCCAACATCCTTGTAATCAAAACAAGAGCCAAATCCTGAAGCCACTGATTTATAAGTAGCGGACCTCGCAGCGTTGAGCTATATATAAGTTAGTAGGAGCACTACCAAGTAATGGTAAATGGTATGAAATTAGCTACTTATTAATCTATTGGTTGGGATGCTTCCTATGGAAAAGCAAACTGTGAGAAAGACAACACCATACAAGGTAGCATAGATTAGTAGGGCAAGAGGATCCTATTGTAGCCGCTACAACACCACCCAAAATTTTGGGTATATTCAAAATTTCGGTTCCCCCTTCGCTTGCTCAACCCATTAACGTTTTTCACTCGGCCTTCAGTCAGTAATATCCCCATGACCTATTTCTGCCCAGGCCTGTCACCTCACCCACTTGTCTTACTGTCTCTCGACTGTGCTAGGGTATATAAGTTTTAAGTTGTTTTCCAAAATTAGAGATGCACAAGCAATTGAAATAAGTTACAATATCTTAGGTTGGATATTTCAGTGTCGCTACTCCTCGAATGAACTATTTTTCCTAGTAACTTGTTTTCTCATTATTACCAAGAGATAACTCATTCTCATATTATTCCTTTCAGGAAATTGGTCAAATATGCTACCAGTACACATTGAACAACGTATCTATTTCATTAAGAGTCCATTGGCATGACACCATTAAAATACTCTATAAGCTGAGGTTCCAACCATCCATGTGGAAGCTATTGGTTTGCACGAAGAGCCAGGGTTTTACCAAAAAAAAAAGGGACCCTTTCAAAGTTAGGTGGATACTCATGAATCCCCAAGAGCATCACTTTAAGCTTAAAGGCACCTGGTCACTTACAGAAGACTGATATGCAGGAAAAAGGCATCCTGCTCTAAAAACTAGAGATCATCGAAAGAGGAATGCAGAAGGGATAAAAATCAAAGTCGCAATTCACAATGACTCCAGGTCACAGGTTCCAAATGAATCAAGGTCAGAGGTCGCAGATGACTCCAGGTCACAGGTCACAAAAGATGCATAGGGCGCAAAGTTGAAAAGTATCCTAGGTCACAAAGTCACATAGGTCACGAGGTCGCAAGGTCGCAAAGTAGCATAGGTCGCAAGGTCACAAAGTCACATAGGTCGCAAAGTCGCATAGGTCGCAAGGTCGCAAGGTTGCATAGGTCGCAAAGTTGCAAAGTCTCGTAGGTCGCAAAGTCGCATAGGTCGCAAAGTCAAAAATTTGCACAAGTCACAAGGTTGAAAAGTCACATAGGTCGCAAGGTTGCATAGGTCACAAAGCCACATAGGTTGCAAGGTCGAAAAGTCGCAAAGTCGCATAAGTCACAAGGTTTCAAAGTCACATAGGTCGCAAGGTCACATAGGTCTCAAAGTCGCATAGGTCGCAAGTTCGCATAGGTCACAAAGTCACATAGGTCACAAGATCGCAATGTCACAACGTCGCATAGGTCGCAAGCTCGCAAAGTCGCATAGGTCGCAAATTCACATAGGTCGCAAGGTCGAAAAGTTGCATAAGTCACAAGGTTTCAAAGTCACATAGGTCGCAAAGTCACATAGCTCACAAGGTCTCAAGGTCACAAAGTCACATAAGTCACAAGGTTTTAAAGTCACATAGGTCGTAAGGTTGCAAGGTCGCATAGGTCGCAAAGTCACATAGGTCATAAGGTCACAAAGTCACAAAGTCACATAAGTCACAAGGTTGCAAAGTCACATAGGTTGCAAGGTCGCAAGGTTGCATAGGTCGCAAGGTCGCAAGGTCACATAGGTCGCATAGGTCACAAGGTCGAATAGGTTGCAAGGTCGCAAGGTTGCAAAGTCACATAGGTCACAAAGTCACATAGGTCGCAAGGTCACAAAGTCGCATAGGTTGCAAAGTCACATAGGTGACAAGGTTGCAAGGTCACAAAGTTGCATAAGTCACAAGGTCGCAAAGTCACATAGGTCGCAAGGTCACATAGGTCGCAAAGTTTCAAAGTCTCATAGGTCGCAAGGTCACATAGGTCGCAAAGTTGCAAAGTCTCATAGGTTTCAAAGTCGCATAGGTCGCAAGGTCACAAGGTCGCAAAGTCATATAAGTCGCAAGGTTGCCAAGTCACATAGGTGGCAAGGTGGAAAGGTCACAAAGTCGCATAGGTAGCAAGGTCACAAAATCGCATAGGTCACAAGGTTGCATAGGTCGAAAAGTCACATAGGTTGCAAGCTCTCAAGGTCGCAAAGTCCCATATGTCACAAGGTTGCAAGGTCATAAGGTCGCATAGGTTGCAAGGTCGCAAAGTCGCATAGGTCACAAATTCACATAGGTAGCAAGGTTGCAAGGTCGCAAAGTTGCATAAGTCACAAGGTTTCAAAGTCACATAGGTCGCAAGGTTGCAAGGTCGCAAGGTCGCATAAGTCACAAGGTTGCATAGGTCGCAAGGTCACAAAGTCACATAGGTCGCAAAGTCACATAGGTTGCAAGGTCACAAAGTCGCATAGGTCGCAAAGTCACATAGGTCGCAAGGTCACAAGGTCGTAAAGTCGCATAAGTCGCAAGGTCGCAAAGTCACATAGGTTGCAAGGTCGCATAGGTCGCAAAGTCGCAAAGTCTCATAGGTCGCAAAGTCGCATAGGTCGCAAGGTTGCAAGGTCGCAAAGTCGCATAAGTCGCAAGGTTACAAAGTCACATAGGTCGCAAGGTCGCAAGGTCGCAAAGTCACATAGGTAGCAAGGTCACAAAGTCACATAGGTCACAAGGTTGCATAGGTCGCAAAGTCACATAGGTCGCAAGGTCGCAAGGTCACAAAGTCACATAGGTCATAAGGTCACAAGGTCGCAAGGTCGCATAGGTCGCAAGGTCGCAATGTCCCAAAGTGGCATTGCTCGCAAAGTCACATAGGTCATAAGGTCGCAAGGTCGCAAAGTTGCATAAGTCACAAGGTTGTAAAGTCACATAGGTCGCAAGGTCACAAGGTCGCAAGGTCGCATAGGTCGCAAAGTCACATAGGTCGTAAATTCACAAAGTTGCATAAGTCACAAGGTTGCAAAGTCACATAGGTCGCAAGGTCACAAGGTCGCATAGGGTGCAAGGTCACAAGGTCGCAATGTCACATAGGTCGCAAGGTTGCAAAGTCGCATAAGTCACAAGATTGCAAAGTCACATAGGTCGCAAGGTCACAAGGTTGCATAGGTTGCAAATTCACATAGGTTGCAAGGTCCCAAGGTCTCAAGGTCGCATAGGTCGCAAAGTCACATAGGTCGCAAGGTCACAAGGTCGCAAAGTCGCATAAGTCGCAAGGTCGCAAAGTCACATAGGTCGCAAGGTCGCAAAGTTGCAAGGTCGCAAGGTCACAAGGTCGCAAGTAATCCCAACAGTCAGGGAAGACCAAAGGTCATGGGAAACCCAAGAGTCACCTCAGCCTATATGTACATCTTCTAGTGATTTTGTAAAGGGACTTTTGGGTTGTGGACTTGGGAGAGAGACACATTGCTTTTTATTTATTGGATGCCTCTTAATGAATACAAAGAAGTGTTATTGGATCTCACAATTGAATCTGATGGAATTCTCCTGTGTGGTTATGCTATGAATATGGTATTTTCGAATGAATGAATGCTTCTTTCAAATATCGGTGCACATTTCTATTCATGTATTCCCTTGTGTTATGAGCTTCCTTGCAACATGTGGATTTTATATGATGTCCTAACTTAAAGAAATTTTGATGAACTACTTTGTCGATATTTGCTTTAAATATTTATTGGGATGTGCATAGTTGATAAATGAATCACTTAACCATTGTGAACTTTTTCTCGTTTGTTAAGTGAATCTTGTAATAAGTATGATCTTGGTAAAGTTTTGCTAACAATGCTTTTCATAACTTTCATGCTTTAAATTCTGCTTTGTTATTCATGGTATTATGTTTCACAGGGCATTCGTCAATCACTGACTTGTATTCATTCAACATTAGTGCATTCTCCATCTCAGCGAGTCCCCTGTCTATTTGAAAAAAAACCTATTCACCAATTTAATGGCAACTAGGGCTACATACCGGATGGGATCCCCAAACCAAATGGTGTAGAGTCTAATTGGGATTCTGCATAGGGGAGATCCCCTTACTGTTGGTGAGACATTTTCAACCGTCAACAGAATTGGCACTAGAAGGAGGGCCTGAACCTCCGAGATTGCAGTTAGTCTCATATCTGTAATGGCTCATCCCCAAATCATTCTCCCTAGATTTTTATCTGATTTATCTGGTTCTCGATGCTCAATCCTCGATGAACCTATGTATCACTTGTCCCAGTTAAAATTCGATGGTGAAAACAAAGTTTCCATAACTGAGCACCTCTCGGATTTCTATGAGTTTTGTGAGTGTTACGAAGTTGACGATGAGGAGTTGGCTTGCGTGCTTTTCTCCCTCACTCTTGAAGGTCGCGCTGAGAAATGGTGCCGCACATTACCGGCAGCTTCCATCCATTCGTTCGAGCAGCTCGCTAGTGAATTACAACAAGATTTTCACAGGTACGATTTTAAAAATGTATTAACAAGGTTAAATGAGATCAGAATGGAACCTCAAGAATCCCTAGAAGAGTTTTATATTATATTTGTTCATTTTTTTTTAGAGTTTCCTGAAAGGGATGTCGATTGGATATATTTAATTGAACAGTTTCGACAAGTGATTTTTGTTTCCCTTGAACAATTTCAATCGGAAACAAAGCCTGATCCCAATATTTGTAATGAAAACCCTCAATTTGCGAGTTGTTCAGACTTTGTCCTGAAATCTTCCACATACCTTGCGAAATCGGAGCTTGAAAAGCATATTGGCCTAACATCTCCCCCTGTCAATGAAACCTATCTCGAGTCCATTGAATGTTTTCCTGGGTATGATTCTAAATCTCATTCTCATAGTGATAATAAATTGAGTCGTGTCCCAGGAAAAGCTTATTTCCTTACAAAATCATTGGACTGTGATGGGCATGCGAAATCATCAGCCTCTCCGGATGACACTGGTGTGCGTGAGGAAGGACATTAAGCTGTTGATACCGCTACTTCTGAATCTTTTCTTTCATTTTTTCTTGATTTATTTCGTGATTCATCCACTTCAGTAATTTCTTCAAGTAATTCAAAATTATCTTATACTAGTATTGACGACAATCATGAACATACGAATGGTGTTTCACAATCACATTACGAAATTGATGAATCCCTTATGTCTGATCTTTTTCATCTAAAATATTTAAACAGCCAAAGGAGCGACTACCTGTCTTGGCAACTTCAAGACATTTCTTTTATTGATTCATCCCAACTGTTAACTCCTGGGAAGCCTAACGTGAAAGGTCCCCAACCTGATCAACTTTATGGATCCAGTGATCACTGCTTATCTGAAAACATATTCACTCATGCCTCTGAGGACTGTCATTCGTATATATTTTTTGACCATATGAAGCCTCCGAAATTTGATGATCTGCTTTGTGAAGATTCAAGGACCCATCAGGAAATCTAAGAAATTCAGCTTCTGCTGGCTGTTACCTCAAGTTCTTACGATCCTGATGAGACCCCTCAAACAAGTCCAACTACAATTCCTCGAATTAGGGTTTCTGAAATGACGGTTCCCACGTATCACACTCCTCTCAGCATAATCATGTCAGATGTCATCTCATCCGAGCAGGTCTTCCATTCAAGTGATCTTTCCCTGAGCACATATCTCTATTACCTAATGGCTGGCATGCAACAACTGATATACCCTAATTTATTCACTAGAAGGGAAACACTGGCCATTGTCTCTAATATTTCTAGTTGTTGCCTAGCCAGTACCAGTTGCACTTAAGTGCAAGCATGTGATGTTTGGAAAACCTCTCTATTTCCTAAAAATCTTCCGATCAATTCACCCCATCTTGGGAAATCTAAAGAATCTGATACATTGGATTGTCAATCTATCAGTGTGCAAAAATTTGGCCGAATTGATATAAAGTCCACTGAAATTTTTCCAATCACTATAATTGATGATCACATCCATTTTCCAATTAATATCACGAAACCATCAATGTTTGGAAGCCCGCCCACTTGAAGGTCTAGAGTTGGTCCAGGATGGTGAGGCATTTCAGCCTTCGCTGACAGTTACTTCGGATTTTCACATCCTTAGCGAAACTCGAGAACAACTTCGAACTAGGGTTTTCAAAATTAAGGTTTCTGCAAGTGGATTCACAAGCATCTCAAATTTTCCTGGTGGACACCTATTTTTTCCATTCTATCAAAGTGATCATCCTCAAAATCATGATGAGATTCTCGACTAGTTTGACGAATCCTATCCAATGAATACATGTGAAAATAGGCGATGTATTTCCCCGCTTCCATCGGAACTAAGGTTGTGCATGGATGGATGTGTGTCATTTATAAATGATTTTATGTTTCAAATACATATTTCTATGTATCAGGATGAAAGTGAAATTCAGCTAGCACAATCGATTCTGGCACATTCTCTGGTAAGTAGCCATGACCTTCTTGCTATTGCACATGCTCTTCAGGTAAGTCTTGTTGTTGGTGCACAATTTTGTATGCTAGCTCTGATTGTGAACATTGTTGTTCTTATAGGACGAGAACTAATGTGGTGGCTACACTGGAAAGCTGATTTCACATAACCCAACCGCCTCTTTGGTTAAACTAGGGTTTTAGGTTTAGGCTAGCTAGGATCTGTTAATAAAATTTTTTATTTCAAGTTGTTAATTAGGTTTACATGCGAAAGTTTTTCTTTATGGTTTAAAATTATGTTTGTTGTCTTCTCTTACGGTCAGTATCTTTATGCATTATAATTTTCCATTTATTTTGCACTCATTTCTCTTTCAGTTTGCTTATTGCTGTGTAATGTTCTGATAATCATTGCATGTGCTTCGCCTTCTTTTTTCCACGTGAAACTAGTTGATATTTCTTGCACATGGCATTGCATTATGTCATAAGCCTCATCTGTTGCATCGCGTTGTGTGCTTTCTTCCTCACATAATTTTCACTGGTTGTTGAGATAGATGTGAAATTTTATGTACATTACATACCATTACATAAGCCCTCATTGAACCCAGGGCCTTGAAACCCTCGATGCCCAGACTAGCCTTCTTACTCCCACTTGCACGGGTTTAAAGCCGGATGGATTTCTTTTACCTTTTTGCACGCATCGAAATCCTAATGATATTTCTTACTTGTTTTTCCCTGATTGCGGAAACCATAGCTCCATTGTTTGCGTGAGTTTGTTGTGGTTACCTCAAGAGGTAGCTTCTCTCAAAATAGGTCATCAAAGTCACGTTCTCAACATAATGCCTATGAGTTTAATTTCATTAGCCAGGGAGATACGAGCCGGTTGCTTGTGGGGAACCTAATGAGTTTGAATGGCCTATACCCGTCACCTGAGCCTTGTGCCCAACATAGTCTCAAACATCTTAATGATTTGTTTTTCATGTTTCGCCCATGGGTGGTAGATGAGATGTGAATGCTTGTCATGAGGGAAAACCCAAATCAGAATACCTTTCAGTTTCTATCAAACAAGAAACAACCTCTCTTGCCCATAAAATAAGTCGGGATCCCTCATTCGCCCATGCAAAAATAAGTGCCACGAGCACATGAAAATAAGTGCTACAAGCACATGAAAAAAATAAGGGTAAAGGATTGAGAAAGCCTTCCTGCGCAGAGAGGTAATGCAATGGCTCTGCCGGTGTACTAACCAGGCTCGCTGGTAGCAGAGCAACGTTTGTGATTTCTTTAAGTGACTCCGTCGGGGTACTGTCTAGGCCTGCTGGCAGCGGAGCAACACCAGAAAATTATTTTAAAATTATAAATATAATAAGCCCATTTCCTTACTCTCTACATCATCATCAAACTACTGGCATCCGTGAACTCCCGCTTTGACATTTTCTGATTAACAAGACCTAGCCGAGGCACAAGGATTGGGCATATCTGTAAAGGTCAAAGTAATACAATGGGTACCCGCAGAACCTATTCAATATTCCCTTGCATCACTATCCACACTCAGATTATTCTTGGAATTTTGATAAAGATGCTAGATTCTACCAGTGGTTCGCCATTTGTTGTAGCCGCTACAACACCACCCAAAATTTTGGGTATATCCAAAATTTCGGGTCCCCCTCCACTCGTTCAACCCAATAATTTTTTTCATTGGGCCTTCAGTTAGTAATATCCCCATGACCTATTTTTGCCTAGCCCTGTTACCTCACCCACTTGTCTTACTATCTCTCGACTGTGCTAGGGTATATAAGTTTTAAGCTAGTTTCCAAACTTAGAGATGCACAAGAAATTGAAATAAGTTACAATATATTAGGTTGGATATTTCAATGTCGCTAGTCCTCAAATGAGCTATTTTTCCTAGTAACTTGTTTTCTCATTATTACCGAGAGATAACTCATTCTGATATTATTACTTTCAGGAAATTTGTCAAAGGTGTTATCAGTACACATCGAACAACATATCTATTTCATTAAGAGTCCATTGGCATGAAACCATTAAAATACTCTATAAGCTAAGGTTGCAACCGTCCATGTGGAAGCTATTGGTTTGCACGAAGAGCCAGGGTTTTCCCAACAAGAAAAAGGACCCTTTCAAAGTGAGGTGGATCCTCATGAATACCCAAGAGCCTCACTTTAAGCTCAAAGGCACCTGGTCACTTGCACAAGACTAATATGCAAGAAAAAGGCATCTTGCTGTGAAAACCAGAGATAAATGAAAGAGGAATACAGAAGGGCTAAAAATCAAGGTCGCAGGTCACGATGACTCCAAGTCATAGGTCGCAAATGACTCAAGGTCGCAGGTCGTAGATGACTCCAAGTCGCAGGTTGCAAAAATGCATAGGTCACAAAGTCACAAAGTAGCATAGGTCGCAAAGTCACATAGGTCGTGAGGTCGCAAGGTCGCAAGGTCATAAAGTTGCATAGGTCACAAGGTCACAAAGTCGCATAGGTCGCAAAGTTGCAAGGTCGCAAAGTCACATAGGTCGCAAGGTCGCATAGGTCACAAAGTCGCAAAGTCTCATAGGTCGCAATGTCGAATAGGTTGTAAGGTCGCAAGGTTGCAAAGTCACATAAGTCACAAGGTTTCAAAGTCACATAGGTCGCAAGGTCGCAAGGTTGCATAGGTCACAAAGTCACATAGGTCGCAAGGTCACAAAGTTGAAAAGTCGCATAAGTCACAAGGTTTCAAAGTCACATAGGTTGCAAGGTCGCATAGGTCGCAAAGTCACATAGGTCGCAAGGTTGCATAGGTCGCAAAGTCACATAGGTCGCAAGGTCGCAAGGTCACATAGGTCGCAAGGTTGCAAGGTCGCATAGGTCACAAAGTCACATAGGTCGCAAGGTCGCAAGGTCGCAAGGTCGCAAAGTCACATAAGTCACAAGGTTTCAAAGTCACATAGGTTGCAAGGTCACAAGGTCGCAAAGTCACATAGGTCGCAAGGTCGCAAATTCGCATAAGTCACAAGGTTGCAAAGTCACATAGGTCGCAAGGTCGCATAGGTCACAAAGTCACATAGGTCGCAAGGTCACAAAGTCACAAAGTTGCATAAGTCACAAGGTTGCAAATTCAGACAGGTCGCAAGGTCACAAGGTCGCATAGGTTGCAAGGTCGCAAGGTCGCAAAGTCACATAGGTCGCAAAGTCACATAGGTCACAAGGTTGCAAGGTTGAAAAGTCGCATAGGTCGCAAAGTCACATAGGTTACAAGGTCGCAAGGTCACAAAGTTGCATAAATCCAAGGTCGCAAAGTCACATAGGTCGCAAGGTCGCATAGGTCGCAAAGTCGCAAAGTCTCGTAGGTCGCAAAGTCACATAGGTCGCAAGGTCGCAAGGTCGCAAAGTCACATAAGGCACAAGGTTGCAAAGTCATATACGTCGCAAGGTCGCAAGGTCGCAAAGTCGCATAGGTATCAAGGTCACAAAGTCACATAGGTCACAAGGTTGCATAGGTCGCAAGGTCGCAAAGTCACATAGGTCGCAAGGTCGCAAGGTTGTATTGGTCGCAAGGCCGCAAAGTCGCATAGGTCGCAAAGTCACGTAGGTCGCAAGGTCGCAAGGTCGTAAAGTCACATAAGTCACAAGGTTGCAAAGTCACATAGGTCGCAAGGTCGCAAGGTTGTAAGGTCGCATAGGTCGCAAAGTCACATAGGTCGCAAAGTCGCATAAGTCACAAGGTTGCAAATTCATATAGGTCGCAAGGTTGCATAGGTCACAAGGTCGCAAGGTCGCAAAGTCACATAGGTCTCAAGGTCACAAGGTCGCAAATTCGCATAAGTCACAAGGTTGCAAAGTCACATAGGTCACAAGGTTGCAAGGTCGCATAGGTCACAAAGTCACATAGGTTGCAAGGTCGCAAGGTCACAAAGTCACATAGGTCACAAAGTCACATAGGTCGTAAGGTCACAAATTCGTATAAGTCACAAGGTCGCAAAGTCACATAGGTCCAAGGTCACAAAGTGGCAAGGTTGCAAGGCCGCAAGGTCGCAAAGTCACAAAGTCGCAAGCAATCCCAACAGTCGGGGAAGACCAAAGGTCACGGGAAACCCAAGAGTCACCTCGGCCTATATGTACATCTTCTAGTGATTTTGTAAAGGGAATTTTGGTTTATGGACTTGGGAGAGAGACACATTGATTTTTACTGAATGGACGCCTCTTAATGAATACAAAGAAGTGTTATTGGATCTCACTATTGAATTCGATGGAAGTCTCCTTTGCGGTTATGCTATGAATATGGTCTTTTCAAATGAATGAATGCTTCTTTCAAATATTGGTGCACATTTATATTCATGTATTCCCTTGTGTTATGAGCTTCCTTGCAACACGTGGATGTTATATGATGTCCTAACTTAAAGAAATGTTGATGAACTACTTTGTCAATATTTTCTTTAAATCTTTATTGGGATGTGCATAGTTGATAAATGAATCACTTAACCATTGTGAAATTTTTCTTGTTTGTTAAGTGAATCTTTTAATAATTATGATCTTGGTAAATTTTTGCTAAAAATGCTTTTCATAAGTTTCATGCTTTAAATTCCGCTTTTCTATTCATGGTATTATGTTTCACATGGAATTTGTCAATCACTGACTTGTATTCGTTCAACATCAGTGCATTCTCCATCTCAGCAAGTCCCCTCTCTATCTGAAAAAAAAAACCTATTCACCAATTTAATGGCAACCGGGCCTACATACTAGATGGGATCCCGAAACCAAATGGTGTAGAGTCTAATTGGGATTTTGCACTGGGGAGATCCCCTTACTGTTGGCAAGACATTTTCAACCATCAACAGATGCATCCAAAAGCCATGAAAGGTAAGTGTCGTTCTATTTTATTTGTTTTAACCATAACCACCTGAATGGTAGCTAAGGCATAGGCAAGAGCAAAGACACAAACAAAGGAATAGGCACCAAAGGCTAAACACCTAAGGCAGTAGGATTTCAGGTCATGGGAAAGACACAAAATCGAATGGAATTTGTTGACACTGACTATGCAACTAGAGAATCTTTAACAAACCAGTGAATTGGAAGGTATGTCATCCATGCTCCTATCTATACTGCAAATTCCTCTCTACCAACTGAATCCTCATCTATATTTGGATATGAGCTTGCACCAGTAATTGAATCCTTATCTGGAAAGGCTACTAGTGGCATGTAAGGTATGTGTAGTGAGGTAGCTAATCATACATGTAGAGAATTTTTAGCTAGATAAAACCTCACGTACAATGGTTTCTATCTCTACATGCCCATGTCTTTGCCTCAGATTTTTCCCTAGCTCATCGCTCTACCATGTGACCTTCTACCAGGGCACACCCGTATAGATCTTCCTACAGGTTGGTTCAGGCAGCTGAATTCAATTCTTATTTAGAGGGTTGAGTGCCTTTTCTATATGAGAATTGTTGAGTTGGTAGCCTTACTATTATTAATTATAGGAAGTTACTACATGTCTAAAGTCGTTTTGGAAGAGCTTCATTATCCTAGACTTCCAGCATATTCTCGCAGAAAGCAAGCATAATGGAAGCAACCCTAGCGAGGCCATGAGGACAATATTTATATTTAATTGGGTAGCATACTTCTCGGGCAAGAAGAATTTAATTTTGTAGCATACTTCCCATTCTACCCGTTCCATAGCTAGCCCCCTTCAACTCTCCCAGGTTTCCTTTGTGAAAATACTTTGTGCAAATCCTTAACCAACAATAGTAGATTTAATTTAATTTAATATTCACAGTTTCCTTCCTCCATCAGATGCAGATCCATAGTGGAGTCCATAGTCCATATTGAAGACCATAGATCCTCCATAGTAGAGTCCATCTACCCTGAAACAATTTACCTGGAATTAGTGAATATGAAGGCAAATTCTAAATACTCGTTTCATTTCAAAAGATAGTCTCATTACATCAATATAAAAGTCTTGACAAACTAATTACAAGAGCAAAGAGCCTAATGGATTTTTTCAATTATTCCCTTGCAACGTTGCCAAAAAGTGGTGAGCCCTAGTATTGCACCAAGAATGTTGCAACTCCTAGAGGCTGCCCTACTTTACTTTATCAACCCAATGTTCGTACAAACTTGGAGGTGACAGTGCTATATACACATCAGATGCATTTTAATCATGTCATCCTCTTCTGAGCTCTACAAAAGGGTGCTACTTCTACGGTTTATAGGTGAAGTCTATCACACTTTTGAAACTAGGCCTAGGGCTACAAATGATTCAAAGCCATGGAACTATCAGTAAGTAAAAAACTATATATAAAAAAAAAACAAGTACATCTAATTATTCTTCAATGAAAGATATCTACTTATTAGACTATGATAAGAATTGGAAAGCAACCTAGGTACCTTTCATGAATTAAATTGTTGAATTGAAATGGCATAAAGGAAAATAATCTAATCACACTTTAGCTGGGGAAAATGGCTAAATACACTCTACTTACCCTATGCTCTATCTATCATTATTTTATTCATGCAACTATTCATGACCTAAATATGCTTGAAAATGTGTTGTTTTGCAGCTTGGAGTAGGAAGTGCTAAGGTGGCTGATGGAAGGCTTGAACACATGGGGGCAAGGTTGGTGGTGTATGAGTGGTTTTTTTAGGTTTATAATATGGACATGGTGGTTCTTGGGCTTAAATAGGGGTCAACAGGTGCCATTTCCAGTGCTACTACGGGTTTCCTGTAGTGCTACAGGAAAGTCCTGAATTGCTACAAGAGACAGGCCAAGTCCAATCCATGGCCAAAAATAGGTGGAAAAAGGGTAAGTAAAGTGTTTTTAAGGTGGATGAGGATGAGTAGGAGATGGCCCACCCCTTGGCCAAGCTTAGAACCTCTTGGGAGGCCTGTTTTGCATCCATAGGGTTTTCCCACGGTGTAGGGATAAAAAATCTGAAAACAAGGCTGATGGTGATTTTGATGAACAAAGGATGAAGGAAGAAGAGAGATGAAGCTGGATGTGCTGGTGAAATTCTCCTTGGTTGTGATACATGTAGCTACAATCAAACTACCTATTCATGCAATAAAAATTGACAAATTATTTTTAAAGACAGTGGAAAAGAGGACTTGAATTTCTAAAGAAAATCTATTCTAATATATAAACAGAGATATACCACAACATACTAAACATGTTCATGGAATAACAACAAATAATCTCATCGATTCCAAGAAATCATAAACTAAGAAGAATTTTTTTCTGTGGGGAAGTTCTACCCTCCTCAAGCTCTATTGATAGAGGTGAGAGGGGGAGTCTTGAAACAAAAATTTATGAAGTTATCACCTATTGTACCACTCATGAAAGTAGACTAAATATACTACAAAAGACAAATGGTAGCAAACTAAAATAGTGAGTGAAAATACCAACAAACTAGCTAACTATTCATAAGAAAAACTAGCTAAATGACATGAAAGTAAAGAATGATTACATAAGAGAAGCTAAGGCACATGGATTGGGCCCTAACTCACAAGCCTAGCTCTCTGGTGTCGCGTCAAGAAGGTGACTGTTTTAAGGGTAGCCTTAATGCTTTACATTAATTATCAACCCAGGGCAAGTCTTTTTATTTCAAGAGTGTATGCAAAATATATGCAAGTGACATTATATGTTAACTACTCTAGATCGTTGTAAGAACGATTATCTAATTCTCGAAGCTCAATAAAATGAACTTGAAAGTAGACTATGAAATACTTGAAACCAATCAAAGGAACAAAATCTTAATCTAAACATATGCAGAAATAAACACACAATGCTAAAATCATAAATTGAACAACAAATGTAATAAATTGAACAAAAATCATAATTAATTGAACGACAATGAATTGAACAACAATGAATTGAAAAAAAATAAACTATTTAACATTTTGAAATGGGATTCTCTATAACTCAATAATTAACAATAATTGGAATTGAACAAAAAACCATGCATTAAATAGAAAAACTCAAGAAATAACAATAATGTAGAATTAAATAGCAACTACTTAGTCAATTTGAAATTAACGTGATAAATATAAATGCATCACGCAATCCTAAATAAAAATCAATTCAATCTACGGAAAAGTAAATTGTCACACATCACACTTGTGTTTAATGAATGGAATGGTAATTCTACACAGCGCAAAGAACAACTAAATTATGAGCATGTAATAAATAACATAGAATACAAAATAGAAGGAGAACTCCCAGGGACTGGGCCTGAAGCCTCTAGAATTATTCTGCCACGAAATAATTGGAATCCGCTTATGATAAAAAAATCAACTTCTTCATTAATCAATGGAGCAATACATCATCACAGGTTCAAAGGTTCTCTCTGAATGAATTTATTACAGAAAAATATAACACATGAACGATTCATGTTTCTTTCACCTACAACCCTTTTATAACCTAAAGGAGAAACAAAACAGAATGACAAATCCTAAGGATCAGGAGATCTTGAGGGTTCGTAACCATCAATCGACGATATCTAGAATAGTCGCTCTTCATATTTTTCTGATTCGTAGGAATTACTTTATTTTTTTGTTGTTGTCTAGTCTTTTTCGTCAGCCGATAGTTTTTTTCTATTCCCTATCAATAAAGGCAACAAAAGTCAATTTTTATACGATTAAACACACCTTTTATTAATAATTCATATTACCCTATTTTTACAATATTCTCCTTAGTTTTATCTCTAAAATGAATGAAAACATATAAAAATGAATAATAAATCATGCTAAAGATAAGGGTAAAATGTACCTTTTCCTTGGCCCAACATACTCCCCTTCTTACCTTTTTTCATGTCCTCATGAAAACAGGTGATTTAGGTGTAGTTGAGTTAAGGAATAGGCAGGGTATACTTCTTCTTTGTAAACTCTAAAACCATGTCTTCGTTTCACTTTTTCACATGCAGAGTTTGTATGTCCCTCTGGTAGCTCATAATCATGATGGTAGTCTTCAAGAGGATGCCATATAATGGGAAATATATATCTGCATCCTATTTATGTAGAACGCATGTTCAAAATTAAATTACTATATAAATGAAAAAGAGAAGTAGCAACTTTAAAATTCCTATATCCAAATGGTTCCCTATTTTTAACATTATTGGTAGAGGCTTGCCATATCTATTTGGCTGCTAATAAAGCTTCTTCTTGAATATCCTGGAAGTAGGATTTTCCATTGTGCACAATATCTTTGTGGATTGGCCCCAACTTGGCTATCACTCCTTCTCTTCGCATAAAATTCTTATGTTGCGTAAAAAAATGTAGGGGTTTTGTAGGCTCCCATCTAATCCATATCCATGTTCTCTTTTTTGAAAGGTATAGTAGGCTTTATCCCATCTAGTTTGATTTTTGGCAAAGGAAAAAAAAGATTGGAACAGAATATCCCCAATAAAGGGACTAGGGTTACTGTCTCTATCCTCTTCTAAAAAGAGGTTGTGCAAATAAAATTCACATAAAAGATGTTGGACCTGCTCATCCTACTCATTGCAACATTGGAAAAATTCTTCAATGGTTTTAAAAGTAGTAGGCTTCCCCGATCTGACAGATTTTATTTTCAAAAATAAATATATTTATACTAAAAACAAAGCTTAATTAGTGGTCAGTGATCTGCAAGTCAATACATCTGAGAAAAGAGAAAAAACAACACTGGTTTGCTTCTTAGCCTGTTCCAATTGATCCTGTGCCCTTTTCACTTTGACTCTCTCTTCCCTAAGTTGGGAAAAGTTTCATCTTCAGTTGCAGAAAGGTGATAGAGGATTTATCTCAATACCTGTTTCTTTGTCTAATAGAATAGTATCCCCTAACTGGTTTCCAGACTTAGATAGTCTCTCTACCTGGTCTTCCCTTTTCACCCATTCACTACCAGAGGGGGATAAATCCCTAAATTCTTGTAATTCATCGTTGGAAGGTAGGATTTCAGTATGGCCAGAGCTGCCAATAGAGGCAGACTGGTCTGAATGGCTCCTCTGTTCCTCAGTTTGCTCAGATGGGTTCCTAATTTTGCAAGATGCTCTCATTTTCTCTAGTAATTGAGCAATTTCCTCCTGATAGTCTTGTAAAGACACATTTTGAGGGCTCAGAGGTGGTGTATGAGGTGGCCCTAGAAATACTGAAGTATTTTTCTATAGATGTAACCTTTCAAAACATCTTCATTTTACTGGTTCAGAGGTTGAAACATGGTTTCTCTTCCCTCTAGCTCTCCTAGGCATGACCGTTCTTGGGATTTCAATTTATGCTCTGTTAGGGTTTTCTTCAATGGAAAGTAAGGAAAGATTAACAAAACTATCCCATGTTAATTAATGTTTCTTTAACTCATGAATAATAATCAATTTCATCAAGCCATGGTGGCTAACAACTGCTTGAGCGTTTTTAGCTCTTCTAATTTGAACATCAGTATCATGCAACACAGAATTCAAGAAAAAGGGAAAATTGACTGAAATCTTTCACTTAAGAACAACTAACAGTTTAAGTTGATGAGAATTTAGCACATCCTGGTGTCCATCACATGTGATGTATTTTTGAATGAAGACAACCAATTCTTTCCAAGGTTGTTGCAAGGATGCAGGGTTAATGCCTTTTCCTTTTCGTTCCAGTTGTTCACTTGGATCCTGACACACTAAAACTAATTCTTCTATGAGGACATGTTTATCAGTCCATTTTTCGTCTTCTTTTAGAAGTCCAGAGACTTCAACAATGATTTATTTGGATACTAGTATAATTCTTCCTTTAACTATAGTATGGTCATCTCGTAGATTTTGCAAACATTCAATTTTTGTTTCCGTGTTAAACCCTTGAAGTCTATGTAAATATGGAATCCAACCAGCGTGCTGAAGAATGGTGCAAGCTAACTCCGAGACTTGAAAAATTGTAGGTTCATTGCGAAGAGAATTTCCACCCATGGCTACTATATTTTCAGAATTGTTTCTTCACCCTTATGCATACATTTCTTTCAGCTCTATTAGTTAAAACAATATAAACACTGCATGCGGTTTATATAGAATATATTATTTAGCAGTGTGATTGCATGTCGTTATTGTAATAATTATATTGTCCAATCAACATATCCACATGGTTAATTCACGCACCTATGTATTATGGATATTCATACCCCCTCCAGTGATAGAAGGGCGTCCATGGCCGTCAAGCACAAGAAAAGAGAAAATATGGTAGAAATCATGAATGCACACGAAGTAAAAGTTATAAATTGACAGGAATTGCATCTGTACGTCGGGTGGGAATGACCAAAAAGGGAGAAAAGTGGAGTAGCAATCATTATGAAAAAGATTTCCTATTTTGAGGGCATAGTGTGATAGAAGCATGACAAGTGACAAATTATGATTGATGCTGTCATCACTCAATTAGGCATGATGAGATAATTCACTCATAGTTGATTATGTGAGTAGGTTTTGATCACGATAACACTTATTCAAGTAATGCATTTATCTTCAGGAATGGAACAATAGGAAATAGGGCATATAAAATTAATTGGTTGTTGTAAGAAAAATACTCTGATACCACAAGCAGAGCCACTGCTGTCAGCAGGCGTCCATAGCCTCAACACGGTTGCTATTTTAACCTAGAAATGAGCTAGAATCCTCTATTTAAAAGTAGAAAATTTTCTTGTTTTATGGAGGGACCACTATGTTGGTGTGGTGGCCAGATAGTCATAGTTCCATTCACGGGGATTTTATCAAAGTGATCAGGCTGGCTCGTGATGAAACCTCCTGTCTTTCAAGAAATTTTAGCTGTCGAGAAGGTCACTACCCTGGTGTGTTGGCCATTGTGGGAATGTCACCTGTTAAACCCTCATGATCATGGTAGGTTGGCTTGTGATGAGACACCCTATTCTATCTTTTAAAAAAAAATTCACATAGAGATATATTTCCTTTTTATTATAAATGGAGGGAGACTCATTAACTCCTTAAGTGTTAGGGATGGTGAAAGAAGTAAAAAGAATGCCAATACAATTGATGCTCTTATTCCTATATCCTCATGTCGAGGAGAATTACCACTTGAGATTGTAAAAAGATATACAAACATAAAACTATGGTAATGAATTGTGTAATAATATGCCTGAACAGGATATATCCAGCTATTCATTATATAGATGACCCATGTCATCTTCTGAAGTAGAGATTTCCATCAAAATTTCAACAAACATAATATTAGTGATATCACTACTTTTCTTATTTTAGGTGCAACTTTCTTTCCAATAAAATGGTTTTAATGGAAAAAATGTGTGAAGGAAGAGTGAATATGAAAAGGAGATCATCAAAAACAAAAAAAATTGCTATTATGAACATCAAATTTTGAAAAAAAAGGCAAAAAAAAAAAAAATAGTCGTTCAATTGGATTGAACGACAGCTGTTCAAAAAATGAACAACAAAAGAGAGAAAAAAAGAAAAAATTAAAAACAACAGTTGTTCAACTGGATTGAACGGTAGTTGTCCAATTCAATTGAACAATAATTGTTCAATTAATTTAACATCAAAATAAAAAATAAAACAATAAAAAACAACAGTCGTTCAATTGGATTGAACGACAACTGTTCAATTCAATTGAAAAACAATTGTTCAATGAATTGAACAACAAAGATAAAAACAATAAAAAAAATGGCAGCGATTCAATTGGATTGAACATTAGCTGTTCAATTCAAATGAACAACAACTGGTCAATGAATTGAATAACAAAGATAAAAAAAACAAGCTAAAAGAAGAGTCGGTCAATTGGATTGAACGACAGTTGTTCAATCAATTGATCAACAACTATTCAATAGATTGAATAATAAAGGGAATAAAACACAAAAAAAGAGCATGGTTGCGACAAATAAAAGAATCAAAGAAAGAGAGAGAATGGAAGTCTTGTATACAATGATGAAAAGAATTGTAAATTACCACTAAATGGATGAAGCATATATACAATATGTACAAGAGGAAGCAACAAATTTTCATGAGCTTAAAGTTGTCAGGTCATTATTCCCTGCAACTAAAATCTGGATAGTGGCATTGTCATGCACCTGCTAGCAGAAAGACTCTTTTGTAAGTGGTTTATGATAGAGGCACACTCAGTGTCCATTAACTCGAAAGGCAGAGCCAGATCCATATATGGTGGTCAAGGTAATAGTACCGTTGCTGTGCACTTCTTGAATTTCTTATGGCCTTAGCCACCTTGCTTGTAACTTACCTGGGAAGTCTTGGAATCTGGAGTCATAGAGGAGTGCCCAATGATCAATATCCTTTATGAAATGTCTTATTTTTGATGAGGTTGTCATGCCACTTAGCCCGTTGTTGCTGAATAATTGTAGTGCGTTGTATAGCAAGTAGTCATGCTTCATCTAATTCATTTATTTGTTGGAGTCTTCTCACTTGGACTTCTATCAAATCCAACCCTACTTCCTGGGCTATTCTAAGAGTCTTAATCTCAAATTCAATGGGGAAAATTGGTTCCTTTCCAAATACCAGGTGGTACGAGAATATCCAGTGGTGTTTTGCCAAGTTGTGCGATAAGCCCACAAGGGCTCTGGCAGTCTAGTAGCCCAATCTCGACGATGTGTTGAGACTTTTTTAGTGAGAATTTCCTCAATGACTTTATTGGTGCTTTCAACCTACCTATTCGCCTACGGGTGGTAGGGAGAGGTGACTCTATGAGTGACATGGTGGTTCTGCAGGGTGGCCACAATTTTATGTCCCACAAATTGTGCCCCTCCATCAGTTATCACTTCCCTAGGTAAGCCATACCACACAAATAGATCAAAAAGAAAATTTATTACAGAATCCTCTGTAGCTCTCAGAAAAGCCATTGTTTCTACCCATTTCATCAGGTAATCCATGGTAACCAGTATGTAGGCCTTTTGATTTGATGGCGGATTGAATGGTCCAATGAAGTACAGTGCCCATTGTTTGAAAGGTTCTAATACCAATTGTGGATGCAACGTCATCTCATCGGATTGTCGAGGATGACCCATTCTTTGGCAACTATCGCTAGCTTGTACATATTTCTTGGCATATTTAAAAATTGTGTGGCAATAGTAACCCATTTGTGATACTTTGTGCCCCGTCCTGCGATCTCCAAAATGGCCACCACATGGTTCGTCATGGAAGGCTCTCAAGATGTCATAAATCTCGTCTTCTCGGATGCATCTGCGTATATGCATATAAGCTCCTGTATGGAAAATATATCCACAAATCTAGGAGAATCTAGCACAGCGCTGAACAATCAGCTTTCATTCCTTTGTTGTCAAGTGTCTTGGAAGCTTTCCTACTACCATATAATTAGCTACATCTGCATACCATGGCACTTTTATTGCTTCAACAAAAAAATGCTCATCAGGGAACTGATCATCCATCGCTAGTGGGTCATTTGACTTTGGAACTCTAGACAGGAAATCTGCAACTACATTCTCCTTCCCTGGATGGTCCTTGATAGTTATATCAAACTCTTGTAAAAGCAACAACGAACAAGTCACTCTTCCATTTGTAATAGGTTTGTTAGCTAAATATATAATGGAAGAGTGATCGGTATACAGGAATACTTGATAGCCAGTTATATAATGTCTAAATTTATTGATAGCATAAATGAAAACCAATAATTCCTTTTCGGTCACTATATAATTTAGTTCGGCAGGAATGATATTTTTCCTGATATAATAAATAGCATAGGGATTCTTGTCCTCATCCTCTATGAGGATTGCTCCTAATTCTATATTTGATGCATCCGAAGAGATATGAAAATGCAGCTCTCAATTGGGGCCATGCAAGACTGGTGCAGTCGAGACTAGTTTCTTCAAATCTAAAAAAGCAGTGTCACATTTGTCAGACCAATGGAATTCATAATTTCCAGTTAATGCATACAAGGGTGTAGCAATTTGTGAAAAATTATTTATAAACCTATGGTAGTACCCTACATATCCAAGGAAACTACATACCTCTGTCTGAGTACAAGTTGTAGCTAATAAGAGAATTACCTCTATCTTTGTTAGATTTACCTGTATTCCAGCTGCAGAGATGTAGTGTCCTAGTATCACCCCTTTGGTCATCATCATGTGACACTTTTCATTGCTCAAAGATAATCTGGTAGCAACACATTGTTCCAATATTTTTTTCTAGCATTTGCAGTGGCTAATCGAAGTCATCTCCATATGGAGTAAAGTCATCCATGTAGACCTCAAGCCCCTAATTTATCATATAAGAAAAAATACTAAGTATGGCCCTTTGAAACGTTGTTGGGGCATTGCATAAAATGAATGGTAACACTCTATAGGCGAATGCACCCCAAGGGCAGGTAAAGGTTGTTTTATCTTGGTCTTCAGGGGCAAGCTGGATTTGATTGTAACCACTGAAACCATCAAGAAAGGAAAATAATCGCTTTCCTACCAATGTATCAAGGACCTGATCAATAAAGGGGAGGGGGAAGTGGTCTTTTTATGTGGATTTGTTCAGTTCTCTATAATCCACACAGATTCGCTGCTTACCATTATTTTTAGGAATGACTACTAATGTAGAGACCCATTTGCTGTCTGAAATAGGATAAATGAAGTTCATCTAGCAGCTTTTGTAATTCGTCCTTTTCAATGTCTTTTAGATGTGGATTTAACCTTCACTGAGGCTTCGGAATGGGACGAGAATCCTTTTGAGTGTAAATATGATGTGTGCATAGTTGAGGATCTATACCCTTCATGTCTCGGTAGTCCCAAGAAAAGGCTCCTTTATGCTTTTGTAAGATTTTGACGAGCTTTTGCTGCTAGTTACTATCCAGATTTCCATTGATATTTAAGATTTTATTTGGCTCAATTTCAACTGGCATGTTGTTGCGAAAAACAATCATGGGTATGTGTTGGTCATCAATGTTTGCTAAGGGGTCCTCCTATGCTTCGTTATCAATAACTACTTTTAACATTTGGCACTTAAAATTTTCTAAAGTAGATGGTTGGTTTATGAAGTTATTGATCGCATCATCCTTAGTTTGATATTTAAATTCGAGTGCCTCAAATATTGTCAATGGTGAATGGATGTTTTGTTCCTAGTATGTATGTGGTTTTGTATAAATATGTATAGTGGGAAGACTTGGTTTAGCAGGGGGATATATAGCAATATTCTTTATGGCATCTCCTCTACCAATGGTCATGCTGCCTTTTCGACAGCCTATGTAAGCGTCGGTCGTCAAGGGGTGTCCATCTAATCTACTTGTTGGGTTGATAACTAAGAAGTCTGCCAGGTATTCCCATGAGTCCATAGAAACTAGGATGTCCTGTAATGTACCCTTTGGTTTAACAACAGATCTTTCGGCAAGTTCCAATAAGGTAGATTTAGGTTCCAAGGTTGTTATACCCAAAGTCTCGCAGGTTGTTGTGGTTAAGATATTAATAGCTCCCCCCAAATCACCTAGCGTATTTGAGAAGGAGCAGCCATAGATTTGTACTGTAACTATGGGGTTTCCCGGATCCTCATATTTTATTGGTGTTTCTTTACCCAAAATTAAATCTGATGGTGCCCCTACTACATGAACAGTTGGTAGAGTCTTTGCTTTCCTCACTTGTTTTTTTGCACATAATTCTTTAATTATTTTGGCATAGATAGGGATATCTTGTATAGCCTGTAAAAGAGGAATTTTAATGCAATTTTTTTTTTTAATTCCCCTATGTGGTCAAAATCTGAAGAAATAATTGGCTTGGGTATTATTAATCTCTTAGGGAATGGAGGAGAGGAAAAAATAAGGTCTTTAGGATCTTTTTGGTCAATTTTACCCCTTTCATGTTCTATCTCTATTTCTGTCATAGTCGATTGTTTAGGTGTTGTTGGAATTTCAGACTCAATTTGTGGTAGGGAAATGCCTTCTTTCGGTAAAATAACTTGTCATGATCTTAGCCTAAGTTCATTACATTCCATTTTTTTAGTTACGGATTTTGGATTCTCAACAATCTAGATCAGCTGAACCATTCCATTATTAGGATTAGGATTTGATTGAGCTGGAAGTTGAGGGCGTATAATAGGCTAAGGTTTTTGTTGTATTGGGTATGGAGTTGGTAATGCAAGTTGAGTTTGAGCCCCTGTTTCGATAGTTAAATTGGTCATTTTCAGGGGTCACTGCAAGTTTTGAGACCAATTCTTATTCTCTGAAGTGGAGGCAGGCCACTAGGAATGATATGGATTGTTTTACCGGTATAGAGGAGAGAAAGAAAAACTTGGCCAACTATTACCTGAAGGGGATTGCATTGGCTAAGAAGGCATGGAAAATGATTGGGATGGCCAAGAAAAAAAAGGTGATTGGCTTTTCCATGTTGTTATAGAGTTATTTTGATTAAATTGCAAATAAGAAAATAACTGAGACAAGTCTTGTGACATACCCGGTCTTGCTTGCCACTATCGACATTGATTCATTAGATACATTAGTTTTGTTTCTTGTTCGGCCTCTTTAAAAACTGCTTTCAATCTTGGGAGTGAAGGGCACTACTCAGTGGCATGGTCCTTGGTACAAATAGCACACATCTGGACCATTTCTAATGGACACTCCCGCTGGTTGTGCTTCTTCTGACAGCGTGGGAAAAAAACAGCCAAGTTCTGTTGTGATAAAGCTTGCTTCTGCTTGGCTTGTAGGACATCTAGCTGCATTGTGAGGGTGCCTAAGATATCGATTTTAAAATATTCTAAAAATTTCTGAATTCTGCTATGGTCACATCACCACCTAACTGTTTATAATTCCTTGTAACTGAATCCCGTCTGGTTGGCCTACTTCGCATACTACCTCGAGAGCACCTGATACAAAATGCAATAATGTCATCATATTCTTCTTGATAGATGTCCCCTTTTCCCATTATATTAAGTGTCTCTACCCATTCTTCTTTCATTCCTTTAATCATTGTTTCTTTTAAAAATGTCTTTAGACAGTGTAGTATATGGAGATATTTGAAAATTATATTGAAATCGTTCAACATATTCTTCTAATGTCTCATTTTCTTTTGCTGACATGTTGAAGATTTCATATTTTAGTTCTCGAGTCTGACAATAGTCTTGATATTTATTAAGAAAATATTTTTACATTTGATCCCAACTATTAATGGTTCCCCCACCGAGCCCCATAAACCAACTTAATGTTTCCCGCTTCAAAGTAGAGGGAGATAGTTTCAGATTCTGAGGGTCTATGGTGTAGTCATATCCCCTACAAAAGACATAAAATTCAAATAAAAATGCATCCGGATCTTTTGAGGTCACTCGGTGGAAGGTGGGGATGTTTTGTAATGGGATAGCTTTTATAGGGGAATTTGTAGCCGGGTCAACAATGGGATACTCCAATGTTGATGTCTATCTCTGGTTTTAGTTATGTGCCATCTGATCGAAGATGTGTCAATAACCTTCAAGAATTTCTTGATTTGGGAGGATAATTTGAGTTGAATTAGGGGGTGGATTTGGAGGAGGCCTTGCAGCACTACCTCAATCTGGAATATTGGGTGTCTCTGTCTGAACCACTATCTCAGGAGATCCAGGCTCTGGAGTTTTTACCTGTACTACACTACTGGTTTCTCCCTCTCCTTCTTGTAAATTACAAGATTTTCCCTCTCGTGAAGGGATAGGACTCAAATGTTCTATGTTTTTAAAGCTTCATTCAAACCCTTTTGTTTCACTTTAAATCGCAGTGTGGGCTATAGATGGTGAGGCTGCTGCCTGAGGGAATATAGTAGGACTCTTTTCAGGAATGGTTTTGGGTCCTACGGATGCCTTGCATTCAACCTTCTTAATGATTTTGTCTATGTATGTTGTTCTTCCAAGGGCCAACCATCCCTTGGTTTTTGTGGATTTAGCTGGGGTGTTTAGATCTAATTCTATATTTTTCTTGCTAGTCATAAAAACAAACACCTATCCTATTTTAACCTCTGCAGAATTGGTGAGAAGAGGGCTGGAAAGAAAGTGTATTGCTCGCTGGTACACAGGTTCTTACCTCTTGTTTTCAATACCCAATTCTTTTGCGGAAAAAGGAAAAAATAAAAGACATCACTCCTAAACACTCTCCTCGACAATGACGCCAAAATGTTGAGTCAAGAAGGTGAATTTTTTAAGGGTAACCTTAATTCTTTACATTAATTATCAACCTAGGGCAAGTCTTGTTATTCCAAGAGTGTAACCAAAATATATGCAAGTGATATCAGAGGTTAACTACTTTAGATCGTTGTAAGAAAGATTATCTAATTCTCGAAGTTCAATCAAACCAACTTGAAAGTAGACTATGAAATACTTCAAACCAATCAAAGGAACAAAATATTAATCTAAACATATGCAGAAATAAACACACAATTCTGAAATAAAGGATCTACTGTAATTGAAAAACACACTTCAGAAATTGAACAGCAAACATAATGAATTGAACAACAATTGTAATGAATTGAACAACAATCAACTATTTAAAATTTTGAAATGGAATTCTCTATAACTCAATAATTAACAATAATTGGAATTGAATAGAAAACCATGCATTAAATAGAAAAACTCAAGAAATAACCATAATGGAGAATTAAACAACAACTACTCAGTCAATTTGAAATTAACCTGATAAATATAAAGGCATCACGCAATCATAAAGAAACATAAATTCAATCTACTGAAAAGTAAATTATCACACATCACACTTGTGTTTCATGAATGGAATGGTAATTCTACAAAGCGCAAAGAACAACTAAGTTATGAGTGTGTAAGAAATAACATAGAATACAAAACAGCAAGACAACTCCCAGGGACCTATCCCGAAGCCTCTAGAAGTCTTCTGCCACGAAATACTCAGAATCCACTTATGATAAAAACATCAACTTATTCATTAATCAATGGAGAAATACATCATTACATGTTCGAAGGTTCTGTTTGAATGAATTTATTACAAAAAAATATAACACATGAACGAATCCTATTTTTTTTAGCTGCAGTCCTTTTATAACCTAAAGGTGAAAGAAAATAGAATGACGAAACCTCAGGATCAAGAGATCTTGAGTGTTCATAAATATCAACCGACAGTATCCAGAGTAGGTGTGTCTCTTCATATTTTCTGATTCGTAGGAACCAACGCGATCTCATTTACTTTATTTGTCTGTTGTTTTCTGGTCATTTTCGTCAGCGAATAGTTTGTTTCGATTCCCTATCAATAAAGGCAACAAAATTAATTTTTATACGAATAAACACACCTTTTATCAATAATTCATCTTACCCTGTTTTTACATTATTCGCCTTAGATTTATCTCTAAAAAGAAGGAAAACATATAAAAATGAATAATAAATAATTCTAAAGATAAGGGTAAAATGTAGCTTTTCCTCGGCCCAACATCTGGAACAAGATTAGTAAGGAAAATTTTGAATAATCATTTCATTTCGAAAGATAGTCTCATTACGTCAATATAAAAAATCTTGAAAAATATTGTGATAGGGTCCATATATTTTTTATCCTCAGTCTTTTCCTCTTTTCCCTCAAATTATTCTTACTCTCTTTCTATTGTATCTGTGTTTTCTGTCTCAATTTCCATCTCTTCCATTTCTTCTTTGTTTTCTCCCTCTTGTTCCTGTTATTCTTCCTCTTCTTCTACTTACTCTTATACTTTTTCTTCTATAGGGCTAAAAGCAAACGTTCTCCCTCTTTGGGTAGCTATAAATGCTTCCCTATCCATTTCTATAAAATAGGGCCAAGATATAGGTAGGTTTAGCCTTCTTAAAGCATCATTTACAATTGATTTTATTAAGCCATGATGGGCCAACTGTTGATATTTCATTTGTCTCACTTTATGGCTTATATCAGTGATGGATTTTAGGAGGAAGTGAGGGACACTTAATCTATGTTATGGAACCTAATTTCATTTAACAACTTGAAATGATACCCGTAGACCACACTCAATTTGCCTTCACAAGATATGAATTTCATGATGTTGAAGGCAACTTCATCGCAGGGGTATGGAATGCTGTCTCTTCTCACACCATTTTTTTCTCCCATACACTCCTCTCCTGGTAGGAAGAAATTATTTTTTGTTGAGATTGCAAAAAGATGATGAGCTTAGTGGAAAGAAGTTGCCTTCACTAAGTGGGCCCACAGGCTATTTTTGGCACAAGTCTATTTTTAGACTATGTCTATTTTTAGACATGTCGATCATATTCTATGAGTTGCAGGATGCTATTTGTGGAGGGTTGGTAAAGTTGGAAAAATAGATGGACTTCTATTTTTAGACATATTGGGCGGAATCTATTTTTAGATTGCCAGTCTAAAAATAGATATGTCGAATATTATTAGCTCTTAATAATATTTGGACTATAAGCATTATCTTATTCTCTTGGAGCACTTCAGTTAAGTGCACAGATGTGGCACAGGAGCTGACAGAAGGAATTACACTATTCCTGAGGGTTAAGTGGAGCTATTTCATGGATACTTTAGTTAGAACTCATGTGACAGAGTTTGGTGGAGTTATTGAGGTAGTTGGTGGAGTTGTGTTCAGTTTAACTGAGTTAAACATAGTTGAGCTAGTTGTATCTAGTCTAACTGATTGATACACTAGTGAGAGTGGTGTGAATTAATTATTAATTAATTCACTAATTATTAACTCATTAATCAAATAAAGAATACATCAGTTAACTACAGTGCATGGACAGTTTCAGTGGAGACCAGTGAAGAGGTAGGTGAAAGAGCAATGTGACTATCAGTTGTGACTATAGTGTTGCATGATTTGCAACAACTAGTGATTGGAGATGCCAATGAGGATTGTCTGAGCAAGGCTGGACCAATTCGAGTTCATTCAAAGCCATTCTTCAGTAGTGATTGTGCAGTAGAGGCAGGCTATCAGGTGGCAGAGATTGGAGCATGTGATTTTCTAGATCGGGCTTGATTAGTGTGTAGCAATTGGAGATTGTACTGAGAGCTTTGTGAGGAGCTTTGTATAATGATTGTTACATGATCTCCATGACATATAATATACATATATTTGGGGTTTTTCAGCTTTAAGCTTTCCCATAAATTATTGTGTTCATATGTGTGAATGTTTATGGTTTTAATGTGCGCATGCGATTTTTTTTATTTCCGCAATTAATGATCAATGGTAGAAGAGATTTTGTATTGTGCATGAAGTTAAAATAGTGTGTGATCAGGAGAATATCAGTGTATAACATATCATTTATCAAATTTCTACATGGTATCAGAGCGTTATTGATCATTGGAGCAATTGCAGAACATTGAAGCGGTTGAGTTTTGTACTGGTGGAATTCGAATTTGCAGCAGTGTTTTCTTGGTGTCGAAGTTGAGATGTCTTTCAACGGATTGTGATTGGAGTATGCCCTTAAGGGCAGCTCGAATTATATTGCATGGAATGATAGGATGGAGGCGGTGCTGGATGACATGGGTTGAAGGAGTTCATAGATGCAGAAATTCCAAAACTTGCTTCTAGCGATGCTTCCGCACTTGACGCATGGCAAAAGAAGACAAAAAAGTGCTAAATAATTCTATTGGAAGGTGTAAAGGATCACATAGTGTCCAGCCTTCATGGTAGGGCTTCTCCATTCTTGATATGGAAAGCGTTGACAGACTTATTCCAAAGCAAGAGTGACCAGAGGAAGTTAGCACTCAAGGATAAACTCAGGAACCTAAAAATGGAGAAAGGCGACAGTATGCCCAAGTACCTCACGAAGTTCATCCAATGCAGGGATGAGCTGGGAAGTGTGGGGGTGACTGTAGATGAAGAGGACTTCGTGAGCTTGGATCTCCTTGGGCTTCCAAAGAGTTGGCATTCCTATCAGGATTCTGTCAATGGTCAGGAGAAATTTCCAGGATGGGAGCGACTTTGGTCGGATCTTGTCCAAGAGGAGATAAGGTGAAGTACCAGGGACAGATCTTCATCAAAGAGCTCAGATGAAGAAAATTGCGCTTTGGCTGCCAAAGAAAGGAAGGGGAAGAGCAAGAAGAATGCTTCTCAATCCAGTGTGAAAGGCAAGAAGCAGGACATGTCCAAGGTGAAGTGCTTTCACTGTCACCAACATAGACA
This sequence comes from Pinus albicaulis, assembly GCA_034641835.2. Taxonomy (NCBI): domain Eukaryota; kingdom Viridiplantae; phylum Streptophyta; class Pinopsida; order Pinales; family Pinaceae; genus Pinus; species Pinus albicaulis. The sequence continues at coordinate 766,367,424 of CM076571.1, read as the reverse complement.
TTACGCCACTAGTTGTCCATAGAAGAAGAAAAATAAGCAAGCTGTTGGATCTGCAGCTGGAGAGGCCTTAGCCTCACAGGTTGACAAAATTTTTCACTGATTGCATGCTTGGTCTCAAGTATGATGGGTTCAGTGTGGTTTCTTAACAGTGGTGCGTCTTTTCATATGACTAGAGACAAATATTTGTTTACTGATCTGGATGAGAAAGATCTTGGAGTACACATTGAGATGGGCGATGATGGTATATACAATGCGACTGGTATCGGTACCATTTCCTTTGAGAGGGAGTCTAGAAAACCCTTCGTATTGAAGGAAGTGATGCATGTTCCAGGACTGAAGAAGAATCTGATCTCAGTGGCCATGTTAGAAGACAAGGGATATGATGTTTTCTTTAGCGAGGGAAAGGATTTCCTGCGCAGTAAGGAAACCGTTGAAACCCGAAGGATAGGGGTTCGAGTTAAGAACCTTTATCAATTGCAGGTAGATGGCTGTGCAGCAATGGAAGGCAAGGAAAAATGAGTGGTGAGCTAGGATGATGGCAAGCTGTGGCACCAGATATTGGGCCACCTTCACCATGGAGATTTGAAGATACTGTAGCAGATTTCTACTGGGCTTCCTAAGGGTACACTTACACAGTCAGATCAGTGCAAGGGATGTACCTTGGGAAAATTTGTGAAAGCCACCTTTCACGAGAAGGATAGTCATGCCACGACGATCCCTGAGAGAATTCACATAGATGTGTGTGGACCTTTCTCAGTAACTTCGACAGCAAAGCACAGGTACTATGTGATATTTGTTGATGATTTTTCTTGGAAGTGCTGGATCTTCTTCATGCAGAAGAAGAGCGAGACATACTCAAATTTCTGTGAGTTCAAGGCATTAGTTGAGAAATAATCAGGGAAGCAGGTGAAGGCTCTTAGGAGCGACAATGGTGGTGAATTCATCTCTGGCGAATTCAAGGACTTTTGCAGCGCATAAGGAATTCAAAGAGAGCTCATAGCGCCTCATAACCCATAGCAGAATAGGGTTGCTGAGCGGAAGAACAGAACGATCATGGGTGTTGCACAGGCAATGTTGCATGATCAGGGCCTTCCCATACACTTGTGGGCTGAGGCATGCAATACTACGGTTTATGTGCAAAATCGTTGTCCTCATAGGATACTTGGCATGAGTGCACCCGAGGAGGCATTTTCTGGTAAGAAGCCTGATATTTCCCATTTGAGGATTTTTGGTTCACCTATTTACATTCATGTGACTAAGGATGCCAGGAAGAAGTTGGAGCTGATTGCAAAGGTTGGGATATTTGTGGGGTACACTGATACACCCCACAACTATCATGTGTATTTTCCAGACAGTCGCAAGACTGTTGTGTGACGGGATATCAAATTTCATGAGGAGAAAGCCATGAACTGTTCGCTTTAGAGGGAGCCACACTTGCATGCAGATGAGGAGCTATTAGTTCCTAAGGATGAGCCTCAGGATGTGGATCAGCCACAAGAGGAGGTTCATGGAGTGGAAGAGACCACTCATGCAGCGCCAACCATTAGAGGGCAGAAGCGCACTACAGAAGCTGAGCGACTGGCTCAATATGTAGAGAAGATTGTAGGAGCACCTACATCATAGCGCAGACAGAGACAATCACTTGACTGGTATACTGGATACATGGCTCTTATGAGCAAGTGTATCGTGACAGAGCCATCCTCTTTTGAGGAAGCTGTGGAGGACCCCGCATGGGTAGATGCCATGGTGGAAGAGTATGATTCGATTGTCAGAAACAGTGCATGGGAGATTGTCCCAAGGCCGGTTTAGTGGTAGGTTAGAGATGGATCTACAAAGTGAAGAAAGTAGCTAACGGGAGTGTGGAGAAGTACAAGGCAAGATTTGTTGCCCGAGGCTTCTCACAGATTGAGGGGATCGATTATGAGGAAACCTTTGCACCTGTCGCAAGGTATTCTTCCATACGGATGATTCTTGCTCTCTCAGCGCAGATGGGGTGGAAAATTCATTAGATGGATGTGAATACTGCATTCCTCAATGGAGTGATTGAGGAGGAGGCATACATAGATCAGCCCGAAGGTTTCGAGATATTCAGCAGTGAGTCGCATGTGTACAAGCTCAACAGAGCGTTGTATGGGTTGAAACAAGCACCTCGTGCTTGGTACACACGGATAGGTAGTTATTTCATCGGACTTGGATTCTACAAGAGTGAGGCGGATCTGAGCCTATACCAAATTTTGGTGGAGGGTAAGTTGCTGATTATTGTACTTTATGTAGATTATTTGATTTTGATGGGCGATGAACTGTTGATACTCTCATGCAAGGCTGATCTTGAAAAAGAGTTTGAGATGAAGGACTTGGGCCTCCTTTATTATTTCCTGGGATTGGAAATTTGGCAGCGCAGTGATGGACTGTTTGTGTCTCAAGGCAGGTATGCCCGGGAGATACTGGAGAAGTTCAACATGCATGGCTGCAAGCCTATCGACACTCCTCTTCCTGGTGGTTGGAGGAAAGAGGATGCTACATCGGCAAAGGTAGTGGATGCCACTGTTTATCGACAGTTGGTGGGGTCGCTTAATATGTATCTGGTCAATACATGACCCGACATATGCTATGCTGTTAACCAGCTTTCACAAGCTATGGTTAAGCCTACCAAGCTCTACTGGAAGGCAGGCAAGCATTTATTGAGATATCTCAGAGCCACATCGGGATATGGATTATGGTACAGACAGTCAGATGAGGTGAAGTTGTGTGGCTTCACGGATTTAGATTGGGAAGGGAGCCCAACGAACAAAAAGAGCACATCTAGAGGGATTTTCAATATCAGGTCGATAGCATTTTCTTGGTACAACAGGAAGCAGAGATCCGTGGCACTCATTTCAGCAGAGGCTGAGTATACGGCAGCGATTTTGGCTGCATGCGAGGATATATGGATGAGGAAGATCCTGGTCGGGTTGTTCGGTTCACACTTAGATCCTATTGTGATATATTGTGATAACCAGAGTTGCATCAGACTCTCGGTTAATCCAGTATTTCATGATAGATCTAAACACATTGACATCTGGTATCATCATATTAGAGATTGTGTGCAGCAGAGAATCATGTTACTTTCTTACATTCCTACAGAGGATCAGGATGCTGATATCTTGACGAAGGTGCTCACCAAGAGCAAATTCGAATACCACAGGGGCAGGATCGGGGTGGTAGATAATCCCTATCTTGTTGAGAGGGAGTGTTGAGATTGCAACAAGATGATGAGCTTAGTGAAAGAAGTCGCCTTCACTAAGTGGGCCCGTAGGCTATTTTTGGCGCAAGTCTATTTTTAGACATGTCGATCATATTCTATGAGTTGCAAGATGCTATTTGTGGAGGGTTGGTCAAATTGGAAAAATAGATGGAATTCTATTTTTAGACATATTGGGCGGAATCTATTTTTAGATTGCCAGTCTAAAAATAGATATGTTGAATATTATTAGCTCTTAATAATATTTGGACTATAAACATGATCTTATTCTCTTGGAGCACTTCAGTTAAGTGCAAAGATGTGGCACAGGAGTTAACAGAAGGAATTACACTATTCTTGAGGGTTAAGTGTAGCTATTTCATGGATAATTTAGTTAGAATTCATGTGACAGAGTTTGGTGGATATTGAGGTAGTTGGTGGAGTTGTGTTCAGTTTAACTGAGTTAAACATAGTTGAGCTAGTTGTATCTAGTTTAACTGATTGATACACTAATGAGAGTGGTGTGAATTAATTATTAATTAATTCACTAATTATTAACTCATTAATCAACTAAATAATACATCAGTTAACTATAGTGGATGGACAGTTTCAGTGGAGACCAGTGAAGAGGTAGGTGAAAGAGTAGTGTGACTATCAGTTGTGACTATAGTGCTGCATGATTTGTAACAACCAATGATTGGATATGCCAATGAGGATTGCGTGAGCAAGGCTGTACCAATTCGAGTTCATTCAGAGCCATTCTTCAGCAGTGATTGCACAGTAGAGGCAGGCTATCAGGTGGCAGAGATTGGAGCATGTGATTTGCTAGATCGGGCTTGATTAGTGTGCAGAAATTGGAGATTGTACTGAGAGCTTTTTGAGGAGATTTGTATAATGATTGTTACATGATATATATGACATATAATATACAGATAGTTGGGGGTTTTCAGCTTTAAGCTTTCCCATAAATTACTGTGTTCATATGTGTGAATGTTTATGGTTTTAATGTGCGCATGCGATTGTTTTTATTTCCACAATTAATGATCAATGGTAGAAGAGATTTTGTATTGTGCATGAAGTTAAAATAGTGTGTGATTAGGAGAATCTTGGTGTATAACATATCAGTTATCAAATTTCTACATTTTTTGCTAAAGTGCTATGCATATTTCCTTGACCCATTTAAATCGTAAGGGAAAGGTGGTAACATTGCTTATGAGTTCAGGAGATAGAGTGATGGCTAGTCCTCTAATCACAGTGGTGGCTCTTTCTTCTGAATGTGGCTGCAAATCCACTACAAATTCTTTAGCTATTTCATCATCATAACCTTTCAATAGCTTAAGGAACCCTAGCCATTGGTGATTTCAGAAGACTTCCATAACCTGAGGGTGTTGCCTAATTCTCTTATTGTCTATATGCTCCCTTATGTTGAATCCCACTCCCATTTTAATGTTGTGAGATGAATTTGGTGAGAGGTTTTTAGAGGTAAGTCTTGGAGATGGATGTCTTGAAGAAAAACATAAGAAAATTAATTTTCCCTTTAACTGTCAATTTTACTTTTGCTGAGTGTGCATTATGTTGATGGAAGGCTTGAACACATGGGGGCGAGGCTAGTGGTTTATGACTAATTTTTTTAGGTTTAGAAGATAGCCATGGTGGTTCCTGGGCTTAAGGAGTGGCCTACAGGTGCCATTTCCTGTGCTGCTACAGGTTTCCTGTAGTGCTATAGGGAAGTCCTAAATTTCTACAAGAAACAAGACGAGGGAAATCTGAGGCCAAAAAGAGGTGGAAAAAGGGTAGGGAAGGTGGTGTGAAGGTGGATGAGGATCAGTAGGAGATGGCCCACCCCTTGGCCAAGCTCAGAACCTCTTGGGAGGCCTGTCTTGCACCCCTAAGTTTTTCTCATGGTGTAGGGATGAAAAATCTGAAAACAGGGCTGATGGTGATTTTGATTAACATAGGGCTGAAGGAAGATGAGAGATGAAGCTAAAGGTGCTGGTGAAATTCTCTTTGGCTGTGCTACTTTTACCTGCAGTAAAAATTCCTATTCATGAAATAAAAATGGAAAAATTCATGATAAAGACAGTGGAAAAGAGGACTTGAATGTGTGAATCAAATCTATTCTAATCTATAAACATAAATCTACCACATCATACTAAACATGTCCATGGAATCAAAACAACTAATCTCATCTATTCCAAGAGATCATAAACCAAGAAGGATTTTTGTTCTGTGGGGAAGGTCTACCCTCCTCAAGCTCTACTGACAGAGGTGAGAAGGGGAGGCTTGACTCAAAAATTTATGAAGTTATCACCTATTCTACCACTGATGAAAGCAGACTAAATCTACAACAAAAGATGAATAGAAGAAAACTAAAATAGTGAATTAAAATACCAACAAACTAGCTAACTATTCATAAGAAAAAATAGCTAAATGACATGAAAGTAAAAAATGATTACACAAGAGAGGTTTAGGCACATGGATTGTGTCCTAACCTAGAAGCCTATCCCTCTGAAACTATATTAGTAAGGAAAAGTCTGAATACTCATTTCATCAATATAATAATCTTGAAAAAATGGATTACAAGAGAAAAGAGCATAATGGCTTTCTCCAAAATCGCAATCCTAGTGAGCTCTTTCTCAACTCTATTTAACCTAAAGGGTAGCTATGAACAACTCCCTAGAAAATAGGTGATGAGTCCACTTGACTCTAAGTGAAGTATGGCTTGAGTGCACTTGGTCTTGGGTGTGCTCGACTTCCTTTGATTTCGAGCTATTGGAGGGAATATCAAGGATCCATTAAATGCCTTTTGGAGTTAAGGAGGGTGGAAAACCCCCTAGAATATCTCCTTGATGTCTACTTTGAGTGTTTATGATAAAATGTCCACAAAATTCCATATCTTCACAATTTTCCTACATTTAATCTTATGTTAGGTACTCGAAGTATGTTAAGCCTCAATCACCACCTGCACTAGCATCATAAGACCATAATATAATTAAAATACAAGAAAAATAGACTTAATAAGGAAAAAAGGTGACCATTAAACCTTCCAAATGTACCTCATGATGGAGCTCATCATAACCCCCCTACTAAATGGTTGCTCATCATCTAAGCAAATAATCCTCCTCCTGTATTTCCTTTATGTAATATTCCCAATTAGCCATGAGCTAGTTGGAATATTAATTTTTGTTTTTGCATCCTTGTTTGATGAATAAGAGGGTATAGAGACCCATAAATATCCTTAATATGAATAAAATAAATTCCAATGTGAAAGGATGACATCTTGGTAGCTTAATTGATCATCCTTGTGCGTGAAAAGGAGCTGGAGCACATATACTGGGTCAACTTTGACCAAATCAACAACGTTGTCATGGAGGAGTGGACATTTATGGAGGGACAACGTAGTTTTGGAGGGAAATATCATGCATGGAGATAGTTCCTTTAATGAGTGGGGTTTAGGGTTAGAAATTTCATCGCTTATATAAGGAAGAGGATGTAAACCATCTTCATTCATGTTTTATGTATTTGATATTTCTGAATATATGGTTTGTTAAGACATACAGCTTTCTTCAGATGTTTAGCTAAGATTGCAGTGTTGTTTAGCACAAGGTGTTTTTGATTGGGAATCCCACCTCTTTCCTTGAGAAGCCTATAGGAATAGCATTGCACTATACTTCAAAATTCAGGAATTAGGCCAAGCTCCATCTTTCATCTACAACCTAGATCCTGTTGAGGGTTGTGCTGTGTTGTAGGTTACAGTAGTGGAGAACACATTTGGGTCACTTCAGTGCTTATTTTTAGTGGAGGAGGGCTCCTTTCGATTGGGAGGTTAGTAAGGAAGTCCCTTGAGCCTTATTGTAGCATTTGGAATTAGGCCACTTATTTATTTTCCCCTACATCGCAGTTTCTGTCTTGGATTGCATTATTCTCATGGAGGAGTTGCAGGGTTGTTTCAGTGCACTATCTGGGGAGGAGGTTTTCTAGAGAATGGATCAGCCTTTCATATAGAGATTATATTTAAGGAGGATATATTCCTTGCCATATCATATCAGCCAGATATTTCCAGATGTATTGTTGCTGTGTATCTTCAACCCTACGGCTTCGATTCATTTATTGTATTATGGTGTATTTCTGAAAACCCTCTTGGGTTCTTGTTGGAGGTTGTATAGAGCCTTGATCTTAATTGTAGATCAACTATTGAGGCCTATAACAACCATTTATCTTTTGCGTATTCATTTTCTATAGCAGTGCACCAATGACTGCGCTATAGCAGTCTTATAGCATTTTTGATATAGTAGCAGCACCTCTTATTGAGGGTTTGTCTTATTGGAGGCTTGTTATATCTTGTTGTATACTTCGTGGCCCATTTTATTATACATGTTTGCTGGTATTTTGATGAATAAACAAGCTCCATATTGGTCTCTCACTTTTATGCATTGATCTACACTGCTATTTCCAGCATTATGTACCATATTCCTGCTTTTCCCATTTGGGAATATTACAGCGGTATCAGAGCATAATCTTGGCTCAACCCGTGAATATTAAGCCAATATGTCATTAGAAGAAGGGGATCCTCTCACAGATAGAGAGAAGAGGTAGCTCAGAAGAATTAACTGAAATTTTGACTATACAAATGATAAAGAAGACAAGGGTAAAACCCCTTTATCAGGAGAAGATGAAGAGAGGGAGTATCCCAAGCTACTTCTTCGAACCATGCAAGACATTTATAGAGAAATAAAGGATATGAGGATGGATAGATACAAGGAATCCCCTAAAGGGTTTCTGCATGGTGAATGCTCTGACATTTCTCATCATTGGAGTGATCAACCATTGAAGCAGCAACAAGTTTCCCATCACTCTACAATGCCTGCATTTTTAGTAGTGGGAAATGAAGGGTTTCAATAACAAGAAAATATTGAATACTATTTCATGGAGTATGAGTCCCAATCTCAGAGATTCAAGAATCACTTGAGTTTTCAAGAATTTTATCAGATCAAGGACAATAGGAGACCCAGGTATCACAATAGAGGTGGAGGATTCATTCATAATCATGATCTACACCAAACTATGAGCATATTTTTCTTACCCAAATTTGATGGGTCATCAAAATGCACTGCAAAATCATGGGTATAGAAGCTAGACATCTACTTCCAGCTGAGCAAAGTACTAGAGATGGAGGCCATAAAGATAGCAGTGCTGCACCTTAAGGGTGAGGCACATGATTGGTGGTTTCATGGCTTGTCTACATTGGTTTATGCCAATGTGATTTCATATTCAGAGTTCACAATGAGGTTGGTGGAGAGGTTAGATCGAAGAGATCTAGAGGCACCATTCATGGGGCTAGCAAATCTCAAACAATCAGGTAATCCATAAACTTATATTTCTGAATTTCTAAGACTTTATGTTATGGTTCCTGATTTATCTGTAGCAAGAAGGGTCTATATGTTCATTGATGGGTTATCAGAATCTCTTCATGGGTTGGTTAAGTCTACCAAGCCCACTACCCTTCAAGATGCAATTGAAAGGGCTAAATATCTACAAGATGCCTTACCAAAAGCAAAGGCAAAATTTTAGAAAAAACTCAGTTTTCCATCCAAGGGAAAAGATGAGAAGGCTCCTCTTTCAAAGGAGAGCCAAAACAAAGTGCCTCTTAGTGATGATGTCTGAAGATATTTGAGGAGAAGGAAGCTTTTCTTCACATGCTAAGAATCATGGGCACCCAGACATAGATGTGTAGAAGGAAAGGAACACTATATAGAGGTCTTCTCAGATGATGAGGAGGAGGAAGAAGAAGAACCAGAAATGGGTCACAACACTGGAATAGCAGGAGATGATCCACCACCACCCAAAGGTGAGGATGGAGTGATTGCTCCAATTAGAGGGACCCTTGCATCAATGAGAGTGGTACCTAATTATCAGGAAACTTCCACATAGGAAACGTAGTTATATTTGTGCAGTGGAAGCTGGGGCATGGTGGTCCCATCTATTATGCATATAAGATTGGCCCATGAGACATCACTATTTTGTGGCAAACCACCAAGAAGGCCACTTGATCCGGAGTTGGTGAGAGATGTCTGACAATATATTGCACCCCTCATAGATACAAGAGGAGTGGGGACATTGGAAGGTTATAAAATATCACAAGGATTTCTGGGTAGACTCAAGGAAGAGGGAGGCATTCTCCCACTATCATAATTTCCCACTCTCACACCACATCTTGCGCTGGGAGAGGATGCTACATGATTGGAGTATGACACCGACATGGTGCAAGTAGACTATTCCTTGACTTTGGAGGCTCAAAATATGTTCTCACTTGGGGAGAAGTCTTCCACATATATAATATGGCATCCATTCATGCATGCTTTGAACAAAATCAGGAAGTTTTGGGTAGGTGATAGCTTCCCATGGAAGACTAACCTCCAAAAGCTTCAACCTTTACTTGAGCATGAGAAGCTAGAAGAGGAGGAGTAGAGAGGTCGAGACAGTAGCATTCTGGTATGTACCTTTGGCATGGGAGATTTCAAAGAGGAGGAAAACCATGTGACAGATGCTTTATATGATAGATCATCGGCGCTGTCACTTTCATGGATAGATCCATATTGGAAATACTAGCTGTTGGTGGATTATTCCAAGGATCTTTTTACATGCATGATACTTGATGACCAGATTCAAGAGGAGGGATATTCAGTGAAATATGAGTTCATGTATTATAATGGTAGGATATTATTATCTAGATATTCTAAGCTCAAGGAGAAGTTACTACAAAGAGAACATGAAGATTTTCTCTTCAGCCATACTTATTCCATGAGAGCCTACAACACTATCATGGATGGGTTTACTTGGGAAGGATTTGAAGAGGAGATATATCAGCATTTGAGGAGATGCATGGACCATGTGGAGATGGAAGATATACATAACTCTATGAAGGAGTTATCATAGCCACCTCTTTCCTCTTTAGGAATGAGAGGGGATCTACCTATGGACCACTCCATTTGTATGAGCAGGATGTATGGTAAGGATCATGTTTATGTGTATAATGATTTACTTGATGAATATTTTCATTCCTTTACCATATATGTGTAGGCCATTGCTCTAAGAAGGAGCATTCTTCCATATAAAATTCATGGCCAACTTGGGGCCATAAACATTATTAAGCATGGCTACTCCCTAAGAGGATATAGGGAGATGATTTACCACTCTAGGTGCACTCCAAAGGCACCAAACATTTCTCACCTTTTCAAAACTTGTGAAAAAACTATGGCAGCAAGTAAGTGGTGGGGAGACCACTTACCATATCATTATCTGATGCATTCAGGAGATATACTGCATTGGTTCCACATGTGGGACTATGATCCACCTCCATTTTTGCATATGGCTATTTGTATGTACTTGGTTTTGATCCCATACATTGATGATGTTCTTATTATTTTTATGGGAATGATTGGAGGGAGGATGGAAGGATTGGATGTGCCCTTTGGGAGAGATATTATCCATGTTCATTATGCTACATGTTTCGAGGAGGACATTGGGCAAACCATGATTGTTTCATCGGATCTATTGCTTCCTTGTGGGATGAATCATTTGAATCTCTTGAGAACTTGGGAGGAGCATGTCATGGAGGGATGGATTGGGAGACACTTGGCTTATTAGGGAAGCTTATCACATGGAGGTGTCACCAACAGAGGAGGAGAAGAGTTTCAACACTCACCTTTTCAGTTGCTTGAGGAAAAGCAACATTTGGGAGGGGAGGACTGTAATATACCCAATTAGCCATGAGCTAGTTGGAATATTAATTTTTGTTTTTTCTTCCTTATTTGATGAATAATAGGGTATGGAGACCCATAAATCTCCTTAATATGAATAAAATAAATGTCAATGTGAAAGGAGGACATCTTGGAAGCTTAATTGAGCACCCTTGTGTGTGAAAAGGGGTTGGAGCACATAGACTGGGTCAACTTTGACCAAATCAATAGCGTTGTCATGGAGGAGTGGACATTTATGGAGGGACAATGCAATTTTGGAGGGAGATATGATGCATGGAGATAGTGACTTTAATGAGCGGGGTTTAGGTTTAGAAAGCTCATCACTTATATAAGGAAGAGGATGGTAACCATATTTATGTTTTATGTATTTGATATTTATGAATATATGGTCTGTTTAGACATATAGCTTTCTTCAGTTGTTTAGCTAAGATTGCAGTGTTATTTAGCACAAGGTGTTCCTGATTGAGAATCCCACTTATTTCCCTAAGAAGACTCTAGAAAGAGCATTGCACTATAATTCCACATCCATGCATTAGACCAAGCTCCATCTTTCATCTACAACGCAGATCCTGTAGAGGTTTGTGTTGTGTTGCAGGTTGTAGCAGTGGAGAACACATTTGGGTCACTACAGTGCTTATTTTCAGTGGAGGAGGGCTCCTTTCCATTGGGAAGTTAGTAAGGAAGGCCCTTGAGCCTTATTGCAGCATTTGGCATCAAGCCGCTTATTTATTCCCCCCTAAAATGCAATTTTTGTCTTGGACTGCATTATTTTTAGGGAGGATTTGCAGGGTGGTTTCAGTGCACCATATGGGGAGGAGGTTTTCTAGAGAAGGAATCAACCTTTCATCTAGAGAGTCTATTGGAGGAGGCTATATTCCTTTCCATATCAGATCAGCCACATCTTTCCAGCTGTATTGTTGTAGTGAATCTTTAGCCCTAGGGCTTTGATTCATTTATTGTATTATGGTGTATTTCTAAAAACCATTTTGGGTTCTTGTTGGTGGTTGTATAGAGCCTTGATCTTAATTTTAGATTAAATATTGAGGCATATAACAACCATTTATCTTTTGTGTATTCTTTTGTGTATTCTATATTGTTGTATGATTTGTGGCCAATTATATTATACATGTTTGCTACTGTTTTGATGAATAAACAAGCTCCATATTGGTCTCTCACTTTTATGCATTGATCTACATTGCTATTTCCAGCATTATGTGCCATATCCTGCTTTTCCCATTTGGGAATATTACACTTTAAGGCCTTGATGGATCCTCTGACTTCCCAAGGAATAACTTTGGGAGTCCCCCGATGAGGGTAAAACCCATCATTCTTTTTTGCTTCCTCCCACTCTCTGTTCTTCTCATCCTTGTCCTTCCCAACACTCAACCCTAACAGCAAGGGTGGAATAAGCTTTAGACCAAGCCACTAAATCCTTTTAGCCTGCATGGCCCTCTTTTACAATGGTGCCCTCTCCAATGAACCCCTGAATATTTTTGGTGTATGGCACTCCATGTTTCTAAGGCTGTGAGGGAGGTTGTTCCATCTTCTCTGGCTAGCCATAATGCACTCATCTCCCAATAACCTAGAAACATCATCAAAGTGGGCTATTTCTTTAGCTTGGGTGTGTAGGTATATTTCAGCTAGTTCAATATCCCTTTGAATATTTAGATGGTTATTGATGATTCCTCTAGGGATGAGCAATTTCACCCTAATGTGTAAGGGTTATTTGTTTTCTCTTCTCATAACCCTCCTCATCTCCTGTGCTCTTGTATCCTCATTTACTATCCATGATGCTAAATCCATTAACTGCATATAACCCATCCAAGGATTGCGGTCCCAAATATTTAAATTTTCTAACACAAGGTTATGCATATAAAACTCTTCCATTTTCGCCTTGTCAGAGATGCTAGCTTGATTGCATAAATCAATGAATTGTCTAAAATTTTGGAAAGGTAAGAATCCATGGGAGGCTAAAGTTTTAATTTGAAAGAGGAGCCACTGATCCCTAAGGTAAAATTCATATGAATCTGAAGGAAACCTGTGTTGAATGGCCTCCATGCACAAATCTGCCATGGTGGCCAGTTTTTTAGCTTTTTCCTGAAGCTACTCTTGTAGTGCTACATTCTCTGCCAGTGCTTTTTGAAGCTTCTCCTTCAAAACTGACTCTCTGAGCCTCACATCATATAAATATTTTCCCAATTCAGCTACTTTTCCTTCCATAACCCCTATATCATACACCCCTTTAGATGTGGCAAGATTCATCCAATGTTGAGTGTGTGCCCTCCCTTCCTCCAACTGATAAAACAAAGGAATTGTAAAATTTTGAGGAATTAATCTACCCCCCTCAATGTATGTGTACTAAGATCTGAGATTGGGTTGATGGCTAGGGTTCAACACCATTGAAACATCTTTGGGATTTGATTTTTGTGAGGTGGCCTCTTCCTTATTATCCTTCCCTCCCTCTTTTTCATCATTTTTTCCCTCTTATGTCTTGCCCTCAGCTTCCTTGACCTCTTGCACTCATGTGGTTGTATTTTCCTCCTCAACAGAGGAATTTTTCTCTAAATATATGCTTGCTAGAGTTTCCTATAGCAAACTATTTTATTGCTTGATGAAGACCCTATTCTCCTTGATTTTCACTCTTTTCACTCCTTGGAGGGTATGTGGAGGTTTCATGAGGTGTATGGGTTACCAATATGGCTGAATGTCTTCTAATATATGTTACAGGGGTCCTTATGGGTGAAGTGACTTCTTGTACCCTTCCTTCCTCTAATCTGATTTCTTCCTCCTTCATTCGTGATTCTTCAATGGTGATACATCTCTTGGTGGGAGTTTGTGGTTTTCCCTGTCTCACCCTTTGACTCTTCGTAGTTTTGAAGTACATAGATGTCTACTTCTTTCTTTTTGTTTTGATAGGTGTGCTTAAAAGTAGTTAGAGTGGTAGCTACCTCTTGGTCTGTGATTTCAGGTGACATGTGTGTGTCTTAAGGGAAGGTTTCATGGCTTGAGATAGGGTCCATATATTCTTTATCCTCAGTATTTTCCTCCTCCTTTTTCTAAGCTTCTTCTTTCTCTCTTTTTTTAATCTCTATGCTTTCTTTCTCAATTTCCATATCTTCCTTTTTTCCTCTGTTTTCTGCCTCTTCTTCCTCTTCTTCTACTTCTTCTTCTGTAGGGCTAGAAGTAGATATTTTCCATGTTTGGGTAGCTATAAAGGCTTCCCTATCCATGTCTATAAAAATAGGACCAGGATATATGTAGGTTTAGCCTTCTTAAGGCATCATTTACAATTAATTTTATTAATCCATGATGGGCCAAGTGCTGATATTTCCTTTGTCCAACTTTATGGCTCATATCAGTGATGGAATTTAGGAGGAAGTGAGGGACACTTAATCTCTATTCAAGTGGAATCTATCCTTGGAACATAAGTTTATTTAACAACCTAAAATGATACGCATAGATCACACTCAATCTGCCTTCACAAGAGATGAATTTCATGATGTGGAAGGAAACTCCATCCAGGTGTATGGAAGCCTCTCTCTTCTCACACCCATTTTATCTTCAATACACTCCTCTCCTGGTAGGAAGAAATTCTTTTTGGATGCAGTGCTAGGAATTATTTCCTTGACCCATTTGACTCCTAAGGGAAAGGTGGTAACTCTGCTTATGAGTTCAGGAGATAGAGTCATGGCTAGTCCTATAATCACAAAGGTGTCTCTTTCTTCTAAATGTGACTGAAGATCCAATGGAAATTATTTAGCTATTTCATCATCATAACCTTTCAATGGCTCAAAGAACCCTAGCCATTGGTGATTTCGGAGGATTTCCATAGCCTAAGGGTGCTGCCTAATTATCTTAATATCTGTAGGCTCCCTTCTATTGAATCCCCCTCCCATTTTAATGGTGTGAGATGAAGGCGGTGAGAGGTTTTTTGAGGTAAGTCTTGGAGATGGAGGCCTTGAAGAAAAACGAAAGAAAATTCTTTTACCCTTTAACTGTCAATTTTACTTTTACTGAGTGTGAATTACATGGACAAATTTCATTGTTAGAGGATGAAAATCCACTTACCTTGGTCCTATGCTATTTTGGTTTGATATATGGAGGCATTGGGAAGCCAATACACCCACAAGAAACTATGTGCTGCCCTCTAAGCCTTTGCTGGTATGTTGTTGAAGTTGCCTGTATGTAATATTCCCAAATTTGAATATCACATTTGGAATATTAGAGTCCTTAATTTTCTTAATAAATTAAGTAAATAAAAGGGTGGAGGGACCCATAAACCCAAAAGATGAATAAGATCCACTTTTATGTGTGTATGTGGACATTTTTGATCTAGATCTAGAATCATGGAGTAGTGGAGCAACTCCATTAATGGAGATCATGTATCATTTGTGAGATAGATTATGGAGGGTGAAACAATCAAATAAGATCATGTATATTAAATATTAAATCACCTGGATCTTTGATAAGGTAAACTAATATCATGATACATTCAAAGGAGATCATTCATGATAAGATAGTGGAGGAAGTGGCGCATTTAATGCATGCATGATGGAGTGGGTGATCACCATGTGAACATGATGGAGGGCATGGATCAACAATGTAGTCAAACATGGAGACTTTTTCCACATGTACAACGTAGTATTGGAGTGCGCCTAGACTATGGAAGGATCATGCATATAATGAAGGCGAAGGTACAATCGAAGGCATGATTTGGTTTAGTCATTTCTTGATCTGTTTAGATTTGTATTTGTCTTAGGATATTTCTATGCAAGCTTGGGTTGTTTAGCAGAGCTTGCAAGGTGTTCCTGGGAAGGAATCCCACCTATTTATTTGAGTAGCTCTGGGAAGAGGATTTTTCTTCATTCCATATCAGGCATTGGAGCCATCTTCAGGAGGTTGTTTCTAGCATTCAACTAGAAAACCGATGGAGGATTCATCCTACCACTTGATCTTCATTTTTAGTCTTCCAAGAGCATCAGATCTATATCCGACATTCAGACCTTGGGGTTTTGCCTCCTTGTTGCAATAATCCATTCAAGGATTGCATAGTTTAGTCTTGAATATCTATTGGAGGAAGGAAGTTTCCAGTATTTCAGCTGGAAATCCTATGAGGGATAACCTCCTCACATTGGATCTATTGTTGCCATCACCCAGGAGCTAATTTGACATATTTTTCTAGGGGAAAGGAGCCTCCCTCTCTCTTAGCATAGTTTTCTAAGGCTGCTATTCATTCTATAGCCATTTTCAGTGGAGGAGATTGGAGGAGCTAGATCTTGAGATTTTAGCCCAAGGATCTAGTGAAGGGATCAACCCTTCTTGCTTAGATCTGATTATACAGCATTGCAGCCATCATATTATCAGATCTAGCTTGATATCTGCATTCCCAGTAGCATATTCATGGAGCCCTAGGGATAATGTTGTATTAGACTTACAGATCTGAGAAATACTTCTAGGGTTATCTTGGGAATCCATCATAGAGCCCAGATCTAGAATTTCAGCATCATCGGAGCTCCCAATCTTCCTAGATCCGACTTTCTATCTTACAGGCAGTTGCAATCCCTACATCTTTAGCAGCGACATCGTAGTATACCTTCCAGCAGAGCAACAGTTACGTAGTCCCTCTTGGGATATGATTGCAGGGTCATTCTAGGCTACTTTTGTGGCTTGAGTGTCTCATATTTTGAGCACTGTTGTATTTGCATTTTGCACCTCCAAATATTAATAAAATGGCTTAGCTATTTCTGCATATTTTGATGTGTATTTAGATTTATTTTTACTTAGTTGCAGTCCTCATATTGTGTTTTAATATTACTGGATCTTCAATCTTGGGATATCATAAGATGTTCCTAATCTTGTTGATTTTCCCTATTTTGGGATATTACACTATAGCAAAACGTTGTTTCCGGTAGCATGATGGTGCATGCAAGCCCAAAATTCAATGATGCTATTTTGATGGATGCCACTACTCTCCTGCACTTGCTGCTCTTTAAATTGATCAAAAAAATGGTGTAAATGAGACAAATCTTACATTTATTGGATTTTTAACCAAATTTGGAGCGTTGTGGTGACTCATACTTAACTCGAGTTTCCTCTTAGAGATCGTTGGCCCCCACTTCAGTTAATCATTGTTGACCTTGTCATCACTTATATTCATACTCATCCACACTTACTTGACTTGATTTGACTTGCCTAGGTGGCATGGATTTCACTTTTCCTCCAGTTTCACTTTACGAAGGTGGCCAACTTACCTGGCCACCTTTTCTCCTTTTAAACTTCTAAATCTCAAAATTTAACTATTTTGGCAATTATGGATGCACAACGAGGGGTGATAGGCCATACCCAAGCTTACCTAGTGTTGGTGAGGTGCTGTAGGAGCGGGATTTGGTGGTGGCAGCCTGAGTCTTTTATTTGTTGTGTCTTCATTTTTTTCTTGTTTTCTAAGTGAGCAGCTTTTTCTGAGTGAGTTGCTTATCTTTTCTAAGTGATTTTTTACCCTTTTCTTGTTTTATTTATTTTTTAGGTACTACATGGAGGGATTTAGATGCCATGGATAGTGTGCTTATCCCTCTGGAGTCTTCTTGTGGTCTCCTGGAGTCATCTACATCAGATTTCCTTCATCTTTTGGCCTTTTGTGCCACACACAGATTTTCTACAGAAAACTTTCTAATACCTATAGCAGTATGTTTCTTTCCTATTCCTGCTTCAATTTGTTCAGGAATGGAGGGATATGGTTTATGGAGGCTATCGAGGAATTCATGGAATGAATGGAGTGTAGGATAGGCAAGAGAAATGGTTCCTATGCCAAGTTTTCAATTATTTAGTTGTTCAAGGTGCAACTTAGGGTTCAGATAGGGAAGCCTTACACATGGATTGAAATAGTGTTCTGGGAATTGTAGGCATAGGAAAAACATACATTATCATTCCCTAAATTAAGCTCAGAATCCCTTAGGCAACCTTTTTTATTCAAAAATGAGTTTCATGTAGTATTTAAAGGAGTTTCCTGTAATGCTACAAGAATCCTACAACTGCCTGATTTTCTTGTAGTAATTACAAATTAGGAAAAAAATGAGATTGTTGCCTATCTAGTGGGTGAAATGGGTGAAGGGATGGATGATGGAGTGGCTTATGGAGTGTGAAAGTAGAGAAGAGGAAATAATGACAAGAAATCATTGCCCTGGATCCTAAAAACCATCTTCAATTATTAACCTGTAAAACAGAAAAACACATAAATGCGTATGTATTTTTTTTTTCTCTTTTTCTCTTTTTTTTTGAAGGAAAGTTTGCTGCCTCCATAGAATTTTTCAACCCAGAGGCCTACCTTGGGCGCCTTAGAGAGGTTTTCACCCAATGATATTTTATTCTCTATTTTTTTTCTTTTTTTTTTTCTTTCTCTTGCTCCAGGACTTCCTCATAGAGGTTTTCAACCCTGGAGTTGGTCTAGGTGGTCTTAGATAGGTTTTCACCCATGCCTCCTTATTTTTTCTTTTTTTCCTTTAGGAGACTTTGGAAACTATGGAGTTTTCCATGACATACACCCCCTTTCTTATATAATTTATAAATTCTGCCCTAGACAGGGGCTTCTTGTAAACCTTGAGTCTATAAACATTGATAAGTAGGGGAATTCATTCCTCATCCATGGTTCTGATCTAAACTGTACCATTATCATAGAATTTGTCTAATTTGTAGGGTCTGAGATATCTTTTCATCAGTTTTCCTTTGAAGTCCTTAAACCTTGAGTCATACAACAATGCCCAATCTCCTTATTGAAAGGTCTTTTCCTTAATGTT
The DNA here is from genome assembly GCA_034641835.2 of Pinus albicaulis. Taxonomy (NCBI): domain Eukaryota; kingdom Viridiplantae; phylum Streptophyta; class Pinopsida; order Pinales; family Pinaceae; genus Pinus; species Pinus albicaulis. The sequence goes on along the minus strand of CM076571.1, from coordinate 766,348,654 downwards.
CTTGTCATTCCATACCTTTGCAGCTGAATTACCTCTGTGTGGAGGAGTGTTGGCATCCTGAACTCATCCAATCCATTTAATTGCAACAAACTCTCTTTTTTGGCATTTGAGATGTCTAGGTCTAGCTCAGCTTTCATCCTTAAGGCGTTGAATTCAAATTCAACTAAAGGTAGAGCTTTCTTGCCATGGATTAGGTCATAAGGAGTGAATCCTGTTGTTGTTTTATAGGTAGTGTTGTAGGCCCAAGTAGCTTCTACTAATCTTTCCACCCAATATTTTCTGCTACTTCTTACAACCTTGGTGAGGATACTCTTAAAGGCTCTATTAGTCGCTTCCACTTTTTCATTTTCCTGAGGGTGGTAGGAAGTAGAAGTATTATGCTTAATCTTGTGCCTCCTTAGAAGATTCTCAATGAGATGAGAAGTGAATTGTGCCCCCTGATCAATGACTACTTCTCTGGGGTACCCAAACTTGTAAAATACATTCTCCCTTAGAGATTATGCTACTTTCTCCTCAGTTGCTACCTTCAAAACTTTTTTTTCAACCCACTTTGTCAAGTAGTCAGTGAAAACTATGATATACTTTTTCTGTCCAGATGGTGGATCAATAGGTCCAATGAAGTCCATGCCCCATTTATCAAATGGCTCAACGGCCACCTGAGGGTGAAAAGGCATCTCATCCCTTTTTGTAGGTTTCCCCATCCTTTGGCTTTGGTCGTACCTGCTAGTGTATCTTCTGGAATCCCGGTGAAGAGTCGGCCAATAGTATCTTTCCTACAAAAACTTGAACACAGTTCTTTTTACATAAAGGTGGCCTCCACAAGGGCTATTGTGACATTTAGAGAGGATATAAAAAACTTATTCCTCCCTCACACATCTCTTGAGGATTTGGTTAGGGCCTACCTTGAAAATATTTCCCTCAATCCATGTTAAAGGGTTGCTTTTCTTGATGATCTTGCTTTTCTCTTCGAATGAGAGATTAGAAGGGAAATTTTCAGCAACCAAGTATTTAGCTATGTCAATAAACCATAGTGAGAGTGCTGATATAAAAATAGATGTTCATCTGGCGACTGGTCATCCACCATTCCTTCTTCACCTGCAGATAGATATAACCTAGATAAAAAATCTGCAATAACATTCTCCTTTCCAGGTTTATCAACAATGGTTAGGTCAAAATACTATAAAAGTAACAACCATCTAATTATCCTAGCATTAACATATGGTTTATTCATCAAATATTTGATGGCTACATGGTCAGTGTGAACAAAGGTCTGATACCCAGTTACATAATGTCTAAATTTGTTTAAAGCATAGAAAATGGCTAACATCTCCTTCTCTCTGAAAGTATAATTTAGCTCGACCTTAGACAAGTTCTTACTGATGAAATAGATTGCATAAGGTAATTTGTCTTCTAACTTCCCTAATGCTTCCCCCATATCTTTGTTAGATGCATCTGTGTGGATGTGGAAAGAAAGAATCCAATTTGGACCTCAGAGAATGGAGGCAGTAGTCAAATTTCCCTTAATGATATGAAAATTGATTGTACTTGAAAAGGGTGCAAGGTATCCATTTTCATTTATGTAAATGAGTGCAAATACTCCAAATTTTAAATCTGAAAATGTGAGAACTTCTTATTTCTAATACAGAGGTAGACTGTAGGGGCATTTACCGGATATGTCACCTTTCAAAGAAAGGTTGAATCCTAGGCTACCTGGCCCTCTTACAGACTCTGCCTAAAGAAATCATAGAAGTAAACACTCAGACTTAATTAAAATGACCTTACTCAAACTTGACATTATGCAGAATTTTTGCTTGGAAGAGGTGTATGTATTTTCTTCTGTTTATGTGTTTTGAGTTTATTTGTTTTTGCTGAAAATTAACATGTATATCAGCAACATAATTCAGCCATAGAATAACAAAAAACAACAACAATATAATATAGGAGTTCACCCCAACTCTTGGGCTACATCTCCTTTGAGCTTCGTCAACATGACTAGACTCTTTGGGATTAAGGTACTTAAATTATTTGAAAAGCTCCACACTTAACCACAATGAATACAAAAATGATTCAAAGGGCTGAGAATACCATTTTAAATCCCTTTAATGGCTGTCCAATTCCTGCAAACAGCTTTAGGCTTCCATGGACACACATCCTTCTGTTGGTGCACTAAGCTTCTCTGAGCTTCTAAATGGCACAAAATCCCTCATATTTATATTTCTGCCCCTGATTCCACTACTTATACATCCAATAATGATCATAAATCAAATATCAACTGATAAATTTCTTACATTAAACACAACATCCCCAAAAATGGCTCTCCTCCACGGTTTTCCCAGGGCTGCCCACGACTTCATATCAACTTCTAGAGCTAAAGAAGTACTCAAAATGATCTAAAAACACTTCCATTGGTTCCATAATTACTGAAATAGTCAAGATAGAGTTTTGTTTCATCAAAAACGGCCCCCAGCTTCTCCGGTTTCGCCTACACACTCTGTTTGGCAAATGGCCTCTAGAACTTAAATGAAGCTTTTTGGCTTTCTAAAGTTCTTAACAGGTGCTGAAAAACATCTAAAAAGATTCAAAAGCCATGAAATAGATAATAATTCCTATTCATTTTCCTTAAACAGAGAAACGCAGTCCAATATACAACCTTCTCCTTCTAGGCCCTGATGGCTCCTTCATTTTCTTCGATGCTTAAACCTTTGAAGATGACCTCTGTTAGACTTAAGATCTACTCCATTGAGTCCAGAAGGTCGAAGAGACCCAAAATAAATAAATAAATTCACTTAAAAAGGCCTTTCCTAGCCAAAGTTATGGCACATTTACTCAGACTGCCAGTTTGGCCTAAACAAGCTCCACTAGATGTGGAGACACTGCCAGTTAACTTAAGTAAACTGGCACATCCGCCTAATCTGGGGGAACCGATGCTAAATTGGCGGTAGCATTAAATGTTTCAGTTAACAAAATCCACGTTCACATGCGCAATAAGCGCTAACCGTTAACTGTTTGAACGTTGCCACATTAAACCATATCTTATTTAGAATTTGGGTTGAACATATGTCAAGTCATAAGCCCATGGTGTATTGGTAAAGTGTGGTAGTAGTAGCTATGAGGTCATCGTTTCAAAACCCACTGAAGCCAAATAAACTTTTAACCTGCCATTTCCATTGTGATCTGGGGCCACGTGGCGGCCTCTGGGCCTGCCACGTGGCAGCTCTTCATTGGACCGAAAATTACACAGTCAACTCAATAGCCAATTGTAAAACGCCACTTGTCACAAAATGATTGGTCCACAGGGAATATTATGTGGAATATTTCCAAAATATTTCGAGGAATATTCCTGAAATATTCTTTTTTTTAATATTTGCCAATTTCTAAAGTCAAACTGGCCTTTTTTTTTATACTAAAATTGAATAACTTCAAAGTTGAATAACTTCTTCATACAACATCGATTTTCGGTGCCGTTCATGGTGTTGGGATCGTATCACCGAGGCCTATCCCATCACTCAAGTTCCAAATCAATTTGAGCACTTTCATTTTTGAGCTTTTTCCCAAGCTCAGATTTGAGCTCTTGATCACACCTCCCAAATGAGAGGCTTTTGGTCCCCAAAAGCTTACTGAAATGAGGAACTGAACTGTAGTACAGCAAATGAGAGAATACAAATCCTCTTCTCTTCAGCCCTTAAATTTTTTTTGCCTTGCAAAGCAAGTGAAATTGAACCACAAATGAAAAGAAATCGACATTTCCCTTCCTGAATGCGCTTGTCCACAACTGTCCACAACTGACCTTTTTGAACTCACACAGAAATTTCTGGCGAGAAATTTACAGAGTGAAACTATACAACACAACCTTGATCAATGATCTAAGGTGGCCCAAAACAAAAAAGATATTACAACAAAATACATGCATACATCCGGAATTTGCATATGTACAAAAGGAGTATGTCTTATTGTGTCAAGAAGTCCATCCACTTCTCACCGAGCCACTTCCATGGTGACTTTTGCTGCTGCAACTTTTCCTCATGTGAAACTTCCCTTTCCACATTAACAATGGAATCCATGATACCAGCTTCGCCAATATTTTTGTCCTCTTGCTGCATGTGCGTGAGACGACGAGTTGGATGCAAAGTCCAACAATGAGAGACAACATGTCCCTTCTTTTGGAAAAAAGTGCAAATCATATGCACATTCTTTGAAGGTAGTCTTTGCTTCATCTGCTTCTTGTGTGCCTTCTTCCTCATCCAGCATCTTGAAACATGATGGTTAAATCGACCACAATATGTACAAGAAATCCTCTTATGTTGCTTTGCATGCTTGCCATAAGCTGCATGTCTACCATCTTCTTGCTGCAACAAAGGCTTCAAACAATGGTAAGGAATATTTCCATCATGACATTGATGTAATTGAGAACTTGGGAGAAATGTTCTCTTCAAATTTGCATCACATTCTTGAATGCATGTGCTCAAAGCTTCACCATTAAGCTGCTCATAGCCAAGACCAATATTCTTGGGACACTCCACAACACAAATAGGCTCAACAATGCCTTGTGCATGCTTGCCCAAACCTTTTCCTTCTTGATAGCCCATTTTCAACATCAATTTGGACCCAATACCTCTTGTATGCCTTTCAAAAGAACCAACACACTTTTCAATAGAGGAAACTGAAGACAAATCATAATGATTTACCTCATGATTTACATCCTGAAGATGAGGTATTTTCTTGGACAAAGCTTCTTGAGCTTGAAGAAGCTGCAACTCCATATCATGCAATCTTTGAAGAATGGCTTCTTTCTCTTCCTGCATAGCTAGCAATTGTGCACGAAGTTGAACACTTTCCCTTTGATCCTCAATGAGAATCTGCACCATGTCCTTCACCTTAAAAAACTCATTCTTCATGTCATCATTGAAGAATCTCGTGAAGGAGGAAACTTCACTTGTAGAAGAAGTTGACATTATGTAAATGGTCAAAACAACCAAAAGGAACTTCCAAAGAAAAGTCCTCAAAGCTTTCAAAAAAACGACAAGCTTTTAACCAAATGTCAGTAAAGACCCCTTCTCATTCAAGCAGCCATTTTGCAACCAATAAAACAGTAAATCTTTTACAATGTTTCAAAACCTTTTGCACAATAACAAATTCTCAACTCGAGCTCTGATACCATATGATATGACAATTGGAATGTACTTGAAAAGGGTGCAAGGTATCCATTTTCATTTATGTAAATGAGTGCAAATACTCCAAATTTTAAATCTGAAAATGTGAGAACTTATTATTTCTAATACAAAGATAGACTGTAGGGGCATTTACTAGATATGTCACCTTTCAAAGAAAGGATGAATCCAGAAGCTACTTGGCCCTCTTACAGACTCTACCTAAAGAAATAATAGAAGTAAACACTCAAACTTAATTAAAATGACCTTACTCAAACTTGAAATTATGCAGAATTTTTGCTTGGAAGAGGTGTATGTCTTTTCTTCTGTTTATGTGTTTTAAGTTTATTTGTTTTTGCTGAAACTTAACATGTATATCAGCAACATAATTCAGCCATATAATAACAAAACACAACAGCAATATAATATAGGAGTTCACCCCAACTCTTGGGCTACATCTCCTTTGAGCTTCGTCAACATGACTAGACTCTTTGGGATTAAGGTACTTAAATTCTTTTACAAGCTCCACACTTAACCACAATGAATACGAAAATGATTCAAAGGGCTGAGAATACCATTTTAAATCCCTTTAATGGTTGTCCAATTCCTGCAAACAGCTTTAGGCTTCCATGGACACACATTCTTCTGTCGGTGCACTAAGATTCTCTAAGCTTCTAAATGGCACAAACTCCCTCAGATTTATTTTTCTTCTTCTGAAACCACTACTTCTGCATCCAATAATGATCAGACATCAAATAGCAACTGATAAATTGCTTACATTAAGCACAACATCCCCAAAAATGGCTCTCCTCCACGGTTTGCCCAGGGCTGCCCACGACTTCATATCAACTTCTCGAGCTGTAGAAGTACTCAAAATGATCTGAAACCACTTCCATTGGTTCCATAATTACTGAAATAGTCAATATAGAGTTTTTTTTCATCAAAAATGGCCTTCGGCTGCTTCGGTTTCGCCTACACACTCTGTTTGGAAAATGGCCTCTAGAACTTAAATGAAGCTTTTCAGCTTTATAAAGTTCTTAACAGGCTCTAAAAACCATCTAAATAGATTCAAAAGGCATGAAATAGCTAATAATGCCTATTCATTTACCTTAAACAGAGAAACACAGTCCAATATACAGCCTTCTCCTTCTAGGCCCTAATGGCTCCTTCATCTTCTTCGATGATTGAACCTCTGAAGCTGACCTTTGTTAGACTTCAGACTTGCTCCATTGAGTCTAGAAGGTTGAAGAGACCCAAAATCAAAAACAAATTCACTTCAAAAGGCCTTTCCTAGCCAAAGTTATGGCACATTTACTCAGACTGCCAGTTTGGCCTAAACAAGCTCCACTAAATGTGGAGACACTGCCAGTTAACTTAACTAAAATGGCACATCCGCCTAATCTGGGGGAACCAGCGCTAAATTGGCAGCAGCATTAAATGTTGCAGTTAACAAACTCCGCGTTCACATGTGCAATAAGCGCTAACCGTTAACTGTTTGAACGTTGCCACATTAAACCATATCTTATTTAGAATTTGGGTTGAACATATGTCAAGTCATAAGCCCATGGTGTATTGGTAAAGTGTGGTAGTAGTATCTATGAGGTCATGGTTTCAAAACCCTCCAAAGCCAAATAAACATTTAGCCTGCCATTTCCATTGTGATCTGGGGCCACGTGGCGACCTCCAGGCCTGCCACGTGGCAACTCTTCATTGGACCGAAAATTACATAGTCAACTCAATAGCCAATTGTAAAATGCCACTTGTCACAAAACGATTGGTCCACAGAGAATATTTTGTGGAATATTTCAAGAATATTCCAATGAATATTCCTGGAATATTCTTTTTTTAATATTTGCCAATTTCTAAAGTCAAACTGGCCTTTTTTTTAACTGAAATTGAAGAACTTCAAAGTTGAATAACTTCTTCATACAGCGTCGGTTTTCAGTGCCATTCGTGGAATTGGGATTGTATCGCCGAGGCCTATCCCGTCGCTTAGGTTCCAAATCAATTTGAGAACTTTCATTTTTAAGCTTTTTCCCAAGCTCAGATTTGAGCTCCTGGTCACTTAATGAGCTCAAAAGCCTCTTGACAAGGACTGGACCAAATAAAATCAGAATCTTTGGCCAATCAAGAAAACAGTGGTGAAGCCATCTTACTAAAATCTTTGATGAATCTTCTATAATAACCAAATAACCCTAAGAAGCTCCTAACATCTCTATGCTTTTGAGGAGCTAGTACCCTTTTGATAATAGTGATTTTTCTCGCATCCACCTTGTTAGTATGAATCTTTCATCGTAAAAGATCACTTTAGCCACGCATAAAAAATAGCCCTAACATCAATTATGGCTGCAAAATATCTTTAAGTTTGCTGTACCAATCCAGATCTAAGCACAAAAGACATTAAGCAGATAAAATACAATGTGGCTCCATGCATCCAATAGACAAGACAAGAATAATGTATTTAAAAGAATTTTATATTATATTTAAGAATGGGGCACCTGAGAGGAAAACAAGAAAGGTGTTTTCCAGTTCTCCTCAATGGGATGGGTTCTTGAAAGTCCTCAGTGTTTCAGATCTAAAATTCCTCTCTTTGGTTGATATGCAAAACCCAAACAAACATAGAACTCACTGGGAGCTCACAATGCAAAAAATGGAAATGGTGACCAAGAATAGATCTAGAGTGATCTAATGCAATGGAGGTGACTAATGAATGGGGAAAACCCTTCTATTTATAGCAAAATATTGGGGTGTTCTAGAACTCGGTGCATGAATAAAATATTATTAATCAAATTCTAGAATCGCCCTTTAGGAATATTTTATTATATTTATTGGAGGGAAAAGGATTTTTGACTTGGGTCAATTCCTTTATTTATAAATAATAAATAAATAAATGGTTTATTTATTATTTAAGGGAAATGAGGGGAATATAATTATATAAATAATGGTTTATTTAATTATTTATGTGTGATTTAGTCAAATTTAACTAAGAATATTATTTAAATGATGATTTAAATAACTTATTCTTAGGAAATAATTAAATAAATATGGATTTATTTAATTAATTTCCTTGTTTTGGGTTAAATATGACCAGGAAATATGAACAAACAAGTTATTGCACATGGTGAAAGCAATTTTACTGAGGGTAAAATTGGTCTTACATGGTTTACTTAGGTTCATCTGATGATAATAGGTTAACAGATTGCCCCCCAACGTACGAGTGTTAGGAGCAAATCGTATGACCGAAGTACGTTGTAAGAACTCAATCGCTAGATAACAAGAGGAAAGTGAGAGAGAGGAATATAATTTAGTCGAGAGTGCTAAAGGACTAGACCCTGAGGAGATGAGACTTATAGGTGCAACAAGTCGCTAGTGTATGAAGTTGTACCTGTGCTAAAGGCGGCGGGGGAGGCATACCTATGCCCGCCGAGACAATAGTACACATAATAAGGCACCCGGAAAACCACGGAACGCAATAGTAAAACAAGTGATGTCCTAAACATGAGCCAGATAACTAGAATGATGAATCTCACATACATGCCATGCCTGGAATAATCATCAGGGCTTATACAAAAATATTTTGGTACATGAGATACAACTACGCCCAAATGCCCCCTACACATGGGGAAGGGCTCGTGAAATCGGACTGATACATGCAAATCGAAGAGACGCTGCAAGTGAAAGAGGTCGATATCATCAAATAAGAGGAGCTACATCAAGGGCTGAAATGAAGAAGTCATCTGGGCATGTGGGGGGCTACCAGTAGGGCCACCCCCTCATGAGGGTTAAGACATCTCACACACACCCGGGTATCACTAATAACTGCTGCTGCATCACTGAGCCATCAAGTGTATAGATCACGATCAGGTTGAAAAGAGCTGGGACTAAGGTACACTGTCCCCTAGACCTGACTTTTAGAATAAATGAGCTGATGTCGACAGAAGTAGGTCTGCCATAGGTGAGGCAATGAGGGAACCTCAACTAAGGCACAAGAGAAAATAGTAGAGCAACGAACAGATAGACAGTAATGATGATGATGGAATGAGGGATACGGATGAGCGGTTGGGCGACTTCCTTTGTTAGAGCATAAAGGGCATGAATGGCTTGGCGGCAGCTATCACAATATCAAGGAGGGTAAGTGACGATGGTACTGAAGGCCATAATGTGTAACACAAGAGGAGAACCAAACGATGAAGGATGGAGGGCTATGTCGGGATACAAAGGGAACAGATATAGACGTCTATGATGGACGAGGACTCAACTCGGATGCTCTAAACAAAGGCGACTCGATGGTGTTGCCACGTAGTAAAGGTCCAATGGGGGACCGGAAAAGCATGAGTATAATAGGGTAGCTCATGACGAAAATAAACATGAACAAAGACAAGTAAGCAGTAAAAATGGTGCCCCAAGTACAAGTGTTGTAGGTGAAGGAATTTGATTGTGAGAAGAGATGAAGTGACACTTCATGGACAAAATGTGTCTTGGTGAAGTATCAAAACGTGAAAAACTAACAGGTACCCATTTGAGTGCTCGGTGAGAGCTTTCTAATGGTGTAGACGGTTTGTCAAACGGGGCTACGGTTTGGTCGCAACGGGCGAAAGAAAAAATAGGGTTTTTCTTCTAATAAGGCATTTTCCCTCCAAAATCATTCATTTTCTTGTGTAGCTGTGGTGAATGTGGAGAGGAGAGAAGGCCCTAAATCTTGCGGCGATCGTAGTGAACAAACCAACCATTGGAATCGAGATCCGTCAGTTTCAGGTAAGAGGCCTAATCCTACTCTTTGTTTTTGATGGATTCAAAGTTCAGATTAGGGTTTTAAATCTCAGTAACTACCCCTACTTCATCTTTATGGTTGGGTCGCACTTTTTGGGGCAAAAACTGTGACCTGGGACATAGGTTTTGGCCTGAAAAGGAAGAGCGGGAACTCATATTGCAAAGTACATCATAGATATGGATGGGATCATCGGGATTATGGGAAGAGAGGGAAAGGTGGCAGAAGCCATAGGAGGCTGCAAAGCTACCTAGATCATCAGTCAGGGAAGAAAGGCGCACATATGGGTCATCAGGGGAAATGACAGAGGAGCAAGTAAAAAGATGTTCAAAACATGAAGAGCCCAAGAATGTGGTTGAAGGGGGATCAAGAAAAATAGACGGAGTGGATTCAGAGGGGATGTACTCCGAGGGTTGGGCGGATGATGATAGGTACAAGAGAGGAGCAGCAGATTCAAACATCTCAACATCAGGGGGAGGGATGTCAATGGTAGCTAGGGGATCCTCAAGTAAACTTGACGCATACTGAGCAAGGAAGGGTGAGGAAGATTGATTTTGTTCAACTTCGTATTCGTGAATGACCTCTAAAGAGGCTTGGTAATGCGTGAGGTGAGGAAAATGGTGAGAATAATGGCCATGGACACCACACAGAGCACAGGGTTGTTGGTGCGAAGAGTCTTTGGGTTCTTGGTTGCGGGTGAGGAAGAAACAGAGGGTTCAGGGACCGTAGATTCAGGGAATGCGACTTTAACCATGGGCTGGATACGGGGCAACTCAGGACAAGTATGGGTGGGATGGCCGAGACCATCACACAAGGCACAAGGCTTGGCGGGTGTGGGAGGGGTGGGGTAGGGCGCGGTGGCTTTGTCTTTGGATGCCCCCTTTCGAGTTTTTCTTTTATTGTCATTAGTTGTTGCAGCATGGGGAGGGTCCTGCGGAGGGGCTAGGGACACAGTAGTAGTGGAAGGAGCAATGGGGATCTGTTGCACCGGTGTCACAACTATGTATGGTTTTGGGTGGCCGGGTGGGGTCTCGGCTGGAGGAGTAAGGTACCATACTGGAATTCCCAAAGTTAAATTAGGGAGGGAAAGGGTGGCCATGACGGGGACCGAATAGACACCGGGGGGACCGAGGAAAGGTATCTGACCAGCGTGGTAATGACCAGGAGGGATGGCCTCCATATGGGGAAGGCCTGAGGGAACCGACGCAAGAGGGTAGGGAGGTTCCTGAGTGTGAGTTGAATGGGAAGGGCCAAGCGAGAAAGGTTCGGTCGACGGAAGTGAAGGGCTAGAAGGAGGAGGTGGTGGGTGAGATTGAGGTTGCTGACTAGCCGGAGCATGCTGTGGGAGGCCAGCCTAAGATGATTGCATCATTCAAACATTCGCTAAGCTGGGATCCGAGACAGGAGGAGGGGGAGGACCAGGGAAGGTTCCAAGAAAGGAGGAGTCTTTGTAGACGCCAGGAGAAACACTGGTGAAAGAATCAATATTCGGTTTATTGGTAATAGTTGAGATGGTGGACTCAGGGGAAGTTTGAGATTTTGGTTCATGGTAGGTCAACTGGTCAATGGTGACAATCTTGCCATTATGAGGAAAGAACATCTTGCGGTGGACTGCGGGTGGGACAGAAGACATGGCATAGGTGTAACTACATCCCAAAAGAATGTTGTAGTCGAGAGGTGCGTCAATAACTTCAACGTCGACACAAACAGTCTTGCTGGCAAGGGTGATAGGACAGTTACGGAAGAGGCCAGCTCAGGAGATCCGAGTTGTTTCCAAACCGAAGTGGACATTACACAGGTAGATGCCCCCTCGTCAATAATACATCGAGTGACATTGGAATTTTGGATTTTGACTGTGATTTGGAAAGCAACCGAAGTAGGAAGGGGGGGATGGTCTGACTGACAAGTGTCGAAAAAAATTAATTGGTCATCAGCAGGATCTACAGCACCCATGGCAGATAGTAGAGCCTTCTTTTGAGAAGGACACGACTGGAGGAGTTCCAGTGTTGAAATCGCAGTAGGAGATTGTGCCAGATCATCTACTACGGTGTATGAATGGGCGACCCTACCAGAGGCAGCATTTCGGTGTAATGGGCTCTTAGGAATTTTGGTATGAACCTCAACTTTGGGTGGAGGGATTTGTAAGGGACCCTTGGGTGTCGATAAAGGCTCTGTAGGACCGGATGATGGGGACTCGGAGACAGACAGAACGGGAGGTGGGGAGTGCTGACGAGACCACGTTTGAAGGTTAAGGTCGACGGCGAGAGGGTGGTTAGATGTCATCATGAGAATCTGGTAATCAGAGGAACTAGAAGGAGAAGGTTGAGTGGTTACCGGGGCATGAGGTGTTTGAGTGGCCATGAATCCTTGTTGAGGGAAAGGATCGGTAAACACAGTGGGTTGAGAGGTAGCGGTATTGGGAGGGACAGGAGGGGAGGAATGTTGTCCCTGGATGGTGGCCTGAGACTCCCACATCTGTCGCATCTGTGGTAATAGGGGACAATCGTGAGTGTAATGACCAAAAACACCACAACATGAACAGGGCTTATTGGTGCGAAGCGGCCTGTTCGGCTTGGGCTGGGAGTCCTGTGGATGGTTGGCAGTGTTAGGGTCAATACTAGAAGGAGTTGGTCCACGATTACCAAAGGCGGATGGATTGCCTCTCCTCCGCCATTGAGAAGGAAGAAGAGTAGTCGCACCTTGCTGCGCAAATACATGTCCATGCGGCGGCAGGGGGGAGAAGGCAAGGGAGTGGGAGGTCCAAATGCTGGAGGAGCTGGGACACCAGGCTGCGGGTAATGATAAGGGTGAGAAGGGGCAACATTGAGGTAAGCAGGAGTGTGGGAAAAAGGAGGAGGCAGGCCATACCCTGGATACATGTGACCGGGAAGGGGAAAGGTGCTAGAGGTGTTGGCCTCGCCAGGAGGAAAACCATAGGCCATAAGAGGTTGAGCAGAGGTATGTGACAGAGTTCCGATGATACCGTCGACAGAATGAGAGGCTCCCGAGGCATTAGGGCCACCCGTCTTGGGGAGGTCAGGAAGGATGGTATAAACATAACCAGATTGAGCATAAATAAGGCCATACTTTAAAGCTACTTGGAGGGCAGCTTCTTCGATTTGGGGAAAATGGGATGCGACATCCTTGCCAATGGGAGGTAAGAGAGAGCAAAGGAACCAGTCCATATAAACCCGATCTTCAAAGAGGGGGGGGGGGCGCGACATAGGCTCCGTCTTCGTCGCCATTCCTAGACATGAGCGGAAAGGCGGGTCGAAGAGGATTGATGAAGAGAAGTTAAGAGTTCAGTACCAGTGTCGTATCGGAGAGGGAGCTAGAAATAAGATAAAAAGGCTTGGGAAATGGTCACAAAGGTGGTATGGGAATAGGTGCCTTGATCAACATACCATTTAGAAGCTTCGCCGGTGAGTGTGCATTGGAACAATCAAAGATGAATGGAGTCATCAGTAATGGAATTGGAGGAACACCACATGTGAAAAGATCTGATATGGTTGGAGGGATCTTCACTAGCAAGGCCTTCAAACTTGGGAATGTCGGAGGGGAGCTTGGTTGACATAGTAGGCCAACTAACATCGTGGCGGATAGGGTCATTGATCAGCTGATTAAAATCGGGGAGGCTAAGGCTGGCCATATAATGGAGTAATGGGGCAGTCGAGGTAGGTCCCGTAGGGGTTCCACTGGAAACAGAACCAACAGTAGTACTGGGGTTGCTGCTGGTATTAGGCCCTGAAGTAGACATGGTGAAGGTGACAGGGGGAGAACCAGGAGTAGGGGGAGAACCCGAACAATCAGAGGAAGAGTCGGAGTGTGGACTCGGGGGATGACTTACTTGATGACGATGGGAAGGAGGAAGTCGACCAACCAGAAACTGAGGGTGAAGGCCAAGAAGTCTCTGGGAGAGGTGCCTTGGGGGCGCAATGATGACGGGAAGAAGAAAAACTGACAAGGGCAGGGAGGGACAAAATCAAATGAGGTCAAGGGTGGAGAGGTGCAGTGACAATTGACTTTAAAGTCTTTGCCAGTTGGTGTTAACCAGGCACTTCTTCACTTAGGGTCAGTGTGTGGCATGCATTAATTTTAATTGTTTAAACCTAGACGTTTTGAGAGTAAATGAAAAAGTGTGCTGCGTAACTGAAAAGAAATCTGCAGTAAATAAGACAGAAAGAATAGAAACTTAACAGCTAATCAATGCATCAATATAACCCAAGAAGGTGGGTCTCTCAAAAAATATTTGATAAGAGTGAAAAAACTAAGCCAAGCACGCCAAAAGAGGCCAATAGATCTAAAGTCGGAAGGGACAAGGATCTAATGGAAAAATCTGCTGAAAAGAGGTGCGGAGAACAGTAAAGAGGCAAGGGCAAGGTTGCTGCTAGAAAAGAGGGGATTAGCTAAAAATAGGGGGGTCAAAGAGGTGACCCTAGGAAAAAACGAAAAGAGGTGTTTTGAAAGGGAAAAAGAGCTGATCTGTGGGGATCTAAAAAGGAGGTATCAGATCTAAAATAAATAAGACTGAAACTCTAGAAAGTTAGACGTCTGAAACAGCAAAAACTCTCCCACAAAAAGTGGCGGGGACTAGAGCCCTAAGGGGCAAGATTCCCACTTAGTTGAGTGAAACAGATCAGAAACAGGTTTGAATGGGTGGAGGCAGAGATTGGAAAACCCTGACAGAAGCTGCAGGCAAACCCAGAAAAAGTGCTGGAAAATTGCAGGAAAAAGTGCAGGTCCCAGGTTCTGACTTGTTTTCAGGCCAGGTCACTGGTTTGGCACAGAAAAGTGTGACCTCAAGGCCAGGTCGCACTTTTTGGGCCGATAAGTGTGACCTGCAGATTCGGGTCTCTCGGGGGCAGATTTCAGAAAAATTTGTCGTCTCAGTTGCGGCTGATGTCGGTCACCTGCGCAATAGGGCTAGAAACACACAGAAGTTAGAAATTTTAATGCTTGAGGGTTTTAGAGGTGAAAAATGGCATAAAAATAGGAATAACAGAAAACTGAAGAGAAACCCTAGGGTCTAAAACAGCTGGATATGTAGGAATATATAAAACGACAGTGGTCGCAAAAGAAAACTCGTGTGGAGTCGCCAATTGTTAGTATGATTCTTTCGTCATAAAATATCACTTTAGCCATGCATAAAAAATAGCCCTAACATCAATTATGGCTGCAAAATATCTTTAAGTTTGCTGCACCAATCCAGATCTAAGCACAAAAGACATTAAGCAGATAAAATACAATGTGGCTCCATGCATCCAATAGACAAGACAAGAATAATGTATTTAAAAGAATTTTATATTATATTAAAGAATGGGGCACATGAGAGGAAAACAAGAAAGGTGTTTTCCAGTTCTCCTCAATGGGATGGGTTCTTGAAATTCCTCAGTGTTTCAGATCTAAAATTCCTCTCTTTGGTTGATGTGGAAAACCCAAACAAACATAGAACTCACTGGGAGCTCACAATGCAAAAAATGGAAATGGTGACCAGGAATAGATCTAGAGTGATCTAATGCAATGGAGGTGACTAATGAATGGGGAAAACCCTTCTATTTATAACAAAATATTGGGGTGTTCTAGAACTCGGTGCATGAATAAAATATTATTAATCAAATTCTAGAATCACCCTTTAGGAATATTTTATTATATTTATTGGAGGGAAAAGGATTTTTGACTTGGGTCAATTCCTTTATTTATAAATAATAAATAAATAAATGATTTATTTATTATTTAAGGGAAATGAGGGGAATATAATTAAATAAATAATGGTTTATTTAATTATTTATATGTGATTTAGTAAAATTTAACTACAAATATTATTTAAATGATGATTTAAATAACTTATTCTTAGGAAATAATTAAATAAATATGGATTTATTTAATTAATTTCCTTGTTTTGGGTTAAATATGACTAGGAAATATGAACAAACAAGTTATTGCAGATGGTGAAAGAAATTTTACTGAGGGTAAAATTGGTCTTACATGGTGTACTTAGGTTCATCTAATGATAATAGGTTAGATGACCAAAAAAATGGTGTAACACGCCTATATTTCTGCTTTGGAGATTGAGTGCCCTAATACAACTCCTGCTCTCTTCAAGGATTCACACTTTTCTGGGCTCAGGGAGAGATGCATATCAATGGACCTTCTTAGCACTTTACCCAAAATGAAGAGAGCTTCCTAGAAGTCATCCCCATAGGGTGTGAAATCATCCATGAAGATTTCAATGGAGCCATGGACTAGCTCAGAGAAAATGCTCAAGAAATCTATTTGGAAGGTAGCTGGGGAATTTCACAACCCAAAGGGTAGGACTCTATAAGTGAAGGTACCCCAAGGGTAGGTGAAAGTAGTCTTATCCTGTTCTTGAGGGATGATTTGAATCTGGTTATACCCACTGAACCCATCTAAGAAGGAAAAGAAATTATTTCCTGCGAGGCCATCCAAGACTTGCCCTATAAAGGGAAAAGGGAAATAGTCCTTCTTGGTGGCTTTGTTAAGTTCTCGATAATCAACAAAAATTCACCATTTTCCATTCTTATTCAAGACTAGAACAAGAGGAGATACCCACTCATTGTTTGATATAGAATAAATGAAACCTGCATCCAACAATTTCTGTAGCCCTTCCTTGACTATGTCCTTTAGAGCTGGGTTCATCCTTCTTTGGGGTTGTCTCATAGGCTTGCATCCCTCTTTAATGTAAATATGATTTCTGCATCCTAAAGGATGCACCCCTTTCGTGTCCTTGTAATCCCAAGCAAATGCATCTAGGTTTTCTTTTAAAAGCTGGCATAGCTGCTTTTCTTCTTCATTCGAGAGGTTTGAATTGATTTTCAGAGATCTGGATGGGCCAAAATCAACAACCTTGGTGGTTTTAGAGGTTGAATCAATGAAGTGCAATTCCATCCAAGGTTGGCTTTTTGACTCTTTGACTAGGTTTTCAAGAGGACTGTTAGTGGGGGACTCGTTTTGAATGGCATGGTCAATGAGTTCGTCTTCATCAAGCTTCCCCCCTCTAATAACATAATATATGGTACAAATATGGGTAGTGTTATATAACTCATCTTATTCATCCTCAAACCATATAGGTAGATCATGATCAATGGAAGGCTAGATTGGAGGATATAATACCAATTTTTTAGACAAATGGCCATTTTTAATAGTCACGTTTATGCCTCGACAGCTAATATAAGCATCTACAATGGATTCTCCATAAGATGAGAGGGTATACACTAAACTTGGTTTTTGGTTGCAGAACCAATAAATCTGTAGGATACTCCCAAGAGTCAATCGAAAACATAACGTCCTCAACAATTCCTTTCGAAGTTACTGTGGACCAGTCTGCAAGTTGCAGAACTGTTTTGTTTTTCCTCAAATTCCCTTGGAGATTGAGTTTCAAGATAGTTTCCTTGGTCATGATATTGATGGCAGCCCCTAGATCAATCCAAGTATTGGGGACTATGACACCATCTATGTGCACATCTACAATTGGACTACCAAGGTCCAAGTACTTTGGAAAGATAACCCTTCCCAACATTAAGTTGGACAATTTTCCAACTACATTGATGTTAGGGGTATCTTTCTTCTTTCTCCTAGGTTTCTTGAAGAACTTTTCCTTGATGAGTGTTGGGTTGTTTACTGGGTAAACAAACACAAGTATTTATTATCAATTCGGGCTTGTAGGACATAGTAGCATCTCCAAGATATATGGGTTTCAACTATGATCAAGTTAGAAGATGATTCATTAATAATAAAGGAAATGCATATTACAAATATAAATTTAAACTAAATAATTTCTAAATTCAATTATGTAATCAGCAGCAGAAGAAGCTCCTAACTTAGGAAAACTTCTTTGTCATTCTCTTACAAAATTACTTCATGAATTAGAAACCAAAACCACTAACGGGCAATAGATAAATATGCATGAAATAATAAATAAAGAGGCTCTTAACTAAAGAGATCTTGGTTTTCCTTCATTACAGATTAATTCATCATTAATACTATTGTTAGAAAACAGGAACTTCATAAAATCATTAAAAAGGAGGAAAAGATGAATTCTAACTCTAGCTCTTAATCAAATAGAAAGAATGTTTAACTTAAAAATTGAATTTTCATTTCATATGTAGAATAGGAATTAGAATTATATTCATCATCACTCATAAAACATCAGCATATATCTAATTAACAAATTAAGCATAAAACAAACTAGTTCAGAAACTGCAACTTAAAATAACTAGAAAGTGCACTTAGCTCGGTGTGGGGGCCCTCCACCCTTGCTTCGCACACTATAAGTGATTTCAGCTACTAAAAATTCAGTCAAGCATTCACCATATAACAGCAAAAAATGAAATAGAATAGGTCTTTCAATTAACTCTCCAAAGTTTCAGAAATATCAAAGTTAAGTTACACAAATTATACATATGAATTCCTTCAATGTCTTAGGCTTAAATAGATAAAATATGAAACAAACTCATCTAAAATGTCTCCTACAGCCATGTATATCCTTATCCTATCTAATCAGGTTGATATCATCTATCTAAACCCTAAAAATCTGGAAAATCCCATAAAATAAGAAATTTGACCTATTTCCTAGGGATCTCCATTAAAACAAGTCATGTTTGACCGCTTTTGACCGAGCATGTTTAAGCTCAGTTTGACTGAACCAATAGGTGCACATTTAATATTAGTTCCCAAGCCTTCTAGAAATTTTTCTAGCTCGATCCCAAGTGTCTTGTAAATATGAAAACCATGAAGCTATTATGAGAATTTATGATCTGGTCCAAAAATGCACTTAAAATTCATTTTTTATAAAAACTTCTAAGAATTGAAAAACTTAATTTAAATACCTGGATATGCATTTATTGGAAATAATAGAGGGAATATGATGTTTTATGGATGGATGGCATGGTAAATAAAGTGTATTTTCTTAAACAAAATTAGATAAAAAAAGAGGGCCAACATATCCCCCAAGTTGATGTTCAAGCATGTCCCCATGCTTGCTTCTTCCTTTTAGACCTCCTGAGTTCTGATATTGATCCTGTATCTAACCCTGAAGCTTCTTGATGTGTTTCTTGCAAAAGAGAGTCTATACCTTTGTACTGTTCCGCTTTGTAGATTGAGGCCTTTACCTTTTGCTTTTCATATTTGATCTTCCAAGAATTTTTCTCTTTGAGCCATTTGAATGCTTGCATGGTAAGAAGATTATTCTTTGATTTTAGTTTTCCCACTTCTTCATTCAGTTTCTTATTCTCTTTGATCAATTTTTCATTATGTTTCTTGTAAGTTTCATTTTATCTCTTCAAGTGCCTCTCCAATATCCTGCTTACCTTCAAATTATTAGTTAATTCTTTGATTTTGCTAAGGTTCTACTCATTTTCTTCCTCTTTGGTGTCATTAGAAACTGAAGTGGCCTCAATCTCATCATTTTCAAAATATGACTCTATTTCTAATGGGTTTTCATAAACCTCCTTCTGCAATCTTTCAAGGATTTCATTAGCTTGTTTGGTCAAGGGAGTTGTTTCAATAACTTGCACTTCAGGTTCTCTTTCCTTACTACTTATGTCTATTGAATTCTTTCTTCTTTGCCTCCTAGGAAAGGACATGAATGATGTATCTCTTTCAATCATGAATGTATCTTGTTGCTTCTTAGATCTTGTTCTTGGATAAAGCGGTGAATTCATTATACTCCTTGTTTCCTGAACTGGTTTGAATTTGTCTTCTATGGCTTGTTCTACAAACTGATTCTGAGTTAAGAAATCTCTCCACATCATACCCTTAGTTCTAAACTGATAGTCAACAAGGATTTTAATGAGCCCTTGATGATGGATTTGTGCCTCCTTCGGTTTGGTTTCAGAATTCACATTTTTCTATCATCCTGAGCAAATTTCTATAGAAAACGTATGGAAAATTGATTCTATGTCTCCCTTGATGTGCTGAAGCAACCTAATGTGGTATAGGCTCACTATGTTGGGTCTATTATCACATGTGAATAATTTTTATATGATCAATACTAACTCTTCCCAAGTCTCATTGAACCATTCTCTGGTAATCCCCTTAGTTATGTTAAAGGACCCCTTTCTGTTCTTGTCCAAGAAGAAGTTCCATCCCTTATCCTTAAAATGAAACCCTTTGTGATAATGTTCTCCTGATAATGGCAAATCCAGGGCTTGAGAAATTGACTCTGGAGTTAAGGGAATGACTAAACTGCCCACCATATTTTTTTCTTGTTTGTAGTTATTTATTAATTCCCTTGTAACGTCTTCATTATTCCATTTAAACTTCTGAAGGAAACCTATCAGACCTGATTGGTAAAGTTTTTCTACTGTGTCTTTGCCCCAATGCTCGATCTGAAAGTCTTTAGTTTCTATCCTTGTTGCCATGTTTTCTGAAAACCATTTAATATATCCTTCTACTGTCATCATCCTCATTTTTTAGAAATAAAAATTCATGCACTAGATCTCTGTTGATATATACATCATGGTAGTGAAGCTTACCTCCTTTTGATGCCTTTAACAAGGAAGTGAAACCAATCCTCTATTCTCTTGAAATAAATGAACTTCTTCTACAAACACAAAGATTTTATGTAGAAAATATTAGAAAAACATAACAAAAATGTTTTTATTAATATACTCTTCTTATTTGATCCTCTGTCTCATAAAAAATTTAAAAATATCCTCTGCCTCTAATTATAGAATTCTCTGTCTTTTGTTGACTGTGTAGAAAAAAATATATATATATTTTTTATACCACAGTGCCTTTTTATCCTTCAATTTCACACAAAATTCCTTCTCTTCTAAGGAAAAATAATTATACATTCAATTTTAAATGTCCTAAGCTCACTTTGTGCAAGAAAATTTGGAGAATGGTTCATTGTTTCATAAAAAATCACATAAAAAATGGGTTCACTGTGTCTTCAAAATTCATAAAACATTGCTCTCTATTATGAAAAAAAAATTTGACTATGTTTTTATTGCCTCTTAACCCATAATTCTATCTCTGTCATTGAGAAATTCACCCCAAATATTCTCTCTTGTTTCAAATTTTATCACTGTGTGTAAATGAAATGAATTTTTTTATACAAACCATTCAAAAATGCAACAAATGAAGCCACTGTGCGTTACAAATCAAGCACTCTATTCTTTGTTTGTATTCAAATCAAAATCAAAGATTGTATATGCAACCACACATGAAGGAGTTTATGAATTTACCCGATCTGGCAGTGATCTTCATGATTTCTCTGAGTTTGACTCGAGTTCCTATGTTTTAAACAGTGTCATCTCAATAAAAAATATCCCTTCATATCTCAAATATTCGCTCATTAAACCAATGAAGAATACGTGCTGAATGGTGGAAAAGTTTTTGTGAATGGTGGCCATGACACATTGTATGGTAATGACAAGTTAAAACAGTGGCGAAAGCACTTCATTTATAACTCAGAGTTCACACAAAAATCCCGAGATTTGTTCATATGAATAGCCATTGTTTTTAACGAGAAAAATCCAGGTTTTCTCTTACCTCGTGCTTCATGGGATCTCTGCACCTTGACAATGTGTTTGATCAACACAACTGTTGGATTTCTTGGCTCAAAATCTGAGTCAACTCTTGTTATCTCTTCATCCTTCTATTGCTATATCTTCTGCTCACTTTGTTGTGTTTAATTTCCTTTGTTCTTAATAGCTCTCATTCATCTTCCTCTGTCAATTCGTTCTTCACAAGGTTTCTTGAATGCGTTCTAATGGTTTTCATAGAATTCCACTCCCTCATTGAGCCTACAAA
Source organism: Pinus albicaulis (assembly GCA_034641835.2). NCBI lineage: Eukaryota > Viridiplantae > Streptophyta > Pinopsida > Pinales > Pinaceae > Pinus > Pinus albicaulis. The sequence continues at coordinate 766,326,964 of CM076571.1, read as the reverse complement.
ATGATATGATGGTGAAGAACACACGATTTTTTAGTGGTTTGAGGTCTGAGAATGGCATATGCTCTCTCTTACCAATTTACATAGGGTTTGCAACACTGCATTTTTCAATTTGTTTGAACGTTCTTATCCATCGATCGCTTGAATGATGCCTTCATGGATTAAATTTTCTAACTGTCTTGGTGTACTGGTTCCATGGTATACTCTCCATTATCCACGTTCTCGGCTGAATTATCCCCAAATGGAATTTATTAGCAAGGCATGCCTGAAAAATGCATTTTTCAGGAATGGCTACTACAAGATTCGAAACCAAGACCTGGATCCCTTAGATCAATGTATCTAAGACCGAAATCCAGGAGGAGGCTCAAAAGAAATCATTCTAGGTGGGTTAAATAGGTCTCCCACACCTAGTTATCTTGGAAAAATGCCCAATGATGGGACTGCAGCAATGTAAGAACATACACTAGAGCAACAAAGTTATTTTAAGAGCCAAAACACATGAATATCTGAATATCCAAAAAATTTATGTTATAGCTACAATTGTATACAAATCCTTGAGGAAGAAGACACTCAATCAAAGAAATGAAGCCTCAACATAACATGTATAAGAAACTCAAAAAAACTGCTACACAGAATTTACACAAGGCTGTATCAGCATAGTTTATAGGGGACACTGCAACTTGATGAATGCTAATACAAAGATATAATAGTATATAGCTCAAGAAATGTGTTGACACCTAATCCTATGGGTTGGGTGTGGATATGTAATATTGTATAATAAATAATATTAGGAAATAAGGAAGGCCAAGAGTCATTGGGAGATGAATCCCAATAGCCTCACCTCCATGTATAAATGCATTTACATTCTTCAGCTAATACACATTCTGATTTGAGGAGTTACCTCCTGGTTTGACATGGTATCAGACCCAGTCCCACTATTGGCATTTTTTCCTGTGGTGTAACTCCCTCATTCCTTTGCTCAGTCAGTTTTTATGAAAAGGTTTTGCTGCTCCATTAAATTGCTATAATAAAATTCTGCATTTTTTTTTAATTATCTCTGCAAATTATGCATAGCTCTGACATTTGTAGCTCCTGAAGATTCTACAATTTGCAGTCCCTAAAAATTCTGCAATCTGCAGTTCCACCAGATACCTGCCACTCTGCAATTTTGTAGTCCTGGAACTCTGCCATTCCAGATTTTTTTTTTTTTTTTGTGTCGGCCTCTCGGCCTCCCTCTCTCCAACGCCCTCTTCCCATTACCTGCGCTCCCTAAACTCCATCTCCCCTCTTCCCCATCGCCTTACCCAATGCCTGCTCCATTTAACACAGCTGTATATCCGACTCACTGCATAACTCGACTCACTGCATAACTTGTGATATACAACGCTCCCTTCCTCATTCGCTCCACAACACACAACGCTGGTTTCGGTCTATATACATTGCTGCCCTCGACTAAACACATTCATATACACTGTTTCCCACCATTCATAATACGCTACATTTGGCCCTCCATTTATATATCAACACACTCGTATATCACAACGCATACACCACTCCCATTTAATATACATCATGCTGTCATATCCCACGCTGCATATACTCCCACAGGTGGTATTCCTCCACGCTGCCTATATTCCCAGCGCTGTCATATACAACCAACACCGCTCGTACTGCAGAACTCCCACTATACGTAAAACGTTGTTATATATAAAACGCTATCATATATATAAAACGCTGTTATATATATATATATATATATATATATATATATATATATATATATATGTTGTCTGTCGATACAGTCCGCCCCTCCTCATATAACATTATCCCGCCTATACAATATGCCCTCCGCCTCCAATACATATTACGTTGTTTTAAACTGCATATCCACGTCCCATACGCTCTATCAAACGCTCCACTGTCTGCCCCTCCCACCATATATACAGTCTGCCCACTCCATTTTCAATTCCATTCTTTCATAATACCGCCTCCCATACAAAAAAAAATTTCTCCAAACAAAAAAATATATATATACTTTTTTTGGTGCAAAATTCAGTTTTTTAGCAAATAGTTTTTGTCCCTTTTAATTGAGCTTATTTCCGTAATTGAGTATACAGTATATTCTCCAGCAAAGTTTTTTTCTCTCCTCCTTCAAAAGGAGATGATAGTCCCTTCATCTTCTAAAGAGGCTGCATACTTGGCACAGAGAGAAAAGAGACATGCTTCAGATTCATCCAGAGGAAGAGATGGCAGAAGACGAAGAAGAAACTTCAGAGAAAAGGGGGGCAGACAATCTAAAACTCAGCAGCAAAGAAATCAAGACAAAGGTAAAAATAATGACAAAGACAAAGGTAAAGCACCTGAATTAGCTCATTCTGTTCTAGCACATTGTAACAATGGAGTAACTGAAAACCTATTTGATGTTTCATTTACTTCATGGAGAGATGATTGGTTGCTAGATTCAGGAGCAACATGTCACATGACATTTAGAAAATATTTTTTTGAAGAATTCACTAAAAAAGTTGATGGAGCAGTATATTTCGCAGATAAATCCAAACTCAAGCCATCAGGGCTTGGCACAGTCAGGCTTAAACTGCCTGGTCTTCCTGATCATATCCTACATGAGGTTCTATACCTCCCCGAGTTGAAGAGAAACTTGCTGTCCCTGATCGAAATCCGGCAGCAAGGACACTCAGTTCACTTGTTTGATGGCAAGGCAGAGGTCAGATCAGCATCAGATCACTCACTTTTCATGGAGGGAATAGAAGAAGGGAGACTTTTGAAGCTGAAAGGTTCATCTGCTCATGCTCAAAACTTTGCATTCAGTTCACATCATGATGAAGGCACATTCCCATCAAGTCTTTTATGGCATGCTAGATTTGGACACTTAAACTATGAAAGCCTTCATTTGTTGAAGAAAAATGGTGTTAATGGACTACCTACAATTCCTAGAAAACCTAAGGAATGTGATTCTTGTATTCTAAGAAAGCATAGCAAACAACCATTTCATGATTCACACTCCAGAGCACATAGAAAAATTGAGCTTGTTCATTCAGATTTATGTGGCCCTATGCCTATTGCTTCTGCAAATGGAAATAAATACATGATGACATTTATTGATGACTACACCAGAATGTGTTGGATTTACTTATTGAAGAACAAGTATGATGCTTTTCAAACATTCAAGAATTTTCATGCATGGATTGAAAATGATGCACAAACTCATATTGGCTCTCTACGTACTGATAATGGAAAAGAATACACTTCAAATGAATTTGAAAATTATCTTCGTCAACATGGAATCAAACATCAAACAATTGTGCCATATAATCCACAACAGAACGGTGTAGCTGAAAGAATGAACAGAACTATTTTAAATATGGTTCGCTCCATGTTATTTTTCAAGAATGTGAAATTGATGTTTTGGGCTGATGCAGTTCTATGTGCTGTTTACATAAAGAATAGGTGTCCTTCAAGTACAATTAGAAACAAAACTCCTTTTGAAATGTTGCATGGACACATTCCTTTGGTAAAGCATTTCAGGGTCTTTGGGTCCACCTGTTATGCCTTGATACCCAAGGGTCAAAGGAACAAACTTGGTGCTAGAAGTCGAAAATGTATCTTCTTGGGGTACTCCAATACCTCCAAAGGATATCGTCTCTATGATGAAACAAATAAGAAATTTGTAATAGCAAGAGATGTCATATTTATTGAATCTTCCAAGAGTGACAAGGTTGTTGAGCGGCAACTTGATCGCCTGGATAGTTTCACACATGCAAAGTCTTTCCAAGAATTTGATAATTAGATTCCACATCTTGAAGGGGGGATTCCGATATTGAATCAAACTGTGGAATCATGTCCTGAAGCACTTTCTCCCCCACATGAAGAAACAACCAAGGATGACACATTGAATGATGTGATTGACAGAATTGGGAGATTGAATCTTGAATAAATCCCAACTCAGTCAGATGAGCAGCCTGGGCCATCTCAGAAAGGTCCTCCCAAATGGCTGACAAAGACACTGGAGAATGTTCATCCTGATGAGGTTGGAAAAACAGGAACAAGAAGTTCCACTCAACAAATCGAAGGTGATGTAGATAATTTCGATTCTCCTGTTGATATGGATATTGCTTATAACTGTGAATTGAGTTTGTCTATAGATCATGAACCAACTTCCTTCAAAGAAGCCGCTTCTCATGATGAATGGAAAGAAGCGACGAAGGAGTATGATGCCTTGATAAAGAATCGCACTTGGAAGCTGGTTGATCCGCCTTTGGGAAAAAAACCAATTGGCCGTAAGTGGGTCTACAAGAACAAGTATAAAGCAGATGGCTCACTTGTCAAGCATAAGGCCAGGCTTGTGGCAAAATGTTTTGTACAAAAGGAAGGAATCTATTATGAAGAAACTTTTTCTCCCACATCAAAATGGACCACCATCCAGACTCTCTTTGCCCTAGCAGCTCAGAATGGATGGAAATTCCATCAGATGGATGTAAAAACAACATTTTTGAATGGAGATATAAAGGAGAATGTTTATATGTCCCAGCCAGAAGGATTTGCTGTAAAAGGTCAAGAACACAAAGTTTGCAAGCTTATAAAATCCTTGTATGGCCTCAAGCAAGCACCACGAGCCTGGTATGAGAAATTAACCGAGCATCTTCTGAAACTTGACTTCAAACATTTTGATCTTGATGATGCAACCTTGTTTGTTAAGAAAGTTGGAAAAACAGTTGTATATCTTGTGGTATATGTAGATGATCTTTTGATAACAGGGAACAATGAGAGCTATATTGCATCCATAAAGAAAGAATTGAAGAAAGGTTTTGAAATGACTGATTTGGGTCATGTTCATTACTATCTGGGTATTGAAGTAATTCAACATCCTAAATATATATTTCTTTCTCAAAAGAAGTACATTAGAGATCTCTTGAACAATTTTGGCATGGATGAATGTAATCCCTCAACCACTCCAATGGAACAAAACTTGAAGCTCACATCTATTGAAGGGAAGGAATTCGAGGATGAAACTAAGTATAGACAGCTTGTAGGAAGTCTTATCTACCTGACCACCACCAGACCTGGCATTTAATTTGCTGTTGGAATCCTCTCAAGGTTCATGAAAAAACCTTGTGAAGGACATTGGTCTACTGCAAAAAGAGTGTTAAGGTACTTGAAGGGGACTCAAGACTTTGGACTCAAATACACACAGGTAGGTGACTTCAGCTTGATCGGATACTCTGATTCAGACTTTTATGGCGACAAATAAACAGGGGTGTCTACTATAGGTTACACCATGAGTCTTGAATCAGGAACTGTCTCATGGAGATCACACAAACAGTCACTTTCAGTAGATTCCACGACCGAGGCAGAATATGTGGCAGTAGCTGAAGAAACAAAGGAAATTGTGTGGCTCTGGAAAATCCTGGAAGATTTGCAAATGAAACAAATGTATTCCACACCACTCATGATCGACAACACTTCTGCAATAAAGTTGGCCAAGAACCGAAAGTTCCATGATCGAACAAAGCACATCAATACAAAGTACCATCTAATTTGACATCATGTTCAGGCCAAAACCATCCATCTACATCATTGTTCCACAAGTGAGCAAACTGCTGATATCTTCACTAAAGCACTTGGTAGAGAAAAGTTTGAAAAGTTCAGATCGATGCTTGGACTCACCAACATCCCTTCGAATGAAAGGGGGGAATGTTGACACCTAATCCTATGGGTTGGGTGTGGATATGTAATATTGTATAATAAATAATATTAGGAAATTAAGGAAGGCCAAGAGTCATTGGGAGATGAATCCCAATAGCCTCACCTCCATGTATAAATGCATGTACATTCTTCAGCTAATACACATTCTAATTTGAGGAGTTACCTCCTGGTTTGACAAAATGTGGGCGAGCATGCTCTCAACCCCTGAAAGAAATAGTAAAACAATCCTCTAGAGGATTGGATGAAATATATACAAATGGAAAAATGCCGGAGTTGTTGGGTAGCAGCTGCAACTCAAAAAATAGATGGAGATGGTTGAAGATGATGCAAAATCTAAAATAGACCTCCTCCAATGGATCTCTCAAGTGATAGGCTGATCCTAACACTGAAGATCTCACCCTCCAAAATAGTGGTGCAAACCCCCACTGCAGATACACACTGAAATAACGCATTCTAGAGAATGGACTGCGCTGTTGGTGATGGGAGATGCTTGGATTGATGCGAAGATATGAAAATCAGCTCTAAAACCTTCCTCACTAACCTTCCCGAGGAATAGAAGCTCCATCCTCTGAAAAATGAGCCAAGGAATGGTGTTGTGGAACCCTCCACTGCAACACCCTGCAACACAACGATATACTTCAGCAGAAATAACATTGTGACTGAAGGAGGTGGCTTGGCCTTGGGCCTAGATGTGGATTAATGAAGTGAAATCATTCAAGAGGCCTCTCCAGATGGAGAAAGAATCCTAAACAAGAATCCCTCATGCTAAACAGCACTGCAACTCTGCTAAAATGCCCGAGAATGCAAAGAGTCTACAATACCAATAATCAAATACTCAAAACTTGTTCTTCTATGGCTGCTTCTTCCTCCTTTTATGCAAGTGAATGCCTCTTTTCCCTGGACTGCACACATTAGGGTTTCTTCCACAAGTGATCTTCCTCCCTCTCAAACTGCACTGTCTTCCCAAGCAATCCACACCCTCTTAGGCAGTGCTGTTGACTTGGTCAAACTTGACCTTGTCCTCATGCATTTACCCCTTCTCACACAGGACGGTGAAAAATAAAGCTACTTCATTGATCCCTTTCACACTATGAGGGATTTTATTCCTACTCATGGGTTTCCTCACCCATTTTATTCACCTCCTAGATGGTATAAGAAAAATCAATGTTCAAACTAGCTTCATGCTAATTTTGGGAACATTATAGTCCTCCCCTCTCAAATATTGCTTGTCCTCAAGCAAGTGCAAGGATAGACTGAGTTATTTCTCCTCCTCTCCCTATAGTGTTAGCTCCTTGTAATTTTCTAGATTGATTGAGATATAAATTTGACAAGGGTAACATCAAACCAAGCTTTAGAGCTCTAGGATCTAGCTCTCCTAGTCTTAGAGATGGATCTCTCAATATATTTGTAAGGATATAGCTTGATGCTTTTAAGAGGTTGATTTTAGGCTAGATGTTAAGTGCAGGGTATTTTGATAGTTTTGGTTGGGCATGATACTTTGATAGATTTTAGATAGAAAACATGGAATACTGTTAATTCATTGGGCAATGGATTCAAACAAGGTCCAGATAAGCTTATCAATGGAGTCAATAGCATTTGTAGGGAAATCTAACTTGGTTGGTGGATCTTTAAGGTTGTGAAGGGTTTATGAAATGGACATAAATATTTGAGAACAACAAACAAATAAAGGGCTGAGACAGAATCCTTTATATATTTGTAAACTAAGGGAATTAGAAAAATGATAAGAAAAACAAGAGAATCAAAGGCATAAGCAGAACCTAATACATTTGATTTCAAACTGAAATAGATAATTAAGCAAGACAAACATTCAGATAAAAATTTAGGAAGGTAAGAAAGTTATCCAACTTTCAGAGCTTTTATCATCTAGAGATGGAAAAAATTTAAGATGCACGAGTAGCTATATCTTTAGAAGGAGAGAAAAACTGTAAACATCCAAAGTTACATCTATAAGGTTTCCTTGAAACAAATTTAGCTAAGTAAAGACAAAGAGCATGATTTGAAATAGACTTCCTTGACGAAACCTAGACAAAGCTGCTTTAAAGAGATGATTCCAAGAACAGAATATTTCAGTGGAAACAATATGCAGGGCTAACCATAAATCATAATTGGTGTTAACTGATCTAAATTATTCAAGAAATGAATAAGCTAAGAATTTTTTAGAGAGCAATAAATTATTTCTCTAATGTATCAAAGCAGAGGAAAACATTAAGGCAGTGAAGGACAAACAGATTTAAGGTGTTATTAGAAACATTTCTTAATCTAAATTCTTTTTCCTACTCCAACATAGCAAGATGGAAACATAATGGAAAACTAGAAAACACAAACAAAAGAAAACTTTCACCCTCAACCAAGCCTATGGATCCTACAGACAATCCTTCTCCATCAACAAGCAAAACAGATCATGCATAGGTTCCAAGACATCAAATTTCTTTTCAAGAGCTTCACAGGACTATGTATTATTCCAGCTTCAGTCATCAAAATCCAACGTTTACAATGAGTTCTGAAGGCAGTATTTATAATGCAAATGAGGAGGTGGAACTCTTCTAGGGTTCAAAATTTCATTAATGCTTCTTGCCCTTTGAAAACCACACAGGGCATAAGGTAAGAATATCTGCAGCTTCTCTCTGTTTAGATAACTTTGTCTTAATTTCTGAGATAAAGATAAGTGAAAAAAATTGACTTTAAGTCCTTATGTTATCTTTACAATAAATGTCCTGACACTTTAAACTATATTATTTTGTGTAATAACTACTTAATTTTCCCTTTTGGGGCAGAAAGTAGGCCACGGGTGGCAGTTTGATTTATCAAGTGAATAACTGCTTAGTTTGCCCTTTGGGATAGAAAGTGGGCCAAAGGTGTCAGTTTTATTATATCAAGGGAATAATTGCTCCTTTTGATGTATCTGAGGTTGCTTTAGCCTAAGTCTCCTTGATTTTATCACTAAACAGTGCTTTTAAGGCTTAATTTTGCTTTTGGCCTTCATAATGTATCGTCACTGCCCCTTTCCATTTATTCGCTGCTTTAAACCTATGTTTATTTGTATTTCAACTCTAAAACCTTGATTAGGCTTTAATCCTTTGCTTTAAGGCTTTTATTTTTCCTTAAGCCTTTATAACCATCCTTCACTTACTTTTTAAGACTTCTCGGACTTTTTAAAACCTCTGTTCCTCTATCTTTTTAAACACTACATTAGGCCCGATTTTGTGCTTTTAAGGCTGATCACGCCTTCTTTATTCTTCTTCGGTCTTCAATTGTCCTTTATCCTTAACTGTCAGGTTAAGATTTTTGATCTTCAATCTTTATGTATTAACCCTTTAACTTTAATTTTTCTCTGATACTCTTTAATTCTTCACCATTGTGTTCGATAGTGTACAAGTGGTTGTATTAGTGGGTTTGATCGAAATGCCAAATGGCCATGATCCATTTCTTGTGACGTGGAATTCATCCCTTTGGCCCATTTTTCTTTTGTTTTGGGCCACGAGGATCATCACCCTCAGCCCTGTCCCTTTACTGGACTGTGGGATGGCTTTAAGCCATTGAACTGCCATGAGACCTGCACATAACAACAAACTATCAAGAAATCCTGGAAACTTGGGTTTAAATTTCTTACAGAGGCTGGCGAAGGTGGAGGAGTAGGATATGTAGGCAGAAGAGGAAATCACATGGCAGAGAGGCGAAAACCTGTGAAAACAAGGTTCAAATGTGCATTTGGGCACGTAATGTAGGAAAGGCGGTTTCATGGAAAACACCAGCGGTTTTCGCGTTGCGGATGAATGGTAAGCTATAAAGTGCAAATCGAACGCGATATGCATCGTTGATCACCACGTGTCCCTCATGAAACCACTGGTTTCATGTAGATAATGGGTGATTAGTTTTTTAGAGAAATGGGCGTGAAATAGCACGTGGACCGTCGGATCTGGGGCTGTAGATCCAACGACAGAGAGGGCACGCAAAGGGGAAAGGTGCACGGAGGCGAGAGATAGTGGAGGACAGCTATCAAGCCAGGGTTGGGTGATGACTTGTGAGTGGAAGGTGGGCCAACGATGATGTGAGCAAGTTTTTTTGGTAGCGCGGGTGTTTATGGGCGAGGATTTGAATGAGGGGCTTTAACGAGAATCATCAGATTTCAAAGATTGACGGAGGAGGTATGTTAACGGGGAGAACAGATAAAAGAGTTCGGGAAATGGGGAGGTGTTGGCTACAGTCCGATCTAATGAGATCGATGGTTAAGATTGATAAGGAGAAAATGTAGTGTGGGAAAAATAATAACGAAAGAAGGGGGATAAACAAGGCAGGGAAAAGATTTTGTGGGAGAAAGGAGGACCAGGAATAAGGGAAGATGGGCTGGGGGCAAAGGGTGAATGAGCACGGGCCGTCAAATCAGAAATAGATCAACGATTGAGATCTATTGCAAGGGGGGGCTGAGGGTACGGAAGAAAATGTTTGGGGTGTGCCCCCGCAATTAACCCCAGCCGCTATATCTCTATAGTCAAAGGGTCAATTAAGGGGGTAGTGGGGAGTACGGGCCGCTTATGGTCGAGTGTCCCCATAGTGGTCCCGAGCTGTTGGATCTCCTAGATCAACGACAGAGATCTGCTGTTGGGGAGAAAAAGGATGAGGAAGCTGCAGGCCGATGGGTAATGGGAGAAGTGCCGACAAACGTCGATCTTGGTAGATCGACGGTGGAGATCTTATCAGGGTTTGAAACATTGGTAGAGGATAGGAGAAATAGAAACGAAGAAAAAACATGATTCGTCGATGTGATGGGGGCTAAGAGCTTGGTGCTGGGGCATGGTCCCGTGGAGGAGCAAGAGACCAGGAGCCAAGGAAAAGGGGCTAAGAAGTGGCGTGGAGAGTTAGCACTGGCCATCAGATCAAAACCCGATCGAAGGTTGTGATCGCATCAGGAGGCCAGCCAATTGGCAGAACAAAGGGCAAGGGGAAAGAGGATTTGGGAATGTCGATGTGATGAGGTGATGGGGCTAAGGCCTTGGTTGTGGGCACAAGTTTATATGGGAAGAGGGGCTAAGGCTCAAGTCCAAAGGGGATTTTAAAAAGTATAATTTTATAAAAAGGCAGACAGAGGCTAAAAACAAAGATTTTTTGGCTTTTTTTGAAGTTCTAACAGGCTTTTAAAAAGAGGGCTTTCGGGCTTTGGCCATATGAGCAAAGGGGCGGAGGATCTAAGCTCTCGAGGGCTGAAGCCTTTAATTGTGAAAAGACTATTTTTAGGCCAAAAATGGGTTTTTTAGGCCAGTTTAGAAGTTTCCGATAGGTATAAAAAGGCAGTTTAAACCATAAAAAAGGGGTTTTTATGGGTAAATGAGGGATTTAGTGAAGGAAAATGGACATTTTAGAAGGGGAAAAAGAACTTGTTAGGATAGGATCAAAAATAGAAAAATGGGGGGTGGGGGGGAGTGAAATGATGGAAATGGGGCCTTTAGGAAACATTTTTTCCTCTGGGAACTTGTTAGGATAGGATCAAAAATAGAAAAATGGGGGGGGGGGAATGAAATGATGGAAATGGGGCCTTTAGGAAACATTTTTTCCTCTGGGAACAGCAGTGAAGATTTACTCTTTTAGTCTGAAAACACCAGAGGGCTTCAAGATTGAGTAATTTTCTATGAAAATAATATCTTTCAGACTCAAGACCTGTTTTAGCCATCATTTTCTCTAACAAAAATTTATGATGGCTAACAGTGGCTCCACTTGGGGATGGCAGCTCCTTTGAGGTGTCAAAAAATCTAGAAATTTATCTCTGGAATGCAGACCAGTGCCTTATGTTTTTCTGCATCTTGACAACCTGTGTCTTCCTTGATCATGCTGTTTAAAAATATGATCATTATTTTGTATTAGCGAACCAATTTCTCCCAAACATTCTACCTACAAAAACTACTTGTCCTAACATTTTTTCTTCATAAGGCGCACTTGGACTTGCAAACCTTTCACATCAACATTTTATTCTTCTATTGAAAGTAGGAAACTAGTCTAAATCTACCCTTATTTCTTCCACGAGTCTATATTAAACAGTTGGAATCATAAATTCTCTACCTAAGATACTATCTGCCAGGATTAAATTGTCTGACATATTTTATTCTCTATATTCTAAAACATAAATTTAAAAGAAAGCCAAATTAGGATTAGAATGTCTGATGTGCTGTAGTGTCTATGGCTGTATGTAAAAGCTGCACATAGACTTTATTTTGCATAAAAGTGAATAAAAAAGATAAGGCCATGATTTGTCTTTTGTGAGGCATCCTTATCTATCTCTTTGTTTATGTTTTGAGCATGTGGAACCAATATCCTTTCAATCTCGTAATCTATCTTCCTTTGAACAAGTTAAGTCTGAAATAATGTTTTATCAATCAAAGTTTCTACTAAATTATCAATATAAATTTAAAGTATATTTCAGCTATGATTAGGCTAGATAACTGCACAATATATCTCTTTGAATCAGTAGTGTCATTTAGACTAGCTCACTTTTAGAAATCCTCTTTTTGGGTATGGGGTTGTACCTTTCTTCTTTTACTAATCTGCCCTCTTTTGATTTTATTGTTTTTGTATTTTCATTTTTTCAAAACATTCTAAGACTAAAAGATGCTCAAATTCTAAGCTTATTTGTACCTATCTAACCTAATCTAACTTTACATATGATTTACTTTCATCAGGTGAACTCTTTTTTCTAGTATAGCCAGTTAAGTAAGTGACTAGATAATGGATTTTTATTCCACCTCTCAGGTATGCTGGCAGACCACTCCGACGTTGTCTTCTTATGAAGAGTAGCACTCCAAATTTCCTTTAAGCTTTGCCAGAAACTGTTCCTGGCATGTTTTACTCCCTCTTTAAAGGTCTCTAAGGAAACAACAAAGGGGTATTCGAATAATAATTGGCCTAGAGGATTTGAGAAATAGACCTCATTTAGGATTACTCCCTCCTTTACTTGACTAACCCAGGGATTCTTTTGAGAAAGAATATCTTCTCCCTCTTTATGATTATCTGATTTGGAAGCTTTAGAATGCAACGTTATTCTGCCTTCAAGTAATCGTAGTATGCCTTGATTGAGTGAGTTGATTTATATTTGTGAGCCATTTTCCTGATGAGTAGGACCATTCTCTGGCACCAGGTCTTCTTGAGAAGGTATTCTAGCATTAGCATCAATCTGTTCTGTACTTTCAATATGAGAAAATGCATTAGTAGATAGGTCAGCAGTAGAACATATAGATATATCTTCTTTAACAAAAAATTTGGATGCTGGCTATATGCTTAGGATTTGATTGCTTTCTTCTTTTGTTAAAAGGAGAGGAGTCTTTCTCTTTCTCTAGATGGAACTATGATGCTTCTCTTCCTTTTGTGACTATTCACAAGGATGAATATCTTCTTGAGGGGGTATTATAGCCTTAACAACAATTTTTTCCTTTGTTTCTCTATGAGCAATTTCTTTAGTAGGTAAGGTAGGAGTGGGACAAATAGGAATATTTTCCTTATATAAAAATTCTGAGGCTGGTTGTACTCTCAACATCTGATCTATCTCTTCTTCAGTTAAAGGAGGAGGCATTTTCTGTTTTCTTTGGATTAGGCAACAATTGTTTTCCTTCTCTAGAGAAGACTGATTATGAGGTTGGATATCTTCTTGAGCCTCATCTAGTAGGGGTGATGAATCATCACTTGTGTCTTCAGAGAGAGCCTGTGGGTTTTCTCCTACTTCTTGATGGATTTAATGCTCAATCAACTCTTCTTGGTTGTCATGATAGATGTTTTGAGAATGAAAATCATGAATTGCTGCTAAGAGATCTTCAAGATGCATACTAACCAAATCCTCATCACTATCTAAAAGGTATTGTATGACGTTATAAGATTGATCACAAAAATTTGCAGTGCATGATAAAGATGAAGGGTTATCCCTATATTTTTCATAAAACACTTGGTGCATGTCTCTTAAAGAAAACAAGCCCTTAGGTTCTAACCAATCATACCAATCCCTTGCCTTATCTTCTAATGTTTCCATGAACATTTTCATAAGACATCCCTCATGCCATTCAACTTTTAACCTCCATACATGTATATGAAATTTGATGAGATGTAAAAAGGGATCATAAAAATTTTCACCTTGAAAAAAAGGCATGTTTTTCATCCAGTCTATTTGAGACATTTTGTGTGGGAATCCATGGATATGATCTCTGTTCATTGGAGCATATCTCCTTTGTATCCTTGGATCCATGTTTGTAAATCAGAAAGGGTCATTGAATCTTCTCAACCAGTTCAGAGTCTTCTACTAGTGGAGTCATTAGGTCTTTTGGGATTGTGGAGTCGCCAGGTGGAAGATTTGAACTTTGTTGTCCACCAACAGTATGATAGAGTTTTCTCAATGCATTCCCAAAGGAAGCTTTTAAGGATTAGGGAAGTAATAGGCCTATTGGAGGCTAGTGGAGTCGCCAGGTGGATTTTTTGAAATTTTGAAGATATGTATACAATGGTCCACCACCAAATTCTTCATAATAATCAATCTAGGGAGTATTTTTGGGTTTTCAGTTTATTTATGCAGCCTTAAGGTTAATGAGTATCCCCTAACTAAGCCATTATCTTGCTAGGATGATGAAGTAATCAGTTTCTACTCTGGCTATGGGTTGGTTTTTAAGTCAAACTAGGGATGCACACGAGTCTATAAGAGTTTGTCAGGCTACTATGAACTCGGTCGCACCGTGATCGCCACTATGTTAGTGTGGTGATGAGGTGGCAAATTCACTAGATATTCTTCTAACAAGGGTTTTTGAATTCCTAAGGGATACTTAGATTGTCACTAACTCAGAATGTCCCACCATGATCACCACTATGTTAGCTCCCTGTAATTTTCTAGATTGATTGAGATACAAATTTGATAAGGGTAACATCAAACCAAGATTTAGAGCTCTAGGATGTAGCCCTCCTAGTCTCAGAGAGGTATCTCTCAATATATTTGTAAGGATATAGCTTGATGCTTTTCAGAGGTTGATTTTAGGCTAGATGGTAATTGAAAGGTATCTTGATTGTTTTGGTTGGGCATGATACTTTGATAGATTTTAGATAGAAAACATGGAAGACTGTTAAGTCATTGGGCAATGGAGTCAAACAAGGTCCAAATAAGTTTATCAATGGAGTCAAGAGCATTTGCAGGGAAATCTAACTTGGTTGGTGGATCTTTAATTTTGTGAAGGGTTTATGAAATGGACATAAAGATTTGAGAACAACAAACAAATAAAGGGCTGAGACAGAATCCTTTATATATTTGTAAATTGAGGGAATTAGAAAACTGATAAGAACAATAAGAGAATCAAAGGAATAAGAAGAACCTAATACATTTGATTTTAAATTGAAACAGATAATTAACCAAGACAAACATTCAGATAAAAATTTAGGAAGTTAAGAAAGTTATCCAACTTTCAGAGATTTTATCATCTAGAGCAGGAAAACATTTAATATGCACCAGTAACTATATCTTTAGAAGGAGAGAAAAAATCTAAACATCCAAAGTTACAGCTATAAGGTTTCCTTGAAAAAAATTTAGCTAAGTAAAGGCAAAGAGCATGATTTGAAACAGACTTCCTTGACGAAACCTAGACAAAGCTGCTTTAAAGAGATGATTCCAAGAACAGAATATTTCAGTGGAAACAATATGCAGGGCTAACCATAAATCATAATTGGTGTTAACTGATCTAAATTATTCAAGAAATGAACAAGCTAAGAATTTGTTAGAGAGCAATAAATGATTTCTCTAATGTATCAAAGCAGAGGAAAACATTAAGGCAGTGAAGGACAAACAGATTTAAGGTGTTATTAGAAACATTTCTTTATCTAAATTCTTTGTCCTACTTCAACATAGCAAGATGGAACATAATGGAAAACTAGAAAACACAAACAAAATAAAAATTTCACCCTCAACCAATCCTATGGATCCTTCAAGCAATCCTTCTCCATCAACAAGAAAATTAGATCATGCATAGGTTCCAAGACATCAAATTTCTTTTCAAGAGCTTCACAGGACTATGTATTATTCCAGCTTTAGTCATCAAAATCCATAGTTTACAATGAGTTTTGAAGGCATTATTTATACTGCAAATGAGGAGGTGGAACTCTTCTAGGGTTCAAAATGTCATTAATGATTCTTTCCCTTTGAAAACCACGCAGGGCATAAGGTAAGAATATCTATAGCTTCTCTCTGTTTAAATAACTTTGTCTCAATTTCTGAGATAAAGATAAGTGAAAAAGATTGACTTTAAGTACTTATCTTATCTTTACAATAACTGTCCTGACAGTTTAAACTATATTCTTTTGTGTAATAACTGCTTAATTTTCCTTTTTGGGGTAGAAAGTAGGCCACAGGTGGCGGTTTGATTTATCAAGTGAATAACTGCTTAGTTTACACTTTGGGAGAGAAAGTGGGCCAAAGGTGTTAGTTTGATTATATCAAGGGAATAACTACTCCTTTTGATGTATCTGAGGCTGCTTTAGCCTAAGTTTCCTTGATTTTATCATTAAAAAGTGCTTTTAAAGCTTAATTTTCTTTTGGCCTTCATAATGTATCATCATTGCCCCTTTCCCTTTATTCACT
The DNA here is from genome assembly GCA_034641835.2 of Pinus albicaulis. Classification (NCBI taxonomy): domain Eukaryota; kingdom Viridiplantae; phylum Streptophyta; class Pinopsida; order Pinales; family Pinaceae; genus Pinus; species Pinus albicaulis. The sequence continues at coordinate 766,310,640 of CM076571.1, read as the reverse complement.
GCTTTAAACCTCTGTTTATTTGTCTTTTAAATTTAAAACCTTGATTAGGCTTTAATCCTTTGCTTTAAGGCTTTGATTTTGCCTTAAGCCTTTATAACCATCCTTCACTGACTTTTTAATACTTCTTAGACTTTTTAAAACATCTGTTTCTTTGTCATTTTAAACACTGCATTAGGCCTGATTTTGTGCTTTTAAGGCTGATCATGCCTTCTTTTTTCTTCTTCGATCTTCAATTGTCCTTTATCCTTAACTATCGGGTTAAGATTTTTGATCTTCAATATTTATATATTAACCCTTTAAATTTAATTTTTCTCTGATACTCTTTAATTCTTCACCATTGTGTTCGTGTAATGTTCCCACTTAGCCTTAGCTAAGAGGAAAATTCAATTTTGTTTTAATTTCTGTTTCATGAATAAATGAATAAAGGAGGACATGTAAAACTCCTAAAAAGTCTGAATAAGTCAATGCCCATGTGAACAAAGACAAATCAGGGCCATGTAAATAATAACTTGCAGGTGTGAAAGAGGTTTGAGCTAAAGACTCGGTCAACCTTGACCAAATCAACAATGTTGTCTAGGTCCATTACATCTCCAAAGGGGACAACACAGTTCTAGAATGGAGTCTCTAATGTGAAAAGGACTTGTTAGCCACCTATAAATTTGTTATACCAAAAGGTGGCTAAATCATTTTTTTGGAGCCTTCAAGGAACTAATTTTATTGCCAAAAAGTGTTGGCTCTTGAAGACTCTTGAAAGGCCTCATGCCTCTGCCCAAAATCTTCACTGTTGTTTCCTTAACCTCAGAAATTTCTACTAAAATTCTAAGAGAAAGACTGCTGCAAAACCATCATTTTTCCCCTTCCTCCACTCAAAACTAACCTTTATTTGCTCCCCTTTTTCTCCATAAAAATCCTCTATTTTTCATGATTTCCCTTCTCCCATTCATGAAAGTCCTCTTTACATAGTTTAAAACTCACTTTTAAACTCTATCGAAACCCTCAAATTCTTTTTGAAAACCATTGAAAATCCATAAAAAAACCCATTTTTGTATTACAGACTTAAGCCCCCTTGGGCTAAGTCCTAAACCACTTCCCCCACATGCCCACACCTTACAAACCAGGTGTTAACCCCTCACAGCGTTTATCGCATCGCAAAAGTCCAAGTGTGCAAGTCTTTTTGACATGTTTAAAGGGTTCCGATGTGATTAAGCCCATGTACATACCCCCCGATCGTATTATCATTTCATGTAACCTATGGGCCCGCCATCGGGCGCTAAATCATTGAAATAATTCATTCCCGATGGTCTCTTTCCTTTGTTAAATCATCAAACCCACTTACCCAAAGTTTTGATCTAATCCGCCGAAGTCATGTTTTTAATATAAAAATGGTTAGATTAAAAAGACCCGAAGCACAATCGCATCAGAGAAATATACAATGGGTTGATTGTAAAGACCCACATCAAACTTTTTTATGCGATTGGGTCACATATATGTAAACTCCGCACCCTCCACTTCATTCATATAACTCATGCCCAGGACCAAAGGTCAAATTCCCAAGGCGCTTATCGTATCGAAAACTTCTGCGAAGACTTTTCCGATTGCTCGCCTTTGAAACCTCTGATTACGATGCCTCGATCGCACCATCGCATCGGCCTCCTCTGATCACGCAATCGCATCGGAAATTTCCATTGGCATATTTTAAATCGTTTATTTCCCACCTCCGATTGCCAATCCCTGATTGGTTGTCCACCGTTGATCTCCTCTCTGCCTTCCCAGATCCAACGGCCCACAATTGCTCTGATCATTAACCTTTACCCTGCCGATTGAGACCTCCCGACACATCTCCCACCGTTGATTTGATATGTAGATCGACAGTCAGTGCTCAATCACAAGTTTCATCGGGCGCGTTTTATTTCTTCCCTCGATTGGTCATCCTGCGATCAATCGAGAGCTATTGATTCTTCCCCCCACCTTCCATGATCCAACGGTCCTCATTCCCTTTGATCAAAAGTCTTACCTCCACTTCATAACCCTGTGATTCATTCCCCACCATTGATCTGATCCTCAGATCAACAGTCATCGCTCAATCGCATCACAAGTTTTTTTCCGAGCGCATTAACATGATTCCTCCACCGAGTGCGATCCTCCGATTGGATCTAGACCGTCCACGTGTCCAGATCAGATGGTCCCAGATCATTCCTGTATTATTTCATCGCCCTCCAACTTCCACCAAAGGGTTGTCAAAACCAATCACCACCGTTGATCATTGTGGGATCAACGGTTCCGTCTTATTCTTCCCCCTGCTCTCCTTTTAACCTTCTCTTGTCTGATCTCCACCGTTGTATGATGCCATCCAACGACCATGCTCCTCCCTACGCCTTCTAAAGTAGTAAAACCCAAAAGTGCAGGATTTTATAATTTGTGTGTGTATTTTTGCAGATGATTAATGGTTATCCATTGTAATTAAAGAAAGGCCGAAGGCCAGGAAAGACGTTTCCCGTGCCTTTGATTCATAAAGGGAGAAACCATTCACGGGGCTCTACTCCACATCTCGTCAATGTTTCATGAGGCATTGATGCCATACGAGCCCTGCGCAGCCTGCACATCAACAAGACACTATGATTTTAAATCACAATTAAAAGAGTATTAGTGTTGAACACAAAACACAATAGAATAGAAGATTGAAGACAGATTTGCGGGGATCATGACTAAGATTGATTATCAAAAGCCTAATCCCCCAAATTAAAAACAGAATTAAAGGTAAATCAAAAGATCTATTAGACAGAAAGGCCTCCACTGCTACATTTGAGGCAAATTTATTCCTCACAGCTACCATGAAGCCACCTGTGCCTCAAAGCATTCAAACATAGGCCGAAGTTATTGATTAAATGAAGATATTTGCCTCAACGCAGCCGAAGAATTAATTCTGCCAAAGGAACTTAATGCAAAAAATATCTGCAGAGTTACTCCAACATGAAACAGAACCTTAAAAGTCAACAAAAAGCTCCCATCGAGCTTAAAATATTTAATGTATATCAATTAATACAGTAAAACACCTGCAAACTTCTTCATCGGGCCCCTCAAAGACCAAGAAGTCATCACTCTGTATTAATTGTCCTAAGAGATCTTTTATCAGATCTCACCTCCTCATTCTTCTATAAATACTACTATAGAAGATGAGAAATTGTTGGTTGTTGAATTTTGAAATATACTTGAGCTCAAGACTTCTACTTGTAAATAATTTTCACTGGCTCTTGAAGCTCTGTTTGTGATTAGATTAGTTAGGCTGAAGAGTGAAGATGATTGCTGAGCTGAAACATTGGACCTAAAGACTGTAACTAGTTTGACATCAATAAAAAGTTGTTTCTTGGGATCCTGGTCTATATCACTGGTGAAGTGCCCCTTTCTTTGTTGTTGATTTTTTCCTTCTATGTATGTCATATTTTTCACTATTCTCTGATAAAGAACAACATTTATAGAGTTAGGATTTACTGTTTACCAGTACCCTTCTCTGACTGATAAGATTTATCTCAATGTTTTCCTCCAGTTTGTTTATTTAAGAATAATTCGATACAGTTTAAGAAGTTAGGAATGTTGGCGTTCCCTCGTCCTATTGTTTGCTTTAAACATTGCTTTTGAAAGTTATTTTCATTATTTTCTTATTAAAGTTAGATTAGAAAAGTGATGGTTTTCCCTATTTCTAGCTTCTATTCTCCAAAGGTAGATTCTGAAAGTTTCCCTTGGTGCTGACCGAAAGCAGACTAGGTTTAAAAGAACCTTATTTGAACTTAAGTTACACTTTGTTTCTCTTATGTGTTTTCATATTTTCCGGAGGTAATTATGTGGATTACTGGATTTTTTGTCAATTAAGCTACTTTAATACAAACTTGCCCAAGAAGTTTATGGTTATCCCTGTTCTTGGTTGGTTATAAACAGTTACTCAAGAGGCCTTTCTTGTTTGGACTAACTATAAATCCTTGGTGAAATTATTATCAGTTTCCACCCCTCCAACACTTTATTGTTTCCATCCCATCATTTTAATCTCAATAATCTTGTGATATAGATGACTTTCCCCTTGGATCACTCTTGATGTTGCTTCTCAATTAAAGCCCTGATATGACTCCATAGCCCAATGGACTAAAAACCAGCATTATATCTATCTTTTTAAAAAAAGTTGTTCTATTTTCTTGCAACTTCTCGCCTTTGAAACTCTTTGCACTTAGGACTTTCCACTCAAGCCATATTCATCCTCAACCATCCAAAAACAAAAAAAAACCCTCGACCTTCATAACTAGCCTAATATCATCACCCAAAACTTCAAAGAAAAATCCATATTTGCACTTATTGGAGAGATCCCTGTTCGGATTCAGGAGGGCTAGATCCTAGAATCCCAAAGTGGTTGAAACGATGTTTCTCCCTGCGGTCAAACTTTTTCCAATCTTGCTGATTACAGGGAGCTAACATTTCTGGAAACTCCACTAGAGACAAAACCCAGAATCATTTTCATTTGAAGGTAACCATAGGATATCATAGATTTGTTTCAAAGAACATTTGTTATATTAACCAACTGAGCCACCAGCAACTAACATTTCTGGCGACTCCACTGGGGAACTTTGAGTTATTATCTTTTTGAATACTTTAGACATCTCAGAACTCCCTTGATTTAATGACATTTGTTCTGTTAGCAGGTTGAACCGTTAGGCATAACACCTCTGGCCAAAAAAATTTTTTTAGTGAGTAAGAAGCAGCCTTTTCAAGGACTACCAAAGAAATGGTAATCATGATGAAACTTGTTTTAATCAGTGACAAACTAGGCAAACCCTACGATTCTCATAAGACTTTATCTAACCTTGGAAAATCAACTGGCTTAGCCATAAGAGTAGACTGTCTTTGTATCATAACCATAGCTAAGTTTTGAAACATAGTTAGCATATTCTTAGAAACCACACAACTGAAAAATAACTCAGAAAACCCAAAAAGTATTTCAGATTGGTATCCAATAAACATGGTGGTGGACCATAAAACCTTTTACCTCCTTAGGAGCTAAAAACTTCCACTTGGCAACTCCACAATCCTCAACAGACCTTAAGACTTGACTGGGAAGAACCCTTATCATTGTAATATCATTCAAACTTAGTTAGAGGATTGTAGGATTAAAACTTGTGTAAAACAGATTAGTCAACCTCTTAAAGACTGTCATACCTGGTTGAACTTTTCTTGTTTATTTGGGTATAAAAACATAGCATAGTGGCTCCTAGAAAGTTTCATACTAGATCCTATCCCAAACCTGATCCACCTGAGATAGTTGATAACCCAGAAATAACCTTAGGAAGTCTCCTAAGATAAAATTATCAACTGTTTTCAGATCACCCCTGAGAGCTAATTCGGTTCCTGAAAATCTTTCAGCTCTCCAACAATCACAATTTGACTTAGTAAATACCTTTAGAACTAGGTCCCTTTATGATCTAGATCAGTTAGATTCTAATTCTTCACTTTCATCTCCTGAAACAAGTGAACATCCTAGTAGCAGAGAAACAACACATCCTAATTTAAATTTCCTTCACAACCTAGGTGTCTCTCATCCAAGATCAGCTCAGGAATCTACTCCTGGTCCATCCACTTCTACTCACCCTACATCCACTATTCAAACCACTCCATCCCAGCCCACTTTACCTCTTGTCAATCCACCTTTTGTGAATCCACCCCCACCACATATCATGGCAGCATGGTATGCTCCCTTAGTCCTTCCTGTACCATTAGTCAATATTACACAGGACTATTAGTCCAAAATTCCATTGTATGATGCCAGTAATGCTACTACTGCATCGCAACACGTAGATAAGATGAATGACTACTTTGACAGAAACGAAATTGATGATGATTTTGTCAAGCTTAGATTATTTTCTCAAAGTCTGGGGGGAGAAGTAAGAAAATGGTTTAAAGGCTTAACCCCCCATAGTATCAATTATCTCCAAGCCTTCCATTAGACATTCTTAAACAAATGGGAATTAAAGAAGAATCCTCTCCAAGTCCTTTCTGATTACAAGAACCTCCATAGAAACACAGGGGAAAGTGTACAAGCTTATTGTACCATATTTAATAGTGTATATAATGCACTTTCCCCGGATCTAAAGCCTCCACAAGGCTCAACATTAAACAAGTTTCCTGAGGGGCTTGAACCCGAGATGGCCTATCAGCTGAGAGAGAGAGATCCTGCAACTCTTGAAGAGATGCAAAAAGATGCTCTTGCTGTGGAAGTCAACTTGATGGAGAAGAGAGCAAGAATGAAAAACGAGAAGAGAGTATCCTTTAGAGAGGAATCCACACCTTCTACTTCCAGCTCAAATATGGATAAAATGATGGAGGAGATGATGAAAGAAATGAGTATAATTAAGAGAGCACAAGAAAGCCTAAACCAAAGTGCTCCTCAAAATAGAAACTAGAACCAGAATCAGAATTTTAGAAGGAACCAACCTCCAAACAGATCTAGGGAAGATGATTAACATATCACTCCTCCCTTTCATCAAAACTATGTAAGTGAGGTTGAGGAAATAGATGAAATAACAGAGGAAGATGATAGAAACATGTTAGGTGTAGATAATGATGACTTTGAGATTCATTATGATAAAAAACAAGGTCTATACACACCTTATGATGACAAAAGAGATGATGATGAAAATTATTATCAAGACATGGAAAATGTCATCATAGAGTCTCAAAGAGAATATGACCTTAGAAGCAAGAAAAATCTAGAAACCCCCAACAACAAAACCTTTGAAAAATCTTCACAAAACAGTACTACAACCAAGCCTAAATTCGTCAAACAAAAGGACAAAACAGTTGCTGTGAATTCTGGTAATGATAAAGAAAAAAGCACTTAAAACAATTAAAAACAGAGTGCTGACATTATTAGTACTAACACTTCAGCTAGTACTCCTCTGAAAACAAGTTTGTCAAATCTAAATAAAAAAAACCAGCAAGCTGATATTGCTGATAGACTAGCAGCTAGTAAGGCTGAGACAAGTACTTCAAAGAACCAAATTCCTTTCAGTCTGGAGCAGGAAATTTCCAAAATCAAAATCTCTGTTCCCTTGACTAAGTTAGCTGCCCAGCATGTATATAGGACCCAAATTTTGAAGGCTTTAAAAATAGAGGAAAAAGAGGACATTGTCAATCTTAATGATGACCAACCAGAGCTGATTTTTGGTCCTAAAATTGAGGGTAGATATCAAGAGGGACCTATTCCTCCCTTTTATGTGAGTTTAAATGTTCATGACAAAATTTTGCACAACGCTGTGCATGATTCTGGGGCTTCTCATAATTTAATGCCTAAAGCTGTGATGGAGAGCCTTGTTCTAGAAATCACCAGACCTTACAAAGACCTTTACTCCTTTGACTCAAGCAGAGTAAAATGTTTAGGATTAATCAAAGACCTCTGCGTTAACTTAGCTCTAATTCCATCCAAATGTTTAGTCATGGATATTGTTGTGGCTGATGTGCCCCCAAAGTATGGAATGCTATTATCTAGGTGTTGGGGGGCTAAGTTACAAGGGACTATGCAAATGGACATGACCTATGCGACTATCTCTGTTTTCAATTAGACTAGAAGACTGTACAGGGAATCCCACATGCAATACATAGTTACAAGCCAAAACAGACCAAAAAAATCTCCTCTGTATTATGTAAATACAAGCCTTCATTATTTTATTATGTTTAATGATGAACCACTTAGTGAACAAGTCACTTTAACAGGATTAATGGCTGATAGGGAGGAAGAGGAACACAACGCAGAAGTGTCAGAATAGTTTGCTGCATTTGAAAACATCAGCAAACCAAACAAAGGTCTTGAGCCAAAAGTCATGTGTCCATTACTCTTAAACCTTGACAGTCGAGCAAGCATCCCTCAAATAAACGAAAATCTTGGGGAATCAAAACAGTTACAACTGAGTGCTGATATTTCACCAAAATCAGGAAGCACGTTAGTTGAAGAGGACAGTGACTAGGATGAAACCAAAAATAGTTCTCTGTGGAGTATGTATTTTGGTGGATCTTGCACTAAGAACAATGCTAGGGCTGGTGTCTAGATTTCCAACATTGAAAACAACCACACAAAAAGCATTTCCTACAAATTAAACTTTCAGTGTTCTAACAACATAGCGGAATATGAATCCCTTCTCTTAGGCTTACGTTTGTTGAAAAAGTTAGGAGCCAGAAGAATCAATGTGTATGGGGATTCCGAGTTAGTCATTAGGCAAGTCAATGGGGAGTATAACGCAAATCATCCCAGACTTAGGGCCTACTGAAACGATGTTATGGACCTTTTAAAAACATTCGAGGAGTCCAAACTATTTTTTGTCCCAAGAAAGAGAAATATTGCGGCCCACAATTTAGCCTTTGCAGCTAGAACATGCTTAACGCCATATAACACCAAAGATTTCACAACTCAGATAAAATTTAGACCAGCCGTGCCTGATAACGAAAAGTATTGGCAGGTGTTTGACAGAGACAAACAAATAGAAGACTTCATGCAATTCAGAAGTGAATTCGAACTAAACAATTCGGACTCAGAATATGAAACAGATTGCAATGAAGAAAATTTTCTTGGTGAAGAAGAGCTGTCTCCTGAGCTTGTCAATATTAATTTTCTGACAAGCAAACTTAAAAACAAAAAGGAATTGAATGCAGAGTTAGAAACAGAGGAGTTAGAAGCTCTGCACTCTAAAGATGAAAGTTTGCCAAGCGGTCTGGCCCCTTTAGAAGAGTTGTTTGATTTTAACGATGTGGCCAAGAAGCCAAAGCTAGAACCTATAGAGACTAAAGTGGAAGAGTGCAATATAGGCAGTAAACTTAAGCTGAAAATGATTAAACTATCTAAAACTTTACCAGCTCACATTAAACTCAAATACATAGAGTTGTTTAAAGAATTCTATGATGTTTTTGCATGGAGTTACGAAGATCTAAAATCCTATGACACTGAAATAATACAGCACAAAATCCCCCTCAAAGAAAACCAAAAACCATTCAAGTAGAAACTGCACAGAATAAACCATGTTCAGTTGCCTTCGGTTTAGAAGGAGATCATGAACATGTACGATGTTGGTATTGTTGTCCCTATTAGATATTCTGAGTGGGTGTCTAATCTGGTGTCAATTAGGAAGAAAACTGGAGAGATCAGGCTTTGTATAGACTTTACAGACTTAAACAAAGCTTCATTAAAATACAACTACCCTTTACCTAAGATGGATCATATTTTACAAAGGGTGGTAGGGTCTAGAAGAATTTCATTGCTGGATGGCTATTCAGGGTACAATCAGATCTTGGTTCACCCTGCTGATCAATTAAAGATAGCCTTTACTACACCATGGGGCACTTTCATGTATGTGAAAATTCCTTTTGGTTTAATGAATGCTGGATCAAATTTTCAAAGAGCCATGGACATAGCATTCTCAGAAGAACTGGGCTACTTCATCATTATATACCTTAATGATGTCACTGTGTTTTCAAAAACAGATGAAGAGCACTTAGAACATTTGAGAAAATTTTTCGAGAAGTGCAGAAAGTTTGGGATATCTTTAAACCCTAAGAAAACACTATTCGGTCTCCAAGAAGGTAAACTTCTTGGACACATCATTTCAGAAGAGGGTATAAAGATAGATCCCAAGAGGGTTGAGGCCATATTGCAAATCTCTCATCCTCGAAACATCAAGGAGTTGCAATCTTTCATTGGAAAGATTAACTTTTTGAGAAGGTTCATCCCCAACTTGGCTGAGCTTCTTAGAAATATCATGAACATGTTGAAGAAGGAGCAAGGGATAAAATGGACCTTGGAAGCAAAGAAGTCCTTTGAGCTGGTGAAACAAGTGTTAACCAAAACACCGGTTCTAATAATTCTTGATTTCTCAAAAGATTTTTATATTTTTTCATTCGCATCAGAACATACCATAGCTGCTATCCTTTTACAGAAAAATCCACAGGGACAAGAGAAGCCTATTGAATTATTTAGCAAGGCATTGAGGGATGCCCTTCTGAATTATAACATTATGGAGAAGCAAGCTTTAGGCTCTGGTTAAATCTTTGAAAGACTTCAGAGTATACATCCTTCAGTCACACATCATTTCCTTTGTCCCAAATTCAGTTGTTAAAGACATTCTAACACAGGAACTAGATGGTAAGAGAGGTAAGTGGATTGTTGTCATTCTTGAATATGATCTAGAGATAAAACCCACTAAACTCATCAAAGGCCAAGGTCTAGCTAGATTAATGGCTGAATCAAATTTTGAAGTTCTTGATATTAATATGATTGATGCTTTGGATGATCAAGAGGAAATCTCAACTCCCATTGTTGAAAACCACTATGTTTTTCTGAATTTGAATACACCTCCTGGTTTGACAAGAACAAAGGCAAGGTTTTTGAAATTGAAAGCTATAAACTATTGCATTAGAGATAGATGTCTTTATTGGAAAAATGCAAGTGGTATATTGCTTAAATGTTTGCCTGAGTTTGATGCAGAGAATGTTAAGCATCAGTTCCATGAAGGAGAGTGTGGAGGTCATTTGTACTGGAAGACAACAACCAACAAAATTTTGAGGGTTGGTTTCTATTGGCCTACTATTTTCCATGATGTGCATAAGATGATCATAGCCTGTCACAAATTTCAACTTTTTGAAGGCAAAAGAAAACTGCTACCCCTTCCTCTGCCTCCAATCACTGTTGAAGCCCCTTTTCAATAGTGGGGACTTGACTTCATAAGAGAAATCCATCCACCATATTCTACCCAGCATAGATGGATTCTCACTGCCACAAACTATTTCACTAAGTGGATAGAAGCCATTCCTTGTAGGCAGACCAATGATTCAGTTATTATAAAATTCATAGAGACTAACATTCTCTCCAGATTTGGCTGTCCCACCAAGATCATCACCAACAATGCAGCAGCATTTGGATCAAAGAAGATGGTTGAGTTCTGTCATAAGTATCAGATAACTTTGGGGCATTCTACAGCCTATTACCCTCAAGGTAATGGACTTGTAGAATCCTCAAACAAAATTTTAGTGAACATAATCAAGAAACTTTTGGAGGACAACAAAAAGACTTGGCACACAAAGCTAGTTCATGCACTTTGGGCTGACAAATTGACTTTGAAGAAATCTATTGGCATGTCACCTTTCCAGCTTGTGTATGGTACTGATGCAATTTTTCCAACCAGCCTTGGTGTACCAGTAATGAAGTTGATTCAAGAGTTGCAAACTGAAGAAAATGACATGATCAGAAGAATAAATCAGATCATTCATCTTCAGCAAACCAGAGAGGAGGTTTATAACAAAGCATTGCAGAAGCAGGATAACATTAAAAAAAAAATTGACAGAAGAACAAAGGCTAGCAATTTAAATATTGGGGAAATTTTTTTGAAGTGGAACTCAAGGAGGGAAGACAAGGGCAAGCATGGAAAATTTGACAACTGATGGCTTGGCCCTTACTCTATCCATTCAACTTCCGGTAATAATGCTTATTTTTTGCAAGAGTTGAATGGAGCAGAATTGTTTGGGGGTCCTATCAATGGCATAATGCTCAAACATTACTTCTCTTGATCCATATCATGTTTTGAAGCCTTTTCATCTTTTTTCCATTATAAATATTTCATCCACCATTGCATTCAAAGTTAGAAAAACAAAAAGTACAAAACAAACAAACAAAGAAAAAAGGGCAGATTGTGAAAATAAGAAAGGTATAGCCCCATACCAAAAAAGAGAAACAAATCTGAAAGTGTGAAAGCTCAAATGCCACTCCTGAAGAACACACTTCTAGTTATTCAAACAGCTTAATCTTGACTAATTAGCTTTAAATTTTCTACTGATAGGATATTGAATTCGATTTGCCAAACTGTTTAATCATGGCTTATCAGTAGATAGTTTAGGATAGAAATTAAAGGTTCAAACATGCTCAAAATCCGAACCTAAATTTCCAAGAAAAAGAATGACTCAAATTTGTTTTAAATCCCGAGTCACAAAAGATGTAAAACTGGTTCTAATCAGCTCAAAATCTGAGCCAGTTAATAGAAGAAAAATAGCTCAAACAAATTCAAAACAGAGCTAAAGAAAAGATGAAGGAAGTGCTTTGAAATTTTTGATCTTAAGCCTTCTATTTTTGTTTTAAATTTTGTGCAAAATAATTTCTATGTGCAGTTTGTTTTTATGCCATAGACTAGCATCAAGTTAGACTATTCAATCCCAACTTGGTTGCTTTTTAAATTTCTGTTGTAAAATTTAGAGAATAAAATCTGTTGGATAGTTTAATCCCAAGAGATGGTAGATTATGTAGAGAATCATATGGGCTCAACTGTTTAATCTGAGTCCATGGAGAAATAAGGATTAGAAATAGATTAGATTTCATGCTTTCAAAAGAACAAAATGTTGTGAAAAGAGTTTTCCAATCCAAGTGCACTCTAATGAAGAAAAAATGTTAGATTAGTAGGATTGGGTAGGTAGAAAGTTTTTTGATGAAAGATCCATTGTTTTTATGGCTACTAATATGTTTTCAAAGCGAGATCATCCCAGCAAAGGAAGGGAAACCCAATGGATGAGGCACAGGTCAGCCTTCCAGAGAATGCAAGTTTGAAGTTCTTGATGCCTTCAAGAAGGCAGCATCCCCAAGTGGAGCCACTGTTAGCCACCTATAAATTTGTTATACCAAAAGGTGGCTAAATCATTTTTTTGGAGCCTTCAAGGAACAAATTTTATTGCCAAAAAGTGTTGGCTCTTGAAGACTCTTGAAAGGCCTCATGCCTCTGCCCAAAATCTTCACCACAATTTCTGCTAAAATTCCAAGAGAAAGACTGTTGCAAAACCATCATTTTTCCCCTTCCTCCACTCAAAACTAACCTTTATTTTCTCCCCTTTTTCTGCATAAAAATCATCTATTTTTCATGATTTCCCTTCTCCCGTTCATGAAAGTCATTTTTACATAGTTTAAAACTCATTTTTAAACTATACCGAAACCCTCAAATTCTTTTTGAAAACCATTGAAAATCTATAAAAAACCCATTTTTGTATTACAGACTTAAGTCCCCTTGGGCTAAGTCCTAAACCACTTCCCCCACATGCCCACACCTTAAAAACCAGGCATTAACCCCTGACAGCACTTATCGCATCACAAAAGTCCAAGTGTGCAAGTATTTTTGCTATGTTTAAAGGGTTCCAATGTGATTAAGCCCATGTACATACCCCTCGATCGTATTATCATTTCATGTAACCCGTGGGCTCGCCATCGGGCGCTAAATCATTGAAATAATTCATTCTTGATGGTCTCTTTCCTTTGTTAAAACATAAAACCCACTTACCCAAAGTTTTGATCTAATGTGCCGAAGTCATGTTTTTAATATAAAAATGGTTAGATTAAAAAGACCCGAAGCGCAATTGCATCGGAGAAATATACAATGGGTTGATTGTAAAGACCCGCATCAAACTTTCTGATGTGATTGGGTCACATATATGTAAACTCCACACCCTCCACTTCATTCATATAACTCATGCCCAGGACCAAAGGTCAAAGTCCTAAGGTGCTTATCACATTGGAAACTTCTGCGAAGACTTTTCCAATTGCTCCCCTTTGAAACCTCCGATTGCGATGCCCCGATTGCACCATCGCATCAGCCTCCTCCGATCGCGCAATTGCATCGGCGATTTCCATTGGCGCATTTTAAATCGTTTATTTCCCACCTCCGATTGCTGATCCCTGATTGGTTGTCCACCATTGATCTCCTCTTCGCCTTCCCAGATCCAACGGCCCACAATTGCTTCGATCATTAACCTTTACCCCGTCGATTGTGACCTCCCGATGTATCTCTCGCCATCGATCTGATCTGCAGATCGACGGTCAGTGCTCAATCGCAAGTTTCATCGGGCATGTTTTATTTCTTCCCCTGATTGGTCATCCTGCGATCAATCGAGAGCCGTTGATTCTTCCCCCCGCCTTCCGTGATCCAACAGTCCTCATTCCCTCCAATCACAAGTCTTCCCTCTGCTTCATAACCCTGCGATTCATTCCCCACCATTGATCTGATCCTCAGATCAACAGTCATTGCTCAATCGCATCGCAAGTTTTTTGCCGAGCGCATTAACATGATTCCTCCGCCGATTGTGATCCTTCGACTGGATCTGGACCATCCACGTGTCTAGATCGAACGGTCCCAGATCATTCCCGTATTATTTCATTGCCCTCCGCCTTCCACCAAAGGGTTGTCAAAACCATCACCACCGTTGATCATTGTGCAATCAACGATTCCGTCTTATTCTTCCCCCTGCTCTCCTTTTAACCTTCTCTTGGATGATCTCCACCGTTGGATGATGCCATCCAATAGCCATGCTCCTCCCTATGCCTTCTAAAGCAATAAAACCCAAAAACGTAGGATTTTATAATTTGTGTGTGTATTTTTGTAGATGATTAATGGTTATCCATTGTAATTAAAGAAAGGCCGAAGGCCAGGAAAGATGTTTCCCGTGCCTTTGATTCATTAAGGGAGAAACCATTCACGGGGCTCTACTCCACGTCTCGTCAATGTTTCATGAGGCATTGATGCCATACGAGCCCTGCATGGCCTACACATCAACAAGACACTATGATTTTAAATCAAAATTAAAAGAGTATTAGTGTTGAACACGGAACACAGCAGAACAAAATATTGAGGATAGATTTGTGGGGATCATGGCTAAGATTGATTATCAAAAGCCTAATCCCCCAAATTAAAAACATAATTAAAGGTAAATCAAAAGATCTATTAGACAGAAAGGCCTCCACTGCTACATCTGAGGAAAATTTATTCCTCATAGCTACCACAAAGCTACCTGTGCCTCAAAGCATTCAAACACAGGCCGAAGTTATTGATTAAACGAAGATATTTTCCTCAACGCAGCCGAAGAATTAATTCTGCCAAAGGAACTTAATGCAAAAAATATCTGCAGAGTTACTCCAAAATGAAACAGAACCTTAAAAGTCAACAAAAAGCTCCCACCGAGCTTAAAATCTTTAATGTATATCAATTAATACATTGAAACACCTGTAAAATTCTTCATCAAGCCCCTCAAAGGTTGAGAAGTCATCACTCTGTATTAATTGTCCTAAGAGATCTTTTATCAGATATCACCTCCTCATTCTTCTATAAATACTGCTGTAGAAGATAGGAAATTGTTGGTTGTTGAATTTTGAAATATACCTGAGCTCGAGACTTCTACTTGTAAATAATTTTCACTGGCTCTTGAAGCTCTGTTTGTGATTAGATTAGTTAGGCTGAAGAGTGAAGATGATTTCTGAACTGAAACATTGGACCTGAAGATTGTAACTAGTTTGACATCAATAGCAAGCTATTTCTTTGGATCCTGGTCTATATCAGTGGTGAAGTGCCCCTTTCTTTGTTGTTGTTTTTTTCCTTCTATGTATGTCATATTTTTCACTATTCTCTGATAAAGAACAACATTTATAGAGTTAGGATTTACTGTTTACCAATACCCTTCTCTGACTGATAAGATTTATCTCAATGTTTTCCTCCAGTTTGTTTTACTTAAGAATAATTCAATACAGTTTAAACAGTTAGGAATGCTGGTGTTCCCTCGTCCTACTGTTTTCTTTAAACATTGTTCTTGAAAGTTATTTTCATTATTTGCTTATTAAAGTTAGACTAGAAAAGTGATGGTTTGCCCTGTTTCTATGTTCTATTCTCCAAAGGCAGATTCTGAAAGTTTCCCTTGGTGCTGACCAAAAGCAGACTAGGTTTAAAAGCACCTTATTTGATCTTAAGTTACACTTTGTTTCTCTTATGTGTTTTCATATTTTCCGAAGGTAATTATGTGGATTATTGGATTTTTTGTCAATTAAGCTACTTTATTACAAAATTGCCCAAGAAGTCTATGGTTATCCTTGTTCTTGGTTGGTTATAAACAATTACTTAAGAGGCCTTTCTTGTTTGGACTGACTATAAATCCTTGGTGAAATTATTATCAGTTTCCACCCCTCCAACACTTTATTGTTTCCATCCAATCATTTTAATCTCAATAATATTGTGATATAGATGACTTTCCCCTTAGATCACTCTTGATGTTGCTTCTCAATTAAAGCCCTGATATGACTCCATAGCCTAATGGACTAAAAACCAATGTTATATCTATCTTTTTAGCCAAAGCTGTTCTATTTGCTTGCAACTTCTCGCCTTTGAAACTCTTTGCACTAAGGACTTTCCACTCAAGCCATATTCATGCTCAACCATCCAAAAACAAAACAAAACCCTCGACCTTCATAACTAGCCTAATATCATCACCCAAAACTTCAAAGAAAAATCCATCTTTGCACTTATTGGAGAGATCCCTCTCCGGATTTAGGAGGGCTAGATCCTAGAATCCCAAAGTGGTTGAAACGATGTTCTCCCTGCAGTCATAATTTTTCCAATCTTGCTAATTACATGGAGCTAACACTATAAATATAGGATTCATAATTTTGAATTGAATCTATTAAAATCTTGAAATATTGTACATACCTTTGCTTTTTGCAAATGTATTCCCATATAAAAAAATGAAGAGAGAGTATGTCCTAAATGAACAATCAAAGGAAAAAAAGAAACAAAGATCAAAAGAATATTAAATATGAACCCCATCAAAAGTAGATCATGAAAGTGTTGCAATTTTAAATGCCACTACTTTAATTTACTTTTGCAAATAAGATTGTGTGCAGCTTGTCCTAAATGGCACAATCCATGAGAGTCAAAAAACTTAAACTTGACCTCTCATGCTTTAAATTTCATGTTTTAGATAGGGAATAAAGATATGTCAAACAGTTTAAACTTGACAAATCAGTGGATAGTTAGAGAATAAATGAGGAGCTCAACAATTTAATCTGAGCCCTCGGATGAAATAAGGTTATACTTAGATAGATTTTATGCTTTGAAAGAAAATTGATTTAGGGTTGCAAGCCTAAATGCACCCATGAAAATGAAGTAAAAAATGTTAGAAATAATGATGGGTATGTAGAAAGCAGTTGTGCAAGCATGTAATAAAGCATCATCAGGAAAAAATCACTAATTTCCCCTCCCCTAAAATTATTCAGTACTTAAACTATCAGTTAAAGAGACTCTGATACTATTAGTTAAAAATATTGAATTCCTACACAAAACCCACATTCACCAGCATTTATCCTTCATTTCATAATCCTAATCCATTTTCCTAAGTAAAAACCAATTTTTACATAGTAAAATTAAAACCTTAAATAACTAATTCCATTCCCTTTCAAAAAATCATTCAAAAACCCATAGAATGCAATTATCCTAAGTTAAAGTGTGAAAAATACAACAAATACAAGCTATGCTTTATTTTTCACTTTAATTAGTGTTAAAATATGTATTTTATTCATTATATACACTATCCCCCACACTTCACCTTCATTTCATATTAACTTCTAACTATATATTAATTCCCTAAATTACACATTCCCATATAGTATTAAATCCCTTTTATTTTAAATAGCCCACAAACCCTTTATTTTACGTTTTAACCAAGGTTATAATATTCCATGTGCAAAATATAAATTCTGCCCCTATCCCATTGGTTTAACATATCTATGAGAAATTATCCCTCCCTTATAGTTTAAAACAAATGTTGAATGTTGAAAAATTATATAATATTAAACCCGCACCCATATGTATAATTTAAACATTGTCAAATGTTTAAATTAACACATAAAACTTACCTGTCGCATCATATTAAACCTAAGGTTTTAAAATTTTTTTAAAACAATTATTTCTAAATTTTAAACCTCCCTGTCACATTAATATATCACGGCCCCACTACCAAACACCGATGCAACTTCCCCAGTCAATCTGGGCCATTCGCAATCGAACCCCAAGATCCAACAATTGAAATCCCATGTCGCAAATAAAATCGCTCTATGATAACACTTTCATTTCCATGTGAAATAGGTGGTTTTCGAATCCTCTCCCTCCTCCATGTGGCTCATTCCTACTGGATCGCATTCGATCCATTCCAAACCACTTACCACCTCAAAAGCGCGCGATAACCACTCGCGGTTTCTATTCTTCGAAGCCCAAAAACCACCCATCCTATGATTTCACCACCATTCAATGCTTAACTTGCTTTAAACCAAAAAATATATAAAAGTTCACAACGCGCACAGTTAAGCCCTTTCTGCATTATTTGTCCATTTTTAAACCATCTCCGACTGAAAATCAAACATTGTACTCCATTTTTTCACCCAAAGAACCAGAAATCCATTTCAACTATTGTTGATACCACTTCAAGCTCCCACTTTACTTCAAGAGACTTCAACAACCATCAGAAAGCCTCTTCGACACCTTAGAAACCTTTTCAAGATCAAATACCTGTAAAAAGAGGTATTCTTCGAAGAAAATAACATTCCCTTCATTTGAAAGAATCAAATTTCTGCCAATTCGAACCTTGTGAAGCTTATTTTTCCCACAGAAAGACCTGTATTTACCCACAAAAGTACATATTTGACGTGAAACCCTGATAAATTAAAATTTTTCTGAAGACAGTAACTTGTTTTAAGCAAAATTGAAGAAATTTAAGTATTGCATTCCTTTAGAAACCCTTTGAATGAAGAAACCCCTTTTATAAATGCTCAAAACCCCTTTTTGTGCATAAATTAGAAGGCTTTAGGGCTATTTTATCAAAGAAGTATGCAATAAAACCTATGCGGAAGGTTACACAGTGTTCCAAAAACCCTAAATTTTAACAGTTCTTTTTGCAAAATTGAGAGCCAATAACAACAAAAATGAAAACCTGTTGCAATTCAAACCATTTTTCATAGTCTTTTCCCATCATCAAAGCCATTATCCCTCCATGCAGACCTCTGTTTTATTAAACAATTATTTTGTTTTGCAGGTCATTAGCAAAAGGAGAATTTGGATAAAACAATTTAAATACTAGTTAAAGATTTTTTTTACTCCAAAAGTTCACAAAGAAAAGAATTTTAAATGATATTACTTAACAAAAGATTTTAGGCAGCAGAACAGAAAGAAGTCGTTTATCCAGAGAGAGATAAATTTTCACAGTTAATGGTAAAAGTGAAATAATAATTCACAATGACAGTGAAAATAGAACAGTCAAAGAGCATCAGAGTTAAAGTGTATCATATGAAAGTTAGAGTGAAATTCAAACCAGACAAAGTTACAGAGCAGTCAAGGTAAAAATTAAAAGTAAATACAAAGGTAGTAATGGTTAAGCAAAGATGAAAATACTTTCACCAATAATGAAATTTATCCAAAGTGAAAGTAAAAACAGTTAAAAGATGAAAACAAAGCAAGAAGGGACATTTTTGCAGAAATTTCCTGTTTCAGTCATTGTTTTTCAGAAACTATTGTGACCAATCCAAGATGAATTTTGCAAAACTAAAGGAGGTTTATGTCCTAATATGTCCAAATACAAAAACCTCTCTCACTTTTCTAACAGCCATTATGGGTTTGGAAATATTAAACAATATTTGAAAGCACGTTTTACAGAAAATTCATGTTAAGTCACCATTTTTCAAAGAATATTGTGGCCAATCCGAAATACATATTACAAAACGGAAGGAGGTTTTTGTTCCTAACAGATCCATATAAAAAAACCTATCTCACATTTTTCATAGGTAGTAAAAAATGAGAGATACATGCACATATTTACAGCCTATTTTTCAGACTGTGCAAAGCTCTGTTTTACACATCTTTTTGCAGAGCCTATTGTGAACAGTTGGAATTGAATTTGGGGAAAATGAGAGAGGTTTATATTAATAACATATTTATCTACAAAAAATTCGTTCACCATTTACATCTCTATTTCTAATTGAGAAATACAAAGGTATCATTGGACCCCAATTTTGCAGAATTTCTGGAGCAGAATGCACAAAGAAAGGAGACAGTTAGTGACTTGGATGCCTCATCATCAACTAAGAGTTTATATCAAATTAGAATTCTCTTATTTGTCACCATAAATCCATAAGTATAGTGCCAAAAATATTCATTAGTTTTGAGTGTCCTTTTACTAAGTTCTATTTATGTAATACAGTTTGAGATATTTGTAAACCAATCTTGATATTTTTTTAAAATATTCTAGTTTAGAATTTGTATAAATACTTCATCCTTTGAAGTATTATTGTGGAATAAATTGTTGAATATTTCTATAGATATTTTTGTGGAATTGAAGGCTTTTTGTGTTCAAATTTCGAGTAGCAGACTGGATCAGGTCAACTAGCATCATATTTCAAGATTCATGTGATGAGCTATTTGGAGTGAAGTATTTTCTCAATTTTCCATTGTTATCTTTCATTGTTACATGCAATCCATAATGATTTTCCAAATTTGAATGAATGAATAGGAGGATTACTTCAGGATTTGTTAAAAGCACCCTGTCTTAACTATTTTTCATTTCTATGTTTTCATCTCATTTCCAGTGTAGGGAATCCTTAATTTCTCCCTCTCGTGTTTGACCTCTGCCTACTACTTCCATTTTCCGGATCAAATAACCCTTCATTGCTCTTTATCCTGATCATACCATCTCACAAAACAGCTTTCCAAGATCTCCAACTGTTATCTATATTGCACTGAAAACATTTGACTTTTTGGCCTTGATCCTAGTTCTGTCTGCTTGAATTTTGACTCCTTAGCCCAATGGACAAATAGATTTCCCACTATCCATCTCTTCTAGTGACTTTTCCCACCAAACCACTCAAAACCAAAACCAATTTCACAATCATAACTAGCCTAATATTTTATAAAACAAAACAAAAGTTAAAATTTATAGAGAGAGCCCTCTTTGAACCCTAGGAAGGCTAAATCCTAGAGTTTAAAAGTGGGTCTGTGATTACCTTAGTGAGTTCTCTCTTGAACCTGGAGAAATCACTGAGTGATAACATATTGGTGACTCTGCTGGGGAAGACTAACATTTTCTTCAGAAATATTTTACAGGTTCAGATCTAATATATGATGGTGGACAGTGATCAGACACACAAAGGTTAAAATCATCCACCTGGTGACTCCAAATCAATTTCACAATCAAGACACTACTGGAGGAATGAGCCTGAAAGAACAATATTGAAACATCAGACTTTCAACTTGGATCTTAATCCAAGACATTATGTTCTTTCTCATGAAGAAAATTTTTCAATGTATATTTTATTTTATAGAAGGATCTAGCTTGGTTGTATAGATACAGTGGCCCTTCTTTATGACTAATTTACAAGATGGCCCAAGAATACAACGCAGGTATGCTCCCATGAGCAGAGATCACATACCTGGATTTCCACAAAACTACCAAAGGTAAATTGGGATAAAAATCTTCCTATGTTTCAATATGAGAATATTGATGATCCTTTGTTACATCTCATTAAATTTCATATACATTCATGGATATTGAAGGGTGATTGGCATGAGGATTGCCTCATGAAGCTATTCATTGCAACCTTAGAAGGAAAAGAAAGGGAATGGTATAAAGCTCTCAAACCTGCTAGTTTATTTTCTTTAAAGGATTTTCACAATGTATTTTATGAGCATTACAAAGAAGATTTACCATCTTTATCATTAGCTGAAAATTGTTATGATCAAGATGAATATCTCATACATTACCTTAAAAATATTAATGAAGATTTAGGAAATTGGCATCCTGAAGATTTATTAGTAGCAGTCCATAACTTTCATTCTCAAGTTAAGTGTCATGTTAATCAAAAGGAGTTAATCATAGATGAAATAGGTCAGGAGATGAATCAAGATCCACAAAGCCCCTCTGTAGTAACAAATGGTGTTTCATATAATGTTTTGAATGAAGTTAAAGAAAATATTCAACCTCATGATCATTTTTTACATAATAGAAAAAACAATTGTTATTCAAATCCAAGAATTCAAATATTCCCACCCTCCCTCACCGAAGAAGAAATCAATTTTCTTCTAAACATGCAACCATCCTATACATATTTACATAATGAAGAAATTGTTTCTACTTATTCTAATGTTGATGTATCTACTAAAGTTTTTATCCATGAAGAGATAGAAGAACAGGTTGATGCTCATGTTGTTCTACCTTCCCAAAAAGGCCCATTACCTGATAGTACTCCTATTGATAAAAATGATGACCTTCAAATAGAATCAAACCAATATAATCAAGATATATCAAGATTACTGGAAAAGAAATCTTTTGATCTAATGTGTATCATTGATGACATTCCTTCTTCTGAAGATTTTCCTAAGTATGATCAATATGATGATAATTATGTTCTCCAAATTCAAGCTAACTTCGCATAGCAATCACTAGCTAGTTTATGGGATGAGGAAGTTTAGTTTCAGTAGCTCAATTACAGTGATCAGACAATACATATAAACTATGGGAGTGAAGAAGAAAGTTCTATAACATTATGCTTTAAAGAATTTCAATTTTTAAAAGATGAACAACTCTTAGAAATCTATGAAGTTCCATTAAAACCTTTATATAAATTGTAGCAATATTTCAAATTTTTTCATGATCAAATAGCTAATGTGATGAATGATAAATGAAATCAAAATATTTCTCCATTAACTAACTATAAGCTTCAGTATCAAGATGATAAAGGTTTCAGCAGTCAAACATTACAATCAGTGAGAATATCATCACAAAGTTTATCTAAAAGTTTGCAAGGAGATAAAGATGAAAATAACATTTCATTTTCATGGCATGGAGGCCATCTAGAACAGATGTACATTTGTTTAGCTCAGTTGAACATTAGTGTATATATCTTGGAAGATCCTTTTGAAAATTTTCTAGAGTCAACAAACGAAATCAAGTATTTCCTTATTCTCTCATTTGTTGACAAGTTTCTAATAGGTTGCAGAATTACAGTTTTGACAATCAACAAGCACATGCAACAAAATCTATCAAAGTATATAATTCTTGAATGGTTGCATTGGCTATTTCATTTTACCTAACCAGCATTTGGACAGCTAACTAGAGTAAGTAGGTAGGATTTTAGCATATTTCAGTTTTCAGTTTTCACCGAGTTTTGAAATAATTCATTAAATATTTGAAGCCAAGGAAAAGGCCCTAAGATATTGATGATTTAATAGTTTGGTTTGAAAGCTGCAACACATTTAAGTCTCGTATCAAATTTCAGTTTGCAGAAAAGGGTGTAAATTTCAGTTCAAGAGTTTTAGTCACAGAGATTTTACAACAAAGCAAATGCATGTTTGGGATTGGCCCAATGGATCATGCTACTAGTCGACGGTGTTCTTGACATCTCACAAGGAGATGCCATCCCCATGTGAAGCCGTTGTTAGGGTCCTATAAATATAGGATTCATAATTTTGAATCGACTCTATTAAAATCTTGAAATATTGTACATACCTTTACTTTCTGCAAATGTGTTCCCAAATAAAAAAATAAAAAGAGAGTATGTCTTAAAATAACAATCAAAAGACAAAAAGAAACAAAGATCAAAAGAATATTAAATATGAACCCCATCAAAAATAGATCATGAAAGTGTTGCAAGTTTAAATGCCACTACTTTAGTTTAATTTTGCAAATAATATTGTGTGCAGCATGTCCTAAATGCCACAATCCATGACAGTCAAACAGCTTAAAATTGACCTCTCATGCTTTAAATTTCATGTTTTAGATAGGGAATAAAGATATGTCAAATAGTTTAAACTTGAAAAATTAGTGGATAGTTAGAGAATAAATGAGGAGCTCAACAGTTTAATCTGAGCCCTCGGATGAAATAAGGTTAGACTTAGATAGATTTTATGCTTGGAAAGAAAATTGATTTAGGGTTGCAAGCCTAAATGCACCCATGAAAATGAAGTAAAAAATGTTATAAATAATGATGGGTAGGTAGAAAGCAATTGCACAAACATGTAATAAAGCATCATCAGGCAAAAATCACTAATTTCCCCTCCCCTAAAATTATTCAGTACTCTAAACTATCAGTTAAAGAGGCTCAGAGCACTTCTCTGACTTTTGTTGGGACCGGACCCAAGGCTCGATGACTGATCAGTTAAAAATATTGAATTCCTACACAAAACCCACATTCATCAACATTTATCTTTCATTTCATCATCCTAATCCATTTTCCTAAGTAAAAACCCATTTTTACTTAGTAAAATTAAAACCCTAAATAACTAATTCCATTCCCTTTCAAAAAATCATTCAAAAACCCATAGAATGCATTTATCCTAAGTTAAAGTGTGAAAAATACAACAACAAAAAAGCTATGCTTTATTTTTCACTTGACTTAGTGTTAAAATATGTATTTTATTCATTATATACACTATCCCACACACTTCACCTTCATTTCATATTAACTTCTAACTATATATCAATTCCCTAAATTACACATTCCCATATAGTATTAAATCCCTTTTATTTTAAATAACCCACAAACCCTTTATTTTACATTTTAACCAATGTTATAATATTCCATGTGTGAAATATAAATCCCGCCCCTATCCCATTGGTTTAACATATCTATGAGAAATTATCCCGCTCGTTATAGTTTAAAACAACTATCGAAGGTTGAAAAACTATATAATATTAAAGCTGCACCCATATGTATAATATAAACATTGTCAAATGTTTAAATTAACAAAAAAAACTTACTTGTCACACCATATTAAACCTAAGGTTTTAAACTTTTTTTAAAACAATTATTTCTAAATTTTAAACCTCCCCATTGTGTTAATATATCTCGGCCCCACTACCAAACACTAATGCAACTTCCCCAACCAATTTGGGCCGTTTGCAATCGAACCCCAAGATCCAACAATTGAAATCCCATACCGTAGATAAAGTCGCACGATGATAACACTTTCATTTCCACACGAAATAGGTGGTTTTCGAATCCTCTCCCTCCTCCACATGGCTCATTCCTACTGGATCACATTCGATCCATTCCAAACCGCTTACCACCTAAAATGCACACAATAACCACTCGCGGTTTCTATTATTTGAAGCCACAAAACCACCCATCCTATGATTTGACCACCATTCAATGCTTAACCTGCTTTAAACCAAAAACAATATAAAACTTCACAACGTGCACAGTTAAGCCCTTTCTGCATTATCTGTCCATTTTTAAACCATCTCCAACTAAAAATCAAGCATTGTACTCCATTTTCTCACCCAAAGAACCAAAAATCCATTTCAATTGTTGCTGAGACCACTTCAAGCTCCCAGTTTACTTAAAGAGACTTCAACAACCATCAGAAAGCCTCTCTGACACCTTAGAAACCTTTTCAAGATCAAATACCTGCAAAAAGAGGTATTCTTCGAAGAAAATAACCTTCCCTTCATTTGAAAGAACCAAATTTCTACCAATTTGAACCTTGTGAAGCCTATTTTTCCCACATAAAGACTTGTATTTACCCCCAAAAGAACAGATTTTACGTGAAACCCTAATAAATTCAAATTTTTCTAAAGACTATAACTTGTTTTAAGCAAAATTGAAGAAATTTAAGTATTTCAGACCTTTAGAAACCCTTTGAATGAAGAAAAACCTTTTATAAATGTTAAAAACCCCTTTTTGTGCATAAATTAGAAGGCTTTAGGGTTTTTTTATCAAATAAGTACGCAGTAAAACCTATGTGAAAGCTTACACAGCATTCCAAAAACCCTGAATTTTAACAGTTCTTTTTGCAAAATTGAGAGCCAATAACAACAAAAATGAAAACCTGTTGCAGTTCAAACCATTTTTCACAGTCTTTTCCCATCATCAAAGCCATTATCCCTCCATGGAGACCTTTGTTTTATTAGACAATTATTTTTTTTTCACTTCATTAGCAAAAGGAGAATTTGGATAAAACAATCTAAATACTAGTTAAATATTTATTTTACTCCAAAAGTTCACAAAGAAAAGAATTTTAATTGATATTACTTAACAAAATATTTCAAGCAGAAGAACAGAAAGAATTCATGTATGCAGAGAGATATAAATTTTCATAGTTAATGGTAAAAGTGAAATAAGAATTCACAATGACAGTGAAAACAAAATAGTCAAAGAGCATCAGAGTTAAAGTGTATCAGATGAAAGTCGAAGTGAAAGTCAAATCTGACAAAGTTATAGAGTAAACAAGGTAAAAAATAAAAGTAAATACAGAGGCAGTAATGGTTAAGCAGAGATTAAAATACTTTCACCAACAATGAAATTTATCCAAAGTGAAAGTAAAAACAGTTAAAATAACAAAAAGTTTAAAAGATGAACACAGAGCGAGAAGGGACATTTTTGCATAAATTTCCTGTTTAAGTCATTGTTTTGCAGAAACTATTGTGACCAATCCAAGATGAATTTTGCAAAAATGAAGGAGGTTTATGTTCCTAATATGTCCAAGTACAAAAAACTCTCTCACGTTTCTAATAGCCATTAAGGGTTTGAAAATATTAAACAATATTTGAAAGCACTTTTTAGAGAACATTCATGTTAAGTCATCATTTTGCAGAGAATATTGTGGTCAATCAGAAATAAATCTTACAAAAATGAAGGATGTTTTTGTTCCTAAGAGACCCATCTACAAAAAAATATCTCACTTTTTTCATAGGTAGTACAGAATGAGAGATACATGCACATATTTACAACCTATTTTTCAGACTGTGCAAAACTCTATTTTACACATCTTTTTGCAGAGCCTATTGTGAACATTTGGAATTGAATTTTGGGAAAATGAGAGAGGTTTATCTTAGTAACATATTTATCTACAAAAAATTCTTTCAATGTTTACATATCTATTTCATATTGAGAAATACAAAGGTATCATTGGACCCCAAGTTTGCAGAAGTTTTGGAGCAGACTGCACAAAGAAAGGAGACAGTTAGTGACTTGGATGCCTCATCATCAACTAAGAGTTGATATCATATTCGAATTCTCTTCCTTGTCACCATCAATCCATAAGTATAGTGCCAAATAGATTAATTATTTTTTAGTGTCCTTTTATTAAGTTCTATTTACGTAATATAGTTTGAGATATTTGTAAACCAATCTTGATATTTTTTCAAGATATTCTAGTTTAGAATTTGTATCAATACTTCATCCTTTGAAGTATTATTGTGGAATAAATTGTTGAAGATTTCTATAGACATTTTTGTGGACTTGAAGGATTTTTTTGTTCAAATTTTGAGTAGCAGACTGGATCAGATCAACTAGCATCATATTTCAGGATTCATGTGATGAGCTATTTGGAGTGAAGTATTTTATCAATTTGTCATTGTTATCTTTCATTGTTACATGAAATCCATGTTGGAAATATGATGCAGAGTGTTGTCCTTGATGGCAACCTACTTGATGAAGTTGTCCTTGATGGAAACCTACTTGATGAGTTAAGGGGGAGATTGTTGGCAATGTGATGCAATGTGTTGACTTTGATGGAACCTGCCTGATGAAGTTGTCCTTGATGAAAACTGACTTGATGAGTTGTTAATGATGTAAATCTGATGTATCTACAGATCAGTTCATAAGTAGCTCAAAAAGTGCCAGAATAATGTTGAACAAGGTATGTCACAAGGCATACGCGGGTTTGTTAAGGATAAGTCGCGTATGTACGCGGAAATGTGCGTAACAAGTAGCGTATGCCCATTTGCGCTCTAAATTTAGGAAACCAGGGGAAATTACCATGGTATTGACCCAAATTATTGAGCGCTTGATTATCTATTTGATCCCGTCCAGGAATACCATCAGCGGTTGAGTGGTTTTGACTCATGGTATTGACAAAGGCTAAATCTATATAAGGAGAATAAGATCATAGTGCAAGGGTGTGCATGTGTCTAGGTTTTAATGAATACTTCACTCTAAAGTATATCTACATGGAATGGGTAACAGTTTGCTGATAGATCTGAATTCATAATGCACCTATGAAGAAAATGATGAAGAGGGATCTCTAGATCTAAAATGTCTATGTATTTTCTAGATCTATTTATGGAATGTTTAGATCTGTGATCTGGCGAATCTTTGCTGAAGTAAAGGGTGAGATCTGAGTTGTTTATCTGGTCTGAAGAATTGCACTGCCCTATAATGTCTGTAGATCTATACGTAGGTTCATGGCAAAGAAAGCGCGTATATACGTGGGTTGTTGTCAGCAAAAGTGCATATGGAAGATGAAATCAACTCTGAAATGTGTGCAAATGTATATGCAGGTTTGTCTTTATTAAAGTGTGTATATACGCAGGTTCAGTGAAGTAAAAGCGCGTATGGAATCTAGGTTTTTGCTGAAGTATGTGGAATGAAATGTTTGATCTGTTTTGCTGCTATCTGTCAATGATGTATTCATACAGATCTGAGTTGTTTGAATAATGTTTATGCTGCTGATTAAGTTGATGAAAGATCAAGTTGTGGGTTGGTAATGATTCAATGAAGGAAGAATGACTGTCTAAAAATTTCTGCCTGATTGATAGATTGTTTGAATAGAAATATGATTTCAGATCTGAACCTGAGTCTGATCTCATTCTAAAAAATCAGTGTTCTCAGAAGTATACGCAAGTTGCTACACATATAAGCACGTACACACACGACTTCAGTGAAGAGAAGTAGCGTATGCACTCCATGTTATGCACAGAGGCATATGCAGGTTGGAAAGAAGGGAAGCGCGTATACACGCGATTTCAGTAAATAGAAGTAGCGTATGATATTTGATTAATGAATGTTCTGGGTTGAGTTTACATTTGCATATCTATTCTGAAGTCTGGGTTATCTCTGATATTCTGTCTACAGTGGTCTCACTGTTTTTTTTTTAAGTTCTGGGCAAAATATGTTTGTTCATTAATGAAGGGTTATGTTGAAGCTGTTTTATCTAGTATGAAAATTGATGAAATGTGGTCTACAGTGGATCTGAGGGTTGAAGCCTTCAGTATGAAAGTAGAAGCTTTCTGCCAGTAGAGGCTGGTGCTAATATCATGGGGTAGTAGCTCCCTTCGAGGAGAGGCTGGTAAATGAGAGTAGGGGGTTGTAGCTCCCTTCCGGGAGAGGCTGGTAAACGAGAGAAGGTTGTAGCCTTCTGCAGGTGGGTGCCTGCGTGCTGGTATGAGTCTGTGCTAGTACATGGTTGTATGATGTTTTCTTTATAATAAATATTGAAGACTGAGACAATGGCAGCGATGGTTTTCTCCCGACTTGGGTTTCCACCTTAAATCCTAGTGTGTTCATGTGTGTTGCTTATGTGTGATGGTTTATTCTATTTTTACTGCACATTCTTACTGCTTAACATCTGATGAATAAATGATGCAATGATTTAAGAATCAAATACATAATAAGAGCTCTGAGCATACGTGAGTTTCCTTAAGGATATCCGCGTATATACGCTACTTTTGTTCTATAAAGTAGTGTATGGGTTTTGAGAAAAGAAAAGTAAAAATTTTATCAGTTAGCTCTAAATAATGATTCACCCCCCTTGCCCCCTCTCAGTATTTTTCCCAACAATTGGTATCAGAGGAGGTCCTTCTGAAAAAGCTTAGCCGCTAGAAGGAAGATCAAGCAAGATGAACAATCAAGATGGAACAACATCTATCAAGCCTCCGCTCTTTAATGGAAGCAATTTAATATTCTGGAAAATCAGGATGAGATCCTATCTTCAGTCTATGGGAGCAGATGTATGGGCCATTTTTGAACGAGGATATCAATATCCAGCTCCTGTACCAACAAATCCAACTGAAAAGAAGAATTATGAAACAAATGCAAAGGCAGCCAATGCTCTAATGGGAAGTCTAACTGAATCAGAATTTTTCAAAGTTATGCAGTTGAATACAGCAAAGGAGATATGGGAAAAAATCATTCTAAGTTATGAAGGTGATGCAAAGGTAAAAAGTGCAAAACTTCAAACTCTCAGAATTGAATATGAAAATTTAAAGATGCATAGTGATGAGAATATTGCCAGTTTCTTCTTACATCTTGATGATGTTGTAAATTTTATGAGAAATCTGGGAGAAACAATAACCGAATCTACTTTGGTTGAGAAAATTTTAAGATCGCTAACGGCAAAATTTGAGTCAAAAGTTTCTGCTCTTGAAGAAAAACAGGATCTTCAAAATCTTACTGTGATGAAAATTCATGGCATACTAACTGCATATGAAATGAGAAGAGGAGGACCATCTGAAGTCAAAGAGGCTGTCTTCAGAGCTTCTACAAAAGGGAAATAAGTACAAGAAGCAGAAGGATCAGGATATATCTCAGAAGAAGATGAGGTAAATTTTGTAAAGAAACTTCAACTTGGCATAGGACGGTTCAGAGGTAAGCTTCCTTTCAAATGTTTTGAGTGTGGAAGAGTTGGTCATTATGCTGCTAAGTGTCCTCATAAAGAAACACCTGCAAAAGGGAAGGAAGTAGCAAGAAGCAATAAGAATCGGTTTAACACTAGAAAAAGTTACTATACTCATGAAGACAGTGATGGGTTATCTGATAGTGAGGAAGAATGTGAACAAGATCTTAGACTTCTCATGGCATTTGAATCTAGAGAAGAAACTGATACTTTTGTGGATGCTCTAGAGGACAATGATTTTCTTGAAGAAAACAATCAACTCAAAATACGCTTAGAAGAAAGGAAAATAACCATAGAAACTCTGGAAAAGCAGTTTGAAGAAGCGAAGAAACACAATGAGAAATTAGAATGTGAAGTGGTAAGTCTAAGAAAAGAATTTGAGAAAGTAAAGACTCTAAATCTTAGATTTGCTAAAGGATCTGAAACCCTAGATGAGATTATCAAGGTACAACGTTCTCCTCTTATAAAGACAGGTCTTGGATATACCGGAGAATCTTCTCAGGTTTCAGCACCAAATTATCTAAAAGCAGCTACAGCTGGTTTACAACATTCTGCCACTCAGCAAGGGAATAAAGAATCATTACAAGTAAAGCATGATCATCTCAATTCAAAGAACACCAACAGGAATATCTTTCAAAGAAACAACAATCAATAGGTAAATTCAAGTAGAAGATTTCATGATCGCAGAAATTTCTTCTTCAATGGACAATGTTTCTCGTGTCACAATTTTGGTCATAAAGTTGTTCAATGTGTTGCATATAAAACCATCATGACAAGAGAAGTAAGAAAGAAAAGGATTGATATTGAAACAAAGAAGAATACCTATAACAACTTTTCTCCTCTTCTAAATGAAGTTGAATGTGCTTATTGCAATAACTTTGGCCATGAAGAATCTGAATGCAGGAGCAAAGTTCAGCCAAAAGAGCATGTTCCTTCAAGCTCCAAAGTATGGAAAAAGAAGGAATTGCAGGTTGAAAATTGTGGCATAACGTTATTTGCAGAAGGTGAAGAAAATCAATGGTACATTGATAATGGATGCTCAAGACACATGACAGGTGACAAAAACAAACTTCTTGCATATAATGCTCTAGAAAAGGAAAAGAAAGTTACAATTGGAAATGATACTCCAGCTGTGATTAAGGGAAAAGGGTATGTGTTTCTAAAAGAAAAGGTGAAGGCAAATGATGGCATGTATGTGGATGGATTAAGGCATAACCTGTTAAGTGTAAGTCAAATGTGTGATCAAGGAACTGAAGTTGTCTTTAGTTCAAAAGAATGTGTGGTAGGTGATCTTGATACAGGTAAAACAATTATAAAAGGAAAAAGGACTCCAAGAAACCTGTATGTATTGAAGAACTGCAAAGAACAATGTTACTTGAGTAAATCTTCAGAAAACTGGCTATGGCATAGAAGGTTGGGGCATCTGAGCTTTTCTCAGATCAAGAAATCAAGCAGAATTAAAGCTGTCTGTGATCTTCCCAATATTACTCTACCCGAAAAATATCATATGCAAGTCTTGCCAATTTGGTAAGCAAACCAGAGTACAGTTTAATGCCAAGGAAGGATCATCAAGTAAGCCTCTTGAACTTATTCATACTGACATATGTGGACCTGTGAGGAAAAAGTCACCACGTGGTGAAAAATACTATATCTTGTTTATTGATGATTTCTCTAGAATGTGTTGGATTGGGCTGCTTGAACACAAAGATGAAGCATTTGAGAAATTTCAGACCTTCAAAGCTCTAGTTTAAAATGAATTAGATCTGAAAATCAAGTTTCTTAGATCTGATCGAGGAGGAGAATATACATCAAATGAATTCCTTGAATTTTGTGAACAACGTGGCATAAAAGATAGTTTTCTGTAGTTGGCACTCCACAACAAAATGGCGTAGCAGAAATAATGAATAGAACAGTTCAAAAAATGGCTAGAGATATGCTTGATGATTCTGGAACACCTGACACTTTTTGGGGAGAAGCAGCACATACAGCAGTAAATATTCTTAACAAGGCACATGTTCGAGTAAATAGTGATAAAACTCCATATGAACTCTGGTATGGTAATCCTCCCACTGTGAAGCATTTTAGGGTTTTTGGAAGCAGATGTTTTATCAAAAATAATGATGAAAAACTTGGCAAGTTTGAATCCAGAGCAGATGAAGGAATACTTCTTGGTTAATCCTCTAGGAGTAGAGCATATAAATGTTACAATAAAAGACTTCGGAAGATTGTTGAATGTATTGATGTTGTTATTGATGAGTCTCCTGCAGCTCCAAAAGAAGAAAAACAAACAACAGCTGAAGACGATGGTGACATATGTCCTTCTACATCAAATAGAAATGATGTAGACAATGAACCCAATGAAGAACCTGAAGATGATTTATCTGAAAAAGCTCCATCCAGATATGTTCAAAAGAATCATCCAGAATCTCAAATTCTGGGAGGTAAGGGATCAGGTGTACAAACAAGAAGGACTCTTGTGGGATCTTCTAACTATCTGGCATTTCTATCCACTATTGAACCACACAATGTCAATCAAGCCAGCAAAGATGAATGTTGGATTCAAGCCATGAATGAAGAGCTTGATCAAATTGAAAATAATCACATTTGGGAATTAGTACCAAGACCTCATGACAAAAATGTCATTGGAACAAAATGGATATTCAAAAACAAGTTAAATGAGAATGGGGAGGTTATAAGAAATAAAGCTAGACTTTTTTGCAAGGGGTATGCTCAACAAGAAGGTATAGACTTTGAATAAACTTTTGCTCCTGTAGCTAGACTTGAAGCCATAATAATGTTTCTTGCTTTTTCAAGCTTCCAACAAATCAAATTTTATCAAATGGATGTTAAATTTGCGTTTCTCAATGGTGATCTAGAAGAATAAGTTTATATAGAACCAGAAGGATTCATTTTGGGAAATGATGAAAAACTTGTTTGTAGACTTAAAAAGGCTCTATATGGTCTCAAACAAGCTCCAAGGGCATGGTATTATCGCCTTGACAAATATCTTCATCAACAAGGATTCTCAAAGGGGTCTGCTGATAGCAATTTATACAAAAAAACCGAAAATGATAAACTATTGATTGTGGTTGTATATGTTGATGATATCATTTTTGGAAGTAATGAAGAATCTATGAGTCAAAAATTTGTTTCTGCTATGCAGCAAGAATTTGAAATGTCTTTACTTGGGGAACTAACATTCTTTCTTGGCTTGCAAGTGCATCAAACTACAGATGGCATATTCTTATCACAAGCCAAATACCTTAAGCAAATTCTGAAGAAGTATGGCATGGAAGAATGCAAACCTGTAAGTACACCAATGATAACCGGATGTAATCTCAGTTCTCATGATGATTCTCCCATTAAATACGGATTGAGAATACGGATCTATGATAGGAAGTCTACTTTATCTCACTTGGACTAGACCAGACATTATGCATGCAGTTGGAATTGTTGGATGATTCCAAGCTAATCCAAAAGAGTCTCACCTTCAGGCTGTCAAAAGAATATTCAAATATCTACAAGGAACTCAAGACTTTGGACTATGGTATCCAAAGAATGTTGATCTCACTCTTCATGCTTACACTGATGCAGATTGGGCTGGAAATGTTGATGATTGGAAAAGCACTAGTGGTGGTGCATTATATATGGGGCCCCGGTTAGTATCTTGGTTCAGCAAGAAACAAAACTCTATTGCCTTATCTACAACAGAAGCAGAATATGTGGCTGCCGCATCATGTTGCACTCAACTTCTTTGGATGATGCAAACCTTACAAGACTTTCAAATAAAATGCTCACCTCCTATCTCCATTATGTGTGATAATACAAGTGCCATCAGTATTTCAAAGAATCCTGTCATGCATTCCAAGACCAAGCACATTTCCATCAAGTATCACTTCCTAAGTGAACAAGTGCTTGAACAAAAGGTGAAGTTGGAGTATGTTCCCTCCAAAGAACAAGTTGCTGATATATTTACCAAACCCCTGCCTAGGGAAGCATTTGAATATCTCAGACAGAAGCTGGGAATATTCTCTGCCATGCAGAAGATCAAATCTACTTAATTTCAAGAAGATTAAATTGGATACGTGGATTTCCTAAAATTCAGTCGCATATATGCGCAAGTTTATACACAGAAAACTGTGTATGGGTGGTTGCTGACAAATTTTTCTGGGTCAGCATTCTTCAGCACAGCTGTGGTGTTGTTTGGTATCTTTGGTGATGTTTCAGCTCTTATATCCCTATTTCATTCTCTAACATTAGGTGAATATGCCTTAATTATTTGTTGTTGAAAGTGTTCAAGATGCACAAGCTAAGGGGGAGCTTTGGTCATATGGAAAGGATGCATTGGATGCACAGTTTCAGGGGAGCATTAGCCTTGTTGAGTATAATGCATTGTTTTCATTATGATGATTCTGAAATATGCTCTCTCTCTTGAGGTCTTTTTGATATTGGTTATAAAAATTCATATTTGTAATTTTATGAAAATGTTATGTTGAGATCTATGATGCAAATGGTTATATTCAGTCATGTAAGGACTTGTTAAAATTTGTAAACCCACTTGGCTGGGTACTTGAGTCTCATATGTAAATCCACTTGGTTGGATCATTGATGTAAGTATGAGTCCTTGGTGATAGGAAAAGTCATAGAGTCATATACTTCATTGAAAAATATGTTTGAAGATTCAGCATGAACTCAGGGGGAGTATGGTAACTTCAGTACACATCAGATCTACAAGAGCTCTTCTTTATACATGAGAAGAAAAACCTTGTTTTGGTTTTGATCCGCCCTTTTCTCTTGATGTCAAAGGGGGAGTGTATCATGGTGTTTGAATAAGGGGGGAGTATCATGGTGTTTGCATAATGGTTATAATCAATGTATCTATCTGTTGTGGTGATCAAACACCATCATGGTTTCCATCAAGTCCAAAGGGGAAGATTGTTGTAAATATGATGCAAAGTGTTGTCCTTGATGGCAACCTACTTGATAAATTTGATGACAACCTACTTGATGAATTTTTCCTTGATGGAAACCTACTTGATGAGTTAAGGGGGAGATTGTTGGCAATGTGATACAATGTGTTGACTTTGACGGAACCTGCCTGATGAAGTTGTCCTTGATGAAAATTGACTTGATGAGTTGTTAATGATGTAAATCTGATGTATCTACATATCAGTTCAGAAGTAGCTCAGAAAGTGCCAGAATAATGCTAAACAAGGTATGTCACAAGGCATACGCGGGTTTGTTAAGGATAAGTCGCGTATGTACATGGAAATGTGCGTAACAAGTAGTGTATGCCCATTTGCACTCTAAATTTAGGAAACCAGGGGACATTACCATGGTATTGACCCTAAGTATTGATCGCTTGATTATCTATTTGATCCCGTACAGGAATACCATCAGTGGTTGAGTGGTTTTGACTCATGGTATTGACAAAGGCTAAATCTATATAACGAGAAGAAGATCATAGTGCAGGGGTGTGCATGTGTCTGGGTTTTAATGAATACTTCACCCTGAAGTATATCTACATGGAATGGGTAACAGTTTGCTGATAGATATGAATTCATAATGCACCTATGAAGAAAATGATGAAGAGGGATCTCTAGATCTAAAATGTCTATGTATTTTCTAGATCTGTTTATGGAATGTTTAGATTTGTGATCTGGCGAATCTTTGCTGAAGTAAAGGGTGAGATCTGAGCTTTTTATCTGGTCTGAAGAATTGCGCTGCCCTATAATGTCTATAGATCTATACGCAAGTTCATGGCAGAGAAAGCGCATATATACGCGGGTTTTCGTCAGCAAAAACACGTATGGAAGATGAATTCAACTCTAAAATGTGTGCAGATGTATACGCAGGTTTTTCTTTATTAAAGTGCGTATATACGCAGGTTCATTGAAGTAAAAGCGCGTATGGAATCTAGGTTTTTGCTGAAGTATGTGGAATGAAATGTTTGATCTGTTTTGCTGCTATCTGTCAATGATGTATTCATACAGATCTGAATTTTTTGAATAATGATTATGCTGCTGATTAAGTTGATGAAAGATCAAGTTGTGGGTTGGTAATGATTCAATGAAGGAAGAATGACTGTCTAAAAAGTTCTACATGATTGATAGATTGTCTGAACGGAAATTTGATTTTAGATCTGAAACTCAGTCTGATCTCATTCTTAAAAATCAGTGTTCTCAAAAGTATATGTAGGTTGCTACACATATAAGCGCATACACACGCGACTTCAGTGAAGAGAAGTAGTGTATGCACTCCATGTTATGCACAGAGGCATACGCAGGTTGGAAAGAAGGGAAGCGCGTATACATGCGGTTTCAGTAAACAGAAGTAGCGTATGATATTTGATTAATGAATGTTCTGGGTTGAGTTTACATCTGCATATCTATTCTGAAGTCTGGGTTATCTCTGATATTCTGGCTACAGTGGTCTCACTGTTTTGATTGAAGTTCTGGGCAAAATATGTTTGTTCATTAATGAAGGGTTGTGTTGAAGATGTTTTATCTAGTATGAAAATTGATGAAATGTGGTCTGCAGTGGATCTGAGGGTTGAAGCCTTCAGTGTGAAAGAAGAAGCTTTCTGCCAGTAGAGGCTGGTGCTAATATCAGGGGGTAGTATCTCCCTTCCAGGAAAGGCTGGTAAACGAGAGCAGGGGGTTGTAGCTCCCTTCCAGGAGAGGCTAGTAAACGAGAGAAGGTTGTAGCCTTCTGCAGGTGGGTGCCTGCGTGCAGGTATGAGTCTGCGCCAGTACATGGTTGTAAGATGTTTTATTTATAATAAATATTGAAGACTGATACGACGACAACGGTGGTTTTCTCCCGACTTGGGTTTCCACCTTAAATCCCGGTGTTCATGTGTGTTGCTTATGTGTGATGGTTTATTTTGTTTTTATTGCACATGCTTATTGCTTAACATCTGATGAATAAATGATGCAATGATTTAAGAATCAAATACATAATAAGAGCTCTGAGCATACGCGAGTTTCCTTAAGGATATCCGTGTATATATGCTAGTTTTGTTCTGTCAAGTAGCGTATGGGTTTTGAGAAAAGAAAAGTACAAATTTTATCAGTTAGCTCTAAATACTGATTCACCCCCCCCCCCCCCCCCTTCTCAAAAGATTTTTCCCTACAATCCATAATTTTTTACCAAATTTGAATGAACGAATAGGAGGATTACTTCAGGATTTGTTAAAAGCACCCTGTCTTAACTATTTTTCATTTCTATGTTTTCATCTAATTTCCAGTGTAGGGAACCCTTAATTTCTCCCTCTCTCGTTTAACCTCTGCATACTACTTCCATTTTCCGGATCAAAGAACCCTTCATTGCTCTTTATCCCGATCATACCATCTCACAAAAAAACTTTCCAAGATCTCCAAGGGTTATCTATCTTGCCCTAAAAACATTTGACTTTTTGGCCTTGATCCTAGTTCTGTGTGCTTCACTTTTGACTCAGCCCAATGGAAAAATAGATTTCCCACTATCCATCTCTTCCAGTGATTTTTCCCACCAAACCAATCAAAACCAAAACCAATTGCATAATCATAACTAGCCTAATATTTTATAAAGCAAAACAAAGTTAAAATTTATAGAGAGAGCCCTCTCTAAACCCTAGGAAGGCTAGATCCTAGAGTTTAAAAGTTGGTTTGTGGTTACCTCTGTGAGTTCTCTCTTGAACCTGGAGAAATTATTGAGTGATCACAGGTATCACAATCAATTCTTCTAGAAAATTTTCCATCTTGGCGAGGAATTTATTCACCTTCAGTTAAAACGTATCCTCTTTTATTTTCAGTTTCATTCGTGTTGCTCTGAGGGGTTCTTATTTCATCATCATCAATGTCTTCTTCAGCATATTCCTCATCTACATTTTCAACTGTCATATACACACTTTTATTTTCATTATCATTTATGTCACACTCAGTAGTTCCTAATTTAGCATGTTCAACATCTTTTTCCTAGTTAGAGAATTCTTCATTATTATGATATTGTTCATTTCCTTGTTTGTCAAGATAGTCTTCTTCCACATTATCTTCTGAATTCTTTGAATTGGTTGAATTGTTCTGTTGATTATGTCCAATATTCGGGAATATTGGTTCTTGCGTCAGATTTGTCTTGTCCCAAATGGCGTTTATCTTCTACATTGCTTTGTTATGATTGTCTGTGGACTCTCTATGGCTTTGCCAAATTTTTCTTTCTATCCAATTTGTCGTGTCTTGACGTTTTTTGATGTTGTCAGAATGTTCTGTAAACTTATCCTCAAGATCGATCAACTTGTTGTTGAAATCGGCCATCGACATTGATGAAGACATCGAGCGGCAGCGATTTTGAGGCACCACATGTAACATTTGAAGGCAGCAAGTAGCAGTGGCATAGGTGTTTTCTTCCAGGCGAGAAGATCATCACTCTGATACCAAATGGAGCAACAAAGTTGTAAGCTTGTTGACTTTAATGTAAAATGCACAAGAGTTATTTTACCTAATAATTTATTATATATAAAATGTATAAGTGATGATAAAATGTTACAATGAGGCCATGCTTATATACCTAGGTAGGTGGCCTTTCATGACTAGGCATGTCTTTTAGACATGCCCTTTCACTAGCTTAATGACTACTTACATAATCCTTATTTGACTATTAATAATTATATTTATTTGTATTTATACTATTTTTTATGAATTATATTCATAACACGTTGCGCCCTTGCCAGGAGAAATGAGTGTAAATTTCAAATGCGCTACATGCTCAAACAGTGGCGCTGCGAGTTTGGATAGGCGTTGCACCCTCACACAGTAGCGTTGCGCGCCTACATAGTAAAGTTTGCTGAGGGTTGTACCACTTCAAACAAACTTCAAACTTTGCCTAATTCCTCTAAGGATGTTCTAAATAGTAAGTACACACTCATTGCCTTGTTTCTAAGCTATTTGGTGACTCTTTAATATTTTGAAGTGAAACCCTAATTTCAATTTATGATCATTGTTTATACACCTTGTTCACTTTCCTTAAGCATATATCAGTCACAAGAAGGGTAAATATCATTCACCTAGGGTTTTTATTGACCTAGTTTGTTCATTCACTTCATTCCCTTCACCTGTTCAAGCTAGCTATCTCATCCCCCTCCCTTTCATCTCATTCCATTTGTACCCTAGGGTTTCATAAGTCAGAGTTTAAAATGTTTGAAGAAGAAGATATTGGTATTGGTGAGGCACAAATGCTAAGAAGAAATGACCATAAAGGAGGGAAAATTAATAGTTTTGAACCAATCACTACAAGAGAACTTATGGCCTATCCTCTCACTGTGTCTTGCTTCGAACATGTGGGTTGTTTTGAGTTTTATGAGGGAGCGCAACAAATTCAAAATCACCTAGGGTTAACAAGATTTTTCATCACTAATCTACATGAAAAACAGGTCACTCTTGTTGGGGTCACCTTTGATATGTCCACCAATTCTATTGCAGCTGCTACAGGGATCCCTAGTGTGGGAGAGAGGTGGTTTAAACAAGAAAACTTGGATATGAGCTATTATGAATTGTACCTAAAACCTAGGTACAAGGATCACAAGAATTCAATTTTCCCTTTCTCTCATCTCCTTGACTGGTATGTTCCAATGATGAGGATAATCATGAAATACTTCACTTGTGAGGGGTGGTTTTCTCGACTCTACTCATATCATATCTAACTCCTCATGCATTTCACTAGAGTTAGAATGCTACACATACCTTACTATATTTTCCACAACATTGACAAGATGGCTTACATTGTGCAAAAGAGGGATTACAATCATCAAATGCAGAGTCTATTTCATCATTCACTCATCAAAATGGTGGCCATGCATCAGCTTCAGCAAAAAAACATTTCATGGGATGCATTCATTGCAAATTAGGTTTTCACTACCCCACCTAGCCATCATGAGCAGGATATCCCTTCATCATCTCATCCTCCCATATCCACTTCTCCATCACATCCCGCTATTCATACATCACCACCCACTCACATTCATTCACCTCATGTTGATCCTACCTCATGAGCTTTCTATAACCCTTCACCATCACATCATGATACCGAAGCATCAAGTAGTGAAAGGGACATTGAGGCATCTTGCACTAAACTGACTGATATTGAGCCATTTTCTATGACATATCAGAGAGGCCATAGGCATTTGTTTCCTTCACATGGTGTGAAAGGGGCTATGCCTTCTTCATCAACATAGCAGGAAGACAAAGGTAAGGAAAAGGTAATAGAGCCAAACATTGATGATGAGGATGGCAAACATGAAACTAAGCAGGAGTTTTATTTGATTGATATTGATGAAGAGGATGAGGATAGAGTCACTAGTGCAGTGATCAGAGGCAAGGAGGATAAGATTAGTGAGATTCAAGCTAATCTTGATAGAGCACTGTACGTGATTGACTTTCTTGAGCTAGAAAATCAGCAATTGAAGACTAAGCAAACCATCAGTGAGGTCAAGACAATCAGAGCTCAGAGAAAGGAAGGAAAGGCCAAGGCCTTGCCAAAGGAGACCTTGGGTAGATTTGATGAGAGTGATGATGAGGAATATCAGCTTTTGAGATGGAGACTGAGGATAATTGGGCTAAAGAGGGCTTTAGCTCAGGAAAGGTAGAAGGAGGTTGAATTGGTAGAACAACTTACTCCAAGTGAGTTGCTTGCCATAAAGATTAGCAGAGGCAGAGAGTATTTTCTTGAGAGAGATAATTTTCATCTCGAGGGCCTATTAGAGAGGGAAAAGAAATACATTGACATTCAGAGGAAGATGGTGAAACACTATGCCATGAGAAATAGGATTACAAGGGCCAAGCTCAAACGAGCCCATGCAAATATTCGAGTTTTGACCAAGCCAGAGGAGAAGGAGAAGTTGAACATTATTTCTGAGGTGTCTCTCCATGCCTCTAACCCATAAATCAGCAAGAAAATTCACAATTTTGGCACATGTGGCATTCTTTTGCAAAATTTTATTTTTGGACAGTTTAACACACAGAAAAATTGCTAAACGCGTAACGCCACTGGCAATGCGTTATTTTTTGAGGCATCCAATTAACAAATGGCCACCACCATCATGTTTATAATGATTATGACATCAACTCCAGCAAGTTTTAGAATATTTGGAGAAGAACTGGTCCCTCAAAGAGACAAAAAACCACCAAAAAATCATGTTTCTACCCTCTTTTTGACCCTATCGCTATGTGTTTACCAGTCTTGGGAGAACAAGTTTTTGACAGGGAATATGGACACCATTTTGGAAACTAGAGGCATATCTGGAAACTAGACTTAGGTACCTTTCCAATGCGCTATAATGGAGCTGATTTGGATAGTGAGAAGGCCTCCAAAAGTGGCTTACAAAACAAGTCAATTTTTTTGTCATGGCGCTGCGCTTTTACAAGGAAATTTACATTTTCAGCGAGAGGTAAATTTTCTTGATTTTCAAGATACCTTTGAAATTATTTTGCAAGCACTGGAGAATATGAATTTTGTCTCATTTTTTAGCATAAGGTTTGGTTTCAGTTTTTATTGTGAGTTGCCTACAGTCAAGTTTGTTGAGGGTTGTACCACTTCAAACCACTTCAAACGAACTTCAAACCTTGCCTAATTCCTCTAAGGATGTTCTAAACAGTAAGTACACCCTCATTGCCTTGTTTCTAAGCTATTTGGTGACTCTTTAGTGTTTTGAAGTGAAACCCTAATTTCAATTTGTGATCATTTTTTATACACCTTGTTCACTTTCCTTAAGCATATATCAGTCACAGGTAGGGTAAATTTCATTCACCTAGGGTTTTCATTGACCTATTTTGTTCATTCACTTCATTACCTTCACTTGTTCCCTTCACCTGTTCAAGTTAGCCATCTCATCCCCTTCCCTTTCATCTCATTCCATTTGTACCCTAGAGTTTCATAAGTTAGAGTTTAAAATGTCTCAAGAAGAAGATAGTGGTATTGGTGAGGAACAAATACCAAGAAGAAATGACCATAAAGGAGGGAAAATTAATATGTTTGAACCAATCACTACAAGAGAACTTATGGCCTCTCCTCTCAATGTGTCTTGCTTCAAACATGTGGGCTATTTTGTGTTTTGTGAGAGAGTGTAGCAAATTCAAAATCACCTGGGGTTAACAAGATTGTTCATCACTAATCTACATGACAAACAGGTCACTCTTGTTGGGGTCATCTTTGATATGTCCACCAATTCTATTCCAGCTACTACAGGGATCCCTAATGTGGGAGAGAGGTATTTTAAACAAGAAAACTTGGATATGAGCTATTATGAACCATACCTCAAACCTAGGTATAAGGATCACAAGAAGTTAATTTTCCCTTTCTCTCATCTCCTTGACCGGTATGTTCCAATGATAAGGATAATCATGAAATACTTCACTTGTGATTGGAATTTTTCTCGACTCTACTCATATCATATCTGTATCCTCATGCATTTCACTAGAGTTAGAATGGTACACATATCTTACTATATTTTCCACAACATTGACAATATGGCTTACATTGTGCAAAAGAGGGATTACAATCATCAAATGCAGAGTCTATTTCATAATTCACTCATCAAAATGGTGGTCATGCATCAGCTTCAGCAGAAAAACATTTCATGGGATGCATTCATTGCAGATGAGGTTTTCACTACCCCACGTAGCCATCATGAGCAGGATATCCCTTCATCATCTCATCCTCCCTCATCCACTTCTCCATCACATCCAGTGGTTCATACATCACCACCCACTCACATCCATTCACCTCATGTTGACTCTACCTCATTACCTTTCTATAACCCTTCACCATCACATCATGATACTAGAGAAGCAAGAAGTGAAAGGGACATTAAGGTAGCTTGCACTAAAATGACTGATATTGAGCCATTTCCTAAGACATATCAAAGAGGCCACACGCATGTGTTTTTTCACATGGTGTGAAAGGGGCCACGCATTGATGATGAGGAGGGAAAACATGAAACTGAGAAAGAGTTTCAGTTAATTGAGATTGATGAAGAGGATGAGGATAGAGCCACTAGTGTAGTGATCAGAGGCAAGGAGGCCAAGATTAGTGAGCTTCAAGCTAATATTGTTAGAGCACAGTACGTGATTGAATTTCTTGAGCTAGAAAATCAGCAGCTGAAGAATAAGCAAACCATCATTGAGGTCAAGACAATCAGAGCTCAGAGAGAGGCAGGAAAGGCCAAGGCCTTGCTGGAGGAGACCATGGGAAAATTTGATGAGAGTGATGATGAGGAATATCAGCTTCCGAGAAAGAGACCGAGGAGAATTTGGCTAAAGAGGGCTTTAGCTTGGGAAAGGCATAAAGAGGCTAAATTGGCAGAACAACTTACTCCAAGCGAGCTGCTTGCCATAAATATTAGCAGAGATAGAGATTCTTGGCTTGAGAGAGCCAATTTTCATCTGGAGGGCCTACTAGAGAGGGAAAAGAAAGATATTGACATTTAGAGGAAGATGGCGAAACATTATGCCATGAGAAACAGGATTGCAAGGGCCAAGCTCAAACGAGCTCATGCAAAGATTCGAGCTTTGACCGAGCCAAAGGAGAAGGAGAAGTTGAAAATTATTTCTAAGGTGTCTCTCCATGCCTCTGACCCCTAAATATGCAAGCAAATATGGCATTCTTATGCAAATTTTGATTTTTGGACAGTTTAGCACACAGAAAATTTGCTAAACGCATAGCGCCACTGGCGCTGCGCTCTTTTTTGAGGCATCCAATT
Source organism: Pinus albicaulis (assembly GCA_034641835.2). Classification (NCBI taxonomy): domain Eukaryota; kingdom Viridiplantae; phylum Streptophyta; class Pinopsida; order Pinales; family Pinaceae; genus Pinus; species Pinus albicaulis. The sequence goes on along the minus strand of CM076571.1, from coordinate 766,266,663 downwards.
GACGAATGGCCACCACCATCGTGTTTAGAATGATGAGGACATCAACTCCATCAAGTTTTAGAAGATTTGGAGAAGAACCAGTCCCTCAAAGAGGCAAAAAACCACCAAAAGTCATGTTTCTACCCTCTTTTTTACCCTAGCACTGCACGTTTACCAGTCTTGGGAGAACAAGTTTTTAACAGGGCTAATGGACACCATTTTGGAAGCTAGAGGCATATCTAGAAACTAGACTAAAAAAAAATTCCAATGAGTTGTCATGGAGCTGATTTGGACAGTGGGAAGGCCTCCAAAAGTGGCTTACAAAACATGTTAATTTTTTTGTCATGGCACTGCGCTTTTACTGGGAAATTTACATTTTCACCAGTTTCATCAAATTTTTAATTTTAGCTTATGTTTCACTTTTTATTGTGAGTTTCCTTCCCCCTCAAAAGATCATATTGTCTGACTCATTCCCATGATTCTTTGAGCATAATAACACCTATGAAAATGCTCTGTTCACTTAGCAATATTTAAAGTCAAAGCCTCATTCAAAGTTAGGTAAAAAAGTACTCCCATTAGGTCATTAAGGTTTTGAATTTTTCAAGGTCATTCCTTCATTTCGATGAGGTCAGCACATATATGAGAGGGACTAATTAAGAAAATCGGTTTTTAGATCATCATGATGTAAATATTATACTTTTTAAGTTGTATTTTTTAGTTTAATGACTTTTATATCAAAATGTCATTTTGATAGAAAATTCAAATATGTAATTTATTTTTATTTTTTCAAATATATTTTTATGTTATTATATGTAATAATTTCATCCCAAAGCTGTCAAATGTAATTATGTCCGGCCGAAATGGAGCAAGAGAACCAAACTCCATATTGACAAAGCCTGCAATGCCAAAAGGTCAAAAAAGCATCAGTGACAAAGAAAAATACATCAAGCATTATAAAAAGTGGGTATTTCAAGTTAAATCAAAATCCACTTGGCTATAAAGCCTATCAATAATTTCAAACAAGTTATTGTTTCCCTTTTAATCATCAAGAAGTATTTAGCAAGGAAAAATTTCTAAGTTTTTAAAGCAAAATTGGGCCAAATCCAAGGCGCTGCGCGTTCAGAAGGTTGGCGATGCGCGTTTGAACCGACGCTGCATCCTTGCCCAGTGGCACTACGCCCTTGCCAGGAGAAATCAGTGTAAATTTCAAAGGCGCTACATGCTCAGACAGTGGCGCTGTGCATTTGGATAGGCGTTGCACCCTCACACAGCAGTGTTGCGCACCTACACAGTCAAGTTTGTTGAGGGTTGTACCACTTCAAACGAACTTCAAACCTTGCCTAATTCCTCTAAGGATGTTCTAAACAGTAAGTACACCCTCATTGCCTTGTTTCTAAGCTATTTGGTGACTCTTTAATGTTTTGAATTGAAACCCTAATTTCAATTTATGATCATTGTTTATACACCTTGTTCACTTTCCTTAAGCATATATCAGTCATAGGTAGGGTAAATTTCATTCACCCAGAGTTTCATTGACCTATTTTATTCATTCACTTCATTCCCTTCACATGTTCAAGTCAGCCATCTCATCCCCTTCCCTTTCATCTCATTCCATTTGTACCCTAAGGTTTCATAAGTCAAATTTTAAAATGTCTGAAGAAGAAGATAGTGGTATTGGTGAGGAACAAATGCCAAGAATAAATGACCATAAAGGAGGGAAAATTAACAGGTTTTAACCAATCACTACAAGAGAACTTCTGGCCTCTCCTCTCAATGTGTCTTTCTTCAAACATGTGGGTTGTTTTGAATTTTGTGAGAGAGTGTAGCAAATTAAAAATGACCCGGGGTTAACAAGATTGTTCATCACTAATATACATGACAAACATGTTACTCTTGCTGGGGTCACCTTTGATATGTCCACCAATTCTATTCTAGCTGCTATAGGGATCCCTAATGAGGGAGAGAGGTAGTTTAAACAAGAAAACTTGGATATGAGCTATTATGAACCATACCTCAAACCTAGGTACACGGATCACAAGAAGTCAATTTTCCCTTTCTCTCATCTCCTTGACCAGTATGTTCCAATGATGAGGATAATAATGAAATACTTCACTTGTGATGGGAGGTTTTCTCGACTCTACTCATATCATATCCAACTCCTCATGCATTTCACTAGAGTTAGAATGCTACACATACCTTACTATCTTTTCCACAACATTGACAAGATGGCTTACATTGTGCAAAAGAGCGATTAAAATTATCAAATGTAGAGTCTATTTCATAATTCACTCATCAAAATGGTGGTCATGCATTAGCTTCAACAGAAAAACATTTCATGGGATGCATCCATTGCAAATGAGGTTTTCACTACCCCACGTAGCCATCATGAGCAGGATATCCCTTCATCATCTCATCTTCCCTTATCAACTTCTCCATCACATCCCGTTGTTCATACATAACCACCCACTCACATCCATTCACCTCATGTTGATCCTACCTCATTACCTTTCTATAACCATTCACCATCACATCATGATACCGAAGCATCAAGCAGTGAAAGGGACATTAAGGTAGCTTGCACTAAAATGACTAATATTGAGCCATTTCCTATGACATATCAGAGAGGCCACAGGCATGTTTTTTCTTCACATGGTGTGAAAGGGACCATGCCATCTTCATCAACACAGTAGGAAGACAAAGGTAAGGAAAAGTTAATAAAGCCAAACATTGATGATGAGGAGGCCAAACATGAAACTGAGAAAGAGTTTTAGTTGATTGAGATTGATGAAGAGGATGAGGATAGAGCCACTAGTGCAGTGATCAGAGGCAAGGAGGCCAATATTAGTGGGCTCAAAGCTAATATTGATAGAGCACAGTACGTGATTGACTTTCTTGAGCTAGAAAATCAGCAGCTGAAGACTAAGCAAACCATCAGTGAGGTCAAGAAAATCAAAGCTCAGAGAGAGGCAGGAAAGGCAAAGGCCTTTCTGGAGGAGACCTTGGGTAGATTTTATGAGAGTGATGATGAGGAATATCAACTTTCGAGACAGAGACCGAGGAGAATTTGGCTAAAGAGGGCTTTAGCTCGGGAAAGGCATAAAGAGGCTGAATTGGCAGAACAACTTACTCCAAGTGAGTTGCTTGCCATAAATATTAGCAGAGACAAAGAGTCTTGGATTTACAGAGCCAATTTTCATCTGGAGGGCCTACTAGAGAGGGAAAAGAAAGAGATTTACATTCAGAGGAAGATGGTGAAACACTATGCTATGAGAAACAGGATTGCAAGGGCCAAGCTCAAACGAGCTCATGCAAAGATTCGGGCTTTGACCAAGCCAAAGGAGAAGGAGAAGTTGAAAATTATTTATGAAGTGTATCTCCATGCCTCTAACCCCTAAATAAGCAAGCAAATTCACAATTTTGGCACATGTGGCATTCTTATGCAAATTTTTATTTTTGGATAGTTTAGCACACAAAAAATTTTCTAAATGTGCAGCGCTCTTTTTTGAGGCATCCAATTGAAGAATGGCCACCACCATCATGTTTATAATGATGATGACATCAACTCTAGCAAGTTTTAGAAGATTTGGAGAAGAACTGGTCCCTCAAAGAGGCAAAAAACCACCAAAAGTCATGTTTCTGCCCTCTTTTTGACCCTAGCACTACACGTTTACCAGTCTTGGGAGAACAGGTTTTTTATAGGGCCAATGGACACCATTTTTGAAACTAGAGGCATATCTAGAAACTAGACTCAGAGACTTTTCTAATGAGCTATCATGGAGCCGATTTGGACAGCAGGAAGGCCTCCAAAAGTGGCTTACAAAACAGTTTTTTTTTTGTCATGGCGCTGCGCTTTTACTGGGAAATTTATATTTTCACCAGTTTCATCAAATTTTTAATTTTCACTTCTATTTCACTTTTTACTTTGGTAAATGAAGAATTTACAAATGTAAATTTCATATTTTACTTTTACCCAAGGTAGATATAATAAGTAATCATTAGTTGAAGTCAAATGTATCAGTTCTTAAAGATAGGAATAAGTCACTTTCCTCATCCTAGACTCTAGCTTTCATTACAAATTTTGATGTAACAACTCCCTCACCTCATGGATTCGACTCCTGAGGATGACAGTAAGTGGTTTTGAGGTCTATAAGGTGTAGTTTTTCAGTCATTGTAATGGTTGGCATCAATTGGAGAGATTTTATTGATCAAGTATCATCTTGGTTTGGACATTAATGGAAAATTGCAACTATTTTCTTGAGATCCATGTGGTATGAGTTTTAGACATAGTTTCCTATCTGTTATCAATTTGTTTGAATGTATTGTTAATTCATAAACCATTACATGTCTATAATATACTAGATTTCAAGTTTGAAAGGCAGAATCCATATTAATCTATGCTCTGTTTTGGGAAATTTAGTATAATGTGTTCATTCTCCTCAGTTTAGGGAAAATACATTCCAGATGCTTTCCCTAGCTCCTCACTAGTCTATTCATCCCACTTAATTCACTTTTGAATGTTAAATCTTTTACCTACCTTGTCCCATCAAACAGACTGCAATTTCATCCTCTTGGCCCTGATCTATTCCCCTTGACCTAATCCTTGTTCAGTGAGCCCAACCCTAAAAATCAAAATCAAAACCCCTTGTATTCCTTAGCTAGCCTAAAATATTTTTCATCCAGCCCTCTTGCCTATGATTGTTGTGGAGAGATCCCTCTCTAACTTTGTAGGGCTAGATACAAAGTATAAAGTTTGTTTTGAGGTTATCTCGGGATTGCCTTCTTCAGCCTAAGGTTCAATTCAAGTGCTAACACTTCCATTGAAACAATAAATAAAACTTGGCCATTTATAACTACAAATGTGGTCTCACTTTCATCTTTGTTGGCTAATTTTTTATTTTTTTGTGTGATTTTTTACCCTTATTTTCTTTCTTTCAAACTCAATACTCTATTTTCATGTGTCTTATTTTTTCATAGTGATAACAAATGAGTTTTCCTGTTTATTTTGATCTACCTCTTAACTTTGAACACCTCTTACGATTTTCCCACTGTAATCAACAAGAGCTAAAGATTATCCTCCTTGGTTCTCCTTGTTTTTTCTATAATTGATTTAAAGCATACCTCATCATTGATTAAGATGTTGCTAACATCATTGAACTTTAGGGTTCCTATAAGTGTTGAAGTGCCCATAACCACAATTAGGTTGTCCTAGTTCTCTAACATGGAACACCTTAATAAGGTGGCTCCAATCTCATCATTCAAAATGATTTTAATATATGTGAGTTGGTCGGCGATTGTGTTGAACTCATTTAAGTGCTTTTTTACTCAAGCACCCTCCATCTTGAGGTTGTATATCTTCTTCATTAGAAAAATTCTTATTTGATGTTATCTTTTTCTCATTTACATCATGCAGTTTTTTCCATAGAGCCTTTTTTGGTTCTTTTCGACCACATTAAAGTAAACGTCTTTGATAGACATTGATGGATTGTGGCAATAGTATTTTTGTCTAAAATGAGTCTCCTAAGGAAAATAATAAAATAATAGTTTAAATGATAAAATAAGAGTTATGATTTTTTAAAGAAAAAAAAAAGAAACTACTTTTTTATTGTATTTTTGGTTTACCTCATCATATTTGTACTCAAATATCAAGTGTAGACATCCATTAAATGTGGAATTGAATTCCAAATCCAACAAGTACCCACTCTGCACACTTATGAATAGACCCACATTAAACAAAGAGAGAGAGAGAGAGAGAGATTACATTAAAAAACATTTTTTACATGTATTCTCATTTTTTGTCGATGTAGGTCTACTCGAAAATATGCAATGCATACTTGTTGGATATGGAATTTAATTCCATGTCCAATGGGTGTCATGTATGCTCAATTTTTTTCGTTCTAGGCCTAATCAGAAGTATGCATAGTAGGTATTTGTTGGATGTCGAATTTAATTTTGTATCCAACCGGTGTCTACACTTGACGTTTGAGTAAACCTATACGAAGATAAACCCGAAAATACATTTTAAAAAATAGTTTTCTTATATTCCCTTCAAAATATTCTCGGTTGGGGATGTTTAGATTCAACAAGATGATGATCCTAGTGAAAATTAAGCACCTTCATTAGGTGGGGCCTGCAGGCTATTTTTAGGTTTATGTCTATTTTTATAATGGTGAGCATATTCTAAAATTAGCATGATGTTGATTCTAGATGGTTGAGAAAATTCTATCTTTAGATGAGTTTCTATTTTTAGATCATGGGCAAAGTCTATTTATAGATCGCATATCTAAAAATAGAATGCATGTGTTTATTATTAGCCCTTAATGATAATCAGACAATAAATAATAAATTATTCTCTTGAAGCACTTGATTTCAGTTAACTGATGTGGTAAACTAGTTAGCTGAAGGAATTACACATTCCAAGGTTGGTTGGTGACTCATGCATGATGGAATTCATTGTAACTAAGTGTGACAAAGTTGTAACAGAGTTGGAAGAATAGTTATGTGAGTTGTTATTTAGTTTAACTCAGTTGTGCTAGTTGTAACTAAATATGCACTAGTGAAATATGAGTGAATTAATTATTTAATTAATTCACAAGTAGTGTCTTACTTGCAACTGAAGAAATACAACAGTTAACTACTTGCATGTCAGAGCAGTGGAGACCTAGTGGAGAGATAGGTGAAAGGGTGTTTTTGACTATCAGTTGTGACTATAGTGATGCATTCAATGCATCTACACACACATTGGAGTTTCCAATGACGATTGCGCAATTAAGGAAATGAAATATCGAATTCATTCAGGGATATTCTTCAACGGGGATTGCGCAATGGAGGCAGGCTCTCAGGAGGCAGTAAATTGGTGCATGTGTGATCCAATTTTTGTATGACAGTGTGAGACGATTTTATATTGTATTGAGAGCTCTATGAGCTGAACTTTGTATGATATTGTTTCATGATTCCATGATATACATAATATATGATAGTTGGGGTTTTTATCTTTAAGCTTTCCCGGTAAAACATCTTATTATGTGCAATTGGTTTTTTCTTCATGTGTTTGCAATTGGCGATTTAATTTCCACAAAGAATTAAGTAGAAGGATTATGTATTTAACAATGGATTTAATTGTTAGATTAGGGGAGTCCGGGAATACATTATTGTGTTTATAAATTTCTACATGGTATCGAAGCAATGTTAATCACTGAATATTGCAATATTGAAGTAGTGTTGAGTTGTGTTGGTGGAACAATTCGAATTTGCTCCAAGAATTTCTTGGTGCGACAATTGAGTAAACATTGAAATGGATTTCAATGGGTTGTGGTTGGAGTATGCACTCGAGGGCAGGTCGAACTACATAGCCTGGAAGGACAGGATGGATGTGGTGCTTGAAGATAATGGCTTGAAGGAGTTCATCGATAGCGATGTTCCTAAGCCCACTTCGACAAATGTTTCATTACTTGACGCCTGGCAAAAGAAAGTAGCGAAGATGAGCATGATTCTTTTGGAAGGTGTGAAAGATCATATTGTCTCAATCCTTCACAGGAAATCTACTCCATTTTCAATGTGGAAGGATTTGACAGATATTTTCCAAAGCAGCAGCGACCATAAGAAGTTGGCACTAAAAGATAAACTCAGAAAAATAAAAATGGAGAAGGGCGATAGTATTCAAAAGTATCTCATGAATTTTGTCGAATGTAGGGATGAGCTGGGGAGTGTGGGAATTATAGTTTTTGATGATTAATTGGTGAGTTTGGTTCTACTTGGACTTCCGAAGAGTTGGCACAGTTATCAAGACTCTGTCAATGGATAGGAAAAAATGTTGGATTGGGAGCGACTTTGGTCGGATCTAGTGCAGGAGGAGATAAGGCAGAATACCAGGGATGGCTCTTCATCAAAGCATGATGATGAAGAGGATTTTTCTTTGGCTGCCAAAGTGAGGAAAGGAAAGGGGAAGAAATCCCATTCAAAATCTTAGGCTAAAGGCAAGAAGCTAGATTTATCCAAGGTGAAGATTTTTCACTGTCACAAACATGGGAATCTCGCCGCTAACTTCCCATAGAAAAAAAAATAACAAGAAGGCTATTGGAGTTGCAGCTAGTGAGGCCCTTGCCTCGAAATTTGAAATTGATTTCTCTTTGATCACATGATTGGTTTCAAGCGTAATGGGATTGGTGTGGTATCTTGATAGTGGTGCTTCCTTCCACATGATGGGAGATAAGGAGCTTTTCAGCAACTTGGAGGTGAAATATCTCCAAATGCATATAGAGATGGGCGACGATGGATGATATAGTGCGATCGGCATTGGTACCATTACCTTTGAGAGGGAGTCAAGTAAACCATTTATGTTGAAATATTTTATGCATGTTCCAGGTCTAAAGAATAACTTGGTCTCAGTCATGATGTTGGAGGACAGAGGTTATGACGTTGTTTTCAATGATGGAAAAGCTTTCCTGCGACATAAAACATTGTGTCAAACAAAGAGGATAGGGATTCGAGTTAAGAATCTCTGCAAGATGGAGGTAGATGGCTATGTTGCAATGGTGAGCAAAGAAGAATAAGTGGTGAGTCAAGATGAAGGTGAATTATGGCACAGGAGATTGGGCCATATTCACCATGGCGCCCTGAATATTTTGCAGCAGATTTCTGTTTGGTCAATTTAGTGTGTCCTAAATTGCTGCATTTAATTTTTCAATCCGGGATTCGTAAGCTGATGAAGTGCGGCGCACTATATGTGCAAGATAACCTATTTCTTAACTTTTTGTCGTTTTTGGTTTTCTAAGATGAAATGGAAATTCTAAAATGAAAACAAGTATGGTTATGTTTGTTCAAGGAAATGATATTCTCTATAATGATTTACCAACTTGAAACTTAAAAGGGAATTTGAAACATACAATGAAAAAACTTGAAAGGAAATGAAAATGTGCTGCTGAAATGAAAAGGTGCTGCTAGTCTAATAAATCAAAACAGTGAACTAGTGAGCATGAAACCAAACTATTCTTGTTGTTGTCTAAACACAAAAGAAACTATGCTGAAAGAAATCCAAAAGTTGCAATAAAGTAAATCTAAATCAAATTACATCAACTTGTTTTCTGATCCCTCATCAGTAGTCCAGCTATGATTTTCGGAAGTAACCATAAACAACTTGAGTAACTGATATCTAACTTGCAGAAAGTAAGCTAATATCAAACTACACATCCATAATTCAATCCCTCACCATCAGTCCAGCTGTGGCTTTCGGAGGCAACTGAAGATGTTATGAGTAATTTAATATATCTAAATTACAGAAAGGAAACTAATACCAAACTACACATTTCATAATACAATCCCTCACCATCAGTCCAGCTGTGGCTTTCGGAGGCAACTGAAGATGTTATGAGCAGTTTAATATATCTAAATTTGCAGAAACGAAACTAATATCAAACTACACATTTCATAATACAATCCCTCACCATCAGTCCAGCTGTGGCTTTCGGAGGCAACTGAAGATGTTATGAGCAGTTTAATATATCTAAATTTAACTAATGAAGCAAATGAGAAAAACTGAATTAAACAAAGCAGTACTGAAATTAAACAGAAACTAAGAAAAACAAATTAGCAGCAGAACAATGTTAATTCCATGTCATTAGTCAAAAAGTTATAAATGTTCTAAATATTTATCTATAACCTCAAACAAGAAATCAATTGATCGTTATTCACAACATAAAACATGAAAGACAATATGAAATGGAAAGCAGAGGGTTATAAACGTATAAATGAAGTGTTCATACCATGAAAAAGATGCAATGTATAAAAATGTGAATGGATTATGGCACAATGAGCTTTAAAGAAATAAAACAAGAACTATACACTAATGCACAAAACCTTAGCTGAGCAGGGGCCCTCTACACCAGCCTTGGAAACAATCTTCAAGTACGAATTACGTTTGGAAACAGTCTTCTTATATTAAAATGCAGTCATAACAGTAAGGTAGTATTACGGCACAAAGGCAACGTAATTACATTACAGAGCAGACTAATAAAAACTAACACAAACTAATCGAGACTAACTCTATATGCGTATGCAAACGCGTTATTTATAACAAAAGAAACATAACTAATTCCTAAAGTTTATGCTGATGGAGAACACGTAGACCATTACGTCCACGGATCTAGGATCATGGCCGTATTGAAAAGTAAATCTATGAGGAGCGGATGTTTGAATTCGGCTAAGGAGCCATGTACAGATGTCGATTTATCCTCTGCAATTCAGAAACGGCCATATGAACCTTCACGTGACACGAAACAGAGTCTTGTCACCGTGAGACTCTATGGTTGACTTCCATTTGGACGCCTTTGACTGCAGCTTCTTTAGATGAGTTTGCTCGAGCCAATAGGACACGAACCATGTCCACATCATTTCTGACTTTCCCATGTGGCTCGTTTTTCCTGTAGACACCTGTAACATAGAGTTTCACAAAATGGTTGCGGAAAGTTGCAGCAGCTGCGGAAAGTGGCAAGATTTCACAGCTAGATGAACAAAATCTAAATCAAATAGCAGACACAAAAATATAGTTAAAAACCATGTTATATGCTCTTTTTCAATTAATATACAATGATATTGACAACTTGGGAGGTTCAGGTGGATGAAAAAGTATAGAAAAGTGTATGGAAAAGATGCAGATTTGAGACTCAACAATTTCTACTGGACTTCCCAAGGGTACACTTGCGTAGATAGATCAGTGCAAGGGATGTACTATGGGTAAGTTTTTGAAGACCACCTTTCATGAAAGGAGAACCATGCATCGGTGATCTTGGAGAGAGTTCACACAGACATGTGTGGGCCATTCTCGGTTGCTTCAACAGAAAAACACAAGTATTATGTTATTTTTGTGGATGATTATTCTTGTAGATGTTGGATCTTCTTCATGCAGAAGAAGGATCAAGCATTCTCAAATTTTAGTGAGTTTAAATCATTGGTGGAGAAGGAGTCGGGGAAGCAAGTGAAGGCTCTATAGAGTGATAATGGTGGTGTTGAAGAGGTAAATCCCCTCTGCAGACAGAAGCGATCCCTACTAGCCCAGACCGGGTCTAGCAACAATCATCACATGCTATAGTGCAGGTTCCTAATTTCAAATAAACCAACTAGCAATGAAGGCTTACATGGAATCCAACGTTGTCGCTTGTAGATAAAGTAGCGCTCCCGTTCCTTAGCTCTGGCAGATCACGATCCCTCACAATATCCGTGACCGGACACCTGCACATGCGAGAAACACAACAAACGCAAGCGTAAAATCCAGTATATGCAAATATATTTCAGTCAGAGAAGACATAACTCATCATCATAATCAAAAACAGGAGTGGAACCATAACCAATAGTCGCTTATTATTAATCAATCAAAGAAGGATACAACCTGGCTCTGACGCTGAATTCTCCTTCGGAAGGTCGCCAGCGGAACACGTCTCGAAAAATCTTGTCGGGGATGGGACAAGCCTCCCTCTTCAGATGTCTCAACAATAATCTCCTTTCTTGGATTTAGCCTTAAGGGAATGAATCAAGGCTCTTGCAGCATAAGGCTCTGATGGCTCTTGGGAACTCTTGAAGTTTCTAGCATTCAGCTATTCATCCCCTTCATTAATGGATGAAGGCTATATTTATAGAGGAGAGGATGAGGTTGGGATCCCTACAATAGTGGAAGGGAGGCCTTATCCCTTTGGAGGTTCCCCATAAGGTGGAAACAAGAGGCCAAAGGAGGAAGGTCATGGTTATTCAGTCGCAACCACTCCTGATGACTCATCCACGAAGTTGTTGTAATCGAAACTTCGCCTCTTTTTTTAAAAAAATTTCCAAAAGCAGATTGGCGCGGGTGCTTAGCTGGGACAGAGCGCCAATTGGCATGGGCTCAGTTTTAATTTTCCTCATTGGCACGAGGACATAACGGGCTACCGGCGCCAAGGCAAAAACAGGTGTTTTTAGGGGTCTGCTCAGGAAATAATCAACAGAAGGAATGCTGTCCTCATGGAAAGGGATGAAATGATGGTATTTGCAAGGCATGACACTGCTTATTGGTCACATAAATGACCCTCCAATGGGAGATATGGGGATTGCAGGGACGGTGACAAATTACTATGTAACAGATGCCCCCTAAAGCATGAGGCCTGAAAGAGAGAGAGGGGTGAAATGCTTTACGAGAACATGTCCAACTGAAAACACCGTCGTCGGAAAACCTGCGTAGAGAAATACAACTGATATCTCAGATACATGATATATATGTGGTATGGGCATAGCCATCCATAACAGAGTATGCAATAATCCAGATCCAAGGTATGGACGTAGCCATCCAGTGAGGATCGATAAATAGGCTCAGGTATGGTCGCAGCCATCCAATCAGTGAGTCATGTAACTAATCATAAGAATCCACAAAATCGCAGCCTAGATTATAACAGACAGGAATCCAGGGTCTTACGCTCCATCTCGACCCAAAAAAAGTACAAGTTCAAGCATGCGAATATGTGAGTTGAAGTCGAACATGCGAGAACATCTCCTGATTACCAGCCAATGATGAAAGCTCTTAACAGATGCAAGAGGTACCACCAATGATGACAATGGCCCTCAAGGTACTATAGGTACAATCTATGGCATGTGAATCAATGAGCTAGCGTCGAACACCCATAGAATCACTCGATCGGAGGCTAATAGTGAAAACCTCATGTCGAACGCGAAGAACCTGCCATTGAGGCATGCAGGCTCCAAGGTACCAGAAGGGAGTCTCTAGATCAGCTTCCTGGATAATGAGCTAAAGTCGATAGGAAGTGACTTCGACCAAGGTACAAGTAGTGTTTCCCACATCATCGACACGAGACAGAGGAACATAATGTCTTTGTGAATCATGATCAGATGAGAATCAGAGGAAGGTTGGTCTTTGCAGAGGTCAACTTCTCTTGAACATATTGGCGGCACGACAGTGGATTTGGCAGTATTTGACATCAAAATATCAAAGGTCATGATGACGAGGCAAAGAGAAGATGAGAGGTCAAAAGGGATCACCCAAACCCATGGAGGCAAGTGAAAAACGAGATGAGATATCCCCAACCTGACACGAATGCAGACAAGTGCCATGTTCAAGAGCGACATACTGCCGACACGACAATGATGTTGGTTCCATTTTCCCCACCATTTCTGGCGAGTACCTCTTTATTTTTACACAAGCTTGAAGAGGATACCATATGCTTGCTATATAATTCCATCCTAGTACATTTAACGAGCCCTAGGAAGGAGGAACTCGAATATCGTCATTATGACTGAATCCAATGTCATCAAGGTTTAACGAGTCTGAAAAAGGAAGAACTCGGCATCTTTTCATGTTTAGAGAGTTTGAAAAGACAGAAAAAAAGTAAACTCCAAAGGTCCCTTTTCATAAATAGTTCCTCAGATCCGAAAAGGTAGAAAACTTTGTCCGAGAAAACCTCCTAGTCGCGATAGGCTAGGGTATTCATTTTTCGTAAATAATCTATCCCATCCTGAAAAAGGGATAAACGTATACTGGGTAGATGTTGTTTCATGACCACTTTAATGAGATCGAAACGACAAGGGACTCGGCAATCTTTTCATGTTTAGAGAGTCAGAAAAGAGCTAAAAGATGACTCCTCCTAGAGGAACGAGTGGTATAAAGGGATAGCAACTGGTTCCGGTGATGGTGGAACTGCTCAAAACAAATAAAGGTCAAGAGGCTAGCTAACAAGACCACTCATCGCAGCGGTTCCTCAGGAATGGGTAAAACAACCAAGTGAAGGCATATGATCGGCCAAGCAGATAGTGACGATGGAGTGAGAAAACCAAGGCTCATCTAGCAAAAACAGGCTGATAATATGGCAATCACAAGAGGTAAAAAGGGAATGGTTTCATTTTTACACAAGCTTGAAATGAGGAAACTCTGCTTGAAGTTGGTTTCATTTTTACACAATCTTGAAACAAAGATAAACTATGTTTGACACCGATTTCATTTTTACACAAGCTTGAAACGGAAACAAACTATGCTTGAAAAAGTAAGCATGCCCCCAGCATGGTGACTCAATTCGAGGTACATGCCCCCCAAGCTTCAATCCATATGAAAGGCAGATGGAGTGAAGGTTCAAAATATGAGATCTAAGAAAGACTCGACTGGGATTTTACAAGATCTGATCCAAGACTCGAATTGAACAAGAACATGTTTCATTATTTTAACAAGGTTGACACATTAAAAGAACTATCCTCAGATGACCTTGTTTCATGGTTTAAGGATCTTGGCACAAGACAAGGAACTCTGCTCCGAAGAGCTTGCTTCATTTTTTAAGGAGCTTGACACAAGAAAAACGAACTCTGCTCCAACCAGATCCAGTTTCATTTTTTAAGGAGCTTGACACAGGAAAAGAACCATGCTCCGACCAGCTTGTTTCATTTTTTAAGGGGCTTGACACAAGAAAATGAACTGTGCTCCAACAACCTTGCTTCATTTTTTAAGGAGCTTGACACAAGGAAACGAACTCTGCTCCGACCAGCTTGTTTCATTTTTTAAGGAGCTTGAAACAAGAAAATGAACTGTGCTCCAACTGACCTCATCATAATGAACAAGAATTCATCGCTTCCAAGAGTTCCACTCCCGATGGAAGGAAAACATCTTGGAAGTTAGGACCCAATGCCCCCAGCACTTGATGCACAATGGCACTATCACTGAGTACAGGCACGGGGTAGGTAGCCACATAGTTGACCTGCAGTGGGACAGATACAACAGGTGGATAAAAAATAGGAAGGGATGATGGCGGGCCAGTTGTCACATCGGGGCCAAAGAACGAAACCTGATCAATGGTCACAATCCGTCCTTCATGTGGAAAACAGACCACATGAAAAAGAGAGGAAACAAGTGCTCCCATGGCATAGGTGTAATCGCGCCCAAAGAGAAGATTGAAATCCAAGGGGCGTGGAACAACCATCACGTCTATATGGATGGTTTTACCTCCCAAAGTAATATGTAACCTTGGAAGGATCACTAAGGGTTGACTAGTTCTTTTGTTGAACGTCAACAGATTCTGTGTAACAGGCGCAAGCGGCGGTGAACCGAAAGCTTTCCAAGTAGTTGAGGATAGAACACTAGCAGATGTGCCTTCATCTATAATGGTGTTGGGTACGACCAGACCAAAAGCCTGTACTATGATCTCGAAAGGCACATAAGACGGAAGGCGGTATCCTGAAAGTCAACTCCAATCAAAGGAAGCGACCAAACTACTCGGAGTGGCTACCATTGAATCGACATGGTCTTTTCTTAGTGTTATGAAAGAAGGAGCATCCTCCCCAACCTCCACCTCAAAGGTGGGAGGAGTGTCCTCCGGGACCTCCATCATAGGAGGCAGAGGAGAAACTTCTTGAGTTATAAGGACAGGAGAATCTTTCTCCAAGTCTGAGGAATCTGAAGAAACCAGAAGGACATGGGGGATGTGAGATCCACTCTCAACAGAAAAGACCTCGTGTACCGTAGACGGGGCCAGCACAACCGATCTCACGACCAATGGTTGGTCGGGGATGGATTCCTTAATTTTAATTCTCGAGGGAGTGGGATCAACCAAGGATGACTCTTGACCAATCGTAGGATCATCTGGCGGAGGACTCAGAGAAATTCATTTATAACCAGCTAGAAGGCATGGTGTAAAACCGGTTAAGTTGTCCAAAACTCTCTTGGCTTCATCCATATACGAACAAAGGTGAATTTCATGGTGCCCTTCACACAACTTACAGGGATTGGTGAGCTTACCCTGCTTCTTAGGAGATTTACCAGCACCAGTTGAAGACATGCCCCCAACCTAAATCCCAGAAGCCAAAGGCAATGGCGGGTGACCGTTGGACCATACTTCGAGCACCTTGGGAATGCCAGGGCAATCTCGAAGAAGATGGTCTCCCGTGCACAACATGCAAGGGAACTTGACTTTCTGTGGAGGGTTGGGAGGTTTATCGATGGAAGGCTTCTTGGGCGTAATAGCCGCAGAGCTAGCCTCTCCTTTATCGGACTTCTTCTTCTTTGTATTCTTCTTCCTCTTCTTAGCCACCTAGTTGCTCGAATCCAAACTTTCACTAGGCGAAGTAGAAGAGGAGGACGCAGAAACTGGCGAAGAAGGGGAGAGGTCCACCTTAGAATCAACATGATGTTGTTCAGGCAGAGGAACTGATTGAACAGTAGCCGAGACATTCGGGACCACAGAGGTTGAAAACAACCAAACAGGCAACCCAACAGTTAACCCAGGAAGGGACAACATTGCCATATAAGGAGCGCCAACATTTCCAAAAGGAGGAAAAGGACCAGGATTCCCTTCGGAGGGGATTCCTTGGTTGGTGAACTCTTGAAAAGTTGCCATCAACAACTCAAAATCGCACACGGGCTAAAAACCAAGGCACACCATCAAACATCCAACAAGCAAATTCTAAAAGGGCATGTGATTGCGGGTGATTTATTTTACCACATTGAAACTTAGAAACTTCACCGTTTCATGTTTTAAGAGTTGAGAAATGGATGAAAGGTGACTCTATCTCTTTCAGTTTTGAAGCAAGCGTGAAAGGACAAGCGCTTGGTAATCCTTTCAAATTTAAAGAGTCAGAAAAGATCAAAATACTACTCAGGAATACTAGGCAAAGGGTGTACCAAATAACCGTGAACTGCAATATACACCTTGGTTTCAAAATGAAAAAGAATTCAACCAAGGACTTAACGTACGTGCAGGCAATCTCCCCGAATGCTGTGTCCGGTGTATCACGGGTATAAGGCGACAGACTTGGCTTCCTACGGATAAAGGATAGCAACCTAGTGGGGTCTCCCTTTATATACGCGACAGTACGGGGAGCACAAGTCCGTACTAGTGTTGTCTAAAGCCAAGAGGTGAATGACAACTACTAGGTTTAAAGATATCGGAACACATCTCTAGCCTAGACCTCTAAATATTTCGTTAATGTTTCAATGTTGCCTTAGGTTAATTCAATAAATTTTAATGTTGATCTTCAATTATGTTTTACTTTCAAGGCCCTACCACATGTCATATGACAATCTCCTATATGCAGCTATATGAGAAAAGAAATATTTTCAATTCGATGAATGCTATCTAGTTAAGGGAAGAGCTTCAAACAATGATGCGACATAAAAAAACACTGCAAACAAAATCTTTTCCAAACTATATGACTTTCACTATCCAAAAGTAATTTCAAACATTCAACGATGCAAACAATGCAATGTGATCTATGCAAAATCCTCTTTTTCGAAAACTATGCAATTGTAATCTATGCACAATTTCCTTTTTCCTTTTCAAATAATAAGAATGCATTCAATGCACTTTTTGATGAAATGAGAATCTACTTAATGCATGCTTTCAATGAAAGAGAATGCACTCAAAGCGATTTTTAGCTTTCAATCATTAAACAATGTAATCTAAGTTCAATGATGGATCTCAAAAAACAATTTTCAATGCAATGTGATCTAATGCATCTTAACAAAAAGAACACTTTGAGATGAAAACTAAATAAACGCAAATCTTCTTAATGAAGGATGAATGCAAAAGATATGCAAACAAACACTAAGAATGCAATCGTTGTTTCAAACACTTTGTAACGAAATCCCTCAAAAGGTGACAAGACATATGAGGTCAAACACAAAGAGGACTTCCAAAGCAAGAGATCAAAACAAGGCATTCATTCCATTTTACATCAAACAATCATGGAAAGGAGACAATTCAAACAATGATCAATGTAATCTATGCTCATACAGAGGAAAGGCCGGAAGGGAAAGACACAATGGTGAAGGATTTAGGAAAAAAATCTCAATTTTCACACACCCTAAAATTGGCCCGAATTTGTCATTGACAACTAGCGCCAACTGGCGCGACTTGCTCATTGCTAACTGACAACAAGAGCCAATGCCTGAAAATGAAAAAACAAAGAATTTATCCCAACCAAGACCAGACTCACCACTTCAAGCAGAATCTAAAACAAACCCAGAATCAAAGTATTGACCAAAATAAACTTCCGAACAAGGGTAAACCCTAGCACCTACAGGAGATGGCGTGACTTTCTGGCTATAATCCGCGCCAGACAGGGGATGGCGCGAGTGATGAACTAGCAACCTGCGCCAATTGGCGCGACTATTAGGGTGGAAACCGTGTCAATCAAGCCGACCATGAAAGGATGAAAACTCGAAAAAACAGAGGTCAGATCTGATCCTCTCGGGTTGAATCAAAAGCCAAACACTCATAAAAGAGCTAGCCAAAAGAGCCGATCAAGAAAGAAGAATCGAGAAACAACCAAAAAGACAAGACAATACTCCAAGTGCTCAGTTCATAAAATAAACCGGAGATTGACTGAAGCAACTTTGATCTACTTCGCAATTGCAGAGCAAGAGCATTTCGAAGGCTATCTAGCTAACTTCAGGCTCCATCTGTAGCTTATAAAACAAACAACAACAAGCTAGACACTCCCCAGCGGAGTCGCCAATTTGTTGTGGAGGTAAATCCCCTCTGCGGATAGAGGTGATCCCTACTAGCCCAGACCGGGTCTAGCAACAATCGTTCATGCTATAGTGCAGGTTCCTAATTGCAAATAAACCAACTAGCGATGAAGGCTTACCTGGAATCCAACGCTGTCGCTTGTAGAGAAAGTATTTCTCCTGTTCCTTAGCTCCGACAGATCACAATCCTCACGATCTCCGTGATCGGACACCTACACACACAAGAAACAAAACAAACACAAGCGTAAAATCCAGTATATGCAACTATATGTCAGTCAGAGAAGACATAACTCATCATCATAATCAACAATAGGAGTGGAACCATAACCAATAGTCGCTTATCATTAATCAATCAAAGAAGAATACAACCATAGCCCTAACATTGAATTCCCCAGCGGAGTCGCCAATTTGTTGAAGAGGTAAATCCCATCTGTGGACAGAGGCGATCCCTACTAGCCCAGACCGAGTCTAGCAACAATCGTCACACGCTATAGTGCAGGTTCCTAATTGCAAATAAACCAACTAGTAATGAAGGCTTCCCTGGAATCCAACGCTGTCACTTGTAGAGAAAGTAGCACTCCCGTTCCTTAACTCTGGCAGATCATGATCCCTCACGATCTCCGTGACCGGACACCTGCACATGCAAGAAACACAACAAATGCAAGCGTAAAATCTAGTATATGCAACTATATGTCAGTCAGAGAAGACATAACTCATCATCATAATCAACAAGAGGAGTGGAACCATAACCAAAAGTCTTTTATTATTAATCAATCAAAGGAGGATACAACCTAGCTCTGACGTTGAATTCTCCTTCGGAAGGTCGCCAGCGGAACACGTCTCGAAAAATCCTGTCGGGGATGGGACAAGCCTCCCTCTTCGGATGTCTCGACAATAATCTCCTTGCTTGGATTTTGCCTTAAGGGAATGAATCAAGGCTCTTGCAGCATAAGGCTCTGATGGCTCTTGGGAACTCTTGGAGATTCTAGCATTCAGCTATTCAGCCCCTTCATTAATGGATGAAGGCTATATTTATAGAGAAGAGGAGGAGGTTGGGATCCCTACAATAGTGGAAGGGAGGCCTTATCCCTTGAGAGGTTCCCCATAAGGTGGAAACAAGATGCCAAAGGAGGAAGGTCATGGTTATTCAGTCGCAACCACTCTTGATGACTCATCCACGAAGTTGTTGTAATCGAAACTTCACCTCTTTTTTTTAAAAACTTTCCAAAAGCAGATTGGCGCAGGTGCTTAACTGGGACAGAACGCCAATTGGCGCAGGCTCAGTGTTAATTTCCCTCATTGGTGCGAGGACATAACGGGCTACCAGCGCCAAGGCAAAAACAGGTGTTTTTAGGGGTCTGTTTAGGAAATAATCAACAGAAGGAATGTTGTCCTCATGGAAAGGGATGCAATGATGGTATTTGCAAGGCATGACACTGCTTATTGGTCACAGAAATGACCCTCCAATGGGCAAGATGGGGATTGCAGGGACGGTGACAATTTTCTGTGTAACAGGTGGTGAATATATCTTGAATGAATTCAAAGACTTATGTAGCAAAGAAGGAATTCGAAGAGAACTCATAGCACCTCATAACCCACAGCAGAATGGGGTCTTGGAAAGGAATAACATAATGATTTTGGGTGTTGCACGAGCTATGCTACATGATCAGGGCCTACCAATGCACTTATGGGCGGAAGCATGAAACACTACAGTTTATGTGCAAAATCATTGTCCTCATAGAGTACTTAGCATGAGTACACCTAAAGAAGCTTTTACTGGTAAGAAACTGGATGTTTCTCACTTTAAGATTTTTGGCTCATTTGTTTATGTTCATGTGACCAGAAATGCCAGGAAGAAGTTGGAGCCGACTACAGAAGTTGGGATATTTGTGGGGTAAATAGAAACACCGCATAATTATCATGTGTATTTGTTAAACAATCGAATGACTATGGTGCGATGGGATATAAAATTAAATGAGGAGAAAGCCATGAAGTTGTGGCTTGAGAGGGAGCTACACTTGCATGCAGAGGAGGAACTTTTGGTTCCCAAAGATGAGCCTCTAGATGTGGATCAGCCATAGGAGGAGGATCATGGAGTGGAGAAGTCCACTCACGCAGAGCCAAACATCAGAACTGGAAAAAGGCGTACCACAGAAGCTGAGAGGCTGAAGTTTGATGCGGCACAGAATGTAGGAGCCCCTACTTCACAGTGCAGACAGAGAAAATCTCCTGACTGATTCACTAGATACATGGCTCTCATGAGAAAATGTATTGTGACGAAGCCATCTTCTTTTCAGGAAGCAGTGCAGGAGCCCACATGGGTAGTTGTAATGGTGGAGGAGTATGAATCCATTGTCAGAAACAGTGCTTGGGAAATTTTTCCAAGGCTGGTCGATAAATCAGTGGTAGGTTCAAGATGGATCTACAAGGTAAAGCAAGATGTTGATGGGAGTGTCAAGATGTATAAGGCAATATTTTTTGCATGGGGCTTCTCACAGATCAAAGGGATTTATTATGAAGAAACCTTTGCACCTGTCGCACAGTATTCTTCCATAAGGACCATCGTTTCTCTCTTAGCACAGATGGGTTGGCACATTCATCAGATGGATGTGAAGACTGCATTCCTTAATGGGATCATTGAGGAAGAAGTGTACACTGAGCAGCCTGAAGGATTTAAGATCTTCAGCAGTGAGTCACATGTGTGCAGACTCACAAGAGCGTTGTATGAGTTGAAGCAAGCACCCCGTGCTTGGTACACTCAGATCGACAGCTATTTCACTGGACTTGGCTTCACCAAGAGTGAGGTGGATGCAAACCTATACCAGATTGTGGTGGAGGGTAAGCTTTTAATAATTGTTCTTTATGTTGTTGATTTAATACTGACTGGTGATGAGAATCCGATACACTCATGCAAGGAGGACCTTGAAAAGGATTTCGAGATGAAGGATATGGGCCTCCTTCATTATTTCCTTGGATTGGAAATATGTCAACGAGAAGGTGAACTATTTGTGTGTCAAGGCAAGTATGCAAGGGAGATACTCGGTAAGTTTCACATGGAGGGCTGCAAACCCATGGATACTCCTCTTCTAGGAAACTGGAGGAAATAGGATGCTACATCGATAGAGGTAGTGGATGCTACTGTCTATCCACATTTGGTGGGTTCACTCATGTATTTAGTTAATACAAGGCCGGATATATGCTATGCGGTGAACCAGCTTAGTCAAGTGATGGTTAAGCCTACCAAGCTCTTTTGGAAGGCGGGAAATCATGTCCTAATATATCTCAGGGGCACATCTGAGTATGGATTATGGTACAGATAGACGGATGAGGTGAAGTTGCATGGCTTCACAGATGCAGATTGGGCAGGCAGCCCAACAGATAGAAAGAGCACATCAGGAGGGGTTTTCAGTATCATATCTACAACTGGTTCTTGGTATAGCAGGAAACAGAGATATGTGGCACTTAGTTCAGCGGAAGTGGAATACATGGTAGAAATTCAAGCTGTATGTGAGGCTATCTAGATGAGGAAGATCCTGGTCGGTTTGTTCGGTTCTCATTTAGATCCTACAGTGATTCATTGTGATAATCAGAGTTACATTAAACTCTCAATTAATCCTATGTTTCATGATGGATCTAAGCATATAGATATCCATCTCATCATATCATAGATTGTGTGCAGCTGAAGATCATGTTGCTTCAGTACATTCCCATGGAAGATTAGGATGTAGATATTCTGACGAAGGCGCTCACCATGAGAAAATTCGAATACCATAGAGATAGGATTGGGGTGAAGGATAATTCCTTTCTTGTTGAGAGGGAGTGTTGAGATTCAAAAAAAATGTTGATCCAGTGAAAATTAAGCACCTTCACTAGGTGGGGCCCACAGGCTATTTTTAGTTGTATGTCTATTTTTAGAATGGTGAGCATATTCTAAAATTAGCATGATGCTTGTTGTAGAGGTAAATCCCCTCTACGGATAGAGGCGATCTCTACTAGCCCAGATCGGGTCTAGCAACAATCTTATCACGCTAAGGTGCAAGCTCCTAATTACAATAAACCAAATGGCGAAGATGGCTTACCTTGAATCCAACGCTGTTGTTCGTAGAGAAGATAACGCTTCCGTTTCCTTCCTCCAGCAGATCACAATCCTCCCGCTTGCCGCGATCGAACACCTGCACACACAAGAAACACGACAAACACAAGCGTAAAACCCAATATATGCAATTATGTATCAGTCAGAGAAGACACGACTCATGATCATAATGAACAATACGAGTGGAACCATAACCAAAGTCGCTGATCATTAATTAATACAAAGGAAAATACAACCTGGATTTGACGTTGAATCTTCCTTCGGCAGGTCGACAGCCGAATACGTCTCGGTAAAGCTTGTCAGGAATGGGGAAAAGCTTTTCAATCTCCTTGCTACTGATTTGGCTCTATGAGGACTATCAAGGCTCTTGCAGCATTCTTTAGGCTATGAAAGCTCTTGGAGATTCAACCATTCAGCCCCTTCATCAATGGAAGATGGCTATATTTATAGAGGAGAGGAGGAGGTTGGGATCCCTACAATAGTGGAAGGGAGGCCTTATCCCTTGGGAGGTTCCCCATAAGGTGGAAACAAGAGATAAGTGTGAAGATACTGGCTATTCAAATAAACCACTCCTCTGGGCGACTCATCCACGGTTTTGTAACAAACTTCCGCTCTTTTTAAAACTCTTCCATGTTATTGGCATGGGTGCTTAACTGGGAAAAAGCACCAACTGGCACGAGCTCAGTGTTAATTTTCCTCATTGGCGCGAGGACATAATGGGCTACCAGCGGCAAGGCAAAAAAAGGTGTTTTTAGGGGTCTGCTCAGGAAATGATCAATAGAAGGAATGTTGTCCTCATGGCAAGGGATGCAATGATGGTATTTGCAAGGCATGACACTACTTATTGGTCATAGAAATGACCCTCCAATGGGAGATATGGGGATTGCAAGGACGGTGACAAATTACTGTGTAACAGATGCCCCCTAAAGCATGAGGCCCGAGAGAGAGAGAGGGGTGAAATTCTTTACGCGAACGTGTCCAACTGAAAACACTGTCGTCGAACAACCTGCATAGAAAAGTACAACTGATATCTCAAATACATGATATATGTGGTATGGGCGCAGCCATCCATAACAGAGTATACAATAATCAGGATCCAAGGTATGGACGCAGCCATCCAGAAAGGATCAATAAGTAGACTCAGGTATCGTTGCAACCAGCCATTCAATGAGTCATGTAACCAATCATAATAATCCACAAAATCGCAACTTGGATTCTAACAGACAAAATCTAGGGTCTTGCGCTCCATCTCAACCCGAACAGAGTACAAGTTCAAGCATGTGAATATGTGAGCTGAAGTCGAACATGCACGAACATCGTCTGATTACCAGCCAATAATGAAAGTCGTTAACAGACGCAAGAGGAACCACCAATAATGACAATGGCCCTCAAGGTACTATAGGTACAATCCACGGAATGTGAACAGTGAGCTGGCATCGAACACCCATAGAATCATCCGATCGAAGGCGAATGGTGAAAACCTTGCATCGAATGCGAAGAACCTGCCATTGAGGCATGCAGGCTCCAAGGTACCAGAAGGGAGTCTCTAGATCAGCTTCCCGGATAATGAGCTGAAGTCGACAAGAAGTGACCTTGATCGAAGGTAGGCCATAGTGTTTCCCACATCATCGACATGAGACAGAGGAACATAATGTGTTGTGAATCAGGATCAGATGAGAATCAGAGGGGGGTTGAAACTTTGCAGAGGTCAACTTCTCTTGAACATATTGGTTGCACGACAGTGGATTTGACAGTATTTGACATCAAAAGATCAAAGGTCACGATGACAAGGCAAAGAACAGATGAGAGGTCAAAAGAGATTACCCAAACCCACGGAGGCAAGCAAAAAATGAGATGAGATGTCCCCAACTTGAAACGAATGCAGACAAGTGCCATGTTCAATAGCGACATACTGCCAACATGATGATGATACTGGCTCCATTTTTTCCCCACCATTTTTGGTGAGTACCTCTTTATTTTTACACAAGCTTGAAGAGGATACCATATGCTTGTCATATAAGTTCATCCTTCAGACGAATCCATCCTAGTACATTTAATGAGCCCTAGGAAGGAGAAACTCGAATATCGTCATTATGACTTAATCCGATGTCATCAGGGTTTAACGAGTCTGACAAAGGAATAACTCGACATCTTTTCATGTTTAGAGAGTTTGAAAAGACAGCGGAAAATTAAACTCCAACAGTCCCTTTTTGTAAATAGTTCCTCAGATCCGAAAAGGTAGAAAACTGTGTCTGAGAAAACCCCCTAGTCGCGATAGGCTAGGGTATTCCTTTTTCGTAAACAATCTATCCTAGCCCGAAAAATGCGTAAACGTATATTGGGTAGATTTTGTTTCATAACCACTTTAACGAGATCAAAACGACAAGCAACTCGGCAATCTTTTCATGTTTAGAGAGTCGAAAGAAGCCGGGAAGATGACTCTCCTGAAACGAGTGGTAAAGGGGTTTTATCTCTTCCAGAGAATGGTGGAACTGTACTAAACAGCAAAGGTCAAGAGGTCAAGCACAAGACCACTCATTGCAAGTGTCCCCGTGAATTAGTTGTTGCCCAAGTGAAGGCATATGATCGGCCAAGAAGATAGTGACGATGGAGTGAGAAAACCAAGGCTCATCTGGCAAAGACAGGCTGATAAAATGGCAATCACAAGAGGTAAAATGGGAAAGGTTTCATTTTTACACAAGCTTGAAATCAGGAAACTCTACTTGAAGTTGGTTTCATTTTTACACA
Source organism: Pinus albicaulis (assembly GCA_034641835.2). NCBI lineage: Eukaryota > Viridiplantae > Streptophyta > Pinopsida > Pinales > Pinaceae > Pinus > Pinus albicaulis. The sequence goes on along the minus strand of CM076571.1, from coordinate 766,241,362 downwards.
AGCTTGAAACAAAGATAAACTATGCTTGAAACCGGTTTCATTTTTACACAAGCTTGAAACGGAAAAAAACTATGCTTGAAAAAGTAAGCATGCCCCCAGCATGGTGACTCAATTCGAGGTACATGCCCCCCAAGCTTCAGTCCATGCACCTGAGTAAACAGATGGAGGGAGTGAAGGTTAAAATTACGAGATTAAGGAAAAGACTCGACTGGTATTTTACGAGAACTTATCAAAGACTCGAATTGAATAGGAAAGTGTTTCATTATTTTAACGAGGTTGACACATTAAAAGAACTATCATCAGACGACCTTGTTTCATTTTTTAACGAGCTTGACACAAGGAAAAGAACTCTGCTCTGAAAACCTTGTTTCATTTTTTAAGGAGCTTGACACAACAAAACAAACTCTGCTTAGGCCAGCTTGTTTCATTTTTTAAGGAGGTTGACACAAGAAAACGAACTCTACTTTGACAGACCTCATCATAATGAACAAGAAGTCATCGCTTCCAAGATTTCCACTCCTGATGGAAGGAAAACATCCTGGAAGTCAGGACCCAATGCCCCCAGCACCCTATGCACGATGGCATCATCACTGAGTACAGGCATGGGGTAGGTAGCCACATAGTTGACTTGCGGTGGGGCAGATACAACGGGTGGATAAAAACAAAGAAGGGATGATGGCGGGCCAGCTGCCACATCAGGACCAAAGAACGAAATCTGATCAATGGTCACGATCCGTCCTTCATGTGGAAACAAACCACATGAAAAAGGGAGGAGACAAGCACTCCCATGGCATAGGTGTAATTGCGCCCCAAAAGAAGATTGAAATCCAAGGGGCCTGGAACAACCACAGGGGCTTCACTGGGGGAGCAATACCATACCACGTGGGTTCATATTGGGGGATATATTGTGAGGAAAAAATGACATAATATATTGGGGGATATATAGGGGGTAACGGGTTTTTATATTGGCAGGTATAAAAAATCGATCTCAAAGTTAATGAAAAATTATAAAGGGGTATAAAAAATGTTAAGGAAAAAATGGATACCTACAATATGTAGTGGAAGTAAGGGTTTTTTGAATTAGGAAGGTGTATTGGGTTCACATTGGTAGGGGGTTAAATAATGTGATTTTTAGGGGTATTTTCCAATATGTTTTCAAATTAAAGGTATTGTTTAATATGCCACGAACGCACGCGATAGGTTAGAAGTTCATTAACTGAAGTCCCTATGGGAACAACCATCACGTCCATATGGACAGTTTAACCTCCCAAACTAACAGGTAACCTTGGAAGGATCCCTAACGGTTTACTAGTTCTTCTGTTGAACATCAACAGATTCTACGTAATAGGCGCAAGCGGCGGTGAACCGAAAGCTTACCAAGTAGTTGGGGATAGAACACTAACAGACGCGCCTTCATCTATAACAATTCTAGGTACGCCCAGACCAGAGGTTTTTAACGTTATCTCAAAAGGCACATAAGACGGAAGGCGGTATCCTGGAAATCGTTTCCAATCAAAGGAAGCGACCAAACTACTTGGAGGGGACCATCGAGCCGAGATGTTCTTCCCCTGGTGTTATGGAAGAAGAAGGAGCATCCTCAACGACCTCCAACACGGAGTCGGGAAGGGTATCCTTCGGGACCTCCATCACGGGAGGTGGAGGAGTAGCTTCTTGAGATATAGGGACAGGAGAATCCTTCTCCAAGTCCGAAGAATCTGAAGAAACAAGAAGAACCTAAGGGGTGTGAGATCCACTCTCAACAGAAAAGACCTAGTGCACCGCAGACAGGGCCAGTTCAACCGATCCCACGACCAATGGTTGGTCAGGAACGAATTCCTAAATTTGAATTTCCAAGGGAGCAGGATCGACCAAGGATGACTCTTGACCAATCGTAGGATCAGCTGGTGGAGGACTCAAAGAAATTTGTTTATAACCAGCTGTTGTACTATACAACAACCCTCCCTTTTTCTTAAAAAATTTTAGAAATAAAATTCATTTAGAAATAGGGTCCCTTTATTTTTCTTATAGAAATAAAACACTAAGAAATAAAATTCATTGTTTTGGAAAAATTCATATTTTTACTAAACAAATTCAACATTCAAAAACTTATGATCCGATCTAATATACAAGGCCTTATCATAAAAAACAAATCAAATTTAAAAGTTCAATCGCAATCGGAGAATCGGAGATAACCTTTAAAAGAAGTTTTATATGCCTATTTCAAATCCTTCGATGCGATTAGTTCGATCGGGAATTTTCAATCGCTAAGAGTTTAAAACGGTTATTTATAACTTCCGATGCGACGCGGTCAATCGCAATCGATTAATCGGGATAGTCTTTAAGAAACTATTTACCGTTAATTGAAATTCCCCGATCCGACGCGCGTTATTACAATAAACGCTTTCAAAAGAAAAATCAAACATTTGTTTGAAGTCTTAAATGGTAGACCCCACCAATAGAGATCGGAAAAGTTTTCAATCGGGATCGACCAATCGGGAAAAACGTATTGTAATCCTTACAAGCCATTCGAAAACTCTCGATGCGATTCATAAATGTCATTTATTGCATGCGAAAAGTTTAGAATGAGTGAATATTTTAATATTTCACAAGCGCCAAATCTCTATTGGTACGAGGGCATTCAATAACAAATCAAATGAATATGGTTAATAATTTGGTTTTAAATACGTGAGTGTGACCCAAAAGGAGCATTTACGCGATATGCGAAACAAATAAATGAAAATCATAAGTTCATAAATCATTCCGTTTGAGTTGCTTGTTTATCACGACTGAAAGTTTATTGTCTTGCAGAGCCAAAGAACACTAAACTCTTTCATTCACAGACAAAGGGAAGCGGTAGCAAACGCAGAAATGTCAAAGAGAGGGAGAAGAAACAAGACTGCTCTGCCAGTAAAGTTTGTCGAAACTCCTACGGTCTCAAAAGAAAGGCCCATAAAACTAAGACTAGTCACAGATACATCATGCCAGGGGCTTGGGAAAATGACATGGGAAACAGTCTACAACCTATTGGAAAGAGAAAACCCCAAGGTCACAGTGGAAAAAGCATCGGTTCCAGACGAAGATAGCTCAGATTCTGACTCTGAGATCACTGAAAAATCACTTGCAAATTCGTTTTTGCATCGAATTACAGCCAGAGCGAGCATCATGCCTTATTATGATGCAGTTCGATGGGTTATTGACAGTGTAAAGATACAAGACGGAACGTTTGTTTCAGCATCTGGAGTGCCTTTTGGCTCATTTAAAGCAGAAGACCTGAAAGCAATGTATCACCTTCCAGACCCACTGAAGGTGTATAACAAGGAATTTATCAAATATTTTGCTGATAATAACAAAGTCCAATCTGACCCTATCAAAGATTGGAGGAAAAATCCAGAGAAGCACCGAAATGAAGCATCCGGTATGTATTCTATAGATTCCCTTCTGCCTCCATATTGCTATGCCGCTGCCATGATGTGTAGATTATTTGGCAATGATAATTCAGCTAGGTTTTCTATACAAATGGTTCCATTAATCCTAGCTGTTGTGAATTCCAACATTATGGATTGGGCTGTTATTCTTTCTGACAGAATGGCCAATAGGATACTTGAATACAGACAAGAAAAAACCGCTGGAAATTCCACTCCCTTTTTCTTTTGTGCCTATATTCTTGATGCTCTTTGTTTCAATTCCGAATTTCCCTTATTTGGATGGAAATGGACACCCAAAGACCCTGTCCCAATTCATATTTATCATAAACTGCTTTGGAAGGTTCATTTCCAAGATAATGTATATAGAATCTGTCATGGTTTCCTCATCCCTGTTTTCCAAACCATTTTTAATCACTTTCCTCCTAGATTTTCTGATAAAGCTAAGGCCGACCTGTCTGCAATTGGAGATTGGTTTGGGGAGGAAAAATTTACATACATCAGGGTTTTTGGTAGTATTGTGGAACCGCATGTTCTTCCGCTTTTTGTTCCAGACAAACTTCTTGCTCAAGAAATTTCCTATCAATTGACAGTTGAAGGAATATCTAGGTCTTTGAATAACAGTAAGAAGAGAATGTGGCCTCAATTCCCACTCAATTGTGGTCAGTTTATTCTAAATGATTTCAAGCATGCAGAAAAAGAAGTCTCCAAGATAAAAGGTTGTAAATTTGCAACCATTCTTGGAAGACAATATGATCCAAAAAAGATAGCATTTGATGTCACTGCTTCAGTTTCAATTGCTCGATTTGAGCATGAGCTAGATCCGTTCGATGATTTGTTTGTTTCATTAGATAATTTTCCTCAAATTTATGACTTGGCCAAGTCTAGATTCCAACAGGAGGAAATGAATAAATTTTTGTTATTCAGAAGCCAGAGATTGTTAAGAGTTCCTCTGGACCAGCTAAGAATTCAAACACAAAAGTCAGAAACAGAAGGTACATCCAGCCAAACGCCAGTAGAAACATCTACCGGCAAGGTCATTACACAATCGGTTGTCAACCAACCAACTGTACATACTAAAAAAGTGGTCACTATTGACAAACCTGATATCCAAAAGGGAAATACTGATGATACATCCGGTCCAAATACTGGTCAGAAGTCTATGGCTCAAACAACAGAGAAATGCACAAATATCAATGATGATGTGCATAATCAACAAGGCGGATCGGATGGAAAAAGCACTGAGCAGAACATAGATACAGAAAAAGGAAAAGAAACAACTAAGGAAATTATGGTTTCTACTGATCTTAATGTTTCTCCTCAGCTATTAAAACAATATGATCAATTTTCTCAACAGCTTGGATTGCAGGATAAAGATAAAGAACAAATAGAGCAGGATGTTGAAGTCATTCCTGAACATCCAACAGGGCATATTGTATTAAAAGTTGAGGAGATCCCTCCTCTGGATGTATTTTACAGCGCTAAGCATAAGGCTGTGGTTAAAAGACAAAGAAAGAGAAGAAAGACAGAACAGGACATATTTTCTACTCCATCAGAGGAATTTATGAATATTGTTTATAAGAACAATGAAGTGAATCCATTCGAAGACCTCACAAAATTGTCCCAGTATACAGGAGCTTATAGTGCTGCAACAGTGGATAAAGTTGTAGAAGTTTCTCAGCTGATAACTCAGAAAGATCTCCACATAGCTTCACTGGAAGAGCAAGTTAAATAAAATCAGCAACAGATTAGCCAATTGCAACAGCAACTACAAGATCAGACACTCAGGTCCAAGGAATTGGAAAAACAGCTTGCTGAAGAAAAGAAGAAAGTTGATGAACAGCTCTTAGGCAAACAAAAACAGCTAAATGAAGAAATTTCTAAGTTACAAAGTCTGTTACAGAATGAGAAAAATGCAAAAATGATTCAAGAAAAGGAATTTCAAGCAACTTTGGATAAGTTTAAAGATTACCCAAAGTTAAATGAATTCAAATCAGAAGCCCTTGAGGCTAATAAACTATTGTCTCGGCAATTAATTGAATTTTGCTCAAAACTGTCACAGGCAGAACCTTTTTGTGATATTACTTCATCTTTGATCCAAAATGTCATTACTATTAAACAAGAAATAGATGATGCCGATGAAAATATTTCCGAATTTCTCAATTGGCAAGACACAGAAAAGGGAAAAGAAGCCAATCTTCCTAGAATAGAGGAAAAACACAAAGAAATCTTGTTTACAGAATGGGAACATCAAATAATGAAAGCTGAGAGAGCAATATCAAGAGCCAGGAGTATGATGAATAATATCACGCAACTCATAAATGACAGCCTATACTCAATCAATCTCATTACAGACTGTGTTCCTGGCAGTTTGCCAAAAGTGAAAGAAACTGAAAACAGATGGAGAGAAGAAATGGAAAAGAAAAGTCAACAAATCAGCAAACTTCAAACAATATCCTGGGACAGTATGTGGACTCATTTGATCAAACCAAACAATCAAAAGATGGCTATCAAATTCCTATCAAACGCTGTCGATTGTTTAATTCCTGAATTTTCTGATGCCACCTATGCTGGACAGTTGCATTCTGAGATGAGTCATCCACCGAGACTCCAAGATATTTTGAGCATTTGCAACTTGGCTTCATCAAGCGAGAGAGAAAAACAATAAAACAGTTTCATTCAAGATAGCCTTTCAGTTTTAATTTGATAGATTGTAGCAGTAGTATTAGGATTTTGTTATGTAATTTCTTATTTAAATCCCTCTCATGCATTTAGAGAAGGATCTGAAATTGTAATATTTTTTGGACTTGGGGCTAACATTTCTGTACTCCATTCCTTATTATATTTTATGAAGGATCACATCTGGTGATTTTTGTGTTGAAATTATCTTTGAAGTGTTGCATTTCTGTACCTTTGGATTTAATTTTACATCGGAGTTACTAGATCAGAGTATCACATTTCATTTGACAGTCTTCAAGATGAATGAGGTATTTCTATCTGTTCACTGTTGATTTTCTCTGTTATATGGTATTCATTTGAAGAATTTGCTATCATTTATATATATTTGGTTTTCATAACTTTCCTTTTTATATATCATTTCTGAGTATAATTTGAATGTTATCTTTTATAAGCATATATAAATGGTATACATGATGAATGCAATATGTTATTATAACTCTGTTTAATTTCTTAAACAGATTTATCTTTATTTCTTTCTGCATATTTCAATTCGATTAATAATACATTTTCATGGTTATTATTAGATTGAAACAATCTTAAATTGTATTCACATATAATTACCCGGGTTAGTAATAGAATTTCTTTATCAGTATTTAGCTTAGATTAGATAATTTTATTTATGTTAATTTATTCCCATTTCCATCCATCCAATCCAATCCATTCAGTTATAAGGAAACTGGTCCTTTAAATTCAGTCGGAGCCACCATCCCAAACGGAAAAGGAGATGTCTTAAGGTCCTGACCGGGTGGTTTTCCCCAATGTTTGAAGCAGAGATTTCCTAGGCTTCAACATTTTTGGCGCTAGAAGGAGGGCCAACTATGAATGGCGAGTAAATCAAAACCTACAGACCATTCTCGGAGTAAATCACCCTCCACCTCCCCTCAGACCTCCCGTTTGCATTCTGATTCATCAGCATCCAAGCGAGAAGAAGAGGGATCAACTATCACTGCTCAATCACACCATACTTCAGAACATTTAAGTCCGGAGTCTCCTGAAGTTCAGTCTATCATCCAGAAACTTCAAGGCTTCTCCATATCACCTCAGAGATCTGAAGTATCTCAAGGCAGTCAGACTTCGCAATTCCACCTACCTCATCATCTCACCAGACTTCAAAGCGAAAAACTTGGCATTGAACCAGTTGAGTTACCTTTACCCCGAAGGAAAAAGGAAAAAAAGAACACTGAAGGTTCTGATAGTGAGACCTTTTCTCCATCATCTTCCATCTCATCATCTCCAGTGCGAAGTCAAACACCCACTTCCCCATTACATATTATTGTTCACCAGGGATCATCACCTTCAACATCACAACCTCTTCAGTCTTTATTACTACCTCCTCTTAATTCACCTCAAACATCATCTATTCCAACAACTTCCATTCAAACACCGCCAGTTACTACTACTCCCCTGATAGTCATTCCGATAATGGCTAGACCATGGGCTACTCCAGGAGCAGTGAACATGGCTGCACCTTTACATGATTTACCAGATAATCCTGGAAAATGGCTTCCAAAATTTAGCCCAGATCTTAATATTCCAGCTGAAGAACATATTAATAACTTTATGTTGGCTATTAATTTGAATGGGGTTACACAGGAGGATGTTGTAGTTAGATTATTTCCTTATACTCTTCAAGGAACAGCAGGGTCATGGTATTTTTCATTACCATCAGGATCTATAACAAGTTGGGATATTTTTTCAGATTATTTCTTAACCAAATTTGGAGATGATCGATCAATAGCTACTTTACTCAATGATCTCTCAAATTTGAAAATAGAACCCAAGGAACCAATTAAAGAGTTTAATTCCAGATTCAATAAGCTCTTGAACAAAATTCCCACTGATTCCAAGCCAAGTGAGCAGGTCAGAATTGAATGGTATATTACTGCCTTACCCTCAAACATAGCTATTTTCATAGACAGAGCTACAAAGCCTACATTAGCTGAAAGTATGAAAGAAGCTATTGCTGTTGACAAACGAATTACTTCTCTGGAAAAGAAAAACGCTCTTGAGAAAAGAAAATCAAAGAAAGTCAGCTTCAAAGATGAATCAAAGAAAAAGGCCAGAGATCCATTTGACATGGAAGGTTTACAAAAAGTTCTTAAAACCATGTCAAATGAAATGGTTGAAATTAAGAAACAAGTAGCTGAAACTTCTACCAAAAAACCATTCCGAAATTTTAGAAGAAATCAAGCTGAATCTAAACCTCCTAATGCGATCTCTAATGCAGAATTAGAGGAAGAAGAAGAAGAAGAAGATACATCCTTAATATCAGATGAAGAAGGTGAAAATGAAGAAATCGCTGAATTACATGGAATGTGGGATTTTATTCTCCCTAATTCTGACAATGAGGTAGAACAAGAAGCTATGCCTGTAAGTACTAGGAGTAAATCTACAACAGAGCCTATACAAACAGCTCCTAAAAGAAAAAACACAACTCCAAGTATCAAAGACAAATCTCCTTCAAAGAAAGCTTCTCCACTACCTAGTCAGAATCAGCCATCTTCTTCTAACCCACCCACATCAACAACAAAGACTTTAGTAGTGTCAGATCCTATGGAGTACAACATTGTCGAAGACATGAAAAAGATCAAAGCCAACATTTCGTTACATGAACTCAGCAAATTGAAACACCAGCAGAAGTTGTTATTGAAAGAATTAAATGCTACACCAATCGCTCCTTTACCAAGCGGTGTAGTTGCAAAAGCAGCAAGAGGAACTGGTAAGCCACCAGACAAGGTAGATGCTACGGATACTGTACTCATTGGGGAAAAGTCAAATTCTCAAACTCCTCCTTTTCTGTTGACTTATGAGATGTACAACAAAAATATGCACAATTGTTTGATTGATTCTGGAGCCTCTTCCAATATAATGCCTATTTCTGTATGTGCCAAATTGAATATCGAACCACAGAAATCAGCAGTACATATTGTTCAATTAGATCGATCCAAAGTTCAAGTTGTAGGAGAAATCAATTCAGTAACTATCAGGTTAGCTTCCGATCCTAGAATTGTCCAAAGAATTGATATTTTGATTGCTGATATTCCTGAATTCTATGGATTAGTTTTAAGTAGGGACTGGTCTGCGAAACTCAATGGTTATATCTCGACTGATTATTCTCATATGTGGCTACCCTATAAAGGGAAACCAAATCAAATCAAATTTGAACGAGAAAAACATATGAGGCATACTGTCACTGAATTTGAACAACATAATGAACCAGTAGCATTCAACAACAACATTCTTGGAGGTTATTCTGCTGAATCATTTCTTGGAAACTTCAAAGCACCCCAATCACCGTTTTCTGTTAATACTTTTGTTTCTCAAGTAGAAAATTTTTCACAATCTGATTCTTCTAGAATTGTAAATACTTCTGATGTAATTGTAGATGAGTCAATAGATAAATCTTTGTTTTGGTCATTATATTTCGATGGATCAAATTCTAATGATGGAGCTGGAGCAGGATGCATTTTAATCGATCCAAATGGGGAAAAAACCATGCTGTCATGTAGGCTAGAATTTGAGTGTACTAACAATACTGCAGAATATGAATCCTTGGTTCAAGGACTTTATAAAGCTATAGGGTTAGATGTTAAATACTTGAAAGTATTTGGGGATTCCGAAATTGTTATAAAACAAGTTAGGAATACTATTCATTGCCTTTCAGGACATCTTAAACATTATCAAACCCTAGTACAAGATCTCACCACTCATTTTTTAGCATTTAATATTTCTCCTATTCCTAGGAATCAAAATACATCAGCTGACTTATTAGCTAATGTTGCATCTAAACTCCTACCTGCTGAAGACTGCAGTCCTGATAGGTTTTCTGTAGAATTAATTTTTCGACCATCTGTCCCAGACAATGTCACAAATTGGAGAGTTTTCTATCATGATCAAGATATCTTAAATTTCATGACTTCTGAGAAATCATATGATGATCAAATTATTGTCGAAGAAGATCATGATTTACAAATTGCTTCAAAAGGTAATGAAAATCCCATTCCGAAATCTGTTGTTAAATTGGAAGACTTATATGATATTAAAGACAGATTCAAGAAAGTCACTAATACCAAGCTTCAAAGTTCCACTTTGAAATTTGAATTAGTGAATCTTGGTTCTGAATCAAAACCTCAAAATGTTAATTTAGGACTTAATTTAACATCAGAGGAAAGGGATGCTTTCATTAAACTATTAATCAAATATAAAAATGTTTTCGCTTGGAATTATGATGATTTAAAAACATATGACACTTCGGTTATTCAGCACACAATTCCAATGCTTCCTGATATTAAACCTGTTCAACAAAAGCTAAGGAAACTTCACCCAAATCTTGAAGATCAAATCAAATCAGAACTTAATAAACTTTTGAAAGCCAAAATCATTTTTCCTGTCAGGCATTCCAATTGGGTTTATAATATGGTACCTGTAAGGAAGAAAAATGGTGATATAAGAATCTGTATTGATTTCAGAAATTTAAACAAGGCATGTTTAAAAGACAATTTCCCATTGCCAACCATGGAACAGATACTTCAAAAAGTAGTTGGTTCTGAACTTATGTCCTTTCTTGATGGATTTTCAGGCTATAATCAAGTCTTAGTTCATCCAGATGACAGATTGAAAACAACTTTCAGAACAAAATGGGGAACTTATGCTTATCAAAAAATGTCTTTTGGATTAATAAATGCAGGAGCAACTTTCCAAAGAGCCATGGACATAGCATTTAAAGGTCTGATCAATAAATCAGTTTTTGTTTATCTCGATGATATAACAGTATTCTAAAAAAAGAGAACCAATCATCTACATGATCTAAAACAAATATTTGAAAGATGTAGAAGGTTTGGTATTTCCTTAAATCCAAAGAAATATTTCTTTGCTTTGGATGAAGGAAAAATTTTAGGATTTGTTGTGTCAAAAGATGGTATATACATTGATCCAGACAGAGTTAAAGAAATCTCTGATATTTTTTTACCTCATAACAAAAAATCCATGCAATCATTTCTTGGACAGATCAATTTTGTAAAAAGATTCATTCCTGATTTTTCTTTAATTGTTTTACCTATGCAAAATATGATCAAGAAGAATTCAGTATTCAAATGGGGGCATAAAGAGAAAAAAGCCTTTGAGGCAATCAAACAGGCAATCATTAATGCACCGGCATTAAGTACTCCGGATTTTTCTAAAGACTTTATTTTGTATACCTTAGCCACAGAAACATCCTATGCAGCTGTTTTAACACAACTCAATGATCAGAAAATTGAAGCACCAATTTCTTTCTTTAGTTCAAATCTGCAAGGAGCTGAACTGAATTATTCCGACGTTGAAAAACAAGCCTTTGCTGTGTTCAAATCAATCAAGCATTTCAGACCTTTTCTCTTAAAAACTCATACAAAAATCATTGTCCCATTCTCTGCAGTGAGACAATTATTAATTCAGAGAGAAGTAGGAGAAAAACGAGCTAATTGGGTAACAGCTTTACAAGAATACGATGTTGATATTAAACCAGCTAAGATTGTTAGAGGACAAGGTTTTTGCAGATTATTAGCAGGAGCTCATAACATAACAGAGAATGAACATTCAAATCAAGATATTCAAGTAAATCAGATAAGTATTACGGATTCTGAATCTCAGTATGCTGATCTCATCTATTACTTGAAAAATGGGTATGCTCCTTCTGATCTTAACTATAAGAAAAAGCGTGCTTTAAGATTAAAAGCTATTAAATATGAGATCATTGATAATGTGTTATTTAGAAAAAATTATGATTCAATTTTGTTGAGATGTCTTGAGAAGACTGAAGCTAAAAAGGTTTTGCAAGAGATGCATGATGGACCAGCAGGAGGTCATTTTGGAGGTGATACCACAGCTCACAAAATAATTCGCGCTGGCTATTATTGGCCTACCCTTTTTAAAGATACTCATGACTATGTAAGAAAGTGCAAAATCTGTCAAATTGCAAGTGGAAGACAAAGGAAACCAGCTTTTCCTTTGCAACCAGTAAATATTGAGCAACCATTTGAACAATGGGGGCTTGACATTATTGGTGAGATAGTACCTCATTCTTCCAAACAGCACAAGTACATCCTTACTGCAACCGATTATTTTACAAAATGGGTAGAGGCAATCCCTTTGAAGGTAGCCAATTCTGATGCAATTATTGATTTCATAGATCAATTTATCATAACCAGGTTTGGTGTACCTCAAGATCTTGTCTTTGATAATGCATCTTATTTTTCAGGAAACAATTTAATAGAATTTGCAGTTAAAAGAGGTTTTAAACTCAAATATTCAGCAAATTATTACCCACAAGGTAATGGTTTGGCTGAATCCACCAATAAAAATATCATCAAAATTATTAAAAGGACTATCGATCAAAATCAAAAGAATTGGCATAAATCTTTAATCCTTGCATTATGGGTTGATCGTATTACTGAGAAAACTTCAATAGGAACTTCACCTTTTAATTTAGTTTATGGAAAAGAAGTTGTGATACCATCAAATTTAACTCTTCCATCATTATCCCTAGTACAATTTATTGAAGAAAATCCTTCTTCATCTATTCAATTGAGATATGATCAAATCCTTAAACTAGAAGAAGAAAGAGATAAGGCTAAAATTGTTCATGAAAAACATCAGCAGCTTGTAAAATCTTCTTTTGATGCAAGTTCTATTGGCTCAAAAATTTTGTCAATTGGTGATCTTGTTCTAAAATGGGATAAGGCACATGAAGAAAAAGGTAAGCATACCAAATTTCAAAAGATGTGGCTTGGACCATTTCAGATCGTTGAAAAGATAGGCTCAAATACGTTCATGCTCCAAGATCTAACAGGTAAGAGAGAATCTCTTCTTGTAAATGGGCTTATCTTAAAGAAATTCTTCTCATAAGGAGGTAACCCCTTCTTAAACTGTACATATTCCTTTCTGCAAATTTTTTTTTTTTTTTTACTGTTTTTTGCAAATAAAGGTTGTTAGTAAGTCTCTAATTGACTGTTTACTTGATAGAAAAATTCTTAAGAAGAATATTATAAATA